>OX578140.1:155650977-156850977 GCA_951213105.1 Amaurobius ferox | reverse complement strand
AATGTACATTTATTTTTATATTTTAATTTTATGTGTTAGGATTAAAAATTAATTTTTTTATTCCATATGCAAATAATATTTAATTTTTATTGTTATTTATATTGTGATTTATTTACGCTCTCAGCTAAATTATGTTAACTAGGTAATGAAATTTATTGCTCATTTTTGAAATACAGTTTTTTTAATTTAAATTTCCACTATTCTTAAAACTATTGTAAGTGTTTCGCTCTACATTCATTTTCAATAATTTATCAATCGACATATTTCTAAGGTACTTGATTTTACAAATGCAATGAATACTTTCCAATGAAATTCATGTTTATCTTATGTAGTAATTAGATTAGTTAATGTACTTTAGTTAGAAGACTTCTTAATTTTATTTTAAGCACCTTTATTAATATATATGTATATATGTGTGTATGTTTTCAAGAATTATTGTTCCTACAGTTATTGAAGAAATGGTTGATTCAAATTCAGGGATGTTCAAAACATCTAATTCCATTAAAATCAGACAATCATATTTTTGACCCTATCACACTACCTTTCCTTTAACTATATTATAAGATAGGGAAAGTAAAATTATAATTTGATGTATATAGAAACAGGATAAAAATATTAGCACGGTTCACCAAATTGTGCAATTTCTAGCACTTGCTGAAATACATAATTACTCCTCTAAATTTCACTTCTACATAAAATACATATTATGAGTTTTAGCACTAACATTCAAGTTTTCTTACAATATTTTCTTGCTGTTATGTTTTAATTCTTGTACGTATATTTTTCATTTTTACCTTATACCCCACTTCACATGGTGTTCCGCTAAGGTTTACTACAAAAGTTTTGTAGTAATACTTTAATAAACTATTTTTTAACTGTTAATACATTGTTATGCAGGTGCTCGCTTTAGCATGCTTATGTGATGATTTTTTGTTACTAAATAATGCCTATGTAATTTGATAGTTATTGTTTATTAATAGAAATAATTTTACTGTTTTTCAAGTAGCATAAATATAGTAGGAAAATACTGTTTATTATAAAAAGAAATTTATATATGTAAAACCCCCATTAGTGAAACAGTATTAAGCAAAAATATAAGGATATCACTGATTTTCAGATGCAAAACAAAACTTCTTTTTTTTGTATAGGAGAAACAGCAGTCACTCCAGATAAGCAGGAAAGCGTCTGTTGACAGATCTCTTTATTATTTTTTTTTAAAGTTAATTATTGCAATTATTACAAAAATATAAGAAAATAATATATATTAACTGGAGTGTGACTCAACTAAAGGGGATAAGTTGCCCCCCTCCGTGGGGGGCTAATGATGTCCTGAACAAAAAAATTGTATTGTGGCTATTTTTCACAATAATGATTGAAACTGTAAAGTCTCATGATCATTAAACCATAAATAAACACTTTTATGCATGATTATGTATTTTTTTTTTTAACTTTACAAGCACATTTTTGGAAAATCGGTATCATGAGTCTAAATGACCCTTCTCTTTCAAGGGCTTGAAAAGATCTTTTGATTGATACCATACCTGACAATGTACCCCAAGGGAGGGGATAAGTTGTCCCCCTCCGTGGGGGGCTAATGATGTCCTGAACAGAAAAATTGTATTGCGGCTATTTTTCACAATAATGATTGAAACTGTAAAGTCTCATGATCATTAAACCATAAATAACACTTTTATGCATGATTATGTCAAGTTTGGGCCTATGCTGCCTTGTTAAAAAAATATTAAATTCAAATAAATTTTGAAGTTTTCACTCAAATTTAAAAAAATTGTATCTAGTTTTAGATTTTTTGATAACAAAGCTGGATATAAAGTTTCGTGAAAATCCATTAATATTTGTGGCCGCTATGGTGTGCATAAGAACAGACTGACATCACTCCAAAAATAGTTAAAACATGTTCAGGAGATCTTAATACATATATTGGCATCAAAATCTCAAAATTGAAAATTTTCATAAAAGCAATATTTTCTCAATACTACATATGAGAAAGTAAATATTACCCTTTCAGTTTTTAAAATACTCCCTCTTTTGGTAAAAGTGACTTCTCAAAGTTTTGGAAAAAATTCTGTAGCAATCACTGATATGAAGGTTGTATTTTTGTAAATGCTGCATGCAATCCAAAATTATCTCTTTAACTTTAGAAAGTTGTGCCTTTTTTTCTTAATTGTGATTATTTATATATATATATATATATATATATATTCTAATTTTACCATATTTGTGTTTATTTTTGTGCATACCATAGAATTCGAATAATACAACTCCATTTGAACACACCCCTCTAATACTTTGATGACTTTTTGTATTTTATAAAATTTCTCTTGTAAGCCCATCCCTCATCCTTTATGCTTCTCTTAATTTTTAGATTGTCTTAGAGTCCCCTTTTTTATCTTATTAGACTTGAGGTTGCCACTTTTATTTTATTGAATACCCCATTTCCAAAGCATGAAAGTATATATAAAAGTATGTCTCTCAATTACTCCCCCCTTTCATGCCAGGTCTTTTAACTCAGGGTTGCAACAAAGTGTTTGGCTTTTATATTTAATTTTTATTTTATAAATTATGGAATGTACAGGGTGATTGTAAACTCTTTCAACGAAACAAAGAAGTGGGGTGATAGTACACATGAAGACAAACAATATTTGCAATGAAACCAGGGCTGCATTCCACTAATAGTGCCAGAAAAGAGTAAAGTTACATATCCACGTTGATCCTTCAGTGAAAACAAGAGGTTTAATCATAGCCAGAGACTTTATCATTCTTGGGCTCAAGAAAATCCACACATCACTGACCCTTGTAAACACTAGTAGAGATTTGCTGTCAACATCTGGACAGGTTTCCTTGGGGATTGTCTGCCAGAATGTCTGACCAGTGTAACATATTGTGTGTTTCTGGAGCAAGTGCTTTCGGGTCTGTTGCAAGGTGTTCCGCTCATCACACAGAGGGACATGTGGTTTATGCATAATGGGGCCCCAACACACTTTTCTACCAAGGTTCAATACTTCTTAAACACGGCATATCCTGGATGGTGGATTGAACGTGGTTGACCTGTTGCTTGGCCCCCCACGCTCCCCTGACCTTAATCCACTGGACTACTTCTTCTGGGGGCACATGGAAACATTGGTGTACTCACCTGTCTCTCTGGAAGATCTCATTGCGAGAATCGTTGTTACTGCAGACAAGATCAACACCATATCAAGAGGGTGTGACAGTCTTTTATTTGCTAATGTTGGCTGTGCAACAACGTCCTCGGACCCCACTTTGTGCAACTACTTTGAGTCTTTCTTTTATGCGAATGGAAATGTAAAACTCCTAACTAAATTAGTTAAGTCTCTTTTTTTTTCACTGTTGAAGGATCAACTTGGATTTGTAACTTTATTCTTTTCTGGCAATATGAGTGGAATGCGACCCTAGGTTCCATTGCAAATATATGTAGTCTCGTGTACTATCATCCCTCTTTTTTTGTTGAATAAGTTTACAATCACCTTGTATATTGTATTAAAAGAGAAACTTGAATTAGAAGTTAAAAATCATTCTTTTATCTGAAAATTCAGAGTTTTAATCCCCTTAATCCTATTTTAACTCTTTTCAAGTCCCACTGGTTTCCTTTTCTGAAAAAAATCTCATTATAAACTCCTCTGTATATATTTTGAGTTTTTTTCTTCTTGAAAAAGGTGGGAGTTATTATTAGAATTCTGTGACTTTATATTTATTTTTAATTCTTTAAATGTGAAAATTAAAAATATAATAAAATTTCATTATATGCGTCAATTACCTTTTTGTGCGTGTGCCTTGTGTTTAATATGTCACATAACGGTATTTTTAATAATGTGCATATGTTTTTATGATTATAGAAAATAATAAAATTATTATTTTTTTTAATTTAGGGGATTTTCTCTTTGAAAGGATGATTTGTGAAAGTTCATGTAACAAACACCACAAGTTTCAATGTCCACTGTGCCCATACTGTACTTCTTCCAAATTTGATCTGAAAAAGCATTATATGACTCATACCGGTGAACGTCCTTTTACATGTGTTGTGTGTACTAAAACATTTTCTCGCAAAGAGCATCTAAAACGACATGTTAAAACAGTCCATTGTAAACAGGTTCGAATAAACTAATGGTTAAAATATTTTGTTACTAATTTAGACAAACCAGGGGTCTCCAAACTATGGCCCATAGGCCAAATACAGCTTAAGTGCTACTCTATCTAGGCTGCTGCCAGTTGTCTAACAGAAAAAAAGACACAGAAATGCAATATCAGCTTCATAGCAATTTAAAAGCAATCAGTTTTGTATACACTATGCTGTTTTTACATACACTATGCTGTTTTTACGTTTTCATATGTGTTATACTGTTTTTATCTACATTTAAAAGCAATAAATATCCTTATTAAGAAAAACATTTCCACAATGGTTTGTCCATGGTATCTGGTTTTGGTATGATATATATGTTGTTGTTGTTGTTGAAACCCAGACCGTCCGACCTACCAGAAAGGTGTAAGGTAACTGTTTGGACGGTCGGGAAGTGCCACCCAATTTAGACCGGAACCCAGTGGGGGAGGCATCCACAGGGACCGTACCCTCCTTCCCCTACCACCAACCTCTCGGAAGGACTTTCGGACCCACATGTTTAACGTGATCGTACTCCGCATGAACACGGCGGCAGTTTTGGCAGTGGCTGGAATCGAACCCGGGCCTACCGAGTGCAACTCCAGCGCGCTAACCAATGGGCTACCGCGCCCACGGTATGATATATATGTGAAAAACTTTAAAAAAAAATAATCGCAATAGCTCCAGTCCGCTGGAGCGAAAATCATTTTGCAGTAACTAATTCTTTGTGAGTGGTTTGTCTGCTTTAAACATTTTCAAATCAGTTCAAAATATTGAAATTAGAACCACCTTTCCAAAATAGTTCAAAATATTTAAATATCAAAATTACTTGCTGGGCAGCTTATAAACTAAACATATAATATCTTTGACAAAGTTTAAGATTCAGGTGAATGTATAAACTTGCCTGGTGGTACATATATGCAATGGCACATAATACTAGAATTTCATCCTTCTGTATCTTCTTTTCAAACCTCATCAATTAAAAATCTTATCCCCACGTTTACTTCACTTTTTAATTTCTTTGAAACAAAAGAAAGTATCTTGTGCTTGAGCACCAACATTTAACCATGGAGGAAATATATTGATCTGCAATATTTGTAGCATTTTAAATATTACAGTTTTCACACCCATTGAAAACTTTTAACAGGTCAAAATATTAAAACATCAAAATTATAACTATTATAGCTGAAGAACTATGAACTCATTTCAAAATTCAATTATATATCTTGTAAGGCATTTAAAGGGCAACAAATTATTCGTTTACTCCTCATAGTACTTATAGTTTTCAAGATACAGTAGACTTGCCTTATAGTGACTCTTAATTTAATAATATGCTGCGATATAATGGCCAATTGAGAAGGTCCTAACAAAAAGGGAATCACATCTTATGGAACATTTATCAACAAACTTCCAAGGCAAAAATCTCACCATTGTCTGAAGTTCTCAGGCCATAGAAGAAGGTTCTTTTCTTAGAAATTCCCATTGAAGTCAAGTTAGACTACAACAGCTTGTTTGTGCCCAGGAACGTGTCCTTTCTGTTCATTATATCAATGTTTATGGTTGTTAAATATCAGTGTTTTAATTGTTCTCCAAATGGCACATACTGCTTGGCAAGAAGTTTTGGTAGAAATTATTAGAAACTGTTTTCATCATGCAGGTTTTTCCAAGTTTTGTGGTTGTGAGTCCAGACCGTCCATCCGCATCGGCCCATCATTTGCTTCCTAACATCATCAACAAGGTAGAAACTTTATTTCAGGCACTAGGAAAGTAGATGCGCCATTGCAAGAAGAATTGACTTTTAAGGATTATGTGCCAGTTAATGAGAATCTTGACCTAAGAAATTTCCAAAGAGAAGAAATGTCCAAGTGGTTTACTGAAAGCTGATAATGAAGTAGTTGATTTTTCCAGCAATGAAATTAATAAAAGCCTCAAGCTTCATTCCCCCATAAAAGAATCCATGAACTTGATTAAAGAGCTGTGGAAATTTTTGAAAGTCAAGAAAATGGTAATGAATACTTTAATCACATCAACCATTTAAAGAAATGGCTTCTTTAAATTCTCCAGTTAGAATTTACAGTAGGCACAAATAACAACATTCTTCAAATAAAGCTAGAAAGTATGTAGTATATACAACCTCTTTGTTTTATTTTTGCAGTGCATTGCATTAAATTGATAATTTTTAATACTTTATTCATTTTTAAATTTTTAATAACACTATAGTTCTTACTTCATTTCATATTGTTATTTATTAAGGTTAGTATCTTAAGTGAAGGAATATTTTTCCTGAAATTTCAAAAATTTATAAGATGGTAAAATTGTTATTCACCCTACCCCCCCCCCCTTTCATAAAAAATTGCAAGAGGAATGTTTGATATAACAACTATTTGATAAACATCCTTGTGGCAAAAGCCCTTTTGAAGGATGCTATAGTGCAAGTTTACTCTGCATATGCATTACAAACTTTTAAAATGGAAAATTTCCAATCTTCTTTAGCTTGACACAAGACAATTCCGCAAATACTGTAAGAGCTTTGTAAAAACTAATTATTAGTCAAGAAACTGAATTTTCCACTGAATATTTCTGTCCCTTAGTGTTTATATCTATCTTTTATAGGTTAGAAAATATTTTGAGTGAAAGTAAGCAAAGTGAAAAAAACCTCAAACATCAAACAAAAGTTTTTTAGTTTTTTTGCAAAAAATTTTAAAATAATTGAAATTATTTTTACATATTTATAAATGGTAACCTATTTCTGACAAAACAAATAAAAATTGTTTGCATTTTTATCTATTAGGTTCCATGAGATAAGTGTCCAAAGTATTTATATTTTTCATGATGCTCTGATTTCAGCGAGAGATACCCCAACTATAGATGTTATTTACATCAAAATTAAATCTAAAATTAGTATACAGACAGAGGCAGATTTAAAGTTTTACTTCCCATAGACAGCACTTTACCATTCCCCATTCAGTAGACACTTTTTACTGACAGCATACCATATTTTGTATCATCCAATGTTACAATTTATTCAGTTATATAGCTGTATGTACATAAATTCATTTATAGATGCACACATATAGATACATCAGCATAATCTATACATAATTTCATGTGACAAACATTGGTTTAATAACCAAGTGAATTTGAGAATAGTTTTATCGATAACTATTTAATGCTAAATTCCTAATTTATTACATTTAATGTACATATATTTGTAATTGAAAGAATTTTAAAATTTCAATGAACACACATCTTTACAATTGGTTGGTCTTGTGATATATCTAGATTTCTTATTTTAATTTTAAAAGCATTTTTTGAAAATCGTTGTTTTAAAAAATTGTATATTGTGATAATACTATATTAATGACTCTTGTCCATACCCCTAATGACAATTGTAGCTTTAGAGTTAAAATCAGCCACTCCTCAAGGACTGGCTGAAAATAACACTTGGATGTGCATTGAAATTTTATTCAAAATAAGATTTTACTGTCTCTAAAAATATGCGGTAATCTGCTTCTGTGTACAAAGCAACACTGACTAATGAATACTTATGAAATATTTTAATTATCAGGTGCATACATTTTGTGCCATATCTAATGGGAATTTCTGCAAAGAAACAGTTCATTCATTAGTGTTTTGAAAAATGTGATTTGTTTGAAATATGTTTATTTAATTTATTTTTAAAGAAATGTTTACATTTTTTTATAATCTATATAAATGAAATTGAAAATTTGTCTGTCTGTATATATGTTTGTCTCATCATCACGTGAGAACGGCTGCACCGAATTTCATGAAATTTTGTGGGTAGCCTTGGAATAACCCCACTTAAAATTTAGTTCATGTTTCGAGTTTCTAGGACTAAGGGTTGTTTAGATATTAATTAAAAATGCACTGTTAAACCTTCTATATACATATCATTATGCAGACGATATTTTTTCTGTAAATTTATTTGAAGAAAATAATATGTCACTTAGCAATAAATTTAAATCCAATGTGTTTATGCTGCAGACGATTTTTATTAAATCTTTTGTGATTTAAATAATAAAGAAATGTATATAAATGAATTTACGACATTGCATTGTTGAATAGATTATAAGGCCTTCAGGTTTAAAGTTTGCAGAGATTTTTGATATTTTCTCATCGCTCATTGGAGGAGGAAATATAGCAGTTTCTGTTTGGTAGAGCACCCAAGAGCTAGAAGTCTGACTTAGCTCCAATGCCTGCTGACTTTAGCTGAGTATAATGGTCTGGCTTTCATGGCTAGGGTGACCCTACCAGGAGTATACAGGGACCCTCGGGATTCTCTCTTTTCCCCTTCACTTACTGGGCCTGGCCCTTCATTTCAGGGAGTTTGGATAAACGATGGACTTTTCTCCGAGCCAACCTAGCGAAAGGACATTTCTTATGGAGGGTTTTGTAGAAATTATATTTAAAGGTATATGTATGACATTATTGATGAACAAACCTAGCACACAGATATAGAGAAAGTGTATAATACTTAAATAAAAGTTTTAAGAATCCTGTTTTAAGCACTAATTATCATACAAGAAAAAAATTTATAGCCATAGAAAAAGTATACACATAGTCTGTTAAAAATTGACTTGCGTACAGAATAATTAGTATCACTGACATAGAGAGAACAATTGAACAAAAATTGACTAGAAACGTAAAATGGAAAGGTAATATTCAGTTTAAAAATTATCGCAAATGAAAAGCAATTTAATAATTCAATGTCTTAATCGCTTGAAATCGGAAGTCTAACTAATACAAATTTCGTTTTCACAAAATTAGATAAAAATATTTATAACAAGTTACATGTGAACTAAAGTAACTTAAAAAGAGAACATGAAAAAACAAAAAGCACTTTAAAATATATGTACAATCCCAAGGATCCATTAAAATAATATCAAACATTTAATAGTAGAATAGCATGGACTTTAAGTTGCACATATATTATAATTTTACAAATTAAACATACATATATGGCAAGTGACAGGCATTTTTATCTTTTGCATTATTTCATCAGATGTGAAAATCATCTCTTTGAATGTTTGATACAAAATATTGTATATAGAATTATCTCTGTTAATAAGAAAGGAATTAATTTGAAATTGACCATGAATATAAAATGTAAAGGTAATATTGAATTTTTAGAAAAATCCCCACTGAAACGAAATACAATTCTCTGACTTACGATCCCTGATTTTTTGCATTCAAATACAGGAATTTATATTAGAACTATGAATAATAAGTAAATAATGTTCTTTGTTTATATCTGTATCAAGAAAACAATTTTAATGTAAGTATATTGATACTCCTTCGCTTTTTCAATTTAAGAATAAGTATTTATAAATATAAATTTACAAAAACATTAAATCTAAGGTAAAATTTTAAACTATGAAGAATAAATGAAACAAAATAGAATGTCATAAACAGAAAATAAAAAAATATGAATGTACGATCTGTATTGCAAAATTACCTGTATCAAGAAACTAATTGTAATGTATGTATATATTGACTCCCTCCCTTTTTTAATTTAAAAATAAATATTTATAGACATAAATTTACAAAAACATTAAATCTACTGCAAATTTTACAATATTTAATTGAAGAATAAATGAAACAAAATCAAATGTCATAAATCAAATAATAAAACAATCTATAAATATACGATTCCTGATTGATTTTTTGCATTCCAATACAGTTATTTATATTAAAACTATGAACAATAAGTAGATAATTTTCTTTGTTTATATTTGCATCAAGAACTAATTTTAATATAAGTATATTGACTCCTTCGCTTGTTTTTATTTAAGAACAAATATTCATAGATATAAATTTATAAAAACATTAAATCTACGGCGAATTTTACAATATTTAATTGACAATCTTATTCTTAAATAAAAAAGCGATATTAATATTAAGTTTATATATATATATATATATATATATATATAAATAAAAATTGAAAGATTTTAATCGAAAATTATGCATAAACTACTGTATGTATTATATATATACATATATATATATATATATATATATATATATATATATATATATATATATCCTATATATATAGTATATTTAAATTTCAAAAATATTAAATCTACGGCAAATTTTACAGTATTTAATTGAAAATCTCAATATAAATGTGAATATTAATGTGTAATATCATATAATAATCCATTAATATATCCTAGCAATAACCAGTTCAGTCTAATACTTAATATAATTCATAAAAACTACAGTAAAGAAGAAAACTTCTTTGATTAGCTTACTCTTCTAAAGCATTGCGTTTTCTATTATTTCCATGTTAACACTATGTTTACGTATATCCAAAAGCCTAGCCTTCATGAACATTTTAAAAGTACGTTGTTATATATAACTCAGTCTTTAAACTTTAATAGATATTTGATTTATAAATTTAAACTAGTACTATAAAACATTCCACACATTGTAAAATGAAAACAACGGTTAACGCCAATACAAACACCCACACAAAGAAAAGAGGCGAACAAAGAGGATTCAAACTTCCAGCGCTCACAATGACTTCACAGTGGACACTCCTCATTCAGGGCCAGGCCCAAGGAAGAAGAGGAATCACGATAACCTTGAGTATACACTCCTGACGTATTTCACCCAGACCGTCCAGTGATACCACCTCACCACAGTGAGTCAGCCAACAGGAATAAAGAGGGAAACTTGTTGTGTCATCAGAAGTGAATTAATAGCTATTGATGTAGGGCTTGATGCTATCTTGTCTGAATATAATTTTGGTACTGTATGGATTTTATCCAATAGCAGAAGCCCAATTCAGCACTTGAGTAATTGGATCAGCGTGGGAATCAGTGTGGAAGATAGAATCACTATTTCTATATTGAGCAAACTTAATGCCTTTCTTCGTCCCATTATGTACACCTGCAGTGGTTACCCTCTCATGTGGATATCTATGGTAATGTCATTGCCGATAAGCTAGCAAAGGAGGGCATTGGAGAATCTTTGGCTTCCACTATAATTCCCTTATCATCTTAGAGCTCTACTCTAAAAGGAAAAAATTTGGATAAAAAGGCTTGGCTTGACCCCCTTAACTCATGACTGGTATCAGAGAGGCTGCCTCGATGGTTCTCTTGGTCTTACTTGTGAGAGAATAGATCAGATGGTGCTATCCAGATTTGCCATTGGCCACTTAAAGGTCTCTCTTATAGACATGGGCATAAGATTTATCCTATCTGCAGCAAATGTAGTGTCGAGCAGGTTTCCCCGGAGCATATACTCGACTGTCTGCAGCTCACAAGAGACATTTTACCTCAAAGCCTATGCTTGCTCTTGATTTCCTGAAGGTTAATGGGATCATGGATATGTCGCTAGACAATGGAGGGCACACAACAACAGCATTGATATTTTCAATTCATTATGGCATGTTTTATTTTGGCAAAAATTGTTGAATTTCATATATTGTAGTATGGGTGATCTTCTACTAATACACGGGTATATCTTCTAAACTACGAGAATATAAGTAGTATGGGTATATTTTCTAATGAAATTTCAATGCTTTTATTTTGGCATATATTGATTCATATTCATATATTTTGTAAATTTGTTTATATACTGGCCCAGGATGTTTTATTCTTCGGATCTGCCATGAAGATAATTTTGTTTAGTGAGAATAGAGATTCTTAAATTTCTTTTTAGGAGCATTAATTTAAATATTTGAATATTTGAATAATAATGTCATTTAGTATACATACTATAGGAATTTGTACATGATTGTGAATTTTAAGTTTCTTTATATTATATATTCCATATGAAGAACGGGTATACTGCTAGTTCAATTATAAGTACGTTTTAGGTATATATATATATATGTATATATATATACAGTAGAACCTGCATAATGTGACCATCCTTGGGACTGACTAAATTAGTCACTTTATGAAGGTGGTCACTTACCGGACAAAATAATAAAACTTTTTTTTATAAATACAGTACTGTACTACACGATTAATTTTAGCTATGAAAATAAATAAATAAATAAATAAACACAAATAAGGAAATAATAAATTCAAAATAAGATAAAATTAAAAAAAAAAAAGTTTACTGACTTTTCTGTATTTCCGTTGAAACATTGATGAGGTTTGCTTTTAATACTGAATTAGATGCACCTTAGAAACTTCCACTGAATGATTCACTTCACACATGTATACATACATTCGTATGCCCTTTCAAAACTTTTAATGTAACATTAAAAGATGTTATTTACAATTTTGCATTTCAAGATCTTACAATGAAGTGCCACTTTTAGTAAAAAAATCTTTGATTGTTTTTTGTGTTAAATGCCTTTTCTTCAGAATTGCATCTTCAGCCCTTTTTTCAATTTTTCTTAACGAATTCAGCATATCTGCGCAATTATTTAAAACATACAATTGCATTTTCTTACACATATGTAACATTTCAGCATCGGAAGGAGTATCAACATCTTTATTTTCCATTTCATCTTCATCATTTAGAACAGATTCATTTTCACTTTTATTTATAAGGATGTCATTTTTTAAGCTTTCAGGATCACTAAAATTGTCACACGATGGAACATCATTATTGAAATTCAAAAACATCTCAGCATTTTACTATCCCATTATCTGAATGTACTGCTAGGTTTATGAGATGTTGCATGTTGGAATTGCTGTCTGTCTCACAGTTGTCATCGTGTGAAGCACCATCACTGACATCGTCTGGAGTTTTTCTAAGAAAACCACATTTTACAAAACACTTAGAAATTGTAGATGCACGTATTAGCTCCCAGGACTCTTTCATCCACATAATGGCATCAAAAACATTTATGCACATGGCAATTTCATTTGCAGATTTGCAATCATCAGATCTGGATAGCACAGATTTCAATAAGAATTCTCTGTAATAGAGCTTGAATGCTTGAATTACACCTTGGTCAAGTGGTTGTAAATGTTCTGTTGTATTTGCCAGAAGAAACTGAACTTTAACATTAGAAAACGATAAACCTTGAGGCTGAGCCGGACAGTTGTCTATAATCAAAAGGATTTTTCTGTTTATCTGCTTCATCTGCTTGTTTATTATGCCCACCCATTCTGAAAAAATAGAAGCTGGCATCCAAGCTTTACGATTGCTATGCCATAAAATATGCAAGCTTTTAGCATCCACACTTTTAAAACAGTGTGGTGTTTTAGCCTCCCAATAATCAAAGGGTTTAGTTTTTCTTCAGTTGCACTACATGCTAATAACACTGTTAACCTTTCCTTTGAAATTTTCCCATCTTTGCCTTTATCACCAGTCATCACCAGAGATTTGCTGAGCATTGCTCGATAAAATAACCCATACTCGTCAGTATTAAAAATATCTTTCATCTTGTAGTCTCCTATGAAACTAGCTATTCTTTCCTTAAAATTATCCACTGTGTCGGTGTCAACATCATTTGATTTGCCACACAAAACCTTCTCTGAAATATTATTCCTTTTCTTGAAAAATTCAAGCCATCCATTTGAAGCTGTGAATTCCTGAATCAAGTTTTTTTGAAAAATCTAATGCTACTTCTTTCAGCATTGGTCCAGAAACACATTCATTCATTCCCCGCATTCTTTTAAACCATTCAATAGTCACTTGGTTCACTTCTAAATTATTTGTTTTACGAATTTTACGGCTTCAAGAATCATTTCCATTTTCTTCATATCGTTCCTCGTACTCCAATTTTCGTTTATATATGTTATTACACAAGTTTTACTAATCTGAAATTTTTCTGCAGCTGCTCTATGGGTAAATTTCAGTACCTCAATTTTTTCTTTTAAACAAAGTTCTTTATATGCTTTAGACTTTCCAAATGCCATTTATTTAAAAATTTGTTTCATGCACTAAGCATGTTGAAAGGAAACACAACTGCTAAAAATCTCAACTACTTTAACAACAGGAAACATCCTTATTGTGTGTGTTATCACTTCCTCCACTCCCTTTAAAAGAAAGGAAAGAATGTTTGACTTTTGGTGGGTGTAGAAAGCAAGAAGATAAAGTGATAGATAGCACAAGTAGGTGGTGGTCACATTTTACAGGTTAAAATAACATTGACATGACAATTTAATCGGTCACTTTACGCTATATACAGGTGGTCACTTTAGGGGACATTTTCCTATTTATTCTATATAGGTTAAAGCAAAATTTTGCAAAAATGGTATGCTCACATTAGCCACTCAGTCACTTTACCAGGTTCCACTGTGTATATATATATATATATATATATATATATATATATATATATATATATATATATATATATATAGAGAGAGAGAGAGAGAGAGAGAGAGAGAGAGAGTTGTTTTGGCCTGTGCATCAAAAGTTTGGAGACTCATAATTTAGCCAGCTGCTTTTTAAATTTGCAGAGATGTTTATAAATTTTGAATTTAACAAAATTATTATTTAATAATTAAATGTTTAGATTTACTATTGAATTTCATTTACAGTGAGGTCAGATGATTAACAAATTTATTTACTGATTATAATATTTGTTTTTATTTAACCATTGTAATATGTAAGACATTTTTGACTGAATAAGAATAAACTGAAAAATAAATCAGCAGTATTCATATTTTAAAAGATTTGCAGTCTGGATATTATACAGTCCACAGTACACACAGTTTTGAAAAGACTAAAAAATTTTGCAACAGGTTTTTTTTTCTTTTAATTTTGCTTAATTAGTATGTAAACTTTTCTTCTGTTCACACAGTTATATAAATTTGTTAATTTTGCATATTCTGTTAAAGGAGAATTAATTTGTGCCTGATTAATTAACTGGTTGATTGTCTGATCACTTGTTTGGACATTTTAAATCTAAATTAGTATTTGGGCACAGTTAATGCCTATGATTACTTGATAGTGTTAGTGAATTTTCTTTTTGATTGTGATGGTAATTACAAAAGTGCTAGGTCTAACTTGTATTTATTTATATTTATTAAATTGTTCTTTTATAGCAAAGTCATAAACTTTTTTCTTTTTTTATTACAAAACTTATATTTCATTTGCTTTGAATATTTGTTTTTATATTTTTACTTCATTTCTAAATGTTGGATATCGAAATTGAATATAGAAATACATTGTCATTTCTTTTTCTCAGTTTGAAGAAAGTGTATGAATATTTAAAATACATTATCTTTTATATTCACAGTATTTTGTAAGTTTAAATATTTATGCATTTTTATTATATTTTTTTGCTTTATTATTTATGTTTTCTATGTATGCATGTTTAAAAGAGTGCCTGTCTTTATGTAATATAAAACTTCATATTTTCATTCTTTTGTAAATATTCTAAATGTATTTTCTGTTGATTGTATACAGAGTTTTTACTATTAATTAAACTAAAGGTATTTTTAGGGGTTCTAACGTCATGGAAAAGGAGAAATTCTCAACCTACAAATTTCCAAAATTCTGTGTCTTCAATTTATCGATTTCAATGTTTACATTGTCCATATGTTGCTCCATCAAACTGTGATCTGAAAAAGCATCACCTCACACATACTGGAGAGAAACCTCATCCTTGTGGGTTTTGTGGCCGACGATTTTCTCTGAAAGAAAATTTAAAACGGCATGTTGATCGAATTCACCTAAAGTACCCAAAATAAATCAAATTTCAGGCTTGCTATGCTATTTGAAAATGGGTTAAAAATACATGGAAAACTCAGGAAAAATATGTAAATTGTATTAAGACCTGAAAAATTTCAGGTTTCCATTATTGTGTAATTGTAATGATTCTTCATAGTGTCTATTCAAAATTTTTCAAAAAATTTCTCACCAATGCTATTGAATTTCATAAAACATGTTGGATTTACTTGCAAAATTGTTATTAGTTCTCTTTCAAAATAAATTTAGCTCAATAGAAAATGGTTTAAAATCACTCAGTATGTTTCTTAGATGAAAATCATAGATGGTCTAGGTGAATTTTTATAGATGGTCTAGGTGGATTTTCATTGATGATCGTCTGAATTAGGATATAATGTCGACATGTCTGATTTTTTTTTTTTTAAGAGAAAGGGAGGGATATTACAAATAGTATTATACATTTGATAATTACAATAAATTATCAATAAGTATGCACTTTGTGTGAAGGATAAGAAAAACTTAAACAACATATAAAAACACAAATAACACAATAATGCAGCATGCAGCTGTTTTGAGAATACGCTGGATCCCCTTCATCAGTGCAAGAGAACCAACAAACCTGAAGTCCAAAAAGGAATGGGCCCTCTTTGGACTTTGGGTTTGTTGATTCTATTGCACTGATGAAGGGGATTCAGTGTATCCTCGAAACAGCTGTATGCTGCATTATTGTATTATTTATGCTTTTATATGTTGCTTACGTTTTTCTTACAATAAATTATATTGAACTTTCATTTTTTGTGTGACCTGTTAGTCTTTTAAATGTGAGAACAAGCAAACCATAAAATTATATAAAAGGGCACTTGAAGTATGGAAGATATTCCCTTTGCAGATACCAGCATCCACGGTTTCACACTTATGCGCTTATCAGCATGGAATAGCCAATATCTGCAATGGTAGCAAAAATTGTTAGCATCTATGGAAACTGACAATTTCAGTCCATATGTTTAGGGACACTTTTTATAGGCAGGTTTTTCATTTTATGAACTTTGCCTTTGTAGTTTTGTGTGGCCTAGTCTGAATTGTAAATGAATTTTATGCCAGCCACATGGAAGGACTAATACTGTCAGTTCTCATAGAAGCTCACAAAAATTGTGGCTTATAGCAAGTTTTTGCCACCATTGCATATATCAGCTATTCCATGCTGACAAGCGTATAATGAGTGCAAAACCAGTTCATGGATGCTGGTATCTGCAATAGGAGTGTCTTCCATATTTTTGGGAATGCGCCGTGGAAAATGGTTTTGATTTCCCATTTTGTAGTATAAAACTACTTATGCATTATGTAAGAAATAGAATTTTGTTTATTAATATGAAATTTCTTTTATATTAATAGATAAAGAAATGAATTGTTTATGTAAATTTCATGTTTATTTTATTCTGAAACAATAATTTATTAGGAATTCTAATGTACTTACTGTTTTTATTTAATCAATTGTTGATGATGTTTTAGAATAGTTGCGTGTGGGGCTGAGTGGGTAGGTGAGTGGAAAAATGCTATACTGTATGTATAACATATTTAGAAAATAGCTGAAGATATTTTTTAAAATTATTCTTTACTGGAAATTTGACTTTAATGCAC
Organism: Amaurobius ferox; assembly: GCA_951213105.1. NCBI lineage: Eukaryota > Metazoa > Arthropoda > Arachnida > Araneae > Amaurobiidae > Amaurobius > Amaurobius ferox. The sequence continues at coordinate 156,833,594 of OX578140.1, read as the reverse complement.
ATTTTGTATCTTTAGTTAGATGGATATACATGCAATTATATTTAATTAGCAAAAATTTCCAGTGTTGCTTGTAATTTAAATAATTTTGCAAATCTGAAAATGTTTCAACTGATATTTTTGTTCAAAAAAGATTTTGGAGAACATATTTAAAACATAAATTGCTTAAAAATGTCTTGATATTTAATTTCAAAATGATACAACTAGTGATACAATAATTTTCATATTTTTCTTCTACTACAACCAATAGAGCAATCCAAAAATATGTCGTGTTAATTTAACTAATTTATTTAATAATTTCATGAATATTAAGATAAAAAGTATTAAGTAAAAATAGTTGCTACTCATTAAATATATTAGCAATATGTTTAAATAATTTTGATAATTATACAGAACTCATCTATTTGTCTTTCAGATATTCTTAATACGTTTACAAAATTATTATTTTTTATCAAATTGTCTGATGTGAGTTTTCTTTTTCACTAACACACCTATAGGTAAAGAAATGTCCGTTCAACATGTCTTTTGTTCTATGTGTTATACTGTAGTTTCTTCAATCAAGATGGGACAAAAAAAAGCTACTAAAATTATTATATAGATTTTATGTTGTAAGAAATAATCTTATACCAATTTAGAGGGTTTTTATTTATTTGTTTATTTATTTATTCATTAATTAAGGATTATTTTCAATTTATTGTCAAAACGATTTTGACAATATTTTTTTAATTTTATTTTATATTTTGGTTTTTAAACTTTAATAGCTTTAGGTGCTTAGATACTATATATTTTTACCATTCAATGCTAGAATGTGATGGTGGTGGTGTTGATTCTGGCAGTGGCTGTGTTGATATTTAAGCATAAAAAATAAAATAAGAAAAAAAAAATCATATAGGAATCACCATTGCAACAAAAATATGTGAGCATTTTCCCGTAGTGGAGGCAGGAAACTTGCATTAAGTATGATTTACTCTGCTGCAAAAGATGTGAGCTTAAACAATATGGAAGAATAAAGCAATAAAGAACTTATTATCCAACAGAAAATTAAAGGTGTCAACCAGTTTTGAAAGCAAGAAACAGACTTCTTCATCAAGACAAACAAAAAATACAACCTTTACTCATCAAAGGAAGATTGGCAATTGACATTGGAATACCAAACATGGCTAATTCAGGGAAATGGAGTTGAAAAAAAGATGTGGAAAACTATGGAGGAAACAATAAGTGGTAGGATGCTATGAATGATAAAAGGAAATATCTGGAAGGAAAGGATATATCAGAAAAGGAAATATCTGAAAAAAGGATTCAAAGCACTTGTTCAGTCAGTAAAACTACAAACATAAGTGTCCTAATAAATTAATAAAGGCAACTAACTGGTTTCAGAAGTTACATGAGTCATTCAGAAGTCAGTAGACGTTCACTTCCTTCCTCTTTGATAATTTACTATTTATTCATAGTGTTCTACCACTCATTCTTCCTCCATGATTTTTTACCTCTTTTTTTCTCCTCTAGCAGTTGACAACTCTCTTTCCCAGTCATATTTACTATTTTAACATCACTTGCTGATCTTCTGTTGACAAGTGAAGGTTATGCTTCTTGTTTGTCCTGACAAAAAGGATATTTCTTACATTCAAAACCAGTCAACGTTATTAATTTTGTGTTGGATGTTGCTTTAACACTAGAATGGCGGAAGCAGTCATTTTGACCACATAACTACTTTGAGAAACGATTCCTCCAAAACTGCTAATCCCAGCCCATTGAAATTTTATGACTTTTCTTATTTTCTTAAAGTTATTGAAAACATAGAAGAAAATTATTCTAGGTTTTATAATAAGAGAACATTGACTGTTGCATGTCATTCTAGGTAGTTCAAAATATCCATCGTTCTAGTGTTAAACAGTTTTATTTTGTTTGTTTGTTTGGAAGAATTCTATATCAGAAAGTCAAGTGGAGCCTGTTGTTTAAAATATTATCTAAATTAAGGAAAACTTGAACAACAGATACGTTTTCCTTATCCTTCGCATAAAGTGCATTTTACTTATTGATTATCTAAATTGTTTTTTCAGTGCAGCTATTATGCCTTGCATCGAACATATGCAAATGATAGTATTTTCTTTGATTTTGAGTTGAACTTTTCAAATTTATGATTATATTACACATTCCATTTTTAAATCATTGCTGTGTTTAATAACAATGTACGTACATTCCTCTGTATATGATGTAGAGAACTAACAAAAAAGGGAGTTAGAACTAGATGTTTGCATGGGCTGAGATTTAGGCTGAGGTTGAATAAAGAAAATTCAGGTCAGACATAGTTATTGTTTAAAAAAAATGAGTTAATAGAATGCATGGAATATTTCTATTATTGTAATACATTAAAAGAATTTTAAAATATTAGCTGTAAATTCAGAAATATTTAAGAAAAAAAAAACAGTGCTTTTTAAATTAATTATGAGCACAGTGATGGTATGTAGATTCGTAATTCTGACACATTTGGAAAAACTTCAGTCCACAGATTCAAGGCAGGCCAGGGCAAGACTAAAGATCTTTTTGATCATGTTGGCCAGATTAAGGTTCCTGATTTGAAAATGTTTTCAGTTTTGGGCAAAAGTTTTATTGGGCTTCTGTTAAATAGTGTTAAAATCTAGAATTTCTGTCCTGTGCCGATCTCTAGTCAGAACTCCAGAATGCAGACTTTTAAGCATATCTGATACCTGAATTAATAGAACTTTAAAAGTTTTCTGTTAGAAGTTGTAAATAAAATACTTTGTGAATATAACAGCATAAAACTAATAAATAAAGTAATTATCAGCTTTTTGGGAAAAAAAGAACCAGCTCCTTGAGATAAATGAGAGAGCACCGAAAGCTGAAATGTTTTTTATCCGTTTCATTTTTCCTAAAGAAAGTAATTTTTCTTTTGCTACCAAAATCACTTGATTTATTTATACATTTTATGCTGCTGTACTAAAAAGTGTTTTATTTCCAGCTAATTTTGAGTAATGAGCAGTTTGAGTCATTTATTTTATATTTACTGTTAAAATTTTATATCACAGACCCAGTACCTTGAGATATTTATGATTCTTAATAGTTATGTTAGTGCAACACTATGAAATGTTATGGTGTGTGAGTGTATTAAAGTGAGAGGGGTGGGAAAAGCTATCATTAATGTATTATTGAGATTATAGTACATTCTACAAAATTAAATATTTATAAATTTCATACTTTCATTAAAAAAATATAATAACTTACATTTTATTATGTTGTATTTTATGTTTACTATGTAGTATTTGTTTCACTTTATTTATACTAAGTATTCCTTGTATTTTATTATACTATTTAGTATTTCTTGCATTTAAATGTGCAAAGTGCAGTGAAACTTTAAAATAAAATCTCTTCAAGTCAAAATTCTGCTCAATAAGAAAACTTTATAATCTTCAAAATCAATGTAGCTTCTATGTAATTGTATATTAGACAGCTTTTACTGTAGATGATATGCACCTGATTCAGCTTCTCTCAGATAATAATACATAATTCGACAGAGCATGGTGATGTAATTATACATTTTTCTTTACTTTTTTTCAATTCAACTTTATGAATCTTGTATATGTTCTTTAGTTTAAAACCAGTTCCATAGTTTAGAACTAAAAATGTCCAATCCTTCTCTGATTTTCCATGTTGAGCAAAGATTGTTCATTAAGTGTTGTTTTTTTCATTTGTATTTTTGTTCTAATTCATTTTGTTATTTTTATTATCTCTTGTTTTCTGAGTAAGGAATAGAATCCTACAGATGTTCAAATAATTGTTAAGTGATTTTAGTTGAGAAAAAAATAATACTGGTTAATCTTTTGTGATAAATACTAACTACCATTTTTATGGTAATAGTAGTTGTATTTACATGTAAATTTGTATATATTTAATATATGAAATAAAGTACATGAATGTAAACCTATACAGAATTTTTACTTGTGTTATTAATGTTTGGATATTAGCTATGAATGTAATATAAAAAATAATACTGTTCAATATGCATGTACAAAGTTAAGCATAGTTGCTGTTTATGTGAAAATTTCAGGAAATCTACATCTGAATGGAAGGAAGAAGGAAACACAGTATGCAGGTGTAATAGGATTATAGGAGAAAGAAACAATCAAGACAAGGATAATAATGACTTTTATTATTCAAAGAAAAGGGTTGAAAGAAAAAGAGTCACAATTCGAGTGTCAATCTCAGTGAAGCAGAATGATTAAAACAATGTGATGCTGCAGTTTAATATGGTGTGTGGGAACCTCGGGTAGCCACGCATTCTGCACAACGATCTCCCATACTTTTGATGAGGGTTTGGATGAGTTGTGTGCTCAAAGAGTTCCAAGCCTCACAGAGAGCAGTTTTCAATCCTGGAACGGAGCTTGGTGGGTAGCAGAGGGCTGCAAGATGTCTCCTGAGCATATCCCACACATGCTCTGTTGGATTCAGATCAGAAGAGTTGGCAGTCCACTGTATGTGCTGGATAGCTTCAGTTTGAAGGAAGTCGTCGACCAAGGCTGCAAAGTGAGGAGGCATGTTATAATCCATGAATATGAAATCAGGACCAACAGCACCTCAAAACAATCGAACGATAGGCTCAAGGACTTTGTCTCTGTATCTTTGACCGGTAACCGACCTCGTGTCAAAGATGTGGAGGTCTGTGCGGCCGTCCATTATGATGCCTGCCTAGACCATGACTTCCCCAAATGTAAAGCGATGTCTTTCCATGATGTTTTCCGGGTCAAAACGCGTTTCACATTCTGTTCAGATCATGGTTCGATGAGAATCAGTGTGCAGGCTGAACCTGGACTCGTCACAGAACATGACATTTATCCCACTGTTGTCCACTCCACTGCCGATGTTCCAAACTCCACTGTAAATGTGCATATTTCTGTACAGACATCAGGGGGATGCAAACTAATGGTTGTCTGGCCAAAGTGTCTGAGTCTCCTGTAAACAGTTTGTCTCGAAACAGTGACTCCTGTGGCAGTTGTCAGAGCTGAACCCAGTTGTCTCGCAGAACAGTTCATCTGACATCACACAGTTATCACCAAATATCGGTCTTGCCAAGCGGTTGTTACCCTTGTCTGACCTGGTACTGGTCGTCGGGTAACATCTCCAGTGGTTTGGAACTTCTGCCACAGTTTGGAGATCACACACTAAGGCACATTCAGAATTCAAGATGCTTCGGTTTGGGATTGACCGGATTCCAGCATTCCAATAATTTGTCCCTTCAAAAACATGTCCAGTTGGCATCTTTGTGACATCTTCATCCTTTTTGATTGTTAACAATGCTCCGTTCCACAGCAATTGCAAAATTCTGCCTCCACTGGTCATGCTGCTCAAAGCTTTTTTTTTACTCGTTCCGACATGCGCCGGTGTTTTGCGCATGTCAATGTCGATTGAACTGTTTTGTATATGCACAATGATTTATCTTCGTCCCACGATTCTCCACAACTGATTGTGAACCATTGTATCCATATTAACTCCGAATTTTTCACATTTTACGAATTATGCTTAACTTTTGAACATAAGTGTCTAAAATATTGGTAAATTATATCATAACAATTTTATTCTAAATTTATAAAATGATTTTCAGCTACTTATAAAACAGTATTGCCAATTTTGAATATAAAAGCATTTAACATGTGTTTATGTATTACTTTCTATTACCTCAGTTCTTCAATTCAAATATATCCAGTTGTTTAACTTTTTGAAAATAAAATAAATGAGTAAATCAAAATAAAATTGTTCTGCTAATTTTCTAACATGATGAGTTGTATAAGAAATAAAATTATCATTTAGTATTTCGTGTGTTTTTACTAAATGTATTGTGTTTTGGGGAAAGTGTAAAAAATATATATTGTAGAGATATGTTTGAAGTTGAAATAAATATTTGTTTTTCATGTACTGATATAATTTTAATATTGTGTTGCATCTTTTTTACTGTTTCGAATGGAAAACTTTTTAAAAATGATATTGAATTTAAAAATGAAAACTGTTTTTTTAGTTTTTTTGGAAAATGTCATTTTTTATGTTAATTATATATTTATACTATTATGCAGGGCTCATACTTGGTCCCCCAAATTCCCTTTTTTTTAATCCTAAGTTCCTAATAATGGGTATATGAAATTTATTTTGAATAATTTTATGTAAATTTTATAATTATCAGCATATTTATTATGGCCTTTTTTTTAGAAGGTGTGTGTGTGTGTGTGTGGGGGGGGGGGGTATTCTGCTACATATTTTACAGCAAGAACTATATCAATAAGTAAATATTTTTATGATATATAGCTGAAAATCTGTTGGGACAATTTCACAATAAAAAGTCTAAACTTATGTTACCTACTGTTAAAAAAGCTTCCATGGCACCATCATGAAACTTTTTCTGTGTCTTTTATGCCACAAATCGATTGGTGTACAAAATATAAAATTTTACTCAGCTTGTCTTATATTTTTTAGCCTAACTTACTTCATGAACTCATCAAGTATGTGGATGAAACTTATTATTATTAGCTTTTAACTAGACAAATACACATTTACTAGTCTTGCTTCAATTCAAGATCACATATTTGCTGACAGAAAGATTGATTTTTAATGTGCATATTACAGTGGTAAATTGCATCTTTTAGATCATTATTAATGCCCTATTTTGACTATAAATAGGAATTAGCCATAAGTTTTTTGGTTTGACCTTTACCAGTTTAGTGTTAGCTTAGTTTAAAATATGGTTAACTGGTTTAATGTAGCTTTAGTTAAAAAAAATTATTTGGGTGATGCTTTTGTTGTTCCTATACTTTTTTTATTATTATATAAGATTCTGTGTTTTTTTTGCCTTTTTCCCCCCTGAAAGTACCCTAAAGCCCCTAAAATTGACCTGAATATGTAGTATGGGCCCTGTATTAAGTATAACTATTTGATATTTTTTGTATAAAATGTTAAAAGTCTTATTTTATATTTAATTTTTATTTTCATCTTTCAGGCTTCTCACAATTCTTCAAAACAAAAGTAAGATCACAAAAATTTATCGACAACTTTCTTATGGGAAATCCTAATGAAACGAGATTTGCATGTCAACTATGTTCCTTTTGTACTGATGTGTATGATGAAATCAAAGACCACATCACCATACATTCTCGTTTCCGATGCAATACCTGTGGAAAATCCTTTTCAAGGAAGGAAACTCTTAAGACACATATGAATCTTCATACGGGAGAAAAGCCCTTTACTTGTGACAAGTGTGATATGAAATTTTCACATCCATATAGTCGTTATATTCATCGTAAAACTCACTCATCTTAATTAAAATTATATTTGTTAGAATATTTATAGTTAATATCATATGCTATTCAGAATAATGTGTAATAACATTATTTTGGTTTTTTTTTAATAATGTAATCAAATGAATGCTTTTTATAATAAACTACTGATTAGCTTTTAAATATTTTATTTGTTATGAAAATTATAAATATAAAAAATGTTGTTAATCATATCAGCATTCTGTTTTCCTTTGAATTGAAAAGTGTTTTTCTGGGATGGAAGAACCTTCGTTAATAACATTATAAAAAGTTGATAAAAAGTATCAAACCATTTCAAAGGCAAAAATAACTTTTTTTTCCAGGATAGAGCAACACAGCAACCACACCAGCAGAAGATAAGAATGTGTCTGTCTTTACTCACAGACACTGGCACATTCTTGCCTTTTGCTAGTTCATTTGTTCTGTTTCTCCATCATAGCAAGGAGTGTTTTTTTTTTTTTTTTTTTTTTTTTTCCCCTTTGAAACCGATCGATACTTGAATCAACTTTTTATACTTTTATTATAGAAGTATTTATCATAGATTAATTTCAACAGTAGTTTGAAGGAAATTTCATACTTCTATTTTTCTTTTGATAGCTTAAACATTTTTTACTTTTCATAGAAACAAACTTCATATGTTAATAAGTATCAAATTCGTTTTGTTTTTATTCCTGCTACATTTTCCTCTAACATGAATTTTCTTAAAAATATATAACATATAATAATTTACTGAAATGTACTTTTTTCATATTGAAAAACTTTGGATTTAGAACCATTAAAAAAGAAAATCTATTCACAAAATGATTATTTTTACATAAGGTACGCCAATCTCTCCCTCCTCCCCTCTCTCACTCATCTGATTGCAAAAAGAATTTTAAAAATTATAATCCCATAAAAATCACCTGAACTTTATGTATGAGTGAGCACTGAACTACTTCGGCTCTGATTAGAGCGCTTTGCTCTACAGCACTAAATAGCCATTAACTGCACTAGTACAAGAAAACTTGCACTGGTATTATGAACATCTATGGTCATTGCTTGTGAACGAAACCACCGATGTTGGTTGTTACACTCAAAGCATAATTTCAAGCTTTGGAACACCTATTGGTGTGTTTTATGAACTATGAATCAGTTCTTTAAGCCTCATGTAGGCTAAGTTCAATCTAACGTAATATGCTTAATCTAATGAATATGATCAATATGGGCAATTTATTGTTTTCTATGATCAATACGGTCAGTTTATTGTTTTTTTACTTGCTTTCACATTTTTTGATGTTTTGTTATGGGAGAAAAAAAAAAGAAAAAACGCTATCTAACTTTTTCATTTTGATTTTTTTATCCCTCTAAGTTTTTCCTTTTATTTCAATTTTTTATTCTAAATTTTTCTAAACAACGATCTTTCTTCACTTTCATTTTTTATTTTTTTATTTTTATTATTTACCTTTTTTCTTTCTAAATTTTATTTCGAAATTCTTTTTCTAAATTTTCCTCTAGTTTTTTCCTTTTGTATATTCAAATTTATAGTTTTTTTCCCCCCAAAAATTTTGTCATTCACAATAACCTTTATCCCAACTGTACCGAGTTGGACGTACATGTAAAGATCATTCTACTTTAATATGTAAATAGGACGATTGTGGATGAGTACCATGTTATTGTATTATGGCTGGGTATCTTCATTCAGAAAATATCCTTTCCCGACCATGCTTAAAATTACTCAATACTTAATAGGTGAGTTGCATGGTCTGGGCTCTAATAATAATAATAAAAATCTAATGTAATAAATGAAGATGCTTGTTTGTTCATTCGTTAGTTCATCTGTTGCCAGCATAATGGAAAATCTAAGTGACCTACAGCTAAGAAATTCGGTGCAGTGATAGTTCAGGCTCGGTCCTGAGATGTTTTGGAGCAATTTTTTAAAAATTGAAATAATATTTTTATGTTAAAACTCAATTTCGAGTGATTTTCTCATAAATTATTTCATTAACGATCAAAAATATTATCACAGAGTTTCTCTTTTGACACTTTCAAAAAGGCCAAAAGACATTCTTTCCAGCAAGTTCTTAATCAATTCTGTAGGACAATTCTGTCATATTTAATAAAATGTTTGAAAATATATTAAAATATGCATATTTTATTTTTATTGTCATGCATCAATAAATTGGAGATTCGTACAATTTAATTTTTGGTATGAATATAGAGGGATATCTTTGCATTCAAAAAAAAAAAAAAATGAAAATGAAAATTTTTATTACTTTATTTCTAAATTCAACTTGTGCTCAAAATGTTTACGGTTTTGTTTTTAATAGCTAATACCACCTGCTAGTAAATTTTCCCTTTGGGTGTCCTTGCTTTATTTGAACTTCTCTTTGCCTCCCCTGTCGCAGTTCATTCTTAGTATTTTTTAAGAGCATATACTGTTCTTGTAACCTGGGAGAGAAGACTTTAAATGACCTCGAGTTGTTGTTACCTAATAGGTCTATGCCTGATTTCTTCAATGAAGTATTGAAAGTTATATTGTTTAGATGTTTTTTGCACACTGCATTATAGTTTTAGTTCTGTAAAAAGGGTGTTTAAACCATTTATGGCACAAGATAATTGTATTTTATAATGCATATTAAATTTTGGTTTATAGTATAGAATATATTCAGAAAATAAATGTATTTAAGTCAAAAAGTTGTCAATTTAACAATCCAACTTGATTATTGCTTAAATAATATAAAATACAATTGTTTTAAGAACTACTATATTTCTTCCAAAGCAAATTTGAATTTAAAGCTAATTCATTATAACAATAAATAAATTGCTGCTTGTGATAATATAACTTTAGAATTCTTAAAAAAAGCACATATTAAAATTAGGTGACTAATTGTTTTGAGAACATTTTGAGCCCTTTTCCTCAGGTCTGAAACAGTGTTTTTTCTTAACAAGTGCTAAGAAAAACCAGTCAAATATTACTATGTCTGCTTTAGGAAGTATTAGAAAGTTATATTTTCATAAGCAGCAGTTTTATTTATTGTGATTGCTCCTGGTTCTGGGATATAGATTATTACTATCTGGAAGATCCCTTCATTTTATCTTTTGTGGACAGCTCTTTCTTAACAGTTGTTAATAAATAACACTGTTTCTAACCTGAGGAAGAGGACTCAAAATGCCCTTAAAACAATTGCAGTCACCTAATTTTCCTATGCCTGCTTTCTTTTAGGGAGTATTCAAAAGTTGTACTGGTTTTTTATATTCCCCATTTTAATTCTAGTTGATTTTTTAATTTGTATTTTATAAATATCAAATATAGTCTACTTTAAATAAGTTTATGAATGAGTAAATCAAATTTTGAATATTTTCAGTGAAACATATAGGATGTTTTATAAAGGTTGTACGACTAAATATTTCTTGAACAATGTGCCACAAACCCATGGTTCCAATGTAAGAAAGTTTCAAATAAAGTAGACTTTCAGGTTATGTTAGTTTTAGTTACATAACAGGTTTTAGTAAAAAAGTACAAAATTTAACTTTTTATAGAAGCCCTCTACAAAGGAAGTTTCAATTAGAAAGTTTATTCAACTTTATTAATTATTATTAAGTAATTATTTTAATTATTATCGAGTTTATTAATTTTTATTCAACATCATTATTCAACTTGTTTTCTAATATGCAAAATTGGGCATAAAAAAATTGTCGAAATTATAAGACTTAACTACTTTCACCTAATAAAAAACAGCGACAACAGAGATTTTAGGGATCATACAAAAAGTGAATTTCGTTAGATACAGTTTGTATTTGAAAACGAACATGCACATATTTTTAACAAACATTTTATATAATCTATTTTACACATCAAAACTTTAATAAATAATATCTCTGGTAATTTTGATTATATGGCAATAGAACTTCTTTCATGTGACTTATTGGGCTATGGAAAATATTTTTATTTTTATTACTGAATAATTTTTCTAGGGAGCTCTTATAAAAAATTCCATTTTGTACTTTTTGACTAAAAGGTGCCACATGATCAAAATTTGCATACTATGATAGTCTACCGTAATTAATGCAGTTCTTAAATTGCAACTATGTATCTACAACCAATTATTTAAGAGCTTTTTAGTCATACAATCTTTTTGCAGAACTCTGCATATTACTTTAATTCAAATGAAATATAACAAACTTTTCTTGAATGTTATTTGTATATGAGCTTATAATTTCTCCCTTTCCACTTCAAAGAAATGGATTACAATTTTGATTCAAAGATTCAAACGCATACTTTTTATGTAATAAATGTATGTCTTCCATATGCTTGCCAGCTAAATGTGATTTAAGTTGATATTGATGTTTTATAATTTTAGATATAAGCACAGTTTGTAGAATATTATATGAAAGCAGTAAAAAGATAATTTATATTCTTTGATTAGGGGTATTGGCAAGCATACTTAAAATTGTATAAGAATAATGTCAGTTTAATTTTATATTCACATTCATCAGTATTATGTTATCCTTATGTATCCATAATACTAAATGCATATTCATTTTATATTAAGGGTATAAAATCACTCACTATACAATTTAAATTAATTCAAATTTTTATTTTGATGGATATATTCTAGTTTAAACATTTTATTTAAAAGTATGTTAAAATAATGTAAAACTTTATTAATGCTCATCATGGGATAAAACTGCTTTGAATCATTTTTTTTTTAATTTTATGTAATTTAGAATCTTGTGAAATTGTAAATTATATATATTAGGCTTTAATGCAGAGGATTTTTTTTTTTATATTCTAACAATGCAACCCAAAGCCAGCTAGGCCCTGGAATACATATCTGTAAGTTAAACCCTGCTTATAAAATGTTTGTATAAATGTATCAATAGCTATAGAACATGATTTTATGCCCAATCAATAGTAAGCAAGATCACAACATAAAATGTTGCTTAAATAAGGTGTCGTAAGTAGACATAACTTTTGGTTTCCTTCTTCAGTGCCAACGAGCATGGAACTGAATGTCCAAATGAAAGTTAGATCATGTTAAGCAAACAAAAAAATGGCTAAAAAAAAACAAAGCAGAACCCAATATGATAGCACCACCTAGTGCAGGGGTCGGCAACCTATTGAAACGGAAGAGCCAAAAGTTACAATTTACAAAATTTCCCAGTTTTTAAAGAGCCACTAAAAATTTTCGTTTCCATATTATAGTATTTGCTTATATATATTTGATTTTTGATTTAAAATAAACGGCTTTAAATACGGAATAATATTTATTCATATAAAAACACAAATATAGATAGTTACATCAATGGGAGCATTGGCTTTGCATGCCTTTTGAAAGTTTGATTAAATCTAGCTTATAACTTGTTTTAAGTTTCAAGCACGACTCTAGACTTTTATTTGTTAGTTGACTTCTAACTTTACTTTTTATTATATTCATGCAAGAGAGCGCTTGCTTCCACGAATATGTCGACCCGAAGTTCGTCAGCACTCCATATGCCAACTTCTTCACCTCACTGTAGCATTCTGGAAGACTATTCCATGCGCCGAATATGAGGGCCTCAACTCGCGGAATTTCTTTTAGAGCTGTCCACTTGTGCCGCGCGGTGTACATGCATTTCTGGACCTCCAACTCTTCCAACTTGCTCTTGAGTTTTGTGAACTTTCCACTCCGCAAGTCTTTGGTTTTCAAATCTAGCAATTGCATTTGGAGCGATCCAGCATCAATTCCAAATGGCTCAATGTTGATCTCATTTGTATTTGTATTGAGAGGATTTACTACGAACGCGAGAGTACTTTTGTTTGCTTTGAATTCTCGAATCTCTCAACGAATCCATCCTTCATGTTTTTTAAAGCTATGCTGAAGTAATTCGTGTCAATAGTTGCATTGGTCACATCGCGATACTGCTTCAGATTTTTAAAATGAAGTAATTTATCGCTCTCCATGTCTTCAACAAAAAGAAGTAATTTTTTTCGAAACAAACTACTTCTTCAAGCAAGGCGTAGGCTGGGTTGCCCTTTCCTTGCAGTTTTAGATTTAGTTCATTTAGTTTCATTGTGGTATCTACCATGAAGTTGAATTATTTGCAGTCATTTGTCTTCTTTCAATTCGGGATGGTCAATGCGTTTTTCATTGAGGAATGTTTTTATTTCACTCGAGCACAAAGCAAAACGTTGCAATACGTTACCTCTGGAAAACCATCGCACTTTATTGTGCAGAAGTAGGTCAGAAAACTGACTATCTATTTCTTCAAGGAAATTTTTAAACTGGCGATGGTAGAGTGCTTTTGCCAAGATTCTGTTAATAATCTTAATTACCAAGTTCATGGCCTCAACTATTTCGGCCGGAAATGTTTGGGCACAAAGCGCTTCTTGATGAATTATGCAGTGAAACGTTAGAATTTTGTGGTTTATTTTTTTCTGAAGAATTGATGTTACCCCTCTATGTATTCCTGTCATACTTCTGGCTCCATCAGTTGCTATAGAAACGATTTTATTTATATCGATTCCATTGTCTTCCAGGCATTTTTGCACAGCATTTGCTATATCTTCTCCACGAGTTTGCCCTGAGAGCGGTAGCAATCCTAGCAGTTCTTCTTTTGGACCTTGAGACGACATATACCTGACGAAAAGGGTAACTTGTGTCTTGTCTTTTATATCGCAAGACTCATCTATAGCAAGTGATAAGGCAGAAGCCAGTTGAATGTCTTCCACTTGCATATGTGTTACATTTGAAGACATTTTAGCAGTTCTATCTTGTACTGTTTTAGCAGATAATGGCAAATATTTGATTTTTTCCATGATTTCTGCTTTGTTTTTAAAATCACGTAACAGTTCTTCAGATGCACGTATAAAGCAATCTTTGACGTACTCACCATCTGTGAATGGTTTTCCTCTTTTTGCAATTTCTAATGATACTACAAAGCTTGCCAGATTTACATTATTGGAAGATTGCGCCCAGTTACTTAGCATGGAACTTGACTTTTTTTTTTTTTTTGAGCTCTTCAACAGCTTTTTTTCGTGCGTCACCGGTTGGATATTTACCAGCAAACTGGGTATGTTTTGTAGTGAAGTGTCTCTCCAAATTTGACTTCTTATTGTGTGCGAGTTTTTCGTGGCAAATGAGACAAGTCGGAAGGCCATCTGTGTTGCATATGAATGCAAACGACTCCGTCCAATCCTGATTGAATTCTCGGCTTTCTTCTTCAGTTCTTCTCTTTTTTTTTACAAGATGCCATGCTGGCGGCGGAGCTGAAAAAATGATTTTTTAAAATTTTACTTAGCTATCTAAAACGGCAAACAATTTATCTACCATTATTACTTCGTTAACACGATCCTCAGATATGTAATCCAATTCTGTTACTGATTTTATTATATTATACGCGTACATACCTTTGAGAAGATAATTCGCTTCTAAATCGTATTCTTCTTGAAACAATAAGCGAATAGACACGCAAAAACCGCAAGCGATTAAATTAACACACATGCAATGTAACGTCGATCGCGCTATCCGAGGATGACTGACTGATAACACGTCTAGAGTCTAGACGCGTTGTCTAGACTTCTAGACGGTGGCTGTTTGGGTAAGACGGAAATGGAATGCAATTGGCTGAAAGATAAACATGGTCACGGAGTCTCATCTCTAAGAACAAAACAATAGTTCAAATATATCTCATTACGGTCATGTTAAGCGTAGCGATTTGTAATTAACGATTATGAAAATAGAAGCTATTGAGAAATTATGTACTTAAAAATATATTTTCTTATTTTTTAAGGGTTTTGATAATAAATTGATAATTATTTCGTATGGAACTGGAGAGCCGCAACTTTACATCAAAAGAGCCGTATGCGGCTCGCGAGCCGCAGGTTGCCGACCCCTGACCTAGTGGGGTAAGAAAGAAGAAACAAACAAACAAACAAAATTACAGAGAACATGAACTTAAAGTGCATTGCAGAAAAGAGCAAGACTGAGAAACAAAATATTACATATGGTCATTGCATTTTAGGGCTTGGTAGCCCAGTGGTTAGCACGCGGGAATTGCACTCGGTAGGCCCGGGTTCGATTCCCGCCATAGCTCAGAGAAATAAATTATTAACCAGATTACTGAAATTTTAATTGATAAGAAAAGCTACAAAAAATCTAGATTTAAAACTGAAGAGCACTTTTGAATAAAGAAAGCAGAAGAAAATTGAACTGGTGATTTGTCATCCAGTAGTGATTTATTAATTTCTTGGTTTTTGACACAATTTTGATGTTTTTTCAAGCAGTTCTTTAAGGCATGTTTAGCTTGATAGGTAGTCTGCATTGATAAAGGATTTGATAAGTACCCCAAATTGAACTTTTCAATCGGGTCCTTAAGGGGAAATTTTTTTTTTATTAATAGTTGAGAAAACCACTTTAAAGTCA
This sequence comes from Amaurobius ferox, assembly GCA_951213105.1. NCBI lineage: Eukaryota > Metazoa > Arthropoda > Arachnida > Araneae > Amaurobiidae > Amaurobius > Amaurobius ferox. The sequence goes on along the minus strand of OX578140.1, from coordinate 156,817,897 downwards.
AACTTATTGACTTAAGAATTCTAGCAATTTTATGACTAATTTTAGAACAGTGTGGAAGGTAAACAAGATTGCTAATTTGTTTTAACTGGATCTTCCTTACTCTGTAGCGCCTTAGAAAATTTGGAAAAGCACAATCAACAATTTTCTGTAAGAATCTAGATCTAAGGTGACAGATTTTAAATAATCCAGCTCAGACTTTGATAAGTCGGAAGTAGAGGACAATTGAACAGCACAATAGGCATAAGTATTCAATGCGATAAGCTTTTGTTTAAGGGGATGGCAAGAATTATTAGGAGGGGGTAAGGTAACTGCAAAAAGCTTACGGTAAATAGTGGTTACAAATGAATTTCTCTGTGCTTGATGATTCATTATGTTTGTCTTGCATGGTTTAGTTCGCATTTGGACTTTTCGGTTCTAACTTGTTTGCACTGAAGAAGGAAATCCAAAGGTTTTTGAAATCTATGTGTGTTTACAAAATCTTATTTGCACTGTATTTTACGTTGTGATCTTGTTTATTATTGAACATGTCGATGCTTGAGGAAATTATGGAGAGTAATTTAAGCAAAGGGTCATGGTAAAATTTTTCCTTTGTGCTAAGGGTTTCTACTTTCGTTTCCCCCCCCCCCCCCCCCGATTCCGGTTCAAAAATTTTCATTTTTTTTTACATCTATTTCTCAGAATCTGTTATAGATAGAGCTTAGGTGATGATTGATATGGATTTACCATGAAGTTTGAAGTTTCTGAAGGAGTAGGGGAAGGGGAATTCACTAAGAATTTCAACATCAGGATAGAAAATTATGCTTGACACAATTATTTCTTTTTCTTTTTTTCAAAATAGGCTATAGATAGCGCGTAAATAATGACTGATGTGGATTTAACATTAAATCCTTGTCGAGGTATGGGTTTCACCAAATATTTTACTTCCGGTTCTAGAGAGATGTCAGTTCTGATTAAAAGATTTACATTTTCTTGCAGCATCTGTTTCTCAGGATTGGCTATAGAACTTAGTTGATGACTAACAGGGTTTCAGCATCTATTTTCGGACGGGAGGTTGAGGGGTTTACTAGTTCTGGAGATATCACTTATAAATTTCTCCGAAAATGTTCATGATCGTACGAAATAAGTATGTAAAGGAATTCTTAATAATTTCGTCGAAAATGATGTGTACACAGCGCTATGAGCGCCCATAGGGGAGGACTAGAGGGAGCACTTGCCCTCCCCTGAACGTTCAAGGTCACAAGGGTGAGCATCTTATTCTTGAGTTTACACTAGAGCTCCTCTAGTGTAAACTCAATCTGTATATAGAGGAGCCTTAGTTTACACTAAGGCTCCTCAATATACGAGCTGACTCATCAAGCATATTGAAGCCCACCGTAGTTGGAAGCGCAATCCGTTAGCATTAGCTCTATTCGTATTTTCACTTTAAGAAGTATAATTGGAAATAATTATAGGCAGTTGTTTTGCACCGAACTGCTCTAATCATTCTAGAAAGGGTTTTAGGCTATTTCGTTTTCCTAGAAACGAAGAAAGATGAAAACGATGGCTAATAAATAATTGGATACCCGGTAATGGAGCATACTTGTACGAGTTAAGTTCTACAATATTGTAATTGAAACTTCTTTTTTTATATAAAATATTTATTTTAAACACTTATTTTATAATTTCTGTAACTGTAGTATTGAACCCTATGGGCTTCAATATGCTTGATAAGTCAGCCTGTAGTAGAGGAGCTCTAGTTTACACACTGACGTCAGTGGTTTGCCCTCACCTGGGAGAAGTTCTATGAGCGCCCAAGTACACTACTTTTATTTTTAAATAAATAATCTTTATTTTTCCACACAATAGGTACAATTTCATCTTATAAATGAATGTATAACAGTAGAGCTACCCTATGAAGGTTCCTTTGTAAATTTCAGTGTACCTGTCTATTTCCTAAGGTTAAAATATTTTCTCGACATAATGTGGCTCAAGGAAACGAATTTGGCCAGTCATCCAGGACGAGGGGAGAAAGAAAGGCTCTTATATCCACAGGAGCCTTAGGCGGAAGTGTAGAGATTAAATTATATATTCTCCATGAAACACTCGAAACGTGGAACAAAAAGGCATGTATCGATTATTTGATGTATGTGTATAGATACAGAAAAAAGAATGTAGTTGTCAACTGTAACGAAAATTTGAACATAAACGATCCAGACACTGGCTCGTAGGAGAGTCTGCAGGAAATAATAAAAGTGTCTTATCTTCCATTTTTGGATGTGACACAACAACAAAAAATGCATTTATTTCAGTGCATTTAAAATTAAATAAACAAATATGACGAAATTGTCCTCCGGATTCGGTTCAGAGATAGTTAGGAAGAACGTTCTGCGATAATATTTTGGATCGGCAAGAAACCGATTTGTGTGAAAATCTTTCAAAAGCGTGCTTCAACATAAAACAAGAAAGATCAATCATGCATAAAGCATTGATTATGAAACACCTTCCAACTTCAATGCAATTTTATTTAAACATCTCTAAAATGCGATACATTCCTCGGTAATATTTTTAAAATTATCACAATACTACATTAATTTATTATATTTGAAAACTTAAAACTTCATCGAAAAAAAATGAACTTCATTCAAATGGCGGAATTGAAATATAAATTGCCTGGTTTAAACATCTCTAAAATGCGATACATTCCTCGGTAATATTTTTAAAATTATCATAATATTACAATAATTTATTATATCTGAAAACTTCATCGAAAACAAATGAACTTTATTCAAATGACATCATCGAAATATAAATCGCCTGGCTCTCTCTATAAAAGCAGCATTTCATTCATAAACGTTTTGTCATTCCTTTCATTCATCACAAAACTATAATAATTTATTTTATTTAAAAACTTAAAACCATGGAGGTACAAGTAATTTAACTCTATGCTTAAAACGTCATCGAAAAAGTCATCGTCTGGTTCTCTGTGTAAAATCAATGAATGTTTCATTCATATCAGCTGTATTGCAGACTCCATGAGCTAAATAATTTTGCGTTAAAGAAATGCAGCAATTCTTATACAACTCATTCTACATCTTGTCGTGTTTTTGTTCTCCATAAGTGAAAATTAGGCTTCGTTGTAGAAATAATCAAAGTTGGATGATCATTTAAACTCAAATATATTGTAATTGCGTTGTTTTAGTGTTGTTGTTGTTGAGACCCAGACCGTCCGACCTACCAGAAAGGTGTAAGGTAACTGTATGGACGGCCGGGAAGTGCCGCCCAATTTAGACCGGAACCCAGTGGGGGAGGCATCCACAGGGACCGTACCCTCCTTCCCCTACCACCAACCTCTCGGAAGGACTTACGGACCCACATGTTTAACGTGATCGTACTCCGCATGAACACGGCGGCATTTGTGGTAGCGTGCAAATCTAGCGCGCAAACCACGGGGATACCGCACCCGAGATGGCCAACAGCACGCGGCGTTCCGAGGTGGTCACCCACCAAGTACTAACCGCGCCCGATGCTGCTTCACTTCGGTGATCTAACGAGAACCGGTGTTTTCAGCATGGTACGGCCGTTGGCCCCGTTGTTTTAGTGTGTAGATGCACAGAATTTAAGCAAAAATAAAGCGGTTTTAGGATGGATACAACACTAAATATGAATTAAAAATAACTTTAAAATTACGATTTTGACACAAGATGAATGGCATATTTTATTTTGGAGCGGGTCACGTGGAAGGTTTTAGGAAATATTCAAATTATCCCATAAAATATATAAAAAATTTTCAGCAAAATATATTCAGTAGTTTTTAAAATAAAAATTAAAATAATAATTACACCCTTTATATGAAGAGATCACGTGACCATTATATGACGAGATCACGTGACTCACTTCAAAATAAAATATGGTATCCATCTTGTGTCAGAATCGTGATTTTTAAAGTTCTTTTTAATTCATATTTAGTGTTGTATCCGTCCTAAAACCGCTTTATGTCTGCTTAAATTCTGTGCATCTACTTAATGAAACAACGGAATTACAATATATTTGAGTTTAAATGATCATCCAACTTTGATTATTTCTACAACAAAGCCTAATTTTCACTTATGGAGAATGTAAACACCAAAAAATGTAGAATGAGTTGTATAAGAATTGCTGCAAACTAGGTTAACATAAAATGCCTCCGGTGTGTGTGTGTGTGTGGGGGGGGGGGGCTGGAGGAATGCCTGAAAGAAACATTTTAGACTTTGCTGTTCAGGGTAGTACCCTGGGTAGAATATCTGTATTTACGAATCGTGGAAATATCTTGTTTAGAGGTTTCTTAACTCTGAAGATTTTCTATTTTTTAAAAGAAAATAACTGATTTTTGCAACTTTTCCTTTTCAGTCAGGAAATTTCAAGGACATTTTTTTTACAGCGTAAACTATGATTTCCTTGCATGAACGACATTGTTATGATAAATATTGTCCTTATAAAATATAATAATATGAAAACATAAGTTTTGGATAATTGGTGCTCTTCTAATGTAAATTGCATAAAATTCTATTGAGATTTAATTTTTAGACCTAATTTTTTAGTTTTTAAAAAATCATAAAATTTGAATAATCGGTGTTCTAATCATATAAATTACAAAATTTTCCTTTGGGATCTAGTTTTTAATTAAAATGAATCATAGAATTTGAATAATTGGTGTTCTAATCATGTAAATTATAAAATGTCTTTTATAATCTTTTTAGATTTAGTTTTAAAACAAATCATGAAATCTACATAATGGGTGTTCTGATCGTGTAAATTACAAAAAATTCTACTGAGATTTAGTTTTTAGATAATGTATCCACACAAAATTTCATAGCGGTACATGCGTTTATTTTTGAGTTATGCTCACGACTCGCACACACAGTCAGTGTCTAAAATGTGTTCAGGGGATCTTAAAATATGCTTCTCCATTTTAATTTCGAATTAAAAAAATTTCAGAAAAGCGACATTTTTTTCCCCTCTCTGGAATAGCATGAGAATTTAAAAACTTATTCCCTGCTGTAAGATCCTAAGGTATGTGAAGGCCATATTTTGTGCTTTTCTTCTTCAGTGTACTAATCTCAAGTTTGTTATGATTCTTAATTATTATAATTTTTACTTGCATATTGTTTAATGCATTCTAAATGTGTGTTATTTTCTTTAGGTCACAACATGAATTTGGATTTTGACAAGAAAATAAGATATCGCACCTATACCCAGTTCAACCTGCAGTTTCAGTGCCAGTTATGTTCATATTCTACTAAGTACAAAGCTAACCTGATGAAGCACTTAGTCTGTCACACAGGGAAGAAGCCGTATAACTGCGAGATGTGCGGCAAGGATTTTACTCGTCGTGAGAACTTAAGACGACATATGGAAGAACTGCATAACGTAACATAATTATTCAAATATTTTCAAACTTACCATTGCTAACACTTACCATCAGGGCCAGATTTTAGTGTTCGTAGGCCTTAGGCACTTTCGCTTGGACCTGAGCAAAAACACTGGTCCACAGTCTACATCGTGGTACCATCTTATTTTCAATGTTAGAATATCCTCTTCACATATCTGATAAAATGAAAGTATCTTTTACAACAGCGTTTTCCAATACGCCCAGCAGTGTATTTTCAGTTCTATCTTCTTTAATCTGTAATTTTCCTCGTTCCCCTATCAATTCCACCAAACAACCACGTCTGCTTTTTTAACCTCCCCACATTGCATTTTCTACTTACTAGTAAAGTTTCATCAATCTCTACTATTGATTTTTTTTAAAATTAATATCAATAGCAGTGTCTCTAATAAACCTGAACCAATCGTAACATGTCTTTTTGATGATATATCAGCATCCTCCTTTAACACAAAAAGGCCAGTCATATTATTCCATTCATATATTATAGCCAATAACGAAGATATGGTTAATTTTGAATTAAAAAAAAAAAAGAAAAAACGAACCGTTACTATTACTAATGGTTCTTTTATAACATGTTTTAGCAGTGTCAGTTAGTGAGTGACATGTAGAGGGGGGGGGGGGGGGAGGTGCTCATCTATATTTATGTCTATATGTGTTAGTATACAGGGTGTCCCAAAGACATTGACTTCGGCTTTTATTCCTTAAATATTGATCTTAGACATATATAATAAATTACAAAGTTGCGTAAAAAAAGGTACAAAATTTTATGAAATCGATAAAATTTTCAGGGGATTAAATTTGAAGAAATACAAAATTTAAAATTTTATACTGTCCCCGTACAAAAACATTTCCAATGAGTAAAATGTGCCCCATACACTAATAAGGTGATGTACAAAATTTCAGCATTTTATCATAAAAAGTCCCAGAGATATGTTTAAACAAAGGGTGAGGGATTAATCACAAATTAAAATGTAAATGTTCACAGCAAGAGTGCAAATGACGAAAGGAAGAAATGCATCATACGCAAATAATATCTGCCTCTTATTTTTAATGGATCTTTGGCATGGATGGAAAATATTTTGAACAAGCTTTGTAATCCTTGTGTAAAGTTATTATTTCTACACAGTGTAAATACTTTTGTACCAATAAATAGCAAATTTATTATTTATTTTTGTAATCATTGTTTTCTTTCGTAATTTGTATATGACCCCTGAAACGCGATCTGCCGACATGATTTTTCCCCTCTGAAAACCCATGTCGATGCATCGAAAAGCGGTTTAAGTCAGCATTTTTCTCTTTTCATATCTTTGGGACTTTTTATGATAAAATGCTGAAATTTTGTACATCATGGATTGTATGGGACACGTTTTACTCATTGGAAATGTTTTTGTACGGGGGCCGTATAAAAATTTAAATTTTGTATTTCTTAAAATTTAATTCCCTTGAAAATTTGAATCGATTTCATGAAGTTCTATACCTTTCTTTACGCAACTTTGTAATTTATTATAGATGTCTAAGATCAATATTTAAGGAATAAAAGCCGAGATCAATGTTTTTGTGACACCCTGTATATACATATTGTTATGAACGTGTAAAATGCACTGACGTATCTTTTTCTACTTATCACTGGAGTATCTTTTAAAAACCAGACGGAAAAAACACCAATTCTTTCAAGAATCTTCTACATAAATTCTTTCCCATGACGTGAATCTAAGGTTGCCGAAGTTCGAAGAAGGGTTTGCCAGATATAGCGATTTATTGCCAATTTGACAACATCCAGAAGGCTCGAGAAGCATCTTAAAATAACAATTATTCTGCGAGATATGAGATATTTCTAGAAATTTCTACAGCGAGAGTCTATGAAAGGAGTCATCACTCAGTTGGAGAGCATTTGACAATATACGATCTACACTGAACTGTGACTTGCGTGAATGTTTTGTAAAATGTGATACGACGTTGCTTTAAGAATAGTGTTACAACGTATCCTCTTGAATCGTGGGTGTGCGCTCAAGATACAAGAATGAGTCCAAATTTATGGATAACTAACACATTTATTTACAATCACAAGGTAAACAGGAACAATGTACAGTCAAACAGCACTTAAATGTTCCACTAATTTCACAAAATAACTAATATTATTCTCAAAACATTGACAAAAGTCACAATTCAATGTAGCTCTATCTCGTCAACTGCCCTCCGACTGAGGGATGACTCCTTTCTATAGACGCTCCATAGAAACTTCTGGAAACCTCTCATATCGTTCGATCATCATCCGTTCGATGCTGATTCGTTTCCGGCTGGGCATTACAATTCGGATATCTCTGGTGTTGTGAGTGTTGGTCTTGTTACTTTGAATGATGTTTCTGATGGCATTAATGGTCTTAAGGGTTCTGGCTCGTTGGGTTTAGACAATATTCCTGCTTATATTATTAAGGCGTGTTCTGAATATCTTGTATATCCTTTACTCATTATGTTTAACCTGTCCATCAGGTGTAATGTTTTTCCAGAGGAATGGAAGAGATCGAGAATTGTTCCTATTTTTAAAAAAGGTGACAAATGTCGTATTGATAACTATAGGCCCATCTCCATTATTTCTCCTTTTGCCAAGGTTTTTGAGTTTGTGTTGCATAGATATATATACAGACAAGTTAGGTCTTTTATTTCTGTCAATCAGCATGGTTTCATGAGAGGCAGGTCAACTGCTACAAATCTTCTTTGTTTTAATTCGTATGTAATTGATGCTGGGGGTCAATTAGATGTTGTTTACACGGATTTTGCGAAGGCTTTTGATTCGGTTGATCACGGTATTCTAATACATAAATTGAAGAGTATTGGGTTCTGTCCTAATTTGGTTATGTTGTTGAAGTCATATTTGGGTTCTAGGTTTTCATGTGTAAATTTTGGTTCGTCATCGAGTAGGAGCTTTTCGGCTACATCTGGTGTGCCCCAGGGCTCTATTCTTGGTCCCCTGTTGTTTATTATCTTTATTAATGATCTTGCTAATTGTTTTGGAAATTGCCTTTTTTATGCGGACGATCTGAAGATTTTGTGTCCTATTTTTGATGCTGTTTCGTGTAATAATATTCAGTCGGAGCTGCTTGTCCTTTCTGATTGGTGTGGCAAAAATCGTTTGCATCTCAATATCAGTAAATGTAGTGTGGTGTCTTTTACTCGTAAAAAAGTGCCTATTTTATTTTCGTATGTTATTAGCAACTCTGTTTTGACTAGAAGGTTTTCCATTGCTGATCTTGGGGTCACGTATACATCTGATTTTTCTTTTTCCACACATATCTCCAATATTTGTGCTAAATCATACAGAAATCTAGGCTACATCAGGAGGATTACGCATGATTTTGTAAATGAGGATTCCAGAATAGTTCTTTTCAATGCCTTGGTCAGGTCTGGGCTGGAGTATGCGTCTGTGGTTTGGAGGCCTTTTCAGGCCGTTCACTCTAGAAGGATTGAGGTCATCCAGAATAGTTTCTTGAGATATCTTTTTTATAGGAAAACTGGCATTAGTCGTTATGCATTGTCTTCTGCTTTTTTGCGTGGTTTGTTTGGTGTTGTAAGCTTACAGAGAAGAAGGGATTTTATTCTGTGTTCTTTTTTAAGGAGTTTGTTTCGTGGCCGGGTTGACTGTTCCCATGTCTTGGGTGGGATTGGTTTTCATGTCCCACAGTATAGAACTAGAAGCTTGAATTTATTTGCCATTAGGAAGTTTGGGTCGAGTATTGGCAATAATTGTGCTATAAATTGCTTTTCTAAATTATACAATGGTTTCCCTGATTGTTTTGATATTTTTTATTCTTCTGAGAAGGATTTTAAAGAGCATTTGTTGTGAACATCTTGTGTTTTATTACATGTATTTTTGTGAAGTGTTTTTTAATTTTAATGTTTTAACTTTTTAATGTATTTTAACTTTTTTTATGTATGTCATGGTATTTTTAATGAGTTTTGCTCCTGCATGCTGTAACTGGGACTACGTCCTGTTGCTTGCAGTCTTTGTAAATAAATAAATATTACGTAGAATATTGGTTATTTCGAACAAAGATTCGGGAAGTCGCCAAATTTGGCAACCCTCCTCCGGAGTTCAGCATCTGGTAACTCTAGATGCACGCCATAGGAAAGCTTGTACGGGTGTTGTCTCCGTGCGGTTTTCAAATGTCTCCAATGATGGGATATTACACGTTTGCAACAATAGTATTGGTTATTTTGCGAAATTAGTGGAACATTTATTTAAGAGCTGGTTTACTGTATATTGTTCCTGTTTACGTTGTGCTTGTGAATAAACGTGTCAGTTATCCAGAAGTTGAACTCATTTTTGTATCTTTAGCGCACACCCACGATTCCTAACGATACGTCGTAACAAGGCGCCAGAAGGGGGATTCCGGGAAACTTGACAAGCCTATAGTGATTAGAAAAGTGATGGAGGAACAGTTGAAAGAGATGATGATTTTGATTAAAGTCGGGCAAGAAGCGGTGGAAGGAAAGATTTCATTCGGACAAGACGAGATGAAAGAAACTATGAAATCGTTACCAGATGAGGTGAAAGCCGGACAAGAAGTAATGAAAGACGAGGTGAAAGAGAAAGAGATTAAAGCCGGATAGGAAACGATGAAAGAAGAGATTAAATCTGGTAAAGAAGATATTAAGGAAGAAATGCAAGCCGAAACTACGGAAGAAATTAAATCTGAGGTGAAAGAAGAAATCAAAGATATACAAAGCGAAATAAAAGCCGGACAAGAAGCGATCAAAGAACAGGTGAAATAAAACATTAAATCCGTTCAACAAGAGATGAGACGAAACGTTAAATCCGTACAAAAAGGCATTGATGCCGGACAAGAAAAGATGAAGCATTTCAAGAAGAGATTAATGGCTGTCGAGCGAAAATCATTAGTCCCTAATACGGAGTTCTGCATGCCGTCAGTATGCAAAGTAAAATCTCCTACGTATGACGGATAGAGTATTTGAACGAATTTTCGAGCGCAATTTGACATTATTACGGAAGCGAGCGAATGGGACGAAAAGACAAAAACCTGTCAATTCGTTGCTTCCCTTCGAGGCTGATATTTTACAGACGCTTCCGACCGAGAAATGACTGGACTTCGTAGCCTTGGCGAATGCTCTAGAACTCCATTATAGAGGAAATAATTTGAAAGAAACCGGCAAAGTTCAATTAAAGTTCCGTCGCCAAAAGTTTGGAGAAAATCTCCAGGAGCTGGCGTCGTATATTGCAAGACTTTCACAATTATCCTTTGCAGAATGCCTATGAATATTCGTGAAGGCGCAGTATTTTATCGATGCCATTTGTGACCCAAAAATCTAGTACGCTGTTCTTATGGCTGAATGTAAGAATCTGAGAGCTGCACTGTCCCTAGCCAGCAATTTTATTGAAGCCTCTCAACCAGCATTTCTCGGGTTTCATCGATCCATTATATGCGGCACGGTGTGACAAATGAAGTTATAACTCGGAACTGGATAAGTCGTTACTGGGTTTCTCCACTCATCCATTCTGACAAGGAACAAACTTTAATTCTGGCATATTCACGGGACTGTGCAAACGACTCCTCTTGATCCTCCATCGGATGGCATGGTAAGGAGATTCAACGGAATGATACTTAAATGATTTCTCCATATTCGTATCAAGAAACCAGCAAGTTTGGGACCGTCACCTACCTTTGTTCCTGCCGGCCTACAGAGGTGCTGTCCACAAATTGACCTGGTATTCTCAATCAAAAATGCTGGTTGCCCGGGATCTACGATTACCATGGGATTTAATGTTTGGAAGAACAGGTGATGCTCCTTCATCCGCCTGAAGAATACGTATGTGCAAGATCCTGATGCACGGTTGGAGGAGGTCCATCTTTTCGCTCGTGAGAGGATCAACATTGCTACCGATATAATGAAGACCTGGTACGATACCAAAGCTAATGAAGTGCGATTCCTGGAAGGCGTCAAAGTGTGGCTGTTCAACCCTCGGCGACGACCAGGATTTTCGCCGAAACTACAGCACAATTTGCAAGGATCGTACGTCATCAAGGAAAGAATAAACAGTGTTGTTTATCGAATTCAGAAATCGTTTTCAACCAAGTCAAAAGTTGTCCATGTCGATAGATTGGCCCCATATTTTGGACCCTAGTAGATTGATACTGCCCGGGGCGTACACTCTTAAGGAAGTAGCAGTGTTACCAACATGTAAAATGCCCTGGCGTCTCTTTTTCTACTTCTCACTGGCGTGTCTTTTGAAAACCAGACTGAGAAATACGTCCGTGCAAACATCCTTTCCCATGACATAAATCTAGAGTTACCATCTGCCCAAGTTCAAAAAACGGTTGTCAAATTTGACAGCTTATCTCCATTTGGCGAGTTTCAGAAGGTTTAAGAAACACCTCGAAATAATGATTATTCTGCAAGACATGCGATACTTCTAGAAGTTTTTACAGAGAGAGTCTATAAAAGGAGTCATCACTCAGTTGGAGAGCAGTTGATGAGATGCGAGCTACATTGAACTTACGTCAATGTTTTGTGAAATGTGATACAACATTATTTTGAGAATAATATTGGTTGTTTTGGGAAATTAGCGGAGCATTTATTTAAGTACTGTTTTACTGCATATTGTTCCTGTTTACGTTGTGCTTATGAATAAACGTGTTAGTTATCTAGAAATTTGGACGCATTTTTTTTTTATTCTAAGCGCACTCTCACAATTTCTAAGTTTATGGCTTAACAATATATATATATATACGTATACCGTATACGAGGGTCACACTGAAATTTTTTAGATACGGCTAAGTGGTACATGTTAAACTTGCCAACTCTTAGGAGTGTTCAAAGTACTCCCGTACATCAATGCACTTTGCAGGCGATTTTCTCAAAGATTAAATGCTTCAAGCCATCCATTTCTTGGAATTGATGAAAAACATGCTTTTATAGCCTCATCCATGATCCATCTCATCTTTGGAATGAAATGACGCCCACGTAATTTTTTTTAGATTAAAAAATAGCCAAAAATCACATAACGAGATCAGGAGAATAGGTTGGATGTTCTATCACTCTGATGGTTTTTTGTTCAAGAAATTCGACTGTCATTCTTGCTGAATGAGAAGATGCATTGTCATGGCGAAGCATGAGTTCCCTAACATTCACTTCCTGAAGAATTTCTGGAAGACACTTAGTGGTGTACCAGTTAGCTCTAAGTCTTCTGTCCCTCTAGCTTTGACCAGACCTGTACTTCTGAAGAACACGGCATACATTGCTTTTTTCATTGCTTGTTGTCTTTTCACCATTGTTGGTTTGGGTCATCTTCAAAGACCCGTGTTTTATTTTCTTGACGTGTTGGAACGTCAAAAACCGGTATGTACATTTCATCACCAGTTATGATTTTAGAAATAATGCTGTGTCCACCATCATTAAGTAATTGTAGGGTTTCTTTACTGATTCTGATCCGTTTTTTGGTGTTCTGTTAAATTATGGGGGGCCCAACGACAAACTATTTTTTTCATATGCAGTTCTTCATGAATAATTTTATGTATAGCTGCAAATCCAATGCTAAGTTCCTTCTGTATCATTTGGTAGGTACAGCGATTATCATCGATTAACATTTTTCGAATGGCCGACACATTTTCTGTGACTACAGCTGACAAAGGTTTTCCTGTGTGTTTTTCATCTAGGAGAGAATTTCGACCTCTTCCAAACTCTGTAAACCATCTGAATAGAGTGGCACGAGATGGAGCATCATTTTCATATGTTAATTGTAGACGTTGAAGACATTCTTCTTGATTTAGCCCCACTTTAAAATAATAGAAAATCATAGCTCTATAATGCTCTCGCGTCAACTTCATTTTCTTTTCTTTCAAAATTTATTTTACGATAGCTAAAGTTGTTGTTGTTGAGACCCAGACCGTCCGACCTACCAGAAAGGTGTAAGGTAACTGTTTGGACAGCCGGGAAGTGCCACCCAATTTGGACCGGAACCCAGTGGGGGAGGCATCCACAGGGACCGTACCCTCCTTCCCCTACCACCAACCTCTCGGAAGGACTTACGGACCCACATGTTTAACGTGATCGTACTCCGCGTGAACACGGCGGCAGTTTTGGCAGCGGCTGGAATCGAACCCGGGCCTACCGAGTGCAACTCCAGCGCGCTAACCAATGGGCTACCGCGCCCCCACGATAGCTAAAGTGTAATTGTTGCCACAAATTATCGTCTGCGGATATAAAAGAGTTCAAATTTAAATATCGGACCAATAATTTTTTTTTCTAGCGCATATCGTCTGCCTTTGTTTCAAAAATTTCAGTGTGACCCTCGTATAAGGAAAGTATTGCGACTGAGCCGAAAATTCGAATTCGAGTTTTCGAACGGGAGAGCAGGTTTCAAGCGTCCCTGAACACGAATCGAATATTTTTGAGGTCATGTCTGTGTGCGTTCGTGAGTCTGACGATATCTCACGAAAGAATAGAGGCATTTGAACGAAATGTGGTACAAAAATTACATTCAGCGAATATTGAAAGTCTATTTGTTTTAAACGCAATCGCATGTTCGAAAGACTCCTAAATGTAAGAATGAAATTTTGAAAAAATCAAAACTTTAAATATAGCTTCGTAAATAATCATTTCTTTTGTAATTTTTCATTAGAAAATGATTGACATAAAAGTTAGAACGCTAGCATGAAGCGTTCTCGAGATATTGCACATTTTTCAAATAAATTTATCAAAAAAATCATATTTTAAAAAAAAACATTGACTATTATGAAGTATATTCACTTTTCATATGTAATATTGTACGATACATTTGTTAACCTTATTCTCGTGGATCTAGCTCGTTCCATTCACGAGAGAAGATACTTTGGATAATTGTTTTGTATTTGGACGCCAATAGTCTTTTATCTACTATAAGATTAACCTATTTCTCTCCATAACTCTTGGCGACATTTAGGCGACGAATTTGGCAGAACATTGCCAACTACGTCGATACTTTTTTAAATGTTGTTAAATTGACGAAAATGCCACCCAATTAATAAAAATGTCGCCAAATTGATAAAAATCACGCTAAATCAATGAAAATAAAGACTAATTGATGAAAATTCAATATTTTGGAAAGAATGTTATAAGAATCTATATAAATAAAATTTAAAATCTGTCTGTTTGTATGTATGTATGCTTGTCTCATCATCGCGGGAGAATGGCTGCACCGAATTTCATGAAATTTTGTGGGTAGCCTTAAAATGGCCTCACTTAAAATGTAGTCCATGTTTCCAGTTTCAGAACCAGGGGTTGTAGAGAAATTAATAAAACACCTACAATTACAACTTTCATAGAGATAGCATTATGCTGACGATATTTTTTCCTTCAATTTACTTGAAAAACATTTTACCATGTCACTTAGCTACGGATTTAAATCCAATGTGTTTATGCAGCAGACGATTTTCACTTTTCTTATATACATAGTATAATGTATAAGGAAAGTATTGTGATGGGGTCGAATTTTCGACGGGAGAGCACGTTTCAGGCATCCCTGAACACAAATCGATGGTGGATTTATAGTCTATTCCCTAGTTTTCAGTATTCTTTTAATCTTTTTCAGTCGGACAAACATACTTTTCAACCTCTACAATTATGTAATTGATTTTTTCTCTATCTCTAAAAGCGAACGAAATAGCCCCTGCCCCCATAAAAAGGGGAGTCAGCCCCCCGGAAGTTGTCATGTCGTGTAGTGCCGTAGGAGTTTCCTATGCGTTTGCATTAAAAAAATCGAACGATCACTCTTCGTTCTCAAATTTCCTCTGATACTGACTTCCCCAGACACCTTGTCAGTGTTCCTTTCAGGACTTTTTGGCAGGGAGGGCGAAACATTTAGGGACATTTTAAGGAGGCAAGTTTTCTATTTGCCCTATATAAATATATCTAAATGCTGTGTCGCATAAATGGAAACTAGATTAACATAAAATGTCTTCGGGGGAGGGCGAATACTCGTCTCTGGGGATATGCCTGAAAGAAACACTGTGTATATTCCTAGAATAAACATGCAAACACTATGCAAGAGTGACCAAAATTATAACTAATTGAATTTGGAATGAAGATAATCTCATAGACAAAATGAGATTTCTTTTATTCCGGGGTGTTGTGGATGACTTAAAATGGTAATTTGTTGTGTAAGCTAATTGATACGGTTACAGGATGTTTAGTTTTTAATTTGTTTCTGGAATGGTAGATGGTTTTGGTTTCGCCAGTATAGCTTTCATTTTCAAATTTCATGGACTTTCACACGAACCTAAATTGTGGATTCAATGACTCGTCGATGGCCAAACAGAAAACATGACCAATATATTTTCATAAGCATAAGGAACATCCAGAAACATAAGCAAGTGTCGATAATGGTTATAAATGCAAATGTTTATAAATATTTCATTTGCCCATGATCATGGACACCAGCAGCGGTTTCTCGTTTAATATTGGTGCACTAAACTAAATGAAATATAACCTTCATCTCTACGAGTTTTGCTGTCAATAGGTTTTTGTTTCAACCCGTAACACATGCATTTATCGAATAAAAGCAAGCCTATCTCATATTTTACCTCCAAAGCGCTTCCATTCTGTTTCAAAGGTCATAAAACTTCCTGCGCCTGGAGGTAATATAGTAAAACTGCTAACCTAGAATCAATAACCTTATTGTTATAGTGTAATCGGTAATTAAGAAACAATTTTTATAGAATGGCCGTACAGAGACACTACAGCTCCCATCAACAGGATGCCAAAAGTGAATCACTCTGCACGTCAGTCACCCCATCCATTGACGAATAAAATAAAGAAGAAAAAATGAACATCAACATAAGCCAAAGAACATAGCCCACAGCTTATGTATCCGACATTTCTGACCGGATTGTAGCAGCACATCTCCGGGAAACAGCAGCTATAGAATGAGGGAATTCATTTTGTTCCAAAGAGTCTGACCTAATAGTCACACCGGAAGTTGCCAGGTTCGCGGCTTTTATTCCGAAATTTTATTGTTGGAACTTTTTTCCCCCTATTTTTGCCCGATGGATGCATGTGTAATTGGACAAAGGTAACTTAGGCGATTCCACAGCCAGCATTGCTGTTTGCCACTTCATGTCCAAGTTGTATCAGTGAGTTCGTTGGATGTTTAGAATATGCTCTGCTTCAGGGCTTTTGATTTTACGGTTTTACTCAAGTAGAAGTCAATTTGATTTTTCATAGAGGTAAGAGTATTGAATTTAATATACTTTGTTTTACCGAATTTAATGTACTTTGCATAACAGTGTACTGTAATTAATTACGATGGGCTGCTGTGTTCATAGGACTATGTCTCAACTGTAATACTTCCCAATACTTGTATGTTCAGTATAGAGATTTCATCTATTTACAAAATAAAAAATAATTTAATCGTACTGCAATTGTGAAGAAAGATGCAGTCAGAATCTTCTCTAGATAACATTTCTAATGTTATTTATATTTATTAGACGATTTGCACTGGCTACAAGTCTAGCTCGAACTAGAATAGAATTTTGGATCGTGGACAGATTCAAACTCCAAGTTCATCAGAAAATTTAAAACCGATCCAAGACTGGTCTAAATTTGAAAATGAAGTACATCTTGATCCAAGTATGGATTAAATTAGAGAATTAGGCTCAACCCGAATTCGGATAAATTAAAAAAAAATGCGCCCTACCCGGCTTCAATTTATGTGAGAGTTGTGTTTAACGTAGTAAATTTCGTATCGAGTACTATACAACTGGTTATACTCTAGCATGGGCGTCCACAGGGGAACACGTCTCTCTTATACGCCAATCAGATACACTAGCATGGGACCCCTTGCCCTATGGATGCCCATAGGACGTCCTAGGTCACAAAAGTGAGCATCAAGGTAGTCTATGTCATACGTCTTATCTTTGAGTTTGGCCCACTGACGTCAGTGGTTAGCCCCTCCTCCTGGAAAAAAAAATTATGCGTGCTCATGTACTCTAGGATTGTTTGTTTGTGCTGCGTTGCAAGTCTGGTTGCAGATTTAGCCGGAAAAATAAGGGATTTTGAATCTATAAATAAACGTTCACGATTTTTTTGAGGCAGAAAAGAACAAAAGTTCTTTCTAAAATAAAGGTGACAAACTTTGTGCATGTGCTGAACCATCATTGTGCGATTGCAATGTGTTTCATATTAGTATTTGAGAGAATTTGGGATCGTGGTCGCACACAAATCCTGTTCACTAGAAAATGGAAGTCCAATCTAAGCATGGTTTAAATTCGAAAATTATGTCCACCTTGGTCCAAGTTTGGATTAAATTGGAGAATTAGGTCCAACCTGAACTTTGATCACATTGAAAAAATGAAGCCCTGCCCAGTTTCACTTTATGGGAGAGCTGTTTTTAACGCAGTTAAATTCTTATTGAGTACTGCACCCGGTTAGATACTTTAGGTTTGTTTATGTCGCGTGGCAAGTCTGTTTGCGGATTTATAAGCAAAAATAACTAATTTTAAATCCATAAATGAACGCTCACAATTTTTTTCAGACTGTAATTTATACGGAAAGAAATGAACATAATTTCTTTCATCTAAAATAAAAGAGACAAACTTTATGCATATACCGAACCATTAACACTAGAACGACGGAAGCGGTCATTTTTACCGCATAACTACTTTGACCGCTGCCGTTGTTCTAGGAAGATCGTTTGATATGTTCTTTTATTATAAAACCTAAAATAATTTTCCTTAATGTTTTCAATAACTTTTAAGAAAATAAGAAAAGTCATAAAATTTCAGGGATTAGCCTTTTTGGAGGAATCCTTTCTCAAAGTAGTTATGCGGTCAAAATGACCGCTTCCGTCGTTCTACTGTTAATAAGCGATTGCAATATGTTTCATATTGCAAACCATTAATATACGATAGCAATGCGTTTGATATTAGTATTTGGGTTTATAGGGGGTCGAATGAAATGATATCATTGGGGGACGAATAAAACTTTAAGGGGGGAATTTTCTATTTGCTATAAATATATCTAAATGATGTCACATAAATAGAAACTAAGTTAATATAAAGTGTCTCAGGTGGTGGTGGTGGTGGTGTATGTGTGTGTGTGGGGAGGGTAGTCGTCTCCGGGGGCGCCGCCCCCCGGGATGCATGCACGAAGAAAGCACTGCTTGCGAGCCATTTCACAAAAAGAGACAAGTTCTTTTTTTCTTCCGAATCCTGTCAAAATCTGATCAGCAGCAGGGTAACCCACGAGTTACTTATCTACCAAATTTTGCAAAATTTAGTCAATTAGTTTTTCAGCTAGAGTAGATACATACATTGCACAGACATACAGACGTCAAGCTAAAAATAGGTTTTTCGGGTTCTAGAGTGCTCGAAACGAGTAGACACGGCGAAAATTCCAGTTACCATTTGCGGTAGGATTCTTATACTTCTTTATTACTTTCCTTACATACATAATGTATAAGGATAGTAGTGTGACGGGGTCGAAAATTCGAATTCGAGTTTTCGACGGGAGAGCACGTTTTAAGCATCTCTGATCACGAATCAAGCATATTTAAGGTGATGTCTGTGTGTGTGTGTGTGTGTGTGTGTGTCAGTGAGTCTGTGGAGACGATATCTCACGAACAAATGGAGTGATTCGAATGAAATTTGGTACGAAAATCACAATCCGTGAATACTGGAAGCCTATTGTTTTTAAACGTAATCGAATGTTCAGAACTCCCCAAAATTTTCGAGTGAAATTAAAAAAAAAAATTATCAAAAAATTAAAACCTTTAATAAAGTTACGTAAATAGACATTTCTTATATAATTTTTCCTTAGAAAACGATTGACATAAACTTTAAGAACGATGGCATGGACCGTTCTCGAGATATTGCACATTTTTCAAATAACTTTGTCAAAAATTCCCATAAATTAAAAATATATATGAACTGTTGAGAAACATGTTCACTTTTCATATGTAATATCACGCGATACATTGGATGACATCACTCTCGTGGATCTAGCTCGTTCCATTCACGAGAAAAGATACTTTGAGTAATACTTTTGTATTTGTACGCCAATAGTCATTTATCTTCTATAAGAATAACTTATTTTTCCGTCCATAACGCTTGCGAGATTTTGGCGGAATATTGTCAATTTGGCACCTTTTTAACACTTTACAACATAGTTGAAAAGTGTTTATGACTTTGTTCATTCTGTCTGTCTGTCTGTCTGTCTATCTGTCTGTCTGTCTGTCTATCTGTCTGTCCGTTAGCACGATAACTGCCGTAAAAATGACTTTATCAAAATGAAATTTTAGTATGTTGTTCAGATGGTCTGTGGGACCTATGGGAATATAAATAAATAATATCACCCAATTAGTTTTTTATTGAACCCGGGTTTAAAAAATGAAATACATTGAACCCTATGGGACCTAATTTTTCAAACATTTTTTAAGCAAATTTAAAATTCACAAATTGCTTCGAAATTTTTAAGAAATATTCACATTATCCCATAAAATATATAAAAAAAATTTCAGTAAAATATGTTAGGTAGTTTTTTAATTAAAAATTATTTAATATAGGGAGAAAAACAAATTCAATTAAATTCTGACTTTTGGGATATCCTCCAGAAAGACAAGAGAGATATATTATATAATAAATATCTTTCCAAGAGTTTAATTAATTTGTATATGAGAGAGGCTTCACATTTTAAAATAAATATGGTAGATAACAATTTTTCAATTTTTTTTAAATTTTATATAACTCTTCATAATATTATTATTTGATAGCATTTTTAATGCACTTTCGTACGTCCTAGAGAGTTAAAATTTGGTACACAACTTAAATTTGTTGAACATTTTATTCTACAAAATTTTGGTGGATCTTTAAATATAGATCCTACATTTTTTTCGAATAATCCCCGTTCACTTCTATAAATCATTGTTCTGATATTGTTAAAAATTCTGATGTGGGCAGCACATGTCTTTCCCTGCAGACTCATATTCACGTTATCTTCATTTCTCCAATAATAATTTGAGTTTATCTGCACAAAATAACAGCCATAAGTATTTTAAATGACATTGAATTTGCACGTTAAACCTAAATTTGGTTCTCATTTGATAGCTGAACTTATTGTCAAAGGTGGCGTAGCCAAAACGCAAAAAAAACTAGAATATCTCAAGAACGGCTAATCCTAGAGTAATGGGGTTAGTTTTATTGTTTTTGTTGTCAAAAATCACGTATAAAATAGGAGTTTAATTGATATAATTGAGCACACGTAGTCTTTTATTTTTATATTTAACGATTTTTGCGGGCCATTTCGCAAAAATAGCCTGTTCCTTTTCCCCGAATCGTACTAGAATAACCTACAAATGATTTATATACCAAATTTTGTTAAATTTGGTATATAAATCACTTGTAGGTTATTGAAATATTATACACCAAATTTTGTTAAATTTGTTCCATTAGTTTTTAGCTAGAGTGTATAAAGGCAATTTCTGCCGGCCATTCCGCAAAGAAGGCAGATTCTTTTATTACGAATCGTACTATAATCTAATGAACATCAGGGTTTCTACAAAAGACATACCTACCAAATTTTATGAAATTCGGTCCATTAGTTTTTCAATTAGAGTGGATGTAATATCCTCACAGACACACAGAAACATACACAGACGTCTTCCTAAAAATAGTTTTTCGTGTTCAAGTCCCAAAACGCGTAGATCCTTTGGAAATTGGAGTTCCGATCTTCGGCACGATTCCAATACTTTGAATACATACACACACACATATATTATCTGTGTATCTGTGTATTATCTGTGTATCTAAATTCCGTGCCTACGCAATTACAATAGTTATGATTTTAAATGATCCCTAAACTTTTATTATTTCTTCAACGAAGCCTAATTTTAACTTTTGCAGAATGCAAATATCTCAAGCGATTGTAAGGTGAGTTACATAAGAATTGCTGAATTTTTTTCACACAAAATTTTTTAGCTCTGGAGTCTGGAATACAAATTATATGAATGAAATATTCATTGATTTTGCATAGGGAAGCAGATGATTTATATTTCGATACAGTTTTAAATATTTAAGTATAATAAATTACTGTAGTACTGTGATAATGTAAAAGATATCACCACTGAATTTCATATTTTAGAAATTTTTAAATAAAATTGCATTTCAGTTGGAAAGTGTTTCATAATCAATGCTTATGCATGATTGATCTTTCTTGTTAAATGTTGCCAAATTAACGAAAATCTCGCCAAATGGATAAAAATGACGCTATATCAATGAAAATGACGACTTTGACCAAAATTCAATATCTTGGAAAGAATGTATAAGTATCTACTATAAATTCATTGCATTATATAAGGAAAGTCATGTGCTGCCCACATCAGATTTTACTTACCATGTATTGCAGAGAAAATAAAATATATTTGAGGAAATATCACGAAATTTGGCCGTTAAATCATTTATAATTACTTTAGAGGTGATAACATTTCGGTATGATTGTTAAAAATGGAACCGGTGTTTTGTTCTAAAATAGACAGCAAAAATCCACAAAATTTGAATCTTAAGACTAAAGGGTTAATTGTATTAAATAAATGCTTATTTCATAAGTAGCTTTATTTGGCTGAATGATGAAAACCACCTTTACTGTTCTAGTATAGAATGACTCACTCTGGATAATTTAATTTTTTTATAATTTGACGCTATTTTGAAATACGCCAAGTCGCCAAATAAAAACGTAAAATATTTTATTACTGGAAATTGGATATAAATTTTTAAAAAAGTGTGCATTTTTACTATTATTTTATGCGATAAAATGCAAATTAATGCATTGCGGAATATATGAAGAAAAATCAATATGTGTTTTGATAAAGTCATATGCATGCTTTGGCCATCAGTTTTTCAGCTAGAGTGAATGCATACATTACACAGACAGGCATTAGACAATAATTTTTTCGGGTACTAGAGTGATCGAAACGTTCAGATTCGAAGAAAACTCGAATTGCGATTTTCGACACGATTCCAATACCTCCCTATACATTACCATGTATTGTAGGGAAAGTAAAACATCTGTTGTGGGCAGCACGTTACTTTCCCTGCAAATTCTAATTAATTTTCTTATTTTTTATTTGACTTTCTTATCTTTTTATTTAAATTGAGTTTAATTGCAGAAAATAACTTGGATATCCTTTCTGATATTATATCCATAATTTGCAATTTTAATGCATGTTCGTTTCATTTGGTGGCAATTTAAAGCATTTAAAAGTCTGCAGCTCTTCAAAATTCCGCCAAAAAGTATCGCGAGAACGTTCCATGCCAAAGTCATAGAGGAGTCAGTTTTATTCTCTGTCAAAACTTACCCGAAGAAAAATTACTTAATTAACATATATCAGCAATTTTAGTCATTTATTTCACATTTTAAAGATCTTTTCTGGCCATTTCACAAAAAAAAGGTCGGTTATGTTTTTACGAATTATACTAAACTCTAATCAGTATCAGAATAACCCTCAAGGGACGGAATTACTAAATTTTAAGAAATTTCAATATATGTTTTTGTCACTACAGTGTAAAACGTCTTCAGTTCCTCAAAATTATGAAGTTAAATATCTAGAGAATGATCCATCTTGGAGTAATGGGGTTGGTCTTATTCTTTTCGTTGACGAAAATTACGTATACAACATGCATTTAACGGGTAGATTTGCAGTATTTTATTTTAGATCTTGGTGATTTTTGCTGGCCATTTTGCAAAAAAATAAAAAAGGCAGCTTTTTTGTTCGAATCGTACCAAAATATAGCCAGATTTTTGGTAATCCACAACTGACTTATTTACCACATTTTGTGAAATTTGATCAATTAGTTTTTCCCGCTAAAGTGGATACATATGATTCTTGCGGGCTATTTAAAAAAAAAGAAAAAATAAAAAAAAAATTTCCGAATCATACTAAAATCTCATCAGCACCAAGGTAACCCACAAGTGACTTGCCTACCAAATTTTGTGAAATTTGAGCAATTAGTGTTTAATCTGGAGTGGATATATACGACTTGCGGCCCATTTCGTAAAAAAGGCAGGTTCTTTTTTCCCGAATCGCACCAAAATCTAATCAGTGCCAGTGTAACCCACAAGTGATTTACCTACTAAATGTTATAAAATTTGGTTAAACATTTTTTGAGCTAGAGTGGATACATGCATTGCACAGACAGACGCGCGCGCACACACACACACATCACGATAAAAATAGTTTTTCGTATTCTAGAGCAGTGTTTTTCAACCACCGATACCATGTCATGGCATCCATTATATCTGACAGCCAAAGATTCTCCTTGAATGTGTCGTTTTAGCTTTCTAAACATTTATATGAATAAATATTTCATCGTGAAAATATTCTAAGGAGAATAATATTCATGAATGTATCGAAAAGCTCAGAACTAGAACGCCTAAATACCATCTACGTAGCAGCAAATGTAAGTGACCGGGCCGCATTTAAATTTTAATATGAATAAGAGACTGCTCAGCCGACTTTTATAGTGAATTATAACGAATAGCTATTATTCTCTATCAACACCGCTTTTTCAAGCCAACATCCGGAAAATCAATTAAATAATACAATAATCAATTTTTATTGAATAATATTATACATTTATGGTGATAAGAATGGTATATGTCAATGTAAATCAGTACACATAAATTGAATGATGTTGACCTGGGTAAATGACACTATGCTACAAGATTTCATGAGTCCAGTGATTGATAACTTATTTGAATGTAATTTTATATGTGTCAACATGCCACATCGTATACATAAATGTACGAATACGATTTATGATATGCCATGATTCATTATTAATACTCATGTTAGTTTAATGTATGAAAATAATTTACAAGTAAATTTATTGAGACCCGGCCATCGTCTTATAAAAAATCTGATGTGGGCAGCACATGACTTTCCCTATATAATGCAATGAATTTACTACTTTTACAGTAAAAAAAAAAAAAAAAATCTGATGTGGGCAACACATGACTTTCCTTATATAATGCAATGAATTTACTACTTTTACAGTTAAAAAAAATGTTATTCTTATAGTAGATACTTATATTCTTTCCAAGATATTGAATTTTCTGCAATTAGTCGTCATTTTCATTGATTTAGCGACGTTTTTATCCATTTGGCGAGATTTTCGTTAATTTGGCAACATTTGAAAAAGTCGCCAAGTTGACGACATTCCGCCAAATTCGTCGCCATGCTTTATGGACGAAGAAATAAGTTATTCATTCTTACAGCAGATAAATGACACGGATTGTGATTTTTGTACCAAATTTCGTTCAAATCGGTCCATTCGTTCGTCAGTTATCGTCTCCACAGACTCACTGACACATACACACACACACACACATACTTTCACACACACACACACCCGCACACAGACATCACTTCAAAAATGTTTGATTCGTGATTGATTCGTGTTGTCAGATTCGTTTGATTCGTGACGTCAGTTATCGTCTCCACAGACTCACTGACACACACACACAGGCATCACTTCGAAAATGTTTGATTCGTGATCAGGGATGCTTGAAACGTGCTCTCCCGTTGAAAACTCGAATTTGAATTTTCGACCCCGTCACAATATTTTCCTTATACATTATTGTATATAAGGAAAGTAAAAAATAATTTGCCGATCCGCGATTTCACAAAGGTCGAGAAGCACTGTGTTTGAAACGTGTAGATCCGTTGAAATCTCGAGTTATAATTTTCGACATGATTCCAATACTTTCCCTATACATTACATGTATTGTAGTAGGGAAAGTAAAATGTAAATTGCTCTATACATAAAGTGATAAGCAGCCGATCTTTTCGAAAACACTTAAATTTCCTTTTTCAGTGCGAGCAGGCCTCGAGTTGAAAGCCAAATGAGAGCTTAACCACTGCGTGCTTGCGAAAATGGTTAATTACACCACCTAGTGTGTTTCCTTTCCACCGAGTGTGACAAAAGGGGTAAAAGAGAAATAGTAATAAAGTGTAAAAATTATGAACGTAAAGTGTCATACAGAAAAATAATGAGACAGACAAAAAATAAAATAAACAAAAAATAAACACGGTTCTGCCATAATTCCGAGATAATAGTGTCGTGGACAAATCATTAACCATTCAGAATGTTAACATTTATCGATATCGGAAGTTTCACAGAAATTCAAAATAAAAACGGAATAGCACTTTTGAATATAATAAAGACAGACGAAAAATCAATCCAATGACAATCAGTCGGGATTAGCAACAGAAGATTATTATTATTTTCTTAATTTTTGACATAATTTTGATATTTTCACAAGTGATACTTCACAAGGCACGTTTTATTTGACCAATATACTATAGTCATTGATAGTAGAGGAAACCATTTTGAAGTCAAAAATTTTTGAGAATTCCTGCAATTTAGTGATTCATTTTTGGATAGAATTGAAGATAAACAATATTTAAATTTTAACTGGATCATCTTTGCTCTGTTGTGACTTAGGAAAGGCACAATCAACAATTTTAAATGAGAATCCACGATCTAACAGCTTTTAAATAATCAAGCTTAATTTTCAACAAGTCATAAGTAGAGCAGAATTTACGACACAGTATTAAAGGCGGCAAGCATTTGATTGGGGGGATGATATGAATTATCACGAAAGTAGCAGCAAAAGGCTTATGGTAAACAGCAGTTACAAATTAATGTTCATTGTCAATGTTCTTCCTTTTATAAATTCTATTGATTCTTGTATTTAGTTTGTATGTGAATAAGAATGTAATAATGAATGCCCTTTATTTTCTGAGTGTAGTGGTTATTTGTATTGAGAATTCTTTTCATCAAATTTACATATCTTCTATTGCTAATCACTGTTCCATTATTAGTCATCGGTTTGATTTATCTTCTGCCTTATCTTCTTCAGTTTCGGATTTGTATTTCTTTGAAGATTTCAATATCATTAAAAATTCCAAAGTTAATGATTTGTATATGACACCATATTTCTCGAAACTATGGCGTGACCATTATTAATATTTTTCTCTCGGTTTCATTATTTCTGTGCGCTGCATTTAGCGTATAGATTTTCTATATTTCATTACCATTTTTAACACTTTACAACAAAGTTGAAAAGTGTTTATGACTTTGTTCATTCTGTCTGTCTGTCTGTCCGTTAGCACGATAACTGCCGTAAAAATGACTTAATCAAAATGAAATTTTAGTATGTTGTTCAGACGGTCTGTAGGACCTATGGGAATATAAATGAATAATATCACTCAATTAGTTTTGGATTGAACCCGGGTTGAAAAAATGGAATACATTGAGCCCTATGGGACCTAATTTTTCAAACATTTTTTAAGCGGATTTAAAATTCACAAATTGCTTCGAAATTTTTAGGTAATTTTCAAATTGTTACATAAAATATATAAAAAAAAATTTAGCGAAATATATTCAGTAGTTTTTTAAATAAAAATTAAAATAATAATAACACCTCTTATATGAAACGACGTGACCATGATATGAAAATATCACGTGATCCACTTCAAAATGATATATGGCATTCATCTTGTCTCAAAATCGTGATTTTTAAAGTTCTTTTTAATTCATATTGAGTGTTGTATCCGTCCTAAAACCACTTTATTTTTGCATAAATTCTGTGCATCTACAAACTGAAACAACGCAATTACAATATATATTTGAGTTTAAATGCTCGTCCAAATTTGATTATTTCTACAACGAAGCTTATTTTTCACCTATGTAAAATGTAAACAGCAAAATATGTAGAATGAGTTGTATTAGAATTGCTGTATTTCTTTAATACAAAATCATTTAGTTCATGGAGTCTGCATAGCTGATATGAATCAAATATTCATTGATTTTACAAAGAGAAGGACGATTTTTTTCGATGAAGTTTTGCGCATAGAGTTTAATTACGTGTAGCTCCATGGTCTTAATTTTTAAATAAAATAAATTATTATAGTATTGTGATGAATGACATGAATGGGAAATTATTTATGAATGAAATGCTGCTTTTATAGAGAGAGCCAGGCGTGTTATTTTTTCTATGACGTCATTTGAATGAATTTCAGTTGTTTTCGATGAAGTTTTCAAATATAATAAATTCCATGTTAATCGTAGTATTATGATAATTCTAAAATTATTTCCGAGGAATGTATCACATTTTAGAGATATTTAAACACGGCAATTTATATGTCAATGCCATCATTTGAATGAAGTTCATTTTTTTCGATGAAGGTTTAAGTTTTCGAATAAAATAAATTAATGTAGTATTGTGATAAGTTTTAAAATATTACCGAGGAATGTATTGCATTTTAGACATGTTTAAATAAAATTGCATTGAAGTTGGAAAGTGTTTCATAATCAATGCTTTAAGCATGATTGATCTTTCTTGTTCTTTTTCCTTCTGTTTTGCATCTTTTAGTTTAGCATCTTCGTTAGCATAGCGTGATGAAATTTTCATTTTATGTTCCCCTTTAGATTAGTTCGCGCTGAAGGAAGAAATACAAGTATTTCTGAAACGATTATCTGTTTTTATCATTTTATTTTTGCAGCAAATTACGTTTACTTTATTTAAAGATAAACTATTTTACACATAAAATACAAGCTAATCTTGTTTTGAAAATATCTTTATAAATTTTACTGACCCTGGTGCTGATTAGATTTTGGTACGATTCGGGAGAATATAACCCGCTTTTTTTGCGAAATGGATCGCAAAAATCCATTATATCCAGTCTAGATAAAAACTAATGGATCGAATTTCACAAAATTTAGTAGTAGTCAGTTGTGGGATACCCTGGTGCTGATTAGACTTTGGTACGACTCGGAAAAGAAGAACCTGCCTTTTTTTATGAAATTGTCCCGAGAAATGGTTAACATCTAAAATAAAAGGCTACGTATGCTTAAATGTATCAATTAAATGATTATTTTATACATAATTTTTGACGAGAAAAAGAATAAGACCAACCCTATTACTCTAGGATTAACCGTTCTCGAGATATTTGAGTTTTTTCACATTTTGTTTCGCCTCCCAGTTGCCAAATAAAAACAAAAATTGAGTAAAAAGTGCAAATTTAGTGTTATTTTGTGTAATTGAACTCAATTTAACGAATTATTAAAGAAATTAAGAGAAAAATGAATTTGAGTCTGCAGCGAAAGTCATCTACTGCCCATATCAGATTTTTTTACTTTCCCTGCAATACATGGTAATGTTTAGTGAAAGTATTGGAATCATGGTGAAAATCGCAACTCGAGTTTTCGTCGGATTTACACGTTTTGGAATCTCTAGAACACGAAAAAACTATTTTTAACCTGACGTCTGTGTGTGTGTTTGTGCAATGTACTTTACCACTTTAACTCTGTGACTCTCGTGCTGGTTAGATTTTGGTACAATTCGGGATAAAAGAACCTGTCTTTTTTGTTTTTGCGAAATGTCCCATAAAAATTGCCTGTATACACTCTAGCTGAAAAACCAATAGACCAAATTTAACAAAATTTGGTGGATACGTCACGTGTGGGTTATCCCGGGTGCTGATTGCTGATTGGATTTTGGTACAATTCGAGAAAAATCTTTCTTTTTTTTGCGAAATGGCCCGCAAAAATTGCATGTATCGACTCCAGCTGGAAATTAATAGACTAAATTTCACAAAATGTAGTAGATAAGTTGCTTGTGGGTTAATTTGGTGTTGGTTAGATTTGGGTACGATTTGGAAAAAACAACAACTGAATCTGCTTTTTACTTTCCTTATATACATAATATATAAGGAAAGTATTGTGATGAGGTCGAAAATTCGAATTCGAGTTTTCGACGGGAGAGCACGTTTCAAGCATCCCTGATCACGGACTGAACATTTTTGAAGTGATGTCTGTGTGTATGTGTGTGTGTGTGTGTGTGTGTGTGTGCGACGATATCTCACGAACGAATGGAGTGGTTCGAATGAAATTTGGTACAAAAATCACAATCCGTGAATACTGAAAGCCTATTGTTTTACAATACAATCGAATGTTCAAAACCCCCATAAATTTTCGAGTGAATTTTTAAAAAATCATCAAAAGATCAAAACCTTTAATAAAGTTACGCAAATAGACATTTCTTATGTAATTTTTCTTTACAAAACGATTGACATAAACTTTAGAACGCTAGCATGAACCGTTCTCGAGATATTACACATTTTTCAAATAAATTTATCAAAAAATTCCATAAATTAAAAAAAATAGTAACTGTTAAGAAACATGTTCACTTTTCATATGTAATACCATGCGATAAATTGAGTGACATCATTCTCGTGGATCTAACTCGTTCCATTTACGAGAAAAGATAGTTTGAGTAATACTTTTGTATTTGAATGCCAATAGTCATTTATCCGCAATAAGAATAACTTATTTCTCCGTCCATAACGCTAGGCGAAATTTTGGTGACGAATTTAGTGGAATGTCGCCAACTTGGCGACATTTTTAAATGTTGCCAAGTTAACGAAAATCTTGCCAAATGGATAAAAAGACGCCAATTCAATGAAAATGGCGACTCATTGAAGAAAATTCAATATCATGGAAAAAATATGTATCTACAGTAAGAATAGCATTTTTTTAACTGTAAAAGTAGTAAATTCATTTCATTATATAAGGAAAGTCATGTGCTTCCCACATCAGTTTTTTTTTTTTAGAAATTGCCTACAAAACCCATCAAGATCTAAAATAAAATATTACAAATGTATCAATTAAATGCATGTTTATATTTAATTTAATATCAACCGCATTACTCTAAGATGACCATTTTCGAGATATTGAAGCTTTTAAAATTGGGTAACTGAAGTCGTTTTTCACTGTAGTGAAAAACTATTTAACGAGATTTCTTAAAATTTAGTAGTTACGTCCCTTGAGGGTTTTTCTGATACTCATTAGATCTTGGCATGGTTCGGAAAAATATATCAGATCTTTTTTTGTGAAATGGCCCGCAAAAATGGTGAACATGTGAAATAAATGATTAAAATTGCTGAAATGTATCAATTAAGTACTTGCCCTTCATGTAATTTGTGACAGCATAGCAAAAAAGACTAACCCCACGACTCTAAGATGAACCGTTCTCGAGATATTTTAGTTTTTGGGATTTTGAAGAACTGAAGACTTTAAAGTGCATTATGTTGCCAAATGCTACAAACATGCATTAAAACTGCAAATTAGATATAATATCAGAAAAGTATCCATGATATTTTCTGCAATGGAATTCTAATCCATCATAAAATAGAAAATAAGAGTTTGAATTTGTAGGGAGAGTTATGTGCTGCTCACATCAGATTCTTACTTTTCCTGCAATACATAGTATTGGGAAAGTATTGGAATCGTGTTGAAAATTGCAACTCGAGTTTTCGATGGTTCTACACGTTTTGAGAACTCTAGAACATGAAAAAACTATTTTTAGCGTGACGTCTGTATGTGTGTGTGTGTGTGTGTGTGTGTGTGTGTGTGTGTGTGTGTGTGTGTGTGTGTGTGTGTGTGTGTGTGTGTGTGTGTGTGTGTGTCTGTGTAACGTATGTATCCACCGCTAAACCTAATTGACCGAATTTCATAAAACTTTGTAGATAAACCACTTATGGCTGACACCGCTGCTGATTAGAATTTGGTATTATTCGAATAAAAGAACTTGTCTTTCTTTGCTAAATGTCCCACAAATATCTTATGTATCCATTCTAGCGAAAAATATAATTAACCCAATTTAACAAAATTTGGTAGATAAGTCACTTGTCGGTTACCTGGGGGTTGATTAATTTCTGTTCGATTCGCGAAAAAAGAACCTGCCTTGCTTTACTAAATGGGCCGCAAAAATTGTCAACATTTAAAATAAAAGACTACGTATGCTCATACATATCAATCTAGTGCTTGTTTTATACGCAATTATTGACGATGAAGAGGATAAAACCAGCCCTATTACTCTAGGACCAGCCGTTCTCGAGATATTTTAGTTCTTTTGCATTTTTACTACGCCGCATTTGAAAATACTTCCAATTGCCGAAGGAAAACGAAAATTGAATTAAAAGTGCAAATTCAGTGAGATTTTAAATAATTACGTGTGTTAAACTCAATTTAATGAATTATTAAAGAAATAATGAGAAAGTGAATTTGAGTCTGTATGGAAAGTCATGTGCTGCCCGTATCAGATTTTTTTAACATGATATCTTTTAACATGCAGGGACAAATTTGTTATAAAACTGGGCTCGTGATCTGTGATTAAGGAAACAAGAGCGGAGCTGGGGGCTATCTCGCGTTCCAGTATCATTTAATCGCCTCGCTGGGAAATAAAACTAAGCTCGAACTTTCAGACCAAAAAACTGGACTTGCAAATATATATAAATTCCGCTCTGGACCGATGGTGTAAAAACCTAGAGCGACATGCCAGGAGAGAATCTGTAAATGTGATATCTCACAAAAGAATGAAGCGTTTTAAAAGTAATTGGGTACAATTATTACAATCAGTGAATTGATTTTAAATGTAATCGAATATACCTTCCAATTTTCAAATAAATTTTTGAAAAAAATAAAATATACTAGGAAATCAGGACCTTCAATAATGATAAACAAATAATCTTTTCATTCGCAATTTTTTAATTAGAAAAAGAACAATACAAATTTTAGAACGTTAGCAGGAACAGTTTTCGAGATACTGATAAATTCATCAAAAATATTGCATCAAATTAAAAAAATCTGATGTGGGCAGCACATGACTTTCTCTGCAGACTCATATTCACGTTTTCTTTATTTCTTCAATAATTTATTCAATTGAGTTTAATTGCACAAAATAACACCCACAATTTTTTAAAATGACACTGAATTTTCACTTTTAATTCAATTTTCGTTCTCATTTGGTAACTGGACATTTTTTCAACTATGGCGAAGCGTAAATGCGAAAAAATTAAAATATCTCGAAAACGGCTAGCCCTAATGTAATGGGGTCGGTCTTATTCTTTTTAATGTTAAACTTTATGCATAAAACAAGCATTTAATAGATATATTTGAGCAGACGTAGTTTTTTATTTTAGATTTTGAAAGTTTTTGCTGGACCATTTTGCAGAAAAAGGTAGGTTACTTTTTCCGAATCATACTACAATCTAATCAGCACCAGGGTAACCCACAAGTGACTTATCTATCAAATTTTGTGAAACTTGATCTATTAGTTTTTTAGCTAGAGTGGATACAGGTAATTTTGCAGGCCATTTCACAAGAAAAGGCAAACTCTTTTATTACGAATCCTACCTAAAACTAATCAGCACCAGGGTCATACTCAAGTGACTTACCTACAAAATTTTACGAAATTCGGTCCATTAGTTTTTGAGTTAGAGTCGATACATACATTGCACAGACAGACACACAGACACACACACAGACGTCACGCTAAAAATAGTTTTTTCGTATTCTAGAGGTTCTAAAACGTGTAGATCTGTCGAAAACTAGAGTTGCGATTTTCGGCATGATTCCAAAACTTTCCCTATACATTACCATGTATTGCAGGGAAAGTAAAAATCTGATGTAGGCAGCACATGACTTTCTCTGTACACTCAAATTCGTTTATTCTTTATTTCTTTAATAATTCATTGAGTTTAAATGCGAAAAATAACACTCAATTTGCATATGTAATTAAGTTTTTGTTTTTATTTGGTAATTGGATATTTTTCCGAAAGCGACGTAACAAAATAGCAACAAATGTCAAATATCTTGAGAACGGTTAGTCCTAAAGTAATGGAATTGGTTATATTTTTTTTCCTCATCAAAAATTCAGTGTAAAACAAAAATTTAATTGATACAGTTGAGAATACGTAGTCTTTTTTTTTTAGATTTTGGCGACTTTTGCGGGCCATTTCGTAAAAAAAGACAGGTTGTCATTTTCCGAATCGTACCGAAATCTAATCAGTACCGGAGTATCCCGCAAGTAACTTATCTACCAAATTTTGTGAAATTTGGTCAATTAGTATTTTAGCTAGAGTGGATACATGAAATTTTTACAGGCCATTTCGCAAAAAAAGGCGGGTTCTGTTTTTCCAAATCGCACTAAAAACTAATCAGCACCAGGGTCACACCCAAGTGACTTACCTACCAAATTTTATGAAATTCAGCTCATTAGTTTTTGAGTTAAAGTGGATACATACATTGCACAGACAGATACACAGACGTCACGCTAAAAATAGTGTTTTCGTGTTATAGAGGTCCCAAATGGTCTAGATCCATCGAAAATTCGAGTTGCGATTTTCGATATGATTCCAATACTTTCCCTATACTATGTTACCATGTATTGCAGGGAAAATAAAAATCTGATGTGGGCAGCACATGACTTTCCCTGCAGACTTATATCCACGTTCTCTTTATTTTAATTAAATTTAATTCACTTTTAATTCAATTTTCGTTCTCATTTGGTAACTGGACTTATTTTCAAAGGTGGCGTAGAGAAAATACGGAAAAACTAAAATGTCTCGAGAACGGCTAGTGTTAGTCTAATGGGGTTGGTCTTATTCTTTTCATCGTTAAAAATTATGTATAAAACAAGCATTTAATGGATCTATTTGAGCATACGTAGTTCTTTATTTTAGATTTTGACGTTTTTTGCGGGCCATTTTGCAAAATAAGGCAGGCTATTTTTTTCCGATTCATATCAAACTCTAATCAGCACCATGGTGACCCACAAGCGACATATCTACCGGATTTTGTGAAATTCGGTCCATTAGTTTTTCAGCTAGAGTGGATACAGGCCTTCGCGGGGCATTTCGCAAAAAAATGCGGTAATTTTATCCCGAATTGTACCCAAAACTAATCAGCACCAGATTCTTCCACAAGTGACTTACCTACCAAATTTTATGAAATTCGGTCAATTAGTTTTTTAGTTACAGTTGATACATACATTGCACAGACGTACAGACAGACACACACACAGATGTCACGGTAAAAATAGTTGTTTCGTATTCTAGAGGTCTCGAAACGTGTAGATCCGTTGAAAACTCGAGTTACGATTTTCGACATGATCCCAATACTTTCCCTATACATTTCCATGTATTGCAGGGAAAGTAAAAATCTGATGTGGGCAGCACATGACTTTTCCTGCAGACACAAATTCAGATATTCTTTATTTCTTTAATAATTCGTTAGATTGAGTTGACTTGCACTAAATAACACTAAATTTGCATTTTTAATTCAATTTTTGTTTTTATTTGGTAATTGGACATTTTTCAGATAGCGGTGTAACAAAAATGCAAGAAATCTCAAATATTTTGAGAAAGGTTAATCCTAAAGTATAATGGAGTGTGTTATAGTCTTTTCCTTGTCAAAAATTGCGTATAAAATAAGAATTTAATTGATACATTTCAGCATACGTAGTCTTTTTTTTTAGATTTTTGCGGACCATTTCGTAAAAAAAGGCAGGTTGTTCTTTTCCGAATAGTACCAAAATCTAATCAGCACCAGAGTGTCCCAAAAGTAACTTATCTACCAAATTTTGTGAAATTTAGTCAATTAGTATTTTAGAGCTAGGGTGGATACATGAAATTTTTGCAGGCCTTTTCGTGAAAAAAGGCAGGTTGTTCTTTTCCGAATTGTACCGAAATCTAATCAGCATTAGAGTATCCCACAAGTAACTTAAATACCAAATTTTGTGAAATTTGGTCAATTAGTATTTTAGCTAGAGTGGATACATGAAATTTTTATTGGCCATTTCGCAAAAAAAGGCGGGTTCTGTTTTCAGGATTCCTACCAAACACTAAACAGCACCAGGGTCTTATCCAAGTGACTTACATACCAAATTTTATGAAATTCGGTCCATTAGTTTTTTAGTTAGAGTGAATACATACATTGCACAGACAGACAGACAGACAGACAGACAGACAGACGCATACACAGACGCACACACAGACGTCACGCTAAAAATAGTATTTTCGTATTCTAGAGGTCTTGAAATGTGTAGATCCGTCGAAAACTCGAGTTGCGATTTTCGACATGATTCGAATACTTTCTCTATACATTGCCATGCATTGCAGAGAAAGTAAAAATCTGATGTGGGCAGCACATGACTTTCCCTGCAGACTTATATTCACGTTCCCTTTATTTTAATTAAATTTAATTCCCTTTTAATTCAATTTTCGTTCTCATTTGATAACTGGACTTATTTTCAAAGGCAGTGTAGAGAAAATTTAAAAAGTAAAATATCTGGAGAACGGCTAGTCCTAGTGTAATGGGGTTGGTCTTATTCTTTTCTTCGTTAAAAGTTACGTATTAAACAAGCATTTAATGGATATATTTAAGCATACGTAGTTTTTATTTTAAATTTTGGCAATTTTTACAGGAGATTTTGCAAAAAAGAGCAGGTTATTCTATTTCGAATCGTACCAAAATCTAATCAGCACCAGGGTAACCCACAAGCGACGGGGTAACTCAGCAGTAGACTTGGGGCAAATAGCAGTTTTTAAGTCAAATTAGCAGTTTTTAATTATAGCTTATGTTTCTGTGTGGCAATAGAACATTCGACAACACCGTTAGAAAAAGGCTGATCGGATCCCCATCCCAAAAATCTTCCTTTGAATGAAGAAGCCTATAACGTCTACTACAAGACCAATCCGAGCAGCTGAGGCGAGAGGCATGGAAAGAATGTCCGACTTTCATATGATATGCAATGTTCAGCCGCCAAATAAACGCCTATGGAACTCGAATATGAAGAATAAAAAATACACAAAAGATTCAAATCTTTAATATAATGTAAAGAAACAAAAAATTGGTAATTCGTTTTTGCTTCAATGTTGATTCATAATTTGTCTCCGATACGTATTACATTATTAATTTTGATGATTTTGTCTTAGTATTATCACTCAGCCCCGCTTTCAGTGGCGTATTTTGAAATTTAATTTGAGGGGGGGGGGTCATCAGTTTTAAATTTCAATCTCAAGGAGTCTAAGTTAGAGGTCTACACGGGATCGGATCTAGCCCGTGGGATTAGACCCGGGCTGTGCTCGGGCCACGTTTTATTAAATTCGGGTTAGACCGGGCCGGCTCAAAATAAATAAAAATGTCAAAATAGATCAAAATTGAAACAGACAAATTTGAAATTACATATAAAACAAAATTTCCAATGAGCGGATAAAAGTCCCCTGGTCCCATATTAAGTAACAAAAGTTTGCTTTGTAAAGAGAACGCAGATGAGAACCGGATACAGAAAAATTATAATTTCAGGTAAAAAATTGAAGACTTAATTCAATGACATTCCGAAGTCAAAATAAAACATTGTTCTTCACAACATTACAGCTGTTTGAAACTACAGCAAAAATAATCTGATGTGGGCAGCACATGACTTTTCTTATATAATGCAATGAATTTACTACTTTTACAGTAAAAACAATAGTTTATTCATATAGTAGATACTTATATTCTTTCCAAGATATTGAATTTTCGTCAATTAGTCGTCATTTTCATTGATTTCGCGTCATTTTTATCCATTTGGCGAGATTTTCATTAATTTGGCAACATTTAAAAAAGTCGCCAAGTTGGCGACATTCCGCCAAATTCGTCGCCAAAATCTCGCCAAGCGTTATGCACTAAAAAAAAGTTATTCTTACAGCAGATAAATGACTATTGGCGTTCAAATACAAAAGTATTATTCAAAGTATATTTTTTCATGAATGGAACGAGCTAAATCCACGAGATTGATGTCACTCAATTTATCGCATGGTATTACATATGAAAAGTGAACATGTTTCTCAATAGGAATTTTTTTTTTTTATGTGACTTTTTCATAATTCTTTTGAAAAATGTACAATATCTCGAGAACGGTTCATGTTAGCGTTCTAAAATTCATGCCAATCGTTTCCTAATGAAAAATTACATAAGAAATGTCTATTTGTGTAACTTTATTAGCGGTTTTGATTTTTTGACGATTTTTTCAAAATTTCATTTGAAAATTTAGGGGGGTTCTGAACATTCGATTACGTATAAAAACAATAGGCTTCCAGTGTTTACGGATTGTGATTTTTGTACCAAATTTGGTTCGAATCGGTCCATTCGTTCGTCAGTTATCGTCTCCAAAGACTCACTGGCACACACACACACACACACATACTTTCACACACACACACACACACACATACACACACACAGACATCACTTCAAAAATGTTTGATTCGTGATCAGGGATGCTTGAAACGTGCTCTCCCGTCGAAAACTCGAATTCGAATTTTCGACCCCGTCACAATACTTTCCTTATACATTATGTATATAAGGAAAGTAATAAAGAGAACGTGAATATAAGTCTGCAGGGAAAGTCATGTGCTGCCCACATCAGATTTTTTCTATTAATTCTCGCCTTATTCATTTTATTTATTATTATTATTTTTTTTTATTATTTACTGGAGGTTAAAACGGGTTGTTTTTTTAGTTCAAAGACTTCAGAAGGTCAAATTGAATAGGGATTCAGTAGGTTTTTCTTTTTACTGCATGTGTGTTTAGGAAGCATTTTGAAACTTTTCAATTGGGTGGTAGGGATCGAACTCCTAATCCCCCATAAATACGTCCCTGCCCGCTTTACGGAGCAACGCTCGGTCTTTTAGATACTTTGTCACTGATTGTAAATACACAATTAATACAATTTTTTGATAAATTTTCTGAATATCAAAATCCCTTTCAGATTTAAAGCGTAAATATGGAGCGCATTTTATGATTCTGTTAGCGTGGTAAACGGAAAAATTTATTGAAATTTATTTTCGAGGGTGACAAAATGATTTAATTGTTTAATTTTTCCGATTGGCACCGATGGATATAAAATTGTGTTTTTATGATGTCTGAAAAGCAAGGGGCGTCTTTCTGAAAATCCCTTTCTATCACCACCCCTTATTTAAATTTTCGAATTTTTGTTGATCTGAAGCTGAAGCGTATCGAATAAGACCAAAATTAAGATTTTAGCTAGTGTGAAAGTATTAGTTTTGATATTTTTTAATATCCCTTCACATTCCTCCCCCCCCCCCCCCCACACACACTAATTCGAATTTTCGAAATATTAGATTTTTACATTTAGCTGGAAATTGAGACTGTTCAAATGGGCAAAAAACAAAGATTCTAGCTAAATCAATAATTAAGAAAAGTGATTTTGAGTTTTTAACACTTTACAACAAAGTTGAAAAGTGTTTATGACTTTGTTCATTCTGTCTGTCTGTCCGTTAGCACGATAACTGCCGTAAAAATGACTTAATCAAAATGAAATTTTAGTATGTTGTTCAGATGGTCTGTAGGACCTATGGGTATATAAATGAATAATATCACCCAATTAGTTTCGGATTGAGCCCAGGTTGAAAGAATGAAATACATTGAGCCCTATGGGACCTAATTTTTCAAACATTTTTTAAGCGGATTTAAAATTCACAAATTGCTTCGAAAAGTTTAGGTAATATTCAAATTGTTCCATAAAATATATAAAAAAAAAATTAGCGAAATATATTCAGTAGTTTTTTAAATAAAAATTAAAATAATAATAACACCTCTTATATGATGCGATCACGTGACCATTATATGAAAAGATCACGTAACCCACTTCAAAATGATATATGGCATCCATCTTGTCTCAAAATCGTGATTTTTAAAGTTCTTTTTAATTCATATTGAGTGTTGTATCCGACCTAAAACCACTTTATTTTTGCTTAAATTCTGTGCATCTACATACTGAAACAACGCAATGACAATATATTTGAGTTTAAATGATCATTCAAATTTGATTATTTCTACAACGAAGCCTATTTTTCACCTATGTAAAATGTAAACAGTAAAATATGTAGAATGAGTTTTATTTGAATTGCTGTATTTCTTTAACACAAAATCATTTAGTTCATGGAGTCTGCATAGCTGATATGAATCAAATATTCATTGATTTTACAAAGAGAAGGACGATTTTTTTCGATGAAGTTTTAAGCATAGCGTTTAATTACTTGTAACTCCGTGGTCTTAATTTTTAAATAAAATAAATTATTATAGTATTGTGATTAATGACATGAATGGGAAATTGTTTATGAATGAAATGCTGCTTTT
The DNA here is from genome assembly GCA_951213105.1 of Amaurobius ferox. NCBI lineage: Eukaryota > Metazoa > Arthropoda > Arachnida > Araneae > Amaurobiidae > Amaurobius > Amaurobius ferox. Next base: position 156,778,462 of record OX578140.1, on the reverse strand, counting down.
ATAGAGAGAGCCAGGTGTGTTATTTTTTTTTATGACGTCATTTGAATGAATTTCAGTTGTTTTCGATGAAGTTTTCAAATATAATAAATTATCGTATTATTATGATAATATAAATAATTCTAAAATAATAATAATAATTCTAAAATTATTACCGAGGAATGTATCACATTTTAGAGATGTTTAATCCAGGCAATTTATATTTCAATGCCGTCATTTGAATAAAGTTCATTTTTTTTTTCGATGAAGGTTTAAGTTTTCAAATATAATAAATTAATGTAGTATTGTGATAAGTTTTAAAATATTACCGAGGAATGTATTGGATTTCAGACATGTTTAAATAAAATTGCATTGAAATTGGAAAGTGTTTCATAATCAATGCTTTAAGCATGATTGATCTTTCTTGTTTTATTATTCCCTTGCATCGTTGCTCTTCAGAGGACATTTTCCTTCTACCTGCTTGTTTCCTTTTTCCCATGGTAACCTATGGAATATAGTACCTAACTTCTAGTTCATTCAGATTTTAGAATTTTTTTCCGAAGTTTTTAGCCAAGAATAGATGCAGAGAATATGAATGTTTGTGCTTTTTTAAAAGTCGATAAAATAATTAGAAGTATTTTTAATATGTATCGAAAAGTAATGCATTAATTTCTACAGAAATATTAAAAATTCTTATAATTATTATATCAAATTAAAAAAAACACAAGCATTGTTATTCTCAACATCTCTGCTCGGCAAAATACACTGGGAGAAAATTCTGAAAAACTGAACGAACTAGAAGTTATGGACTATTACTTTCTCTGCAATACATGGTAATGTACAGGCAAAGTATTGGAATCATGTCGAAAATCTCAACTCGAGTTTTCGACGAATTTACACGTTTCGAGACCTCTAGAATACGAAAAAACTATTTTCAGCGTGACGTCTGTGTGTGTGTCTGTGTGTCTGTCTGTCTGTCTGTCTGTGCAGATTTTGTATCCACTCTAACTCAAAAACTAATGGACCAAATTTCATAAAATTTGGTAGGTGAGTCACTTGTGGGTGAGTCTGGTGCTGATTAGTTTGGGGTACGATTCGGGATAAAAGAACCGGCCTCTTTTTGCGAAATGGCCCACAAAAGCTTGTATTCACTCTAGCTGAAAAACTAATATACCGAATTTGACAAAATTCGGTAGATAAGTTAGTTGTGAGACACCCTGGTGCTGATTAGATTTTAGTACGATTCGGAAAAAAATAACTTGCTTTTTTTTTGCAAAATGGCCGGCAAAAATTGCCAAAATCTAAAATAAAAAACTTCGTATGCTCAAATATATCCATTAAATGCTTGTTTAATACGTAATTTTTACCGAAGAAAAGAATAAGCCCAACCTCATTACACAATGACTAGCCGTTCTCGGGATATTTGAGTTTTTTCGTATTTTTTCTGCGCAACCTTTGAAAATAAGTCCAGTTATCAAATGAGAACGAAAATTGAATTAAAAGTGAATTAAATTTAATTAAAATAAAGAGAACGTGCATATAAGTCTGCAGGGAAAGTCATGTGCTGCCCACATCAGATTTTTTTCCATAGTTTAATATGGAGAAAATGGAACAAGCGGCTGGAGGGAGTTTCTCTTAATTCGAATTTTCAAAATATTATATTTTTTCGTTGATCTGGAAGCTGAGATGGATAAAATGAGATTAAAACCATGATTCTGGCTCGAGGGCAAGTATCTCTTCGTATCGTTACCCTTCATTCGAATTTTTTGAAATTTTATATTTTCCCCTTGGTCCACGAAGCTGACACACGCCAAGATTCTAGCTATAGTGGAAGTGCTATAGTTGGAAGAGCTCAATAAGCTTAATATGTCATCCAGTCCTCCAATGAATCAGCCAGTTCAGTGCATATTATTATGAAATTGACACAAACTGAATCATCTCCAACTCTCTAAATGCATCAAAGGCTGGTAGCAATGTCCTCGACTACAGAATTCCCATACTGTGAAAACGAGCGGAAACAACGCTTCTTCCAATAGGGTGTTTTTCCGGAGGTTGCTAAATGGCGCTTTCAAAATGGCCATCAGTTCTACCCGGCTGGGTTTGCCATCGTAGGACAAAACAGCAAGGCTAGGTCTACGCTCTTTGCATGAGGGTGAGGCTCAGGAAGTGAAATAAATATTTCAAAAAGCAAATTAAAAGTTGGGTGTAATCTCTGCATTTTATAACCGTGTTTTCAATGGGAATGCTTTTGCGTGCAGGGTGATTGAAATGCGTAGGCGGCTTCTCTGAATGTACTGCAGCAGGCTCGACTTATAATGTGTGGTGAACTTAGTGGGTTCGAAAAGTACGGCGCCATTACGACATTCAGTACCGGGACAATATTAAAATGAGGTATTTCGGTATTTTCATTACTGCTATTATGGATTTTCACATTTACTTCTAAAAGTGATGCAATGTTTATTCTATGGGAAATTTTCGTTTCAGAGGAATCCACTCGCAACTAATTAAAAAAGATCCGATGTGGGTAGCACAAGACTTTTCCTACAGACTCAAATTCACATTCTCTCTTTTTTTTTCTATTTCATATTTCATTACATTGAGTTTAATGGATCAAATTAACACGGATAATTATTTTAGATAACACTGGATTTGCTGTTTTAATTCAGTTACCGTTTTTATTGGACGGCTGGACGTATTCTCAAAGGCAACGCAACAAAAATGTAAAGAAATTGACATATCTCGAGAACGGTTAATCCTAGAATTATGAGATTGGTCTCGTTCTTTTCGTCGTCAAAAGTAACGTATAAAACAATCATTTAATGGATACATTTGAAGACATGTAGTCTTTCATTTTAGATTTTGACGATTTTTGAGGGCTCTACGGCAGGTTCTCTTTTCTCGAATCGTATCGAAATCTGATCAGCACTAGGGTAACCTGGGTAATATTTTTTTACTTTCCCTGCAATACATGGTGATGTATAGGGAAAGTATTAGAATCATGCCGAAAATCGCAGCTCGAATTTTCGACGGATCTACACGTTTCGAGACCTCTAGATTACGAAAAACTATTTTTACCGTGACGTCTGTGTGTGTGTCTGTGTGTCTGTCTGTGCAATGTATGTATCCACTCTATCTAAAAAATTAATGGACCGAATTTCATAAAATTCGGTAGGCAAGTCACTTGGGTGTGACCCATTTGCTGATTATCTTTTAGTACGATTCGGGATAAAAGAACCCGCCTTTTTTTGCGAAATGGCCCTCAAAAATTGCCTGTATCCACTCTAGCTGAAAAACTAATGGACCGAATTTCACAAAATTCGGTAAATAAGTCATTTGTGGGTCACCCTGGTGCTAATTAGATTTTGGTATGATTCGGAAAAAAATAACTTGCCTTTTTTTTGCAAAATGGCCCTCAAAAATTGCCAAAATCTAAACTAAAAAGCTACGCGTTCTCAAATAAATCCGTTAAATGCCTGTTTAATATTTAATTTTCAACGAAGAAAAGAATAAGACCAACCCCATTACATTAGGACTAGCCGTTCTCGAGATATTTTAGTTTTTTGTAATTTCTCCACGCCACCTTTGAAAATAAGTCCAGTTATCAAATGAGAACGAAAATTGAATTAAAAGTGAATTAAATTTAATTAAAATAAAGAGGACGTCGATATAAGTCTGCAGGGAAAGTCATGTGCTGCCCACATCAGATTTTTTTACTTACAACCAAATTTTGTAAAATTTTGTCGGAACAGTTATTGAGCCAGAGTGGATACATACGTTGCACACACACACACACACACACACACACACACACACACACACATGCGCACGCACCCACGCACAGGTGTCACGCTAAAAGTAGTATTTTCGTGCTCTAGAGAGGTCTTGAAGCAGGTAGATTCCAATTTTCGTAGGTTTCGATTTTCGACACTATTCCAAAAGTTTTTTTCGTGTACATTGCTATGTATTGCAGGGAAAGGAGAAAATGATATGGGCAGCTCATGACTTTCCCTAGATAATGCAATGACTTAATTTCTTTTGCAACGAAAAGGGGATACACGACATCCAGGACGCAATGTTTATGGCATTGATTTAACATCACGAAAATTGAAATTTGGCTTTTTTGACAATAAGTCTAAACAGAAAGACTTATTCATGATCGCGTGCAAAATCTTCATGGAAATGCAATGGATATTCAATTAATCACCCTTAAAATGAATGACTACCATCAACATCTAACGCTTGGGTGTCAAAATATATAAATGCAATATTACAAAAGGTACGAGTATATTATATTGCAAATGGAACTTACTAGATTCACGACAACGATGTTAACATGTGTTGCATAATATTGCATATGAAATTCAGTCTGTTTAACAATCCTTACTACTTTTTAATTTTATGTAAATTTTTTTCATGAATTTATTTAAAAACGCGCACTATCGAGAATTTTTCATGCTAGCATTACAAGATCATGTCATACGTTTTCTAATAAGAAATTACATAAGGAATGATGTTGTTCTTGACAAATGTCGTTATACAGCGAGCTCCCCAGTATTTCTCTATTGATGAATTAAAAGTCACTCGTCTAAATGTTTCAAGCAAAATTCGTGCCTGGGAAGGCTGATTTTTCAAGGAAACAAGAGCTTCATTCCAAAATGGTTTATAGTTGTATTGTTTGCCTCTTGGAATACAGTTTTTTGGTATTAGTTACAATTTGGTATTAGTTACAGAATTTGGTATTAGTTACAATTTCAAAAAATCTAATGTGGGCAGCACATGATTTTCCCTGCAGACATATATCCACGTTCTCTTTATCACTTTTAATTCCATTTTCGTTCTCCTTTGTTAACTGGACTTAATTTCAAAGGTGGTGTAGAAAAATACGAAAAAATTAAAATGTCTCGAGAACGGCTAGTCCTAGTGTAATGGAGTTGGTCTTAATCTTTTCATCGTTAAAAATTACGTGTAAAATAAGCATTTAATGGATATATTTAAGTATACGTAGTTTTTATTTTAGATTTTGACGATTTTTGCGGGACATTTCGCAAAAAACAGTAGGTTATTTTTTTCCGAATTGTACCAAAATTTAATCAGTAACCCACAAGCGACTTATCTACCGAATTTTGTGAAATTCGGTCCATTCGTTTTTCAGCTAGAGTGGATATAGGCAATGATTGTGGGTCACTTCGCAAAATAAGTCGGGTTCTTTCATCTCGAATCGCACTAAAAACTAATCAGCACCAGGGTCACACCCAAGTGACTTACGTACCAAGTTTTATGAAATTCGGTCCATTAGTTTTTGACTTAGAGGGGATACATATATTGTACAGACAGACAGACAGACAGACACACAGATACACACACACACAGACGGCACGCTAAAAATAGTATTTTCGTATTCTACAGGTCTCGAAACCTGTAGATCCGTCGAAAACTCGAGTTGCGATTTTCGGCATGATTCCAATACTTTCCCTATACATTACCATGTATTGCAGGGAAAGAAGCTCTGAAAGAGTTGTAGTAGATTTAGCATTACCCACGGAGGCCTATTACTTTACACCCCTGAGTGATATGTACTTACTATTATTGGAGAGGCCGGATTTTTAAATGATTTTTTATTTTCAAAAAAGCATTTGTAAATTTGGAGGGTGGGGGAAGGGGGATCTTCCGAACATTCGATTGCTGTTGAAATCAATAGGGTTCTAGTATACACTGATTGTAATAATCGTATCAAATTACTTTCGAAACTCTTTATTCGTGAGAGAGAGAGAGAGAGAGAGAGAGAGAGAGAGAGAGAGGGAGAGAGAGAGAGAGAGAGACGACCACCATCATAATATTTCCCCTATATATTATACTATGTACGTAAGGAAAGTAATAACGCGTTTGTTTACATTCAAGTCTTACTTGAACCTTGCCACTTTCAAGTCCGTTTCCTGACACTAACTGCACTTAGCGCTGCACTCTAGTATGCATGCATGCTACGAGTAGTTTGGAAAGCAAACGCGAATTTCAGATTGATAACCTATAAACATTGAAAACCTATTGAAATCAGTAAAGCATCGTTTACATTTCTCGGGGCACAGGTGAAAATAATTGGCTGTGGCTCCAATCTGATGGAACAGAAATGGCTTTGCATGAACAATATTTTCCTTTGTCGGCGATTTGTCTTCTTTAGACATTCTTCTGAATTTAGAGATGACCTGATGTCTCGGGTACACCCAGAAACTATTTGAAAGCATTTAGGTTAATTCCTTAGTTATCTAGATTTTGAAACACCTGTTTTAAGTAGAGTTCGTGTCCTTTTTGTTCCCGGAAAAACCAAAATATCATCAAAATAAACAATACAGAAATTTAGATCTCATCTATGAAATTTAGATCTCATCCTAAAATCTCCTATATGAAACATTGGAATGTTTGAGCCGCGTTATATTACATAAACCAAAATTGAAATTGGGGAAATGGTGTCGTTATAGTGGTGGTATAGGCTAAATGGTGTCGTTATTGCCGTTTTAGAAATATCGGATTCGTAAACTCGAATGCTGACGAAAACGACAAAAGCCTGGTAGTTAGTTTTAAACAGTTGCAACAGCAACACTTCCCCAAAGTCAAAATAGGGCAACCGGACAATCACGTAATAGGAATGACTGCCTGTAAAGGTGATTTCCCTTCTGGTGACTTAAAAAGTCTTCCGTAAAGACATTTTACATGTTTGTGACACTATTGAAATTATTTTTGCATATTCTTAAAGGGTACCCTATTCCCGGCAAAACAAGTAAAAATTGTTACATTTTATTAAGTTCTGAGATGTAAGCGTCCAAAGTGTTTACAGTTCTCGTAACGTTTCGATTTCTCCTCACCATAGATGTTATTCGCATTAAAATTGGAAGTATGAGCCTCCTTCACAGTGTTAAAGGGTCAGGTAAAATTTTAACGAAGATCATGCAAAAGTGGTGTTTGAACGGAAAATGAATAGAACGGGAATGGTTGATATAGAGATAATGCAATCAATCTTTTCATTTACAGTTGTACATGGATACTGCTTTGAAAACTGTTGTGCTGATTCTCATATTTTCCTCCTTCAAGATTAGATGTCAAGTACAGCCGGAATTGCCTTCAGGCGGTGAGTTGGATCAGAGCAATTTCCTTATGAATAATAGCAGAAGTAGTAAAACAGTTGATAACTAGTATTAATTGCCGATCCGAATTTTTCATACAATAAAGTTTTTCACAAACAGCGTTCCACGGAACACTCGTGTTCCGTGAGATGCGATTATGCGTTCCGAGATAAAATCAAAGGTTTCATAATTGACTTTTTAGCCTCTTCTAGAACTATCGTGATAGCCAGAAAAAGTTTATTTATACCAGGTCGTTTAAATGCCAAATTAAGTGTTACGGCAGTGACACGAGGCCAGGGCACTGCAAGACATCGTATTACAAAAGTGATTTCTAGCGACATTCCCTATATCTACAGGGTGATTATAATTAAAGTTGAGATTTTAAAACGCCGTAAAGTAAGAACTACTGGTCAGAATGACCTGATATTTGACCTGAGTATGCGTGAAGCAATGGAATTTTGTTTGGCGAAAAAAAAAATTACTTCAAAAATGTACCGATAGATAGCAATGTTTGAATCCAACATGGAATTTTCTTGACAAAAACCGAAAAAATTTGCGGCTAGGTCTTTTTTCGGAGGCACACCTCTAATCTGGAGGAATGCCAATTAAGACTGTGCATGCGCACCGCACGTTACAGTTGTGATAAAAACGAGGAGCACATGCAGTTCTCTGGATATCACAACTTTTATGCAAGATGGCGCTCCTCCGCAAGTTGCAACACCAGTGAAGCAGCTGCTGAATATCCATTTCGGAAATGACAGGATTATCAGTCTCATTTTCCAACAGTCTGGCGCCGCCACGTTCACCTGACCTTAATCCTTACGACTTCTGGCTTTGGGGGCCCCTCAAGAAGGTGCTGTATAGTGGTCGGATTGCGAACTTAGCCAAGGCCACCTAGAATAAGTTTCAGATAGCCTTAACTTAGCTGACTTAAAAGCACGCATTACTCACCACATTCACAGCATCACCTCTGATACACTCCAACCTGTTGTGGAAGATGCTGTTTTGCTCTTCTAACTTGTAGCCGAGCACGGTGGACAGCATTTTAAACATTTCTTGCGTATATCGTAAGTGTTTGTTTCATGTTTACGTGATGCTTCAATCAATTATTAAATTAAGTGATGCTGATTAAATTGTCGTTCTCTTTAGTTGACTATTGGTTTCTTTCGTCTAACAACGCCCCGTGTTTAGTAAATACAGCGCCGTCTATCGATACATTTTTGAAGTATTTTTTTTTCCTTCGCCAAACAAAATTCTATTGCTTCACGTATACTCATGTCAAATTTCAGGTCATTCTGACCAGTGGCTCTTACTTTACAGCGTTTTAAAATCGCAACTTTAATTATAATCACCCTGTATATCTCTAAAAAATACAATGGTTAAAAGAATTTGAGATGACACGACACGTTGGAAAGGTCTATGGTAATCTAGAATATTATTCCAAAGTCGAATGGTTGTATCTTCAAAAGCGAGGAAGATACAGCCTGTTCAATTCTTTCTATAGCTGACACAGCTGCCGCTGTTCGACAAATTTCTCGTTTCTTGAATTTCTCTGTTTCGTACCGCAAAAACTATAGCATACAATAATACAAAATTTGGTACACTTGTAGAGAAAGGTTTGGGGAACACGCTGAAGTAAGCCGTTTATGGAAATATATACTGTAGTTTAAGAAATATTTAATGTCAAAGTTAAAAACAAAATATTTGAGCTGCGATTTCGCGTCCTGGATAGACTAACAATGGCAATACCACGACTTTTTGCAGGCAGGTACCTACATGTGTGATTTTTTGCAAGACGGAGCCCATTTTTTCCAATTTTGATTTCGTTAACGAGTTATTAAATTTTTTATGCACTTCTGAAGTGAAAATTGTCCTTCTCTACGGGCGAAGATTTAATGGGTCGAGATAATTGTTAGTTTTTCTCTGATTGGTTTCTGGCAGAAACATTACGCAGAGGTCCTAAAACATATATAGGAATCAAAATCTCAAAATCGAAAATGTTCGTGAAAACAATACTTTCTCTGTACTTCGTATGAGTAAGTAAAAATATGATAGTACTTGGTTCTTGTTTGGTTAAAGTAGGGGAAAATGTTATAAAAAAATAAAATAATTACATTCATAATAACATTTAATTCACAATATTGAGTCCAACTTGTTTAAATTAAATATAAAATTGCAGTCAAAACTTTTCATTTTTTTTTTTTTTATGAAACTGCCAAAATTTATTATATAAATAACTTTTATTATTATCATGTTTAGCATATATTATTTCCCTTTGCAGATGTTGAAAACCTCGTTTCTGAAACCGAATTTCGATCGATTAAGTTACAATGGGATTATTACAGCCAACAAGAGCCTCTTGGATTTTTTGTGACTCTTTGTGAAATTACAATATGGCAACGATCTCCCGACGACTGTTTCGAACGTCATTTGTTGTTGGGAAAAAGAAATGCACTAAGTGGTTATGACAGCATTGTTAACGACGGAAGAGGACACTATCAAGCTGCTCTATACGGATTACGGATGTTGACAAATTATACGGTGTCTGTTCATGTGATGGACGATCAAAACCGATTAAGACCATCACAAACATCACCAAGGAGAGCGAAACTGCAGTCTTCAAGCAGAATACTGGCAACTACTAAAGGATGTAAGTAGCTTTGAAAATACTTCATAATTTCTGTTTGTTAGTCATAGAATTCGTTGGTATTCTAAAAATTTGGATTAAGCTGTCATTGCAGATAACAGCATACATGGACCGGTTTCACACTTATTGGAATTGCCGATATCTACGATAGCAGTAATAAAACTTGCTATGTGTCTCAATTTCGTGAACCTTTGTAGAAACTGTAAGACGATAGGATAATAGGAATTATAGGACTTCGTTCACTGTAGTGCAATGTATATGGAACAGTAATAATGTTTGGTATAATGTATATGGAATAGTATATGTTTAGTATAATGTATATGGAAATTATTGTAACGAGGTTGAAAATTAGAATTAGCATTTTTAACGGAAGAGCACGTTTTAAGCACTCGAATCGAACTTTTAAAAATAATGTTTGTGTGTGTATGTTAGTGTGTGTGTGTGTATGTTAGTGTGTGTGTATGTTAGTGTGTGTGTATTAGTATGTGTGTGTGTGTGTGTATGTTAGTGTGTGTGTATGTTGGTGTGTCTGGATGCGATATCTCACAAATGAATGGAGCGTTTCAAACAAAATTTAGATTAATATTATTAGAATCGATAAATACTGGAATTCTATTGATTTTAAATTTAATTGAATGTTTGATATCTAGGGTAATCGCTATTTCTGATATATTACTGTCTCTCTACATACATAGTATAATGAATAGGAAAAGTAATGTGATGGGGGTCAAAAATTCGATTTGAACTTTCGACGGAAGAGCACGTTTTAAGCATTCTTGAATTCGACTAGAACGTTTTTGAAGCGATGCCTGTGTGTGTACCTATGTTAATGTGTGTGTATGTGTATTAGTGTGTTTACGTATGTTAGTGTGTATGTGCCTGTGAGTCTATGGATGATATTCTCACGAACAGAGTGTTTCAAACGAAATTTGGTGCGGTTATTAGAATAGGTAAACACTGAAACCCTATTGAAGTCAAACGTAATCGAATGTTTGTAACACACCCCGATTTTCGAATGAAATTCTGAAAACATCGTTAAGAAATTTGAGTCTTCAATAATGTTACATAAACGATCATTTCTTATGCAATTTTTCTTTAAAAACGAATACACGAACTCTAAAACGCATGCATGAACCGTTCTCGAGATATTGCAAGCTTTTCATATACATTTATAAAAAGTTGTATAAAATTAAAAAAAGTAGTAAATACCGTAGTAAAATATATCCACTTTACATATACAATATTGTGTGACAAATTTGGTAACATTATTCTGGCGGATCTACTTCCTTTCATTCTCTAAAGAAGATACTTTGTGTAATAGTTTCGTATTTTGATGCTGAAGAGTTTGCTCATGGTTATTTACTTATTATGAGAAAAGTCCTTCTATCTGTCTGTCTGTAACGTTTGGCGATAAATGTAGCGAACCTGGAGACTGATTTGGTGAAATATCCTTAACCTGGCGACTTTTTTAATGATACTTAATTGCAGTGGCGGCCATTGGGGGGCCGCGAGTACGCGCGACACCATTGAGTAAACACCCCAAATTATTTTTTTAGTTATACAGATTTATTACAATTTCTATTGAAAAAATCTGAATTTTTGGTTCAATTAAATCGAGAATTATTAAAAATAAGTTATGAAAATGCTACTAGATGGCAGCACTACACTTTTCTTCGGAGAAAGTCGACTCACGAAAGCTATATTGCACAGAATTTTCAACACATAGGGGAAAATACAGGGATATTTTTAAAGCCGCGTCCCTACCGTCGGCATCTCCTGAGTGAAAGAATGGTATAGGAGCAATATTAGAAATTTGGCGTGAAAAAAACCAGACATTGCAGATTTACTAGTAGATTGTGTCGCGGGACTGAGCGCGCCCCAGCCAAAAAGAAACAGAAGAGTAGAAAAACATGAAGAGGGACTTATCAAATTGGCTCAGTTTCGCTAATTTGGCTTCAATTTTTTACATTTAAGAATGTGTTTGTTCTCATTCTCGTCTTTGTTATAAATTTGGAAGTTTAAATAAACATTTGAACAAATGAGAGAATTAAGTGTACGTGTGTGGTGATGGGAAGGGAGGGGTGGGTGGGTTATGATATTTTAGGGGGTTCTGGCCATCGTGAATAAAGTGTCTTGTTTAGGACACTCAGTTTGAGGGATCGTTTGTCCCACCCAGCTGTCTTAATTATGGAAGTTGTTTCGCATTTCGTCATTTTTGATGTAGTTTGTCTGTTGTTCTGTTCTTCCGGAAGGGATTTATTTCTATGCTCTGGTTGATCTGCTGGTGACGAATTTCAATATGTTTGACTTCAAAATAATTCTTTAAACGTCACGAATTCCCAATTTTTGGCACACTGTGACATATGGGCTTTTTTTAGTGACACTTTCATAAATGTGTTGTTTCGGACATTTAGTTTGAGTTGACTTATCCAGCTGTTTTACTTTTTCAGCTATTTAACATTAAAAAATGCCTAAAAATTAAAGAAATTCTAAGTATTTGTTAAAAAACTTAAAAATTAAATTTTCAACATGATCCTTTTATCTGACGTCGTTTTTCTGGAAATTTTGGCCCGACCGCTGGAGACTATATTGGTAGCCCCCAAATTGGCTCTAGACTTATAATATTGGCCCTAGGCTTATATTTAAATTGAAGTAGCCCCCAAATTTCTTATCTCGCCTTCTAATTCAGCGAGTTTGATTCTAATCATGGTTATAGTCTCTGCACCATCTGTACGTGTCACCTGAATATATATTTTGTGCCAAGCCCCTGGACGTAACTTTTAGCTTAGCTCCCTCAATTTTACATCTCGTTTCCTAACTGAGAGATTTTGGTTCTGCTAGTGGCTATAGCCTCTGCACCATTTGTACATGTCACCTGGATATGCATCATTGTGAGAAATCCCTGAGATTAACTTTTACTTCAGTTACGCCCCCCCCCCTCCAATTTCCCATCTCACCTCTTAATTGAGCGATTTTGATTTTACTGATGGCTATAGTCTCTGCACCATTAGCACATGTCACCTGGATCTGCATCTTTATAGTGATAAATCTTTGAGCGTAACTTTTACTTCAAATAGCACCCCCCCCCCCCCCTCACACACACACTTATCCATCTCGACTCCTAATAAAGCGATTTTGATTCAGATGGTGGCTATAGTCCCTGACCCACATGTACATATTAACTTGATATACATATTTGATGGATATAATATACATACGTTTTTTGCGTCAACCCCTGGGCTTAACTTTTAGTTTAACTAGTCCCCATAATTTGACATTTCAATTTCTAATTGAGCGATTTTGATTCTGCTGGTGACTATATAGTCTGAGCAACATTTTTACATTTCAATTGGATACACATATTTTTGTGTCAACCCCTGGGTATAACTTTTAGTTTAACTAGTCCCCAGAATTCTACATATCCGCTTCTAATTGAGCGATTTTGGTTCGGCTTATCGCTGTAGTGAGTTTCTCTACCATTTGTACATGTCACCTGGATATGCAACTTTAATATGGCAAATCTCCGAGCGTAACTCTTACTTTGGTTACTCCCCCCCCCCCCCCCATTTTCTATCTCACCTCCTAATCCACCGATTTTGATTTTACTGGTGGCTATAGTGTCTGAACCATCAGTACGTATCGCCAGAATATGCATATTTTTTAGTCAACTCCCTGGGCATAACTTTTAGTTTAACTAGCCCCTACAATTTTACTTAAATTAGGACTATGTCATGTTTTTCACTAGGAAAGATACGTTCCATGTGTCCAGGCTTTTTATGAACGAGCGAGCAGGTGGGAGGTACGTTATTTTACTTAATACATCCGTCGTTTATATTTTTAATATTCCCGTTGCTATGCCCAAAATACGTATATGTATATACATATGCTTTATATATACATATATATATAATATATATATATATGAATAATATATATATTACTAACATACATATAGGCATAAATACATAGATGAGCGTCCCCCTCTACATGTCGCTCACGAGCCGCCACTGCTTAATTGACGAAATATCGCCAAAATAAAAAGAAAAATGCAGTGCTAAATTAACGAAAATGGCGTCCAATATACGAATTAGCTAAATATTTTAACACATGGCCTCTATTACTTAGCGGATGCTATTAACATTGACCATTATCAAGTTAGATTTGCTCGAAATATAAGTAAACGGACTTTGAATTCTATTGGGATATTCCCGCGCAGTTCTTCCAGTTTCTTCTGCAAGCTTTCGATTTTCTTCAATTTCACTAGATGTCGCATCTTTTACGAGCATTTTTTCTTGTACAAAAGTTTCTAATTTTGTAACATTGACTTTGATGGCACCTTTCAATCTATTCAATTTATCCATAGTGCTGGATCCGGCTCGACGCAACACTTTTATGCCACTTTTATGCTGCAAATTTTGTATAATAGGAAGTGCCGGACCACTTTGTTTTTTTTACTTTTTATTTAAAATTTAACAAGGAAGCCATACATTGAAGAATGTATTTTGGGGAATAAATCCCGCTGACATTAATATGGGAAAAGGTTCCTGCTTGAGGATACAACCTCGTCGTTTGAAAGTTATTAAAGTTCTACAAACACAAAGTTTTCTGCTGCGTCACGTGATGCAGCTCGACTCGACGAGCAGAATTCTCGCGCATGCTCAGACAAGGGTACTTCAAATAGTTTTACATGCCGCCATCCAGAAAAATGTCAGAAGTTCAATTTAAAGTTCATATTGTGCCGTGGACCTTATACGTCATTTTATTGTTGTAAAAGAAGTGCATTATGTAGGGAAAGTCATGTGTTGCTATATCAGATTTTTTATTGTACATTCTCGCTCATTCCTTTTAAATTCTTCTTTCAGTTTCTGCCTATGCTACGAACTGCCTTGCCAACTCCTCAGACATTGTGGTGCACAGTGGACCCTATTTTGGCGGTAAGATCACCGTAGAGGGATCGTCTGACGACAGGTGCAGCGTTTATGGAAATAGGAGCAGCTCCCAGGACACATATACTCTGAAAATCGATCACAAGCAATGCGGGAGCAAAACTGTGGTTTGTATATTTGCCGAGCTAGTGAAGCTTATTATTCGACTTAGTTACAGCGATCATATATATATGTCTTCCCTAGATATTAGATTAAACATTGCCCTCCAAAGGTTAAGCACAGAACAGCAAATCCGACATATGAAGTTCTGCACTGATCGATTCCGAATTTGACAGGAAAAATAAAATACTCTAATGAACCATTCAGCTATACAAACTTTAATGAAACATAACATTCAATAAAATCTTTACATTTACAATGTAGGGACTTTAATTTCTTTCAATTACGATAACCGAATGATCGCAGCGAGTACAAATATTCGGAAATAGAATGTATGCCTGTCATATGACGGAAATTAGAATTTGTGAAACATTACTTCTCATTGGGCTTCATTTTTATCAATTTGGCGACATTTTTGTCACTTTGGCAACATTTAAAAAACCAAGTTGGCGACGTCCCGCTAAATTTCTTGCCAAACCTTACAGACGGACGGAGTCCCGGCCGTCCATACAGTTACCTTACACCTTTCTGGTAGGTCGGACGGTCTGGGTCTCAACAACAACAACAACAGACGGACGGAGAAATGGGTTATTCTTATAGCCTATATTTTGTTGAAAGAAGCTTGACATATTTGACTTGTTGGCCATATGAGCTTGACACTCCTATATGCGTGGTATTTCAAATAAAAGTTCATTAAATGATAAGAAATAAAAAAAATCTAATGTGGGCAGCACATGACTTTCCCTGCAGACATTCATTCATATTTCAATTCATATTTCTTTATTTCTTTAATAATTCATTAAATTGAGTTTAATTGCACCAGATAACACTAAATTTGCATTTTTAATTCAATTTTTGTTTCTATTTGGTAATTGGACACTTTTCCTATAGCGGCTTAACAAAAATGCAAGAAATTTCAAATATCTTGAGAACGGTTAGTCCTAAAGCATAATGGAGTGTGTTATATTCTTTTCTTCGTCAAAAATTGCGTATAAAACAAGAATTTAATTGATGCATTTCAGCATACGTGGTTTTTTCTTTTTTTTAGATTTTGGCGATTTTTGCGGGTCATTTCGTAAAACAAGGCAGGTTGTTATTTTCCGAATCGTACCAAAATTGAATCAGCACCAGAGTGTCCCACAAGTAACTTATCTACCAAATATTGTGAAATTTGGTCAATTAGCATTTTAGCTAGGGTGGATACATGAAATTTTTGCGGGCCATTTCGTAAAAAAAAGTAGAGTTCTTCTTTTCTAAATCGTACCAAATTCTAATCAGCACCAGAGTATTTAACAAGTAACTTATCTACGAAATTTTGCAAATTTGATCAATTAATATTTTAGCTAGAGCGGATAAATGAAATTTTTAAGGACCATTTCGCAAAAAAAGGCGGGTTCTGCTTTTACGAATCGTACCAAAAACTAATCAGCACCAGGGTCACATTCTAGTGACTTACCTACTAAATTTTATGAAATTCGGTCCATTAGTTTTTGTGTTAGAGTGGACACATACATTGCACAGACACACAGACAGACACACACACAGACATACAGACACACAGATAGACAGACAGACAGACAGACACACACACAGACATACAGACACACAGATAGACAGACAGACAGACAGACACACACACAGACGTCACGGTAAAAATAGTTTTTTTTTCGTATTCTAGAGGCCTTGAAACGTGTTGATCCATCGAAAAGTCGAGTTTTCGACATGATTCCAATACTTTCCTTATACATTACCATGTATTGCAGGGAAAGTAATAACACCACCTTTCAGTATCGACGTCATACGCTACGTAAGACTCTATGGTTGCAACATGATTTCTGTGGGTCTGGGTTAGTATCTAAATTGAAATGTTTATCCGTGATTGAAACACGTTTGGCGACATTTTGCAGCATCATCACCCAGAGATAGATAGATAAACAGATAAATAAATCAAGGTGTTTATATTATCAATAATGTATACAGTGGTTATGTGATGTTTAATATAGAATATGGCTCTCTCGGACCCTGATAGTGGCTAGTTATCAACGATTCATCCATCCTCTTAATAAAGCGAGCCAAGACGACAGAGGGCAGTGATTGAGATTTCTGTTTGCAGTTCTTGAGGGTTGTGGGAAGGATAAGCAGACATCCGAAACATTTTCGATAGGATAAAGATCTGGAAAATACGGTGGCCACTCCATACGTTCAATACCTTCGTTCTGAAGTTATTGATCATTTCTTCACTAAATTTGCTCTATCTGGACGAGCGTGTTGTTCATTAAAAAAAATTCGGACCAACTGCAGCTGCGTGATGGCTTACCTGGCGATCAAAGACATCGTCGAGATATTTTGTTGCTCTATCACAGTGCTGTCGCAAACAATATGAAGATGAGTGGGGTCTCCTAATTAAAAACCAGCCCATAGCACCACACTACCACGATCAAAAGCATGATGTTCAATGATGTTACTAGACTGGTTGCATGTTACTTATTCTCTCCTAGAACACGTCTACTGTTCAATTGTATTTAAAATCTCTATTCGTCTGTGAAGAAGACATTCAGTCTTTATGTCCAAATCACATGCTCACACCACTATAAACGTACTCTTTTGGTGGATCTCAAACATTTGATATCTGTAAATAGTTACTCCTTATATGCAGCTTTTACTTCACAGTTTTGGTCGATATTGACCTTCCTATGGCTGTAGTAGCAACCGATATTAGATTTGGTGCTATCTCCCGGCTTTTTCACCTCGCTTAGAGTTGCAAAGACGGGCAAAAGCCTGGTTTATTCCATGGAATAAACCGGGTTTTTTGGGGAGGGAATTTTGAAAGTTTCCAAAACGTGGGAGTTTTTAGACATTACATTTTGCATTGGAAAAGAAATGTGTATAACCCAAAATTAATATTTATTTTTTTCGTTCGAAATTGTAAATACGAAAAATTGAGAGAGATATGATAAATCCAAGAAAAATATTTAAATTGTGTGATTTTTTTTATAAAAGTGAAAATTAATTTCACGATAATAAGACAATAAAACAATAAAAAATCTATATTGGTCATAATAGCGTGTTAATAATTTTGTTAATATATTTTCCCCATTTTCAACAAAAATGTATCTAAAATGTAGTAAATGTATCTAAATGGCTATCTATCATTAAGGCTTAGACTGTGCAATGTGCCGGTTTAGCCAGACTGCCAGATCATATATAAAAAACGTGCAAATTAATTTCTTCCCCTCAAAGTTTCCAATGCTTCAAAAATTCCCGGTTTATTCTCCCAGATTCCCGGGTTTATTCCCGCTTCTTAAAATTCCCGTTTTTTTTTTTTTTTTTTTTGCGTCTAGAATCTCGCTAGCAAAGCTACGTACCTGTCACTGGAAATTAATTGGGACACTAATCCGTCCCGGAAAAAGTCTTTTGATGACTGTTTCACTGCTTTGTAATTGCGTCCACACGAGAGAAATGACAGAATGGTGCATACAAAATAAATTCGCTCCCTCCCATGATGGATTGTCTAGTCTTAAGTCTCTTAATCAGCACGCCATCTTTGTGAATCGTCCATATGTACTCTTTTATTAAAAACAATAATATGTACCTCATTTTACTTTCCTTATATACATATAAGGAAAGTATTGTGATGGGGTCGAAAATTCAAATTCGAGTTTTCGACGGGAGAGCACGTTTCAAGCACGTTTCATCCCTGACCATGAATTGAACATTTTTGAAGTGATGTCTCTGTGTGTGTGTGTGTGTGTGTGTGTGTCAGTGAGTCTGTGGAGATGATATCCCACGAACGAATGGAGCGATTCAAATGAAATTTGGTACAAACATCACAATTCGTGAATACTGGAATCCATTTGCTTTAAAACACAATCGCATGTTCAGAACCCTCCTAAATTTTCGAGTGAAATTTTGAAAACATCTTCAAAAAATCACAACCTTTAATAAAGTTACGCAAATAGACATTTCTTATGTAATTTTTCATTAGAAAACGATGGATTTAAACTTTAGAACGCTAGCATGAACCGTTCTCGAGATATTGCACATTTTTCAAATAAATTTGTCAAAAAATCCCATAAATTAAAAAAAATATGAACTGTTAAGAAACATGTTCACTTTTCATATGTAATATCGTGCGATAAATTGGGTGACATCATTCTCGTGGATCTAACTCGTTCCATTTACGAGAAAAGATACTTTGAGTAATACTTTTGTATTTGAACGCCAATAGTCATTTATCTGCTGTAAGAATAACTTATTCCTCCGTCCATAACGCTTGGTGAGATTTTGGCGACGAATTTAGCGGAATGTCGCCAACTTGACGACATTTTTAAATGTTGCCAAATTAACGAAAATCTCGCCAAATGGATAAAAATGACGCTAAATCAATGAAAGTGACCACTAATTCAAGAAAATTCAATATCTTTGAAAGAATATAAGTATCTACTATAAGAATAACATTTTCTTTAACTGTTAAAGTAGTAAATTCATTGCATCATATAAGGAAAGTCATGTGTTGTCCATATCAGATTTTTCTAATATTGTATGCAAAAGTATGTGTTAATATTATTTATGATTTATAGCACTTTGTATGTCTATTTTATAACTTAACCCAATCGACTCTTATGTTAGCCAAAAAGAGGTTCCGGAAGATTTCACGAAATATTGCAAGGGCTCCGTCAAGCAAATGCGTCTGGAAATCACTGTTCTAAACGGATTTCGAACACTTCAGGAAAGTTGTCCGTCTGTGTGTGTATGTGAGGTGTAGACACAATAACTCAAGAACGAGTAAACATACTATTATAAATTGTTTTGCATGATATCTATGTGATAAACTAGAATTAGATAGAATGTTTAGTGATTCTCAAAATAAGAATTCGAATGATTCAAATTTAAAGATTTTCACATTATTATTTCCTATTGATTATTTATTCCTAAGATTATTATTATTATTATTTCCTAAGATTATTATTTCGTATTGAAAACAACAATAATACTCCAGCTATGACGATTGTGTACCGTACATTGCAGGATGACAGAACTATGCTTTTGGAAAATAATAGTACCACGTAAGTTTGCCCATAATTAGGTAACACCATTTACTGATGTCAGAAGAAAAATAATTATTTTTATCAACACAGCGGCCGTGTAAAGATATTTGAGTTTCAACAAAAGAAAAATAATTATTTTCATCGACACAGCGGCCGTGTAAAGATATTTGAGTTTCAACAAAAGAAAAATAATTATTTTCATCAACACAGCGGCCGTGTAAAGATATTTGAGCTTCAACAAAAGAAAAATAATTATTTTCATCAACACAGCGGCCGTGTAAAGATATTTGAGTTTCAACAAACGAAAAATAATTATTTTCATCAACGCAGCGCTCGTGTAAAGGTATTTGAGTTTCAACAAAATTCTATAATTTTTTGTACATTCCATATTTGCAAAAATATGGGTGTAGTATAGTTACATATATAACCGAGCATTCTGGGTACTTTTTTAAATAATTGGTGTCAAAATACGACGCTTTTTCACTACTGATTGTTTTGTGAAGTTATAGAAACTTGCATTCTTTAATAAATTTAAGGAATATATATTTTTCCATTAGTTTTTTACATCTTATTGTTTCCTCTCAGAATGACTCCAGGATCGATACTGTGGTTGTTGTACACGAAAGTAGCACGGTGGTTACTCACAATTCCCGAAGATTCTTGGTGCAGTGCAACTTCTTACCAGAGACTTTTACTATAAAGGCAGCGTAAGTTTTATATGCTTTTACTTTCCCTATGTACATTGTATAATGCAAATATTAATTAAAATATTAATTAAATTAATATTAATTAAAAGTTAAGTAAAAGATAAAGTTCCCAGAGTGAATATATTTTTTTTTTATTCAAGAACAATATTTCTCTAGCCATTTTTACTTTCCCTACATACATGTATAGGGAAAGTACTTTGACTGAACTAAAGTACTGAAAGTACCGTTGAAAATTCGAATTCGAGTTTTTGATGTAAGAGCTCGTTTTAAGCCTCCATAAACTCGAATCGACCATTTTTGAGGTGATCTCTTTTTCTCTCTCTACACCGGGACGTTACACAAATTTTTGAACCTTGTGTCAAATGATACCAAACTTTACAGATCGATTTATTCATGTAAAGATTTGGTTGGTATTGATTTTCAAGATAATCGATTGAAAAGAAATGTTCGGAATATAATGTGCAAGAAATGGAATTTGCTTTTGATATAATAAACGTAAATGAATTTTATCGTTTCATTTTACTTTGACGTTTACAAGGCCTTTGTGTGTGTTGAAGACCCAGACCGTCCGACTCGTCCGAAGACTTGAGCAACTATTTGGGCGGCCGGGAAAAAGCCTTTGTGTATGTGTCACTTTTCTTCTGTTTACTATTAAGCTTAACCGTTTAACTTCTTCCGACCGAGTTGTTTCTGGTATGACGGCAGCTCAAATAGGTATATACATGTACCGCTTCTAACTTCTAGTAAAACGAAAGGAATATTCCCACATATGTGAAGGGAAAATTCTTGCTGATGTAGAGAGCGAATTTTCACCGAATTCTCTTTCAATATAATTTTTTCAATCGATCAATGTTAATCATCGATTTTCAAGATTGTCTGACCAGTCTTCATTAAAAAAAATATAGATAAATAGAAATAGATATGTTACAAATTGTTACAAAAATAATCATTTTATGTGTGCATTACCTTCCAAAAGTTAAGCACGCAATGTAAATTCTGAAATAGCGAACGCAACCGTGGATTTCATTGAGTAAAACTCACGGTTAGTCGTCGATGAGGATATGCAAATATCTTATGTGTGCAAAAGGCATCTTCTTCTCGAATAATATGAAAATTAGGCATGGGGTAAAAACGACTCGTTTACGTCTAAGAGTTTCAATGCTCAAAGGAAATTTTTCGATAAGTGTTAGGTTTGGGTGGGCGCGGGAATTGCACTCGGTAGACCCGGGTTCGATTCCCTCCGCTGGAAAAAGAAAAACTGCCGCCGTGTTCACGCGGAGTACGATCACGCTAAACATGTGGGTCCGTAAGTTCTCAGGGGTGCGGAACTAAACCTGTAAACCGAGAGGTAGGCCAGGTCCGCACTGCTGTCTCCAAGTGTTAGGTTTGGTTTTGGATTATTTTAACATTGTTATGACACAAAGAATACGTTTGGAAGATTCTCAATTCTGACTTGCTAGTAGAAGGCTTGAAATAGGACAATCCATTGAAGAAACGGCCAATTTATTTTCTGTGTTTCTAGTTTATTCTATTTTTTTTTCTTCTGTCATTTCTATTTTGTGGAAACAATTTCAAACAAGTGAGGAAGTTATCCAGAGACCCGTTCCAAGCCACCTTAGGGCTACAACATCCTCTGATAACCAGTACACCGTATTACTGGCCAAACACAACCGTGCAAGCTCTCAAGACACTGGCTACTACAGCAATAGATAAGTTGGGCCGCCAGTACTGTGAGGCGAAGACTACATGTAAAAGGTCTCTATGTCCAGGTAAGACGAATTCGTGTCCCTTTGAGCGCTAAGGTCAGAGGAGCACTATTAAAGTGCTGTCATCAGCATGCGACTTGGACTAAAGCGCAATGGTCCAATGTACTTTTGGGTCGCGGTTTGCCCTAGATTCTGAAAATAAACGTATAAGAGTTTGGAGAGAATGAGGAACACACGCAATCAGCTCAATAACATCACGTCGTTAAACATCACGTCTTTAGTCATGATAGTTTGTTGGTGTGGGCTGGATTTTCTTTGGGATATCGCACCGACCTGCACGTGTTCACATGGGGTACTCTGATGGCGGAAAGTTATCGGGATCAAGTTCTTGAACCCATCGTGAAACTCTGCAGCAATAGGTCCAGATTTTGTTTCGTTGGACAGTAACGCTCGATCACGCAGAGCAGGGCTTGTGGACGAGTACCTTGAGAGCGAAAGTATTGCCTGCATGCAGTTGCCAATGTAGTCTCTGAACCCCAGTCCATCAAAATTCCTTCGAATGCCCTAGAAAGAGCCCGTTTACTCCTTTCAACTACTTTCCAGAGCTGAAAACTGGCCTTCTACACGAATGGCAGTTTATGCCTCTAAAGAGCTGGATTACCTGATTGAAGAGAAGAAATGTCCATGTATTTACAATCAAGAAAGGTCACATCCCCTGTTAAAGCTTGTTTGGTTTGTACGTATAACATATAACACTTCTTACGAATATACTAAGTGTAAAGTGAGCACTTGAATTATATATATATATATATATATATATATATATATATATATATATATATATATATATATATATATATATATATATACACTCTAAGACAAAAAAATCGACGCACCCTGCAAAATAATCCAATAGTAATGAAACTGTACATGTAAATGCCTGTCGACCGAATATGCAAATGATCAAAAATTCACAGCCAATAAATGAATAGTCGGAACTACAGCGCATTGAAACTGAGCACCATGGTGGTGTATATAAGGAGCGAACCTCGCTTTCAGGAACAAAATGTGCAGTGGATTTCGATTGCGTTTACGTATCTTGATTATAACAATGCCTCGCCGGCGAATTCGCGACCACTATGAGCATATGAAGGAGTTTGAAAGAGGACGTGCGGTCGGACTACATGAGGCTGGATGGGCACACCGAAAGAATCGGTCGGCATTTGGGCAGGAGCGATGCAGCAATTAGACGATGTTGACAGGTCTGGGTCCGGAATGGCAGATTTCAGCGGGTAGCGGACGGCCTAGAGTGACGACAGAACGGGAAGATAGAGCGATTGTCAGAGCAGCTGTGGCAGCACGAGATTCGTCGTTATCAACCATCCAACGTGCGACAAACACGGAAGTGACCACCCGGACCATTATTAAAGGACTACGGGAGCGGAATCTATACTCGCGGCGCCCATTACGCCGCTTACCACTGACCAGTATGCACCGTCAATAGCGATTGCAATGGTGCCGGACTCGATCAGCATGGAATTGTTCGGATTGGGAACGAATTACCTTCATTGATGAGTCCCGTTTCGAACTGAGTCCCGACGACCACCGCAGACGCGTTTGGAGACAGCCCGGACATTGTGAGGATCCTCTAGAGATGGGTTTTTTTGTACATACAGTAGTTTATGCATTATTTTCGATTAAAATCCTTTAAATTTTATTTATATATATATATATATATATATATATATATATATATATATGTATATATATATATATATATATATGTATATATATGTATATATATATATATATATATATATATGTATATATATATATATATATATATATATATATATATATATATATATATATGTATATGTATATATATATATATATATATATATATATACGTTTATATATATATGTGTGTACATATATATATATAATCATATTCCTGCAATAGATGCAATAATCTTAGTTGCAAAACTTGTCCTTATGCTGACCCATTACAAATTAATAATAATTCCACTTCACAAAAATTCTGCAAAGTTTTTAATTGCATATGCAAACTTAATTATACTATTTGTAACTTATCCTATATTGGCCAAACCAGCAACCCTTTACATCTAAGAATGAATGTCCACAGGGATCATATTAAAAAATTTGACCATAAAGTCTTTAATGATCTCCCTACTAAAACTCAATTTGAATATCAGCACTTTGCTACACACGGATTTAAAAATGTATCCCTTCATATTTTTTAGATATTAAAATTTCACTCACTGATAGATTAGTACAGTGACCGCCGGTTATAAGATTCAGTGGTTATAAGAAACAGCCGTTTATAAGACTCAAAACGACAGAAACAAATACAAACTTCGTTTTAACATTAAAATTGTGTCGCTTATAAGAAACACGATTCCGCTTATAAGAAACAGTTTTCTACAGAAAATTTGTTGATTTCCTTGCGACGCTGGTGTAAAAAAAAAAATCGATTTGTTTAAGGTTAACTGAAGGACGAGTTGTTATCTCTTGTCTCTGGGCGTACGGGGAGGGGGTGGGAGTTTGCTATGTAACAAAGGATGACAGAGGATTTCTCCGCAGAAAGACTTGGGGAGTACAACCCCAAACCAGTAAGAAACGAGCTTTAATCTTTTGGCAGTTAAGGAAACGTACTGATAAGGAAAGGCATCTTTGCTTATGCACTCAAATAAGATTCGTACAGCTTTAGTTAGTCATTTTATGTTTTGCTAGTGAAGCATGTCGCAAACCCTTACTTTGCTTGAAAAGCAAAGTTTACTTAAAAAGTATGATTCTCCACCTCCGTGTAGTCAATAAGCAAGAAAACAACCTTGCTTGATGCTATCCATATGATCGCAGGCGCATGGAAAAAAGTTTCTGACATATGCATTTTTAATTGCTTCCGTAAAGCAGGATTTTTGAAAAATAATGTTGCCATACCAGCAGAAGATGAAGAAGAATTTAAAGCACCTTTCGAAGAATGGATTCACATCGACGAAAATTTACAAACATCTGAAGAAAACAATGATGATGACATAGTGCGGAAATTCAGAATGTTTGCAATGAAGAAGAAAATGAAGACGACGTTCCACAAGAAGAAAATTTTCCTACAGCCAAACAGTCGCGAGAAGCCCTAACTATAATTAGAAAAACTCTTGAACACAGAGGGGCATCAGAAAAAGTTTATGGACTGTTTTATGATTTAGAAATAGATGTACGTAAACTAATCACAGACTCGTTAGCACAAACAATACTGGATAAGCTTTTTGCTATTCTTCAGTAATAGATTACGGTATGTATGAAAATGTACTATGCTCTTATACATAAATGAACGACCTATGAGTTTTACTTTTTATTCTTATTTAACTGCATACTATATGCATATAGATAATAATTTAAGTTGTAAGGCTTAATTTGTAAAATGAGAAATATTTTTGAATGCAAAACTTAATTTACAAATGTATTATGTACGTACTAATATTTTACTTATATACATTTATCTTTTAAATTCTGTAAAACTGTGTTCAATAGTTAGTATTTACAATGGAAGAACGATATTTAAAAAATTTCCGGATTTAAGAAACAACTGCTTATAAGAAACAAAACGAGCGAAACGAACGTGTTTCTTATAAGCGGCGGTCACTGTATTTGAAAATTATTACATTAAAAAATATAAAACTCTCTTCCCCTATGGCTTAAATCAAATTTATAATAATAATAATGTTGTTAACAATAGTTTTGAATACAATTTTAATA
Organism: Amaurobius ferox; assembly: GCA_951213105.1. Lineage (NCBI taxonomy): Eukaryota > Metazoa > Arthropoda > Arachnida > Araneae > Amaurobiidae > Amaurobius > Amaurobius ferox. The sequence goes on along the minus strand of OX578140.1, from coordinate 156,752,441 downwards.
AATCTTTAGTATATAAACATCTTTTTCAGTATTCAAAGTCATCAACTCCTAGTAAAAAGCGATATAAGCGTGGCAAAGGAAAAAGTAACTTAAGTAAAACCATTGATTACAATGCAGACATTTTGAAATTACAATATAATTATTCTCAAACTTTCAATTTTCTATCTGTTAGAACTTGGTTATATAAAGTCAGAAAATGCAAATTAAGTATTGGTTATACTAATTTTTTAAAATTAAAATTAACTCATGAGCATTTTAAACATTTATTTTATGATTTGCTTCTTTCACGTACAAATTTCTTAAATTACCACCTACTCCATTCACCAAATCCACATACTAAAATAGCTTACTGAGTAATTTCTTTTAAACACCCTATTCTTAATTCTCTTAATTTCAATAATTTATTTTCAAAACATCAGCACTTGTTACCAGTAAATGATATCAAAATACAAAAATCATTCAAATATAATTTACCAATTTGTAGAACTATTTACAATTACAATGAAGTTTCCAGGACATTAAACTCCGATGACCTTACATCATGTGTATGCAGCAATAAAAATCTAACCCCTTATGTCAACTCCTCTCATGGACACATTATTACTGGGGATCTCAGTATAGTTCAGGATGATATACTTAGGGAAATTATGAATAAAGGGTCTAAATTTCGCATTCCATTCTGCCATCACCCTAAACAACTTCTTCAGTCTATATCTTTTGATTTTGATAAATTCATATATCAACTTGCTTGTTCACATTCCATTCCTATTGAAGCATTCCATCTATGGAAGTATACTACCTTACATCTACTTAAAAATGTTATATTATAAACATTAAATTAACGAAGCCTAGGTATCCTTATAAACAACTCCTATCTGCTATTAAAGATTTACAACCACATTTTGTCATAACTTATGTAGATAAAGCTTCTAATAATTATGCCATCATTTGTAAAAAATATTATGTTTCTCTGTTACAGAATTACTTAAAAAATAATCAAATTTTTAAACCCATTAATAATCAGTCTATCAAAATCAAAACTAAAATGCTAAAATTATATATACAATTAAATATTAATTGTAAGTTTTTTAAATTTCCTTATGTTATTTTGGTTCCTAAATTCCACAAATCACCTCTCAGTTTTAGAACGTCACTTGTGGACATAATACCTTTACCACTACAGCTAGTAAGTACTTGCTTAACTGTTTAAATAGAATTAATGAATCTCTTAAATTTAAGAATTGAGGATATTTCATTTTGAACAATAGTTTTCATTTAGTTAATCACCTTAGCAAGCTTCCACAAATTCTTGGTTTCCAAACCTTTGATTTTAAAGACCTATTTAATAATATTGTCATTAAAGATTCATATAAAGTTATTATCTCTCTTTATCATGACTATATATCTTCCAATCATGTTGCATTTAATGTCAAAAACTTTCCTATGCTCTTGCACTTTGTGTTATACAACAATTATATTATTCAAGGTGATAACATTTATTTACAAACATCTGGTGTACCACAAGGTGGCTGCAGTAGTAGTATTTTCGCTAACATATCTTTATTATTATGAATGTCATTTTAACTCTAATTCATATATTATATATAGATATGTTGACGACTTAATTTGTATTATCATTGATGTATTTGTATTATCATGATCATTATCTATCCCATTAATATTGATTTTTACCCATCTAATCTAGAATTAATTCCTAATGAGCCTAGCGTTAGTCAAACTGTAAATTTTTTAGACCTAAATTTAGATACCCTCAATAATCATGTCATTACCAATCTATATGATAAAAAAGATTCTTTTCTTATAACTTCACTATCATAAAGCTGCTATTATATCAATCTTGTAATTCTATTCAATTGTTTAGAAACATCATTTTAAACCAGCTATTTCGAATACATCGACTTTCTGATCCTCGGTTTCACTTTCTCCACATCAATAATCTTAAACGCATTTGTCAAAATTACCAATATCCGGAAGTATTTGTAAATAATATTATTAATAATTTTAAATATACCACGTCATAATTTTACACATGCATTATTTATCTTTGATCTATTTTCCACTTGTCCTGAGTCCTATACTGATTACTATTTTTGAAAGTCTCCATACATATTATGTATCGTTCAAATGTATTCATTCCGGTGCCCACTCGCATTGACGAAGTGAGGTGAAACACTCAGTCGCTTGTTCAACCTACACGTGGTAGCAATGCTTGTGAGTTAATATTTCTGTTCGAGGAGGTATTATTTTTCTGATTTGTAATTCAATTGATTTATTTTTCTCCTTCCACTAGCCAGTAGACAGTTCCAATGGTGTCTGTAGTTAAATACTATCGCCATTGTCAGAAACTGGCTATTCTATCGGTTTTAATTCGAATTGTATGGCTGTCCTGATGAGAATGCAATTTCGAATTAACCGCCATTTTTTGTGTAGTTTCAATTGTTTGTTCTCTATGTCTTAATCTTTTATCTTGAGCTAATTATTATTGTCTTTTCTCATTTTTGCCGTGTTTTCTTTTTCATTTTTATTTATATTTATATATACTTTTTAATTGTGATTTTTGTATCCTAATATTCTTCTCATCCCCCTTTCCATTGTAGTGATACCTTCTATCTTTATCTTTAGTCTTGGTCTATAGTTACTCATTTGTAACAGATATGCTAGAGATAGGTTTTTTTGTATATACAGTAGTTTATGCATAGTTTTCGATTAAAATCTTTCAAATATTATTTACTTATATATATATATACATATATATATATATATATATATATATATATATATATATATATATATATATATATATATATATATATATATATATATATATATATATATATATATATATATATATATATGTGTGTATGTATATATGTATATATATATAATTTCATTAACTCCTATAAACTCTAATATCACTATTACAAGTAAATAAATTATTGCTTACTACAAACTTCTTAAACAAAAACATAATTTTCCTTACCTGATACTCATACCTAAATTCCATAAATCACCAATTTCTTTTAGAACTTTTACTATAGGAATTAATTCATACACAAATGCTGCTGACAAACAACTTCTAATTATACTAAGTCAACTTTATGATCATTTTACTACACAACAAACACATATCATAAAAAATAATTTTGAACTGATTAATAACCTAAAACAAGTACCTTACATACATGATATTAAAACTTTTGATTTCAAAGACCTCTTTAATAACATTGATATTAATGATTTATATAAAGTTATACTAAATTTATATGAATAATTTACTCAATCAAAAACATATCTTTTCTAAAATTCAAAACATTATTAAAATTTATTCTGTTCAAACAGTATATATCTCAAGGAAATTGCATATACAAATTAAATAAGGGAATACCACAGGGAGGAATCTCATCCACAATACTGGCCAACCTTTATTTACATTTTTACGAAATTCAGTACCCTTTCAACAGCCATATCATGTACAGATTTATTGATGATCTTATTATTATTGGAATTACTAATGAAGCACCTATAATAAACTTTAATTTTTATCCACATAATCTACAATAAATTGAAAATGTATATACGTCAAACTGGACCAATTATCTAGACGTTAGTTTAAAAATTCAAAATGCAGACACATTAAAATTTAAAATATACGACAAAACAGAAACTTATAACTTCAAAGTAAATAAACTTCAACATTATTATTCATCCAATCTTTCAAATCAGTATTTAAAAATATTATTAATAACCAGTTATTAAGAATAAAAATGTTAAGTACACCTTGTTACTACAAAGAACATCTAAAAGAGCATTTAAACTCATAAACACCACTATCCAAAATACCTACCAGCCAAACCTTATTTTTTCATTTATTAAAACACATTTTAACTTTAAATTCAACACCTTACTACATTTACAGCAACATATTGACACATCATTCTCAAACAATTTTAAGTAATTTTTCATCTCCATGTTTCACTTCCAACAGTTGAAGTCTTAGTATATAGAATTAACTGTGACCTGTTTTGAGTTAAAATGCTTAGTCAGTATCACGTAATCTACACTGTTAAGAAGCACAAGGGCTAAATGCATTTAAATTATTATATATTCTTATTCCTTTTTATTACATTGTATTCTCCTATAAATATTTTGCCACACGCTGGTATATTTGATTTTTATATATCTGATCCAATTTATATTTTCTTCTACATCGGGCCATGTGCATTATTTCTGTAATACAATTGACAGTAATGCACACAGAAACGTAGAATCCGCATTAGCGAAACATGTATGGCCCTTGATAACGTACATGGTTTCGGAAATGCTTTTCACTTTATTCAATTTATTCAATTTAAAAAAAACGAATTTAGGAGCTAGAAAAGGCCTAGCTCATCGTGCAAAACAATGTTTCCGTTTTGCAACTTTTCATCTTAAACACATTTCTTGCATTTACACCATGTATGTTTATACAAGGAACAAGGGGATTAGTATCTTAAGTACCTGCATTACATATATGATTTATATCAAAATACTTTCATCTTAATGGGTAGTTAAAAATTTTTTTTCACCCCCCTTTACCACTTGTAATTCTTATTCCATTCCTTATCTTATATATGGAACAAGGAAAAAAGGGGTATTTATACCAATTTAGTACCTGTTTTATTTATAATGTTTCCTTATCCTACTTTTTGAAAATATTCAGCGGCTTATCGTATAGTATTTTTGATGTCACATTTACATTTCAGTCCATCTTCCTTTCACTTATGTTGTACAGAACATTTTCTATTAATAATCCATCTCAGGTATATATAATACAAGTAAAATAAAAATTCTTCAATTATATATATATATATATATTATATATATACAGGGTGTCCCATCAAGACCGCCCAAACTCCGCACAGCCAGATTCCCCGCTTGGAATACATAAAAATTGGCCAAAAATCTCTCTACGACCCATAGTTTTTGAGAAAAATGCGAGAGAAAAGTATGACGTCATATCCGGTGTAAGAAAAAACAACTTTTTATTGGAAACATGAACATCGGTATTTGCATATGTTTACATAGGAAGATGTTCAAAATGTCCACCGCGCATATCGAGGCATGCATGCGTGCGCCATGGAATGGCTGACTGCACACGTTGCAGCAGCGTGGTGTCCACAAAAGTACATGTAGCATGAAGCATGAAGACGAGCAACTAAGTCACTAGGTCTCGATAGACCAATTCCTTCAGATGTCCCCACAGAATGAAATCCAAAGGTGTCAGATCTGGCGATCATGGCGTCCATAAATCCGGACCCCCTCCCCTCTCCCGTCCAATCCAGCGGCTTGGGTATTCCATGTCCAGCCAACTACGTATAGGAGAGCTGAAATGCGCCGAAGCTCCATCATGCTTGACGTCATTCCACGGCGCGCGCACGCATGCCTCGATATGCGCGGTGGACATTTTGAACATCTTCCTATGTAAACATATGCAAATACCGATGTTCATGTTTCCAATAAAGTTGTTTTTTCGTACACCGGGTATGACGTCATACTTTTCACTCTCATTTTTCTCGAAAACTATGGGTCGTAGAGATACAGTTAGTTCTTTGGCCAATTTTTATGTATTCCAAGCGAGGAATCAGGCTATGCAGAGTTTGGGCAGTTTTGATGGGACACGCTGTATATATATATATATATAATAGTCATGAAACAATTACTCAATTGACTACCTTCGTGTGGAATTTAGTCAAACACGGCAGAATCTTTTGATGTATGTCGGATTTACTATCGCGTGCCTAACTTTTGGAAGGTAATGAATTTTTTAATTGGATCATAGCGATCGAAGCTCCTTTCTTGAGTCACTTCAATGTCAAAATGTTTGAAAGAGCATCACTTTATAACGGGCCTATCCGATTTTGCGAAATTTCATTTCTAGTCAGTAGCCAATGTACAGAGGGACTCTTTTAAGAAAGATTCTAAATCGAACAATTCTTGCTAGATTTAGCGCTATTCATCGAAGTTCAAAGGTCTTTATGTGAAATTTGGGCGGGTGAGGAGGGGGTGAGGCATAAATTGAATCTCTTCCCTTTTGGACACAGTTGTATGGTAGTAAATAATCCTCTTACTGTAGGGCGTATTTGTAAACAAATCTTTTGTCAGTTGGGGCCGTTTTCAACTTTTTATACGAATTCTCTGTCGAACTGTCTCTTTCCCCCTATGAATGTCTTTTGAATTGTGGATCCAACTCAGAACGTATGTATTTGCCTATAAAAGTAATTAATCTAATAAACTTAAAATTCAGCTTGTAATAGTTCTGTATATATGCTATATCAAAGTTAAGACTGGATAAAATTGGATGCCTGTGACTGTAATTATGTGAGGTGCAGGCCGAGTTTGTACTTAGTTAAAAAAAAAAAAAAAAAAACGGGTTAGCAGAATTTGAGTTAAAATGTTTATTTGTATCAGGTGTACTGTCTTGGGGGCTCTAAGCGACCGCTTAGACCATCTATCGTAATTCCACATGTAAGGTTTCTGGCCGGGTCGTGTTCGTACTTAGTTTTATAAAATTCATATCTACAGATTTCTTTTGAAAATTTCCGAAGCAACGAATTGTCTGTCGTAAATCCTTATGTTACGTGTCTTACAGGCCCAATTTCGTACCTAGCTTAAAATAAAAAAATTGGGTTTTCGGATTTCTGTTAGATTGTGTCCCCCCATCGTATTTACTGCCATGAGGACTATAAGCGATTGCTCAGTCAATTTATCGTAAATCCACATAAAACTTTGTCCAGACCAAGTTCGCATTTATTTAAAAAAAAATGGTCCCGGATATCTAGCGGTTTCTTAGCATCGGGTCACTTAGTCCACCTAACGTAAATCCACATGTGAAGTTTCGGGCCATTCTGGGTTCTTACTTAGTTTTAAAAAATTCGTGTCCACTGGATTGCTGTGAAAAGTTTTGTATCCTCAGATTTACTATCTGAGGGACCCCAATCTACCACTTAGTTCGCTTATCGTAAATCTAAATGCGAGTTTTAGGGGCCAGGCCAGGTTTGTACGTAGTTTTTCAACATTCAGGCTTGTTCCAATTTGCAAACCGAAGGTAATTTACGTCCTAGTTTAAAAGCGAATGACATTATTTGCCGCATGTTAGCGCTCGCCGTTCTCGAGATATCACACCTTTGATTTAAAATGGAAAAAAACCGTCCCAAAATAAATATATTCACAATTATCAAATGTATAAATGTTCGGTAAATACTTCTCCCATGGAAGAAGAATGGAAGGAAAAAATAAATTATGAGAACAAACAAGTTTATCAATGTTTTCCCCGACCAAACATTGACGTATGGAAAAGTAGAAAATAAATTTCAATCACACACGAAATTGAACCCAATTGACAGTGTAGGCAGATTCAATTTAAAACATTATAATTTTTATCTAAAATTGATAATATGCAAAACTGTCAACATTATTTCATTCCCATGCACCCTCATTTCCTGCATAATATAAATTTTGGATTAATGATTTTATTAATACTAGTGAGGCCCTCGAGCATTCTGCCTGTAAGTAATTTAAAAAATGGTTTATTCATGGTATATCTTACTATAATCACTCTCTGTGTAACCACAACGCAAAAGAAGGTATTATAATATCCATTGTTGTAAATAAGTTAAAAATGAGTCCAATGTTCAGCTTCGTTTTCAATGTATGATGTCATACGTAACTTAGTACTCCAGAATATACTGCTCTTTATATATAGATAGTATTGTTTTGAATTAAATCTGCTTACGCCCTTTTACGTTCAATTTCGAGTATGATTAAAAAATATTCTATTTTACTTTTCCATACGGCACTTTTGCGTAGGGGAGGGTATTGTAAAACTTGTTTTATCATATAACTAGGAGGCTCCACCACTTGTTCGCTACGCTTCGCCAACCCCCATAACTCGTTTCGCGAGTCGGGAGGCTTCGCCTCCTACTTACTGCGCTTGCAGAGCTCCCTTCGCGAGCTATTTCAAGTCAAACTAAAGTTTAAATCGATAAAGGGCTTATTTCATCGTATTACCTTATTATTTCTCTATAAATGTACCAAATTTCATATGTTTGTGTGAGACCAGAAATTGATCTCACACTTTGGTGAGACAGCTTTATGCCGTTTATTTCTTATGGTCAAAACGGCAAACAATACTGCCAGTCTGGATGGCGCCGAGTTTTACAACCCGTGAAGTTCAGAAAACCATAAATTTAGGGGCGCCAAGACAAGGGGGCCGAGCTGGCCCTTACGAGGATGTGGAATGGTTCCATTGGTTAAATAAGTAACCAATGGAAAAAGGAACTTGTTGCGTCACACTGAATGCTACAAATGAAAGCAAGGGGGAAATGACACCCCCGAAAAAGTAGGGAACCACAACCTGTGACCGAAGAAGAACGACTAGTGCAGAGAAGATACTGTGTGATGACTTAAGAACGAGGAAGAGATACTAATATGACTTAATAACGACTGGTTGGAGCCTGGTGAATATTCGTGTGAGATGACTTGTGCAGATACTTAATTATGACTTGTGGAGAGAACAGCCTGAGAGCATGAAATATGTGGAGTGTTTGAGTCAGCAGTGGTTGACGAAGTTACGAGTGGATGCATTACACTACGAGTTAATGCGAGTAACTACATACGAGATTAACCACGTGCTGCTAACAAGGCCCAAATTGAAGGTATATGTTACTCAAATATCAACAGGTTATTAAATACGTTAGGTATATGGTTAAGGGTCTCACATGCTATCTCCTCTCACATGCTATCTTCCTAAATGATTAATAAGCATGTAATTATCGTAATTGAAATTAATAAGTATTTTATGTTTTTAATAAATATGTTATTGTTAATGTTAAAATGGTGTAGTCAATGAGTGTTATAATAATTAATAATTCCTTTACAGGACTCGCAAAAGTAAATAATTGGAGGGTTATTGTGAACAACAACGTAGTAGTAAATATAATAATGTTAATTATAATTTTAACTTTAAGTTTTTATTATATTTTAAAATGTGTGCCACAGTTTGCATGTTATAGTAAAATTTCTCGTAAACTACATCGAAATAATAGAAAGGGCCCCGTCCTGCAAAAATTCAACTATGTAGGTACTTGCCTGCAAAATTCATGGTCTTGATATTGTTAATCTATCCAGGACACGAATTTGCAGTTCAAATATTTTGGCTTTTACCATTAAATATTTCTTAAACTACTAGGGGGCTCCATCCCCTGTTCATTACACTCGTCAACCCCCGTTGGCTGTCGCTCATTCACTCCCGTTAACTGGCGTCGCGAGACGGGAGGCTTTGTTTCCTACTCGTTGACGCTCGCTAAGTTCGCTTCGAGAGCATTTTCGTGCCGCCTGTTACGCAGGCGTAATGCATCCGTTGGGGAATGTCTTTTGTTAACTTCACCAGCCCTAGAGCTCGCTTTGCGAGCTTTTTCAATTCGGACGACGCATACGATCGCCTACGCGTCCCATGTCCGCCAACTCCGAATATCCCATCGTGAGTTAGGAGGCTTCGTCTTCTACTTCCTGGCGATTGCTGAGCCTGCATTGTCAATCTTTTCGTGCCGCCTGCTATTAAGATCGATAGCTTACTGTATTAGGATAAAACGGTAAAACTGCCCCTTGTTAACTGACATTCTCCAGCCCTAGAGCTCGCTTCGTGATTTACTTCAATTCGGACGGCGCACATGATCGCCGACGTGTCCTATGCTCGCTAAAGTTCGCAAAATCCCTGGAATCCGCTCTCCATTGACTGCCACTGATTAATCGCAGCTCGCCGCAGGCGTGATGTCCACGTAGGGGCTTCGTCACATTATTAGCTGACGCTCACGAACTCCCTTCCCTTAACTTCGCGAATAATGTCACCAAGCTCAGCCCCCAAATCGCTACTCTCGCCAACTCCAAATATCGCTTCGTAAGTTGGGAGGCTTCGTCTTCTACTTCCTGGTGCTAGCTGAACCTGCTTCGCGAAACCTTTCTTGCCACCAGGTATTAAGAACGATAGTTTGCTGTATTAGGAAGAAATGGCAAAATTGCTTAACTATAGGTTTTGCTGCTTGTTCGTAATACAGTTTCATAATACGTTTTGCGCTTTCAGAATAGAGATATTTACAACAATTAAAACATTCAATTGTTGTGCAATATAACAATGAAATCCTGATGTTCATGACAACAATAGTTGCGAAATGCTCTGTTTGTTTGTCGAAGTAAACGATAAGTCATATGATTGTCAACATTTCACATTTTTCAAAGTGCATTACTAACGTTGGTCATGTTTAGAAATAAAGATCTATACTTTTAAAGTGTTTAATGCTTCAATAACTGAGTCCTCGCCCATTTCGTAACGTTTCTGCCAGAAAGAGATCCCAAAGAAGCTAGCAATCGTCTCGACCCATTAAATCTTCGCCCATAGAGAAAGAAAATGTTCACTTCAGAAGTGCATAAAAAATTGAATAATTCATTAACTAAACCGAAATTTCAACAAGAAAGATCAATCATGCATAAAGAATTGATTACGAAACACTTTCCAACATCAATGCAATTTTATATAAACATCTCTAAAATGCGATACATTCCTCGGTAATATTTTTTTAAATTATCACAATTCTACATTAATTTATTATATTTGAAAACTTAAAATTTCATCGAAAAAAATTAACTTCATTCAAATGACGGCATTGAAATATAAATTGCCTGGTTTAAACATCTCTAAAGTGCGGTACATTTCTTGGTAATATTTTTAAAATTATCATAATACTACAATAATTTATTATATTTGAAAACTTCATCGAAAACAAATGAACTTTATTCAAGTGACGTCATCGAAATATAAATCGCTCTATATAAAAGCAGCATTTCATTCATAACATTTTTCCATTCCTTTCATTCATCACAATACTATAATAATTTATTTTATTTAAAAACTTAAAACCATGGAGGTACAAGTAATTTAACTCTATGCTTAAAACTTCATCGAAAAAATCGTCTGGTTCTCTGTGTAAAATCAATGAATGTTTCATTCATATCAGCTATATTGCAGACTCCATGAATTAAATAATTTTACGTTAAAGAAATGCAGCAATTCTTATACAACTCCTTCTACATCTTTTGATATTTACATTCTCCATAAGTGAAAATTAGGCTTCATTGTAGAAATAATCAAAGTTTGATGATCATTTAAACTCAACTATAATGTAATTGAATAGTTTTATTATGTAGATGCACAGAATTTAAGCAGAAATAAAGCGGTTTTAGGACCGATACAACGCTAAATATGAATTAAAAAGAACTTTAAAAATCACGATTTTGGCAAAAGATGGGTGCCATGTTTTATTTTGAAGTGGGTCACGTGATCGCTTCATATAAAGGGTGTAATCATTATTTTAATTTTTATTTAAAGAACTACTGAATATATTTTGCTGAAATTTTTTTTATATATTTTGTGGGATAATTTGAATATTTCCTAAAACTTTCGAAGCAATTTGTGAATTTTAAATTCGCTTAAAAAATGTTTGAAAAATTAGGTCCCATAGGGTTCAAAGTATTTCATTTTTTCAACCCGGGTTCAATTCAAAACTATTTGGGTGATATTGTTCATTTATATTACCATAAGTCCCACAGACCATCCTGAACAACATACTAAAATTTCATTTTGATAAAATTATTTTTACTGCAGTTATCGTACTAACGGACAGACAGACAGACAGAATGAATGAACACTTTTCAACTATGTTGTAAAGTGTTAAAAAAGGGCTCTGTCCTGCAAAAATTCAACTGTGTAGGTATATGTCAAGAAAAATTGGAGGTCTTCCTATTGTTATTCTATCCAGGCCGCGAACTCGCTGTTCAAAAACTCTTCCTTTGACTTTGAGATTAAATATTTCCTAAACTAAATTTTAAATCGAAAAACGGTTTATATCAGTGTGTTCCCCTAATATTTCTTTACAAATGTACTAACTTTCATAATTTTATATGTAGATTTTGCGGTACGTCACATAGAAACTTGAGAAACGCGAAATTTGTCAAACAGCGACGGCGGTTTAACACTTGACAACATAGTTGGAAAGTGCTTATGACTTTGTTTATTCTGCCAGTCTGTCTGTTTATCTGTCCGTTGGCACGATAACTTTGTCAAAAATAACTTTATCAAAATTAAATTTTAGTATGTTGTTCAGACGGTCTGTGGAACCTATGGGAATATAAATGAATATTATCACTTAATTAGTTTTGGATTGAACCCGGGTTGAAAAAATGATATACATTGAATCCTATGGGACCTAATTTTTCAAACATTTTTTAAGCGAATTTACAAATTGCTTCGAAAGTTTTAGGAAATATTCAAATTATTCCATAAAATATATAAAAAAATTTCAGCAAAATATATTCAGTAGTTTTTTTAAATAAAGATTAAAATAATAATTAAACCCTTTATATGAAGAGATCACGTGACCATTATATGAAGAGATCACGTAATCCACTTCAAAATAAAATATGGCATCCATATTGTGTCTAAATCGTGATTTTTAAAATCCTTTTTAATTTATATTTAGTGCCGTATGTATCCGTCCGAAAAACCGTTTATTTTTGCTTTGTTTTCTGAAACAGCGCAATTACAATATATTTGAGTTTAAATGATCAATACCATCCATCTTGTGTCAAAATTGTGATTTTTAAAGTTCTTTTTAATTTAAATTTAGCGTTGTGTGCGCCCTAAAACCGCTTTATTTTTGCTTAATTTCTGTGCATCTGTATTCTGAAACAACACAATTACAATATATTTGAATTTAAATGATCATCAAACTTTGATTATTTCTACAACGAAACCTAAGTTTCATTTATGGAAAATGCAAACACCAAAAGATGTAGAATGAGTTGTATAAGAATTGCTGCATTTCTTTAACGCAAAATTATTTTGCTCAGGAATCTGCAATATAGATGATATGAATAAAACATTCATTGATTTTTTATAGAAAAGCAGATGATTTGATGGCAGACTTCTTCGAGAAAGTTTTAAGCACAGAGTTAAATTACTTTTACCTCCATGGTTTGCAAGCAGAATAAATTATTGTAGTAATGTGATGAATGAAATAAAAAATGTATGAATGGAATATTTACTGCTTTTACACAGAGAGCCAGGCGGGGGCCAACGGCCGTACCGTGCTGAAAACACCGGTTCTCGTTAGATCACCGAAGTGAAGCAGCATCGGGCGCGGTTAGTACTTGGTGGGTGACCACCTCGGAACGCCGCGTGCTGTTGGCCATCTCGGGTGCGGTATCCCCGTGGTTTGCGCGCTAGATTTGCACGCTGCCACAAATGCCGCCGTGTTCATGCGGAGTACGATCACGTTAAACATGTGGGTCCGTAAGTCCTTCCGAGAGGTTGGTGGTAGGGGAAGGAGGGTACGGTCCCTGTGGATGCCTCCCCCACTGGGTTCCGGTCTAAATTGGGTAGGCACTTCCCGGCCGTCCATACAGTTACCTTACACCTTTCTGGTAGGTCGGACGGTCAGGGTCTCAACAGAGAGCCAGGCGGGCGCGGTAGCCCATTGGTTAGCGCGCTGGAGTTGCACTCGGTAGGCCCGGGTTCGATTCCAGCCACTGCCAAAACTGCCGCCGCGTTCATGCGGAGTACGAGCACGTTAAACATGTGGGTCCGAAAGTCCTTCCGAGAAGTTGGTGGTAGGGGAAGGAGGGTACGGTCCCTGTGGATGCCTCCCCCAACTGGGTTCCGGTCTAAATTGGGTGGCACTTCCCGGCCGTCCAAACAGTTACCTTACACATTTCTGGTAGGTCGGACGGTCTGGGTAACAACAACAACAACAGAGAGCCAGGCGCCAACTGCCCTACCGTGCTGAAAACACCGGTTCTCGTTAGATCACCGAAGTCAAGCAGCATCGGGCGCGATTAGTACTTGGGTGGGTGACCACCTGGGAACACCGCGTGCTGCTGGCAAATTTCGGGTGCGGTAGCCCGGTGGTTTTCCCGCTGGATTTGCAAGCTGCCACCGTGTTCATGCAGAGTACCATCACGTTAAACATGTGAGTCCGTAAGGCCTTCCGAGAGGTTGGGGGTAAGGGAAGGAGGGTACCCGTCCCTGTGGATGCCTCCCCCACTGGGTTCCGGTCTAAATTGGGTGGAACTTCTCGGCCGTCCAAACGGTTACCTTCTACCTTTCTGGTAGGTCGGACAGTCTGGGTCTCAACAACAACAACAGAGAGCCAGGCGATTTATATTTCGTTGACGTCATTTGAATCAAATTCGTTTTTTCGAAGAAGTTTTAAATTATCATATATAATTAATTATTGCAGTATTGTGATAATTTTAAAAATATTACCACTGAATGTATCGCATTTTAAAGACGTTTAAATAAAAAGAGTTGGGCAATGTTTCATAATCAATGTTTTATGCATGATTGATCTTTCTTGTTTTAATATAGAGAGATTTATTTTTATTTATATGCATTAAAGTATTTCATTTCAAGCTGCACGTTACGGTTCTATGTCGAACATCCGCAAAGATTTGAAGCATTTGAAGATATAAATTCCCCATCGTGTTTGACTCGATAACAACCTCAGTACAATCGATTTGTAGCTCTGGTGTTGCTAGGATCCTTCCGAATTCTCTGTGGCTTATCATCCGACTCCATCAAAGGAAAGGTCTGAGTGTTAATGACAACGAGTAGTAACATACTATTGATTTTTGGGATTCTGTTGGCTAAAAGAGGATGATGCACTTAAATATAAATATCTGTGACTGAAAAGAGCTTTGTTGTGAGGATGGGGGGCGCTTTTAAGTTGTTTCTATACAATAGATAACATATGCAGTATTACGCTGTCATTGCAGAAAAGTGTATACGTGAGAAGATTTCGCATTTGTTATGCGTTCTTTAGCATGGGAAAGTCAATATCTGCTACTAATAGCCATTTCCACCAGCGAACCGCTAATGGCTAGTTGCATTAAATGCGAACTGATAAAAGTTATTGATAAATTTTCTGAATATTTTGAAGAAAGAAGTAGAACCCTTTCAGATTGAAGTATAAAAAACGCCTCACATTTCTAAAATTTTGTTAACGTGTTAAACAGGAAAATATATTAAATTTTATTTCCGCGCTCGACAAAAATTATTTTATTCTTTCACTTTTCCGACAAGTAGCAAAAGGATATGAAATTTTGTTTTTATTATTTCTAAGGGACTGTTGTAAGCTTTTTAAAAATTCTCTAGTTTCGTCACCCGCAATTCGAATTTTAGACATTTTTTCTTTTCCGTTGATCTGAAAGCTGAGACAGATCGAATGAGACTCAAATCAAGACTTTAGAAAGTATAGAATTACTAAATAATTTTGATATCTTTAAAGAATCCCTTCGCAACTTCCCCGTTATTCAGGATTGGATCTTTTCCGTTGACCTGAAAGCTAAGCCGGATCAAATGAAACCAAAACTTTCTAAATCGAGTAGAAGTGCTCAATAATTTTGATATGCCATCCTATCAATCAGTCAGTCCAATGTATATTATATAGATGAGTGGTGGGCAAGTTCTTCGATAAGAAGAGCCACATAAAATATTTTTATGCACTTTTACATTCCCTACAATAAATGGTAATGTATAGGGAAAGTATTGGAATCGTATCGAAAATCGCAACTTGAGTTTTCGACCAAGCTACAGGTTTGGGACCGCTAGAATATTTTTACGAGAAAGATCCTATGTCATATTTTTGGAGCTGTACAGCAGGAAGGTTAATAACGAAAAATTATAACTTTAAAATGGACCCTATTTTCATGAAACTAAATATTTTGAAGTCAAATGGACAAGACATATAATTCTACTCACCATGACACCATTAGATCACGGCTGAGATTTGCTAATTATAGTCATAGAAATCCTATAAAAGCGCAAAAAGGAGCCCTCAGGCAAAATTTTGAGGTCTCGGAAAGATTATGTATATTTTTTTACTTAATGAATGCGGCCAGGATGCATGAGGTTACAGGTCTGAATGTGGTTAGGGAATGGACTCTTTGCAGATCTGAAAGTGCTATCTTGGGAGTTAAAAAAGGTTGTTGCTGTATCGCCGAGATTCTTGTTGCTTCATGAGATTGATTTGCTTGTGGTTATTTTGTTTAAGAGTTCCAGGATTGATTGGTAGCTGCGTCTTTGGGGTTCTTGTTGCAAGTGGGGGAGAAAGAATCTTATATGAGAATGTTTGGTGGTTCCTTGCATATTTTGAAGGTGCGATGACATCCGGGCGTATTTATGACAGTGGATTCTCGAGGGGCGGAGGCGTCTGCGGTTCTTTCTTACGAAACATCGATGTGGCTAGATTCTGGAAGTAGATTCCTGTGGAATGTTCGGTTGGGTTTCTTGTGATTTGGTTCGTTCCTTTGGTGTTTGTTATCCATTATAGGAAATCATATCCATTATAGGAAAAGCTGGAAGTAGATAAAAGTTTTTTGTAATTCTCATTAAAAGTTTTATTTGAGTTAACGATTTTCATAGCATTAGTTCCTATGGCAACAATGATCATTCACGGAATAATAATGGTATTATATAGAGGGGGATTGATAATAATTTGAACTACGCTATGGATATTATTGGATAGAGATAAGATAATGTAGGAATAGGATGGTGTAGATAAAATAATGCAGATGAGCCAAATGCATACAAGTTGTCGACGTCACTAAGATATTGTCAAATTGAAAAAAGAAATTTTAAAGAATATTTATAAAATGTTTATGAAACCTAATATTTTAATACAAAATTTTAAATTCTAATAAAGATACATTTTCATTCTGATAAAGATTTTCTTGGAACATCTCTTTGGAATACTAATGCGTGAGAATATCGAGAGGATGTTCATACTTCTTATATTCTTTTAATTTCTCTACACTCTAGAGTAATTAAAATAATCTAGAGCATTAGACTTCATTTTACCTCAAAATAACAATTGGCTGTCCGCCCCCGAGATTTAAATTCTGTCCTCCTGGATTTTTCTTTGTTATGCTACCAGTTTCACCATTCCATCCATTCGAGGTTATCAAATACCTTGTTTTATCTTACACTTGACTTTAAAACATGAAAAAGGATGGGGTGAAACACCTCAGACTTACTTTTCTTTAATTATATTACACTAGCCCATTGGTTAGCGCGCTGGAGTTGCACTCGGTAGGCCCGAGTTCGATTCCAGCCACTGCCAAAACTGCCGCCGTGTTCATGCGGAGTACGATCACGTTAAACATGTGGGTCCGAAAGTCCTTCCGAGAGGTTGGTGGTAGGGGAAGGAGGGTACGGTCCCTGTGGATGCCTCCCCCACTGGGTTCCGGTCTAAATTGGGTGGCACTTCCCGACCGTCCAAACAGTTACCTTACACCTTTCTGGTAGGTCGGACGGTCTGGGTTTCAACAACAACAACACTATTTTGAATAAACGAGTGCTATTTTCCAAAAAATACTCTTGGTGAATTCGAAAAGATTCGAAAATGCATCAGCGTTCTTGGAACTCCTTTCATCGCACTTAACAAATCGAAAATCTCGAACAAAAAAGAGAATGAAAAGCGCCTGAAGGAGCTTCCAGTAATTGTTCGACTTATTATTCGTGGCATATATATCTACGCCTGTTGCCCGTGGCTTTTATATTTCAGCCATTAACGAGACACATATCGATCTCAAACGCTCGATTCTAACTTACTGCTTTTAACGAAACTATCTATAGATCTTGATTCATCGACATTTTACGCTGGAGTGTTAGATGAAAGATAAAGCTTGTTATGAGTTCAGAGGCTTCAATCTTTATTGAATAGTTTTCTGATGATCCGATGGGGTCGCGACCCAAGGATTGCGCACCACTGGTTTATAGGATGACTTATATGGATTCAGCATCAAATTTTGGAGAAGGTAGAGGGGTTCGCTAAGAATTTCAACTTCCGGTTATTTTTCCATTTCAATTCCATTTATCTTAAAACATATTTCTTATAGATTGAGCTTAAATGATAAGTCATGTGGATTCAACATCAAATTCCGAAGCGGTCAGTGGTTTACTAAAAATTTCCACTTCATAAGACATCCCATTCCGGGGTGGGACCGTCCCGTGGTTAGCGCGCGGGGCTTGCACCGAGTTCGATTCCCGGTGTTGCCTAAACTGTTCCTGTGTTCGCTCGGGGTATGGGCATATTAAATATATGGGTCCGTCTGTCCATCCGAGATGTTGGAGGTAGGGGAAGGAGGGTACCGTCCCCACCGGGTTCTGGTCTAAATTGGGTGGCACTTCCCGGCCGTCCAAACAGTTGCCTTACAGTTTCGGGCAGGTTGGACGATCTGGGTCGAAGAAGAAGAAGAAGAAGAAGTCACCCCATTCATTTGTTGCAATGGATCTTTCGAACTTCCCGTACGTTTGTCCTGATCTGGACATGATCCATTTTAAATTGAGGGAAGTGGATATTTTGGTATGGGATGACAGGGGGGTGGGGGGTGCACTTAAAATTCTCTCCCAACGCGGAGACATTATCGCCTGTACATTTCTTTTTTTTTCCTTTGAATGTTTGTAGACAACCGGTATGTAATGTGTTTAAACTGATTTCGCATTTCGTGGAGATTAAGATTCAAACTGATTGCATGCAAAAAATTGCATGCTTTTATTTTATAGTAGAAAATATACCTGCCGTTGTTCGGTATGCAAAAGGAGCAGCCGTAGCATAGCTGTGTCTGCACCCAGGCAATATATTTTTTATTTTTTTATTTTTATTAGAGCGTATTGTTAAAGCGTTATTTGGTTTTCAGGAATTCGCTCTGAGTTCCGGTGTTGTTGTTGTTGTTGAGACCCAGACCGTCCGACCTACCAGAAAGGTGTAAGGTAACCGATTGGACGGTCGGGAAGTGCCACCCAATTTAAACCGGAACCCAGTGGGGGAGGCATTCACAGGGACCGTACCCTCCTTCCCCTACTACCAACCACTCGGAAGGACTTACGGACCCACATGTTTAACGTGATCGTACTCCGCATGAACACGGCCGCAGTTGTGGCAGCGTGCAAATCTAGCGCTCAAACCACCGGGCTACCGCGCCCGAAATGTGCCAACAGCACGCGGTGTTCCCAGGTGGTCACCCACCCAAGTACTAACCGCACCCGATGCTGCTTGACTTCGGTGATCTAACGAGAACCGGTGCTTTCAGCAAGGTAAGGCCGTTGGCTGTGAGTTCCGGTGTAGTATTCATCAATTTCCATTTTTTAAGTTTGCATATTGAGTTAAAACCCGGGAAACGTCGGATACATTTTGTAGTATTAGAATATGTTAATTTTAATTCCATCCATTTGGCGCCCTTTTCGTAACTTTAGCGAAGACAATTTTGTCAATTTGGCTCCACATTTAACTAGGACGTAAATTCCCTCCGGTTTGCAAATTGGAGCGAATCAGCGAATTGACAGCGAATCAGCTGAGTGATCTTGCTGAATTAAAAATTTTTACGATCTTTATTTTAACGTAAAAGAAAATTTTATTTATTTATTATTTATTTATTTATTTATTTATTTATTACTTTATTTTAAAGTAAATACGTTATTTCTATGAGTCGTTTTTCGACAGTATATCATTGAAACCCGGGTCAATATGGAGTGCATAAAGATGCAGTTTTTTTATGATCATTATTCCTCAAAGACATGGCAAAATTTGAATTTTCTCGTAAAATCAATTCATCCGACTGACCATAAATTTAAAATAAAATTTGGATTTTAAATTTGATTTTGAAGTAATTGATGAAAGTAAGTTTTGATTTTAAATTAATTAAGGAAAAAAAAATTATTTCAATGATTTCAAGCCGTTTGCATTTCGGGGTGTCTGAGAAATATCTCTGGTGTCCCCCCCCCCCCCCCATTGAAAGTAAAAAGTAAAAGTAGTGAGACTGACTTTTTAAGTAAGACTTTTTAAGTAAGACTTTTTAAGTGACTTTTTAAGATTTCCCAAGTAAAGGAGAGAGAAGATTTGTTTACATGTACCCGACAATAAAAGAATTATTTGATTATTTACCACTCTTTGGACCACTCTTCCCCACTGTGTACAACTGTGTACATAGACCTTATATACTTGTAAGATGTATGACTGTGTAGAGAAGGGGGAGATTCGATTTTTATGACTCATACATCTTCATCCGCCCAAAGTCCGCTTTAAGATCTTTGAATCCCACCGAGTGGCGTTAAATACAATAAGAATTGTTCGATTTATAGTTTTATTTTTTTTATTTTCTATTTTTTTTTACGGAGAATGGGGGGGGGCATTTACATATTTACCATTGATTAGAAATCAAATTTCATTAAAATCGGATAGACCGCTTTAAAGTGATACTCTTACAAAGATTTTGGCATTGAAGTGATTCAAAAAGGGAGCTAAGCTCGCTTTGCTCCAAAAGGTCGTCAAGTTAGTTATATTTCGCCAAATTAGTCTCCAAGACTTTTCGTCTTGGCTATCGTCATTGACTATCGTCAAATTTTTGTCCAAGTGCTACATATTTGATGATACTACTATTTATTTGTATGTATATTTTAGATACATTTATTTGAAAAAAGTCCCATATCTCAAGAACAGTTCGAGCTAGCGTTTTGAAGTTTGTGTTATTCGTTTTAGAATAAAATAATGCGTATAAAATCATTATTTATTTAACATTGTTGAAAATCCTAATTTTTTTTTAGGATTTTTTCAAAAATTCATTCGAAAATGTGGGACTTCCAAACTTTCGATCGCGTTTAAAATCATCAAGGTTCCAGTACTCACTGATCGAAATAATCACACCAAATTATGTTCGAAACACTCTATTCATTCGCGAGATGTCGATCCACAGGTTCACGGACACACACGCATAATTTCGAATTCAGACCAAACTTTCACTTCGCGTTTGCTGATCTATAACCACCAATATCAACTCATCTCCAATTTTGAAGACTCGATATCAGAAGCAGTAGTTATCACTTCTGACCCTTTTACGAATTCTCCCCTTTAAATCAGTGGGTATAAGGTCAATATTTGTTCTAATTTCTCTTTCTAGGAAGGGCATCGATGAACTTTGCATAGTTGTAAGATTTGGCGCCTTCCTAAATTGCATCAAGAATGCGCTTGCCTTATATTATGTACTGCCTGGATATTTTTGCATAGCACGAAGCTATTGCTTTAATGTATGCACATAACATCGACAGCTTATAGAACCTTCTCTAATGTTGCTCTTTTTTCGATGCTATAGGAATTCCGCCTATCGATCTTGTAATTAATGTATTAAATGAAAAATACTTATTTTGGAAGAAAAGAGTTGACAACTTTGAGAAGAGTTGACAACCGAATATAATTTTCCTTCTCTAATCTTATTTGCTTTTAATTGTCCTTCATTCCCTGGCTAAACGCTTAATTTATTTTCCTGATTATGATAATTATTTTTCCGCTACACTGATGGATCTAAAATGGGTGATATAGTTGGATGTTCGGTGTGCATGTTCGAGAATTTGAAAAGGCATTTTGTTATAAATTAAATGGAATGAACATATAATTTTTCAATCGGAAATAACTCCAATAAAATATGTTGTTGATTGGGCTGTTGACAATAAAATTTTTGTCGATATCTATACTGACAACTTATCCTCAATCTTTGCTTTAAATTATATAAATAATACATTCAATTATATTAAAAGTATAAAAAAATCAATTTAACACAGGGTAAATGAAGTCCATATAAGTTGGGTTAAATCGCACGTTGGCCTAGAGGAAATAAACTTGTTGATCACTACGCAAAAATTGCCTCATCAGAAGGAGAACCAATTAATGTTCCGTTCCCTTACTCCTATTTAACAAAATTTTGTAAAATCTTTTAATTGACAGCTGGAAACATCTATTGAATATTTCTGTTTCTTCTCGCAAGATAAAACCTGTTAGAATATCTTCAAATTTTCAACAAATATCTTGTTTATTTTTTAACTAATCATGGCCCACTTTTAAAATATCTCTATATATTACATATTAAATCTACTAAAAATTTGTATCTGTAATGTTACGGGTATTGTGGAACATTATACTTTTGATTGCCCATATTTTAAAGAAATTCTCCGATTTCTGCAAATTAATGTATTTGGTTTTCTAATGTCTTAAAAACTGTAATAACTGTAAAAATAACTGTAATTAAAAACTGTATTATAATTGGTAAAGAAATTTTCAAACAAGTGAAATAGTTTTCTTTGTATGAGTGGCATTACTTCTGTTTCTAATTTTTTTTTGTTAATGCTCTTGACGTTCCATAATATTCCAACTGTTTTGTTTTGTTTTTTGTCTTTTATTTGCATATTGTTCATTTGCTTCTCTTCTTTAATGATTTTTCAGAAGTTTAATATTTTATTTGGCTCTTACGTGGTTCTAAATTTCTAATTATTTCCCAATTTAAATTGGAGGTACCTGTTCATTTACCACACTATTTTGAATTTTTTCCTAAATTTTATTTTGATGTACCTGTGAAACTTAATGTCTATGTATATTCTTTATGTATGTCTGTGCATATCTATGTGTATTTTTATTTCTGTGTCTTTCCCATCCGTCCTCTATAACTGCGCTACACCCTTTGGGTGAGAGCCAACGGCCTTACCGTGCTGAAAATACCGGTTCTCGTTAGATCACCGAAGTCAAGCAGCATCGGGCGCGGCTAGTACTTGGGTGGGTGACCACCTGGGAACATCGCGTACTGTTGGCACATTTCGGGCGCGGTAGCCTGGTGGTTTGCGCGCTGGATTTGCACGCTACCACAACTGCCGTCGTGTTCATGCGGAGTACAATCACGTTAAACATGTGGGTCCGTAAGTCCTTCCGAGAGGTTGGTGGTAGGGGAAGGAGGGTACGGTCCCTGTGGATGCCTCCCCCACTGGGTTCTGGTCTAAATTGGGTGGCACTTCCCGGCCGTCCAAACGGTTAACTTCCACCTTTCTGGTAGGTCGGACGGTCTGGGCCTCAACAACAACACCCTTTGGGTAAGCTGAATGGCCTGGGTATTAAAAAAAATGTATGGAGATAACGTTCTGCTTGATCATTGGTGGTTTGAAAGGAGCACATCTTTTTTGTCGGATCTCTTCATGCACGTCTGAAAATCGTAAATGTAAATTGTGGACCGTAATCACTACTTAATACGACGAGTAATCCAAAACGAGAAAAGTAGTTTATTAGATATTCAATGATTTTAAAAGTAGTTTTCTTCATGGGGCAAACTTCTAATCACTTCGAATGTGCATCAACTATTGAATGTGCAAGAAAATGTACTCGAAAATGGATTCTGTGAAATCAATCTGAATACGCCCCCATGGAGAGCTAGGTTATTCCTAGTGATGTACTATTGCTTTAGCTGAATCTTTTTTGAAACTTGAGAAACAATCAACATAGTATTAAACGGCATTTATAATATGAAGGACTATGTCCTTCCAATACAAATATGGCCTCACAATTATTTTTATTTTTACTATCCCTAAGTAGAGTTGAAGAGATGGGAAAAGAATCTGGTTTATTCCCGTGAATAAACCGGGTTTTTTAGGAAGTGAATTTTGAAAGTTTTCAAAAAATGGAGATTTTCAGTCATTGCATTTTGCATTATAAAAGAAATATGTATGACCAAAAAACTAATATTTATATTTTGCATTCTGATTTGTAAATAGCTGAAGCATGGGAAATTGAGAAAGGTGTGTTAGATCCAAGAATAATATTTAAATTATGCGACTTCCTTATGTAGCAGTAAAAATTAAAATTAATTCCTCAAATAAATTGTAATTAAATGTGTAAATATTTTAAAAGTAAAACACTCCGATGAAATACGTATTAAAACGTAGTTAATTTATTCACATTCATTTAATACTGAACGATAATAAAAAAAAATCTATATTAGTCCCAATAATATTTTAATAGTTTTGTGACAAATATAATTTCTACATTTTTTTTTAATTTAAAAAAAATTATCTAAAAGGTTTTTACCTTTAAACTAATACAAAAATATAGTAAATTTATATAAATGGCGACATATCATTAAGGTCTAAACTGCGTAATGTACCAGATTAACCAGAGCATATAAGAAACGTTTAAATTAATTTCTTCCTATCAAAGTTTCGAATACTTCCAAAATTTCCGGTTTATCCCTCAAAATTCTCGAGTTTATTCCCGCTTTTCAAAATTTCCGGGTTTTTTGCAACTGTATTCCCAAGTGTCTCTGGGGAAGAAGCCCTTCAAACACCCTTGCTTGGTATTGCTTAGGAATGCAAACTCTTTGACCGTATATTATGCAATCTTCTTGGAGAATGTATTCCACTGCTTTCCCTTTTAACAGACCACGAATTCTTAATGTTTTCAACAATGGGGCTAAATATTCGTCAGTTTCCGTTACCTTAGCTAAGTCCCGTGCTTTTATAAGAAGATTTAGCCAGGTAGGGGCATCATCTTTAATGTAAATATATCCTAATTTTTGGGGTAAATGTCAGAGATAATCAACGTTCTCGTGGTCTTTTGTGCTTCGATAAATTATATCAAGTAGGTTTGCTTGCAATATAAGTGCATAGTGCAAAAGTCTTGTGCTAAAAGTATAGACACTTTTTGCACTCAAAAAGTGTCACCAAGGTTTATGACTTGTTATGAGAGTGAATCTATTTCCTTTGAGATACAAATAAATTTTTTTAAACTCTAGATGATAGCCAAGGCAGCAAGGAGAGGCAGATAACTTTTGCATTTAGAACTATTTCCCCTGCCAAACAATGATACTCGCAAATTGATAAGGATGAATATAAATTTGCAAATATCGTTGTTTGACAGGGGAAATAGTTCTAAATGCAAAAGCTATCTGCCTCTCCTTGCTGCCTAGAAATTTGTGTGAGCACCGCTCCAAATCCAACTGGTGATGAGTCAGTTGACAGAAAACTTGGTTTGGATCACAATAAGCCAATATTTTGTTAGAGCATCCTCCCTCTTTCATGTTCTCAAACGTTCTGGACAGCTTTTTTTAGCACAGAAACCGCTGAGATTTTAGTATAGAAACAAGCTGGCATTTATTCAGCTTAAATGTATGACCCTGTAAAGAACTATGCAATACTTCTATTAAAACTCGTTTAAATTATATTGTTGATTAAATATTAAATTGAGTCAGAAAACTGTTGTTTCTCTTCATACAAGGCAGGATCAAAAAGTTCGGAGACTGTACTGATATCTCCAACCCTGATTGAAGGAGAGGGGAACTATTTTATTGTGGCGTAGAGATACTGTGATGCGAGATATGAAAAGGAAGGAGCAAGTGTTTTTCCTGACAATGCGTGTCAGTGAATTGAAGTTTTTCGCGTTCGTCGAAAATGGAAATGGCGTTGGACGAACAACGTGCCAATATCAAATTCTGCCAGTGTTTGGGGAAATTGCCGACAGAAACATTGCACCTGCTCTGGAAAAACCCTACACTGCGGACCTGCTTCTTCCTTTTCACATCTCGCGTCACACGTTCCTCTGCGCCACGGTAAAATAGTTCCCCTCTCCTCCAATTAGGGTTGGAGATATCAGCACAGTCTGCGAACTTTTTGATCCTACCTTGTATAACAGAAAGCGCAGTTATTCTTTCATAAACCCAATTCTTCTCTTTTAGATTTAACGTTCCCCAGGAAGCTGAAGAAAAGAAAAACTTTAACTACAAGCAATTGGAAGAAGCCCTGAAAAACTTCGATTCGAATGATATATATACCTATGACCATTACAAGGAGAATCACGTGAAGGATTCGAGGATGTCCTCAGAACAAGTGCAGTCAGTGCTGCACGGCGGATTTCCCGGATATGGTTTGTAGTTTTCAACAAATTCTGTTCTACTTAATCCAAATTTCATCTCTTTTCCTTCCCCACACCATTTTTGTCAACTTTACATAGTTTGTTCCTTTGTTCAACATGCTTTAACGGGCTTATTCTCGACTCCTACAGCATAGAAAACTGAAACTCGACTCATAGTTTAAAATCGCCGCACATTTTCATCAATCGAATTTTCACGTTATCGCGTTACCTCGTTCCGTCCTTTACATGCGTCATGCCTATAGGATGTTGCTCTTTTCAGGGTGAGCGTCAGTAAATCTTCTGCCCTATCCGCGCTTTGTTAACTTTCGCGGCACACATATTTCGCCGAAATTCAGCTCGAACAGTTGCGAAATATTTTCTTATAGATAAAATGCTATGCTTAGATTATATTAAAACTAAATTTAATACCCAATAAAACATAGAATATATGTTTTATTTTAATTTAAAATATTTTTGGTGCTGCCATCTGTTGTAGTAATTTAATTCATACTGACTATTTTTATTTTTTGATGAACATTTTTTAATGTCTATTCCTTCTAATACGCTATTAAATACAACAACAGATCATATATAATGCCGTAATCACGGAAACGTAATTGAACTTGGACTTGAAGACAAAGGAACTTGAAGACAAAACTGCAGTCCTCAGTGATGTACATTCAGATCCCTTATCAAATTTATAGAATGATAAATTACCTTTCCGTGATTGTGGCATTATTATATATGATCTGTTGTTGTATTTAATACTGTATTAGAAGGAATAAATATTTAAAAATGTTCATTAAAAAATAAAAATTAACGGTATGAATTAAATTACGACAACAGATGACAGTACCAAAAATATTT
The DNA here is from genome assembly GCA_951213105.1 of Amaurobius ferox. Taxonomy (NCBI): domain Eukaryota; kingdom Metazoa; phylum Arthropoda; class Arachnida; order Araneae; family Amaurobiidae; genus Amaurobius; species Amaurobius ferox. The sequence continues at coordinate 156,725,751 of OX578140.1, read as the reverse complement.
TGGATTAAAATAAAAAATATATTCTATGTTTTTTGGGGCATTAATTTTAGTTTTAATATAATCTAAGCATAACATTTTATCTATAAGAAAATATTTTGCAACTGTTTGAGCAGAATTTCGGCGAAATATGTGTGCCGCGAAAGTTAACAAAGCGCGGATAGGGCAGAAAATTTACTGACGTTCACCCTTCAAGCACATTGTTTGCGAATTACGATACGGTGTCTTCAGATGAAATGTTTTCTTGGTTCTAACGAATTGATCCATTTATAATACTGCATAGATTTGAACGTAAATTACGTCACGGAAATAACAAGAAAGATCAATCATGCATAAATCATTGATTATGAAACACTTTTCGACTGAAATATAATTTTATTTAAACATCTCTAAAATGCGATACATCCAGCTCTGATATATTTTAAAAGATCACAGTACTACAATAATTTATTATATTTGAAAACTTAAAACTTCATCGTAAGAAATTAATTTCATTCAAATGACTTCATCGAAATATAGATCATTTGGCTCTCTATGTAAAAGCAATGAATATTTCATTCATATCACTTTTATTCCAGACTCCAGAGCTAAATAATTTTGCGTGAAAAAAAATTCAGCAATTCTTATGCAACTCATCTCACAATCACTTGTTTACATTTTGCATCCATTAAAATTTGGCTTCGCCGTAGAAATAATCAAAGTTGAATAAACATTTAAACTCAAAAATATTGTAATTGAGTTGGCACAGAATATAGATGCACAGAAAATAAGCAAAAATAAAGTGGTTTAGGACGTATGCAATACTAAATATATGTTTAAAAGAACTTCAGAAATCACAATTTTTACTCTGGGAAAAGAAATGGATGCCCTATTTTATTTTGAAGTAGGTCACATGATCTCTTCATCTTATATGGGTGTCATCATTATTTTAATTTTTATTTAAAAAACTACCGAACTTATTTTTTTTTAATATATTTTATGGGATAATTTGAATATTTCCTGAACTTTTCAAAGCAATTTGCAAATTTTAACTTCGTTTAAAAAATGTTTGAAAACTTAGGTCCCATAGGGTTCAATATAGTATTTCATTTTTTCGACTCGGGTTCAGTTTAAAACTAATTGGGGGATATTCTTCATTTACATTCCCGTGTGTCCCACAGACCATCTCAACAACATACTAAAATTTGATTTTGATAAAGTCATTTTTACGGCAGTTATCTTGTAAACGGACAAACAGACAGACAGACAGAATGAATGAACAAAGTCATAAACACTTTTCAACTATGTTGTAAAGAGTTAAAAACTAAAATTAAAAAATAAATTGTAAGATAAAAACAAGTTTTCGATGTCCTCCCCTACGCAATAGTGGGGGTGGAAAAGTAAAAAAATAAATTTTTATCACGCACTAAATTGGACGAAATTGAGGATGTAGACAGATTCAATTCCAGACAATAATATACAAATCTTATCCTTGTCTAAAATTGACATTATGAAAAGTTGTTGAAACAATTTCATCCGCCTATAACCTTCGCAAATTTTGCATGATATCAATTTTGGATAATGATAATTTTTATATTGTTTGAAATTGAATCTGCCTACACCCCCAATTTCGTTCAATTTCGTGCGTGATAAAAATTTATTTTTTTACTTCTCCATACGCCCCTATTGTGTGAGGTCATTGAATACTTGTTTTTTCTTATAATTTATTTCTCAAATACTGGCTACCTAGCTAAAGTGGTCATTTTTCTGAAAGTGGTCTATTACCATAAATACCATTTTCACACAGTTACCGTCACCATTTTCAAAAAGTGACTACATTTCTCAGTTCTAATGAAGGTCCCTTGAACCAGGATTCACTGTATATCTTTCTACGCATGCTTCTATTAAGTCAATTCCCTTTCAATTGGCGATGAATATGACTTAACATGAGTATAAAACTTTCAATACTTCTTTAAAGAGAACAGACACATAAAAATTAGGCAACAGCTCGTTTTATAGTCCTCTTCTTCAATAAAGTGTTTTCTCTTAACAACCTGTAAGGAAGAATTGCCTTCCTTAGCGGTTGTTAACCTTTTGCTTACGGGTGGGACAGTGTCCATCCCAAACGAAGAACCTCTCAAAAAGACAGGTATTTGACATACCCTATCCCAAACAGTTCGACCCCCTTTTGCAGGCATTGGCATCCATAAACGACAAAGGGGGAAAGGTCTGCAAAGGGGGATTAACATGCGTTAAACATGTGAGTCCAACCGTTGCCTACGTAATATACAAGGCCGGGAAATTTCGCGTATTTTCGTCCAAAAACGGGCGACAGCGTAGTTCACTCCAGTGTCCGCTAGGATCGCTTTTATTTCCTGTCCTTTCGCAGTTTTTCAATGTAAATAATGATGCACTCGTAAGGGTTTGGGTGCATTTTTGTTTATGGTAAAGCTTTTTTCCATAATTTTATATTTGTTATTTTTTATTAAATTATACTGATTTTTATAGCATTAATATAACAATATTGTGCAAAAAATAATTCGGTAAAAAGGGTACATTGTTGTGTACCATATTGCAATTCTGATTGTAACGTAACGTAGGCAAAAGGTTAAAACTATTTTCTTTAACAAATTTTAATATATTAAATACATGTGCTTGGGATAAAAATCCCAAGCATATGTATATTTATCATAAGCCTTTTATCCCAAATAACTCAATTCCCCTTCATTATTGATGGGCAAACCATTAATATGTAATAATTTAATAAGCATTATTATTTTATATAACCCAAACTTATAAATGTGAAATAAATTAATGCATGTTCATGTTGTTTAAAATCAATTAATTAAAAAAAGTCATTGATTTTAATGAATAATTTTTTAAAAATATAAGTGATTTAAATCAATAATTTTTTTTTAAACCAAGTAATTAAAATCTTGATTTAAATCAATCTATCCTGTCGACCCCCCCCCCTTCCAATTTTTTTTAATTATACACTCCCCAGTTTATGAATCCTTAAGAACTCCCGGCGGCGGGGGCAGGGGGGGGGGTACTTTATGGCATGTTAATGAAAAATTGGATTTAAAAAAATTAAAAATATTTTAATTTTTATTTAATATAATTTATAAAACTTCATTTTTATTTCATAATAACTAAAATAAATAATTGAATTGAATATTTTAAAATTATTAAAAAAACTTGTTAATAAAAATATTTCGCTTTTAAATTGAAAATAAAAATTCGCTTCTGTGACATCCCCTCTATGGAAATTTCTGGCTTCGCGCATGTTTACAGTTATATTTCCTTCTTCCTGTAAAAATTATTTTAACATTTTAAATGTTGATTTAAATCAATCTATCCTGTCGACCCCCCCTTCCATTTTTCTTTTAAATTATACACTCCCCAGTTTATGAATCCTGAAGAACTCCCGGCGGGGGGGGGGGGGGGGGGGGGGTACTTTATGGCATGTTAATGAAAAATTGGATTTAAAAAAATTAAAAATATTTTTATTTCTATTTAATATAATTTATAAAGTTTCATTTTTATTTCATAATAACTAAAATAAAAAATTGAAAATTTTAAAATTATTAAAAAAACTTGCTAATTTTTATCAGCAAGTTTTTTTAATAATTTCCCTTTTAAATTGAAAAAAAAATTCACTTCTGACATCCCCCTATGGTAATTTCTGGCTTCGCAGGTATATTTACAGGTATATTTCCTTCTTCCTGTAAAAATTATTTTAACATTTTAAATGTTGATTTAAATCAATCTATCCTGTCGAACCTCCATTTTCCATTTTTTTTAAATTATACACTCCCCAGTTTATGAATCCTGAAGAACTCCCGCCGGAGGGGGGGGGGGGGGGGGTACTTTATGTCGGATTTAAAAAAAATTAAAAATATTTTAATTTTTATTTAATATAATTTATAAAACTTCATTTGTATTTCATAATAACTAAAATAAAAATTGAAAATTTTAAAATTAATTAAAAAACTTGTTAATAAAAAAAATTTCGCTTTTAAATTGAAAAAAAATTCGCTTCTGACATCCCCCTATGGAAATTTCTGGCTTCGCGCATGTTTACAGGTATATTTCCTTCTTCCTGTAAAAATTATTTTAACATTTTAATAATTAATAACGTTTGCCTTTTTTAATTTACTAAATGATAAAACATATTAAAGACGTTAATTTTGTACCTTTTTTTTTAATTTACAAAACTGAAAATGTTCTATGTTAAATAAAAAATAACTGCATTTATTAAACAAATAATACGCAAACAGATGCGGATTTTAATTTGTTAGATAATGTAAAGAAATCTAAAAATACAAGGATTATAAGAACTTTGACAGTAATAAATCAGCTCCGACAGGAAATAACAGCGCCCTCTACCAACTGTTCTGGAACTACACATTCCCCACTTTCTAAATCGAAATTTCCCGGCCTTTATTATCACGTAGGCAACGGTCCAACAAGTCCTTCCGAGAGGTTGGTGATAGGGGGAGGAGGGTATGGTCCCTGTAGATGCCTCCCCCACTGGATTCCTGTCTAAATTGGGTAACACTTTCCGGCCGTCCAAACAGATATCTTACATCTTCGGGTAGGTCGGACGGTCTGGGTCGAAATTTCGCGTAATATAGTTGACAATTGGAAACATTGCTAACATTTGCTAGTATTTGTAAAGCAATATACTTTATTCTATTAAAATATGTTAATTATTAATTCATGAATTTGGAGTCATTTTCGTAACTTTAGCGTTATTTCTTCCAGTTTGGCACCATATAAAAAATATGACGTGAGCAGCACATAACTTTCCCTGCAGACTCATATTCATGTTCTCTTTATTTTGTCAATAATAATTTATTAAATCGAGTTTAATTGCACAAAATAACATCCATAATTATTTTAAATGACACTGAATTTGCACTTTTAATTTAATTTTCGTTTTCATTTGGTAATTGGACTTATTTTCAAAGGCGTAGCGAAATGCGAAACAAATAAAATATCTCGACCACGACTAGTCTTAAAGTAACAGGGTTGGCCTTATCCTTTTCATCATCAAAAATTACGTATAATACAAGCATTTAATTGATATAGAGCATACATAATCTTTTATTTTAGATTTTGGTGATTTTTGCGGGTCATTTCGCAAAAAAAGATAGATTTGTTTTTCCGAAGAATATCAAAATTTAAGCAGTACCAAAATAACCCAAAAGTGACTTATCCACCAAATTTTGTGAAATTTGGTCAATTAGATATTTAGTGGATACAGATATTTTTTGCCGACCATTTCACAAAAAAAGGCAGGTTCTTTTATTAAAGGCAGGTTCGTTTATCCCGCATTGTAGCAGCATCTAATCAGCACCAGGGTAACTCACACATGACTTACTGGAAAAGTTTTATGAAATTTGGTGAATTAGTTTTTGAGTTAGAGTGGATAGAAAATCAGATACATACATACATACATACACAGACACAGACGTCACGCTAAAAATGACGGTTTTCGTGTTCTACAGGTTTCAAAAAGTGTAGATACGTCGAAAACTCGAGTTGTGATTTTCGACATGATTCTAATACTTTCCCTATACATTACCATGTATTACAGCGACAGTAAAAAGTTGTCAACTAGCTGTATTTCGCTCAATTAGTGCCAAGATCGCAAAATAAATCGACAAGTGTTATATATTTGATGATACTCAGTTTTGTGTCATTTTTACTTTCCTTATATACATAATGTATAAGGAAAGCATTGTGATGGGGGCGAAATTTTGAATTCGAGTTTTCGACGGGAGAGCACGTTTCAAGCATCCCTGATCACGAATCAAACATTTTTGAGGTGTTGTCTGTGTGTGAAAGTATGTGTGTGTGTGTGTTTGTGTGAAAGTGTGTGTGTGTGTGTGTGTGAAAGTATGTGTGTGTGTGAAAGTGTGTGTATGTGTCAGTGAGCCTGTGGAGACGATATCTCACGAACGAATGGAGCGATTCGAATGAAATTTGGTACAAAAATCACAAACTGTGAATACTGGAAGCCTATTGTTTTTAAGCGTTATCGAATGTTCAGAACCTCCCTAAATTTTCGAGTGAATTTCGAGTGAAATTTGATTGAAAAAATCATCAAAAAATCAAAACCTTTAATAAAGTTAAGCAAATAGACATGTATTATGTAATTTTTCCTTAGAAAATGATTGACATAAACTGTAGAACGCTAGCATGAACCGTTCTCGAGATATTGCACATTTTTAAAATAAATTAATCAAAAATCCTATAAATTAAAAAAATATATATATTAACTGTTGAGAAACCTGTTCACTTTTCAAATGTAATATCATGCGACAAATTAGGTGACATTCTAGTTCGTTCCATTCATGAGAAATAATTTGAGTAATACTTTTGTATTTGAACACCAATAGTCATTTATCTGCTGTAAGAGTAACTTATTTCTCCGTCCATAACGCTTGGCGAGATTTTGCCGAAGAATTTGGCAGAATATCGCTAACTGGGCGATTTTTTAAATGTTGCCAAATTAACGAAAATCTCGCCAAATGGATAAAAATAACGCCAAATTAATGAAAATGACGACTCATTGACGAAAATTGAATATCTTAGAAAAAATATAAGTATCTACTATAAGAAAAACCTATTTTTTTACTGTAAAAGTAGTAAATTCATTGCATTATATAAGGAAAGTCATATGTTGCCCACATCAGATATTTTATATACATTTATTTGAAAAATTTTTAATATCTCGAGAACGGTTCATGTTTAGCTTTTTAAAGTTTGTGTCATTCGTTTTAGAATGAAAAATTATATATAAAAAATAATTGTTATTTAACATTATTGAATGTTATGATATTTAAAAAAAAATATTCGAAAATTAAGTGGGGGGGGGGGGGTCTGTCTAACGTTTGATCGCGTTTGAAATAAATAGGGTTCCAGTATTCACGGATCGTAATAATAAATATAAATTACGTTCGAAATGCTCCATTCGTTTAAGAGATATCATATCTACTTACACACACAGACATCCCCTCAAAAACGTTTGATTCGAGTTCAGGGATGCTTGAAACGTGCTCTTCTGTCAAAAATTTCAATTCAAATTTTGACCCCGTCACAATACTTTCCCTATACATTTTGTACGTAGGGAAAATAAAAGAAATCAAAACTGCAAACTGGATATAATATTAAATAATTATTTGTATCAATTACAGCAATTAAACTCAATGGATTGTGAACTTGAGTCTGTAGGAAAGTCATGTGACGTCCACATCAGATTTTTTATGTTTGAAATCGGTCGATACCCTGCTTTAATTTTGTACACTGTGCCAAAATGTTTACTTTATTCAATTTTTCTAAAAAGCGGATTTTTAATATTAAAATGAGTATTTATGATTCTCAGAAAAGTTAACTCCCGGAAAAAAATTCTGAGCGTAGAAAATATTCTCATCACAGAATGTATACCACTCAACTCGTTTGCGTCAGGGTAATAAGAAACTCCAATTGATCAGCTGCAGACGCGTTTCATCCCTAAGTCTTTCAAAAATGCGTCACAAGTTCATTTATTAATAGAACGCGCTCTCACAGATTCCCCATCTTTTCATCTTTCCCGTATTGATTTTTGACTTTCGTGATCAAAATGAGTTTTCATATTTATTCGCCGGAATGGAAGAGTTCTTCGAGTTTAGAGAACAAGTTTCACGTGCTTAGGTGTGAAGTATATCGATTGCGCGAAATCTTGTCTGGTAGAGAACATGGTATGCTAGCAAAGCGTTATTTGGTGTCCTGAGACGAAAAGCTTCTTTTCTATTTATAAAGTTGTCTGGTACTTATAGCGTTGTGATTGCATTTATATGTTTAAAATTAGGAAAGTGTTATTGCGCGTTTTAGTTAAACTTTTTAATTCGGACATTTTACCATAATTTATGCTTTTAAATCCTTATAATTATTTATTTATTTAATTTACTTACTGATTTCTTATTTAAATTAAATTAATTATTTAATTTCTTTTATAATTTTATATTACTTTCCCGATATTTTAACGTATAGGGAAAGTATTGCGACGGGGTCGAAAATTCGAAGTTTTCGACGAAAATTCGAAGTTCGACGGAAGAGCACGTTCCAAGCACCCGTGAACTTGAATCGAACGTTTCTGAGGTGATGTTTGTGTGTATGCGTGCGTGCGTGTATCCGTGACTTCTATCTCAAGAACGAATGAAACGTTTCGAACGTAATTTTGGTACGATTATTACGATCCGTGATTACTGGAACCCTATTGATTTTAAAGAAAAGTTCAAAAGATTCCCCAAGTTTTCGACTAAATTTTTGAAAAGTTCAGGACGTTCAACGATCTGTATAAATAAAATTGGAAGTCTGTCTGTAGGTATGGTTTTTTTTTTGTCTCATCATCGCAGGAGAACAGCTGCACCGAATTTCATGAAGTTTTGTGGGTAGCCTTAGAATAGCCTCACTTAAAATTTAGTTCATGTTACGAGTTTCTAGGATCAGGGTTTTTTCTAGATATTAATAAAAAACGCATAATTAAACCTTCCATAGACATAACATTATGTAGACGATGTTTTTTTTTATTGCAAATTTATTTCAAGAAAATGATATCATGTTCCTAAGCAACGGAATTAAATCCATGAGATTATACAGCAGACGATCTTTATTAAATATTTTCTAATTTAAATAATTCTAATTTAAGAAATGCATATAAAAACAAATTTTATCGAATGTACATTTTTGACTAGATTACATCATTCAGGTTGAAAAGTTACGGGAGTAATTTCTTAAGTCATATGTTTTATTTTGGCAAAGATTTTTCAAACTCATATACTATTGTGTCTAGCCAATTATTGTAACAGAGTAAAAATAACACAGGTATTTCTTCTAATACCATTTTGGTATACGTTGATTCATTTTCATAGCGCTTTCATTTTGGCATATATTGATACAATTTCATATTTTTTGTAAATTTGTTTATAAATGGGATCTGGATGTTTTATTCTTCATGTCTGCATGTGAGAAGATAAATTTGCATATATTGAAGATATATTTTTTTTATCGACTGTGATGTAACAGATTATTACAACACACGCTGTATTGGAGTACCGTTTCGGTGAAATCTGCCAATTGCTCGTGTCCTGGGGAATTTCCGTGCTATATAATTGCATTTACAACATGTTTGCCGTGTTCTTTAGGAAATTTAGCCGTGTGCGTCTAATGAAGAATATACTCTGATAGAAAATTCAATTTACTCAAGGTATAGTAAAATTACAACGCAAAAACAATTACATCATATATGTGAATTTACATCACAAGTTGTTGGTATATCTGTGATGTAAATGTTTTACCCACACCCCATGATGCAAATGTTTACTGTAATAACTAAATAACTAATATTTCTCTTGAAAATATTTTATAACTTATATATTGGTAGCCTACCAAACGAACTATTGTATTAAGTTAACCAATCATGACCGTGATATAACAAAAGGAAAAATTTTCCTCACTGCTTTATCCAAAATTGTTCTCACTGAGCATTTTATCCTTCTGTCTGATAAGAAATTCATTTTAAAGAGCTGTAATAATCCCCGGAACATTTTACTTTATAAATCCTTGTTTATTTATCTTTATCGGGATTTTATTTGCGTTTTTGACGCTGTTTAAAAGCTTAGTTTTTGCTTGACTTTTATCCTCTGTTCCATGAAAGTTAAATCATTATCTGCGTGGTTGTCAGAAGAGAAAGTAAATATAGGCAGATTCAATAAAGATTATTAGCTTGACCATTGGTCAGCATCTATATTCTAATAAGTATTTGGCCATCGTAATATGTTACTTACCTTTGACATTCTGAAAAGTTAACAATCATAACAATTCACAAGATTTATAAATGAGAGGTCTAAAGGAGGGTATCACATTGATTTATTAACACACTATCATCCATTATTAATCACTAGCATCAATTGTTAATTTTAAAGCATTTTCAAATTCCTTCATTAAATTGCCTCAGAAGGCTAATTTAATGTTTATGTATTAAAACTTGCGTCTTGGGCTCAATATATAATTCATATTATCATAACTGTTATTTATCAATATGCAACAAATACCTTTGCATTTACCACGACATATTACATCAATTAAAATTAATATATGATTCTTGCATTATCATTTTGATATCAATATTTCTATTCCACATAAATGTTATTTATATCTTTACGCAGAATAATTTATATACATACTCTGTGTGGCACATTATTTTGAGCTCATACCTTTTAACACTCAATTATATCATTTGAGTGTAATCACTTATTTTGGGTTATTATTCTGTTAAATATTCCAGCACTAATTAAAGCCAAGGCAAATTTATCATTGTATTTTTTCGTCTCTTTTCTGAGTGGGTTTCTTGTACGTCCCCAAAATGCACAGTGGCCATTAAATTTTGTAAGGGAAGGATCAGTTGCTCTAAAACAAATGATTGTTGCATAATTTCAACGAGAGGGGTGCTTATTTGGCCCGTTTTTATCGAAGATTCAGATTATCACAAATTAAATCACCCTTGGTAATTACACTGCTAATAGAACTTATTTAAATTCCTTCATTAAACACCAATTCTTCATCTTAAAACATGTACTATTTGGCTCTTAGATAAACTCTTAACCTCAGATATTGAATCTGTAAATATCTAATTTTTTTTGTAATACACTCTTTCTCAACAAAAAAAAAACAAAAACGAAGCACCCCTAAAAAGTAATCCGATCATCTCGAAATTTCGCATGCAAATTCCTTTCTACCAAGTATGCAAATTAAATTTGCAAGGCCAGTGAGTGTTAACTTCGGTCATAGCTCGCGTTTCTACTGCGCAACTAGCATTCTATAAAGCTGGTTAAAAATGTGGATGGTTTATATTTGCTCGCTATCGGCGTTGCAGTTCCGTGAAAACACAACCAATAATGCCGTTACGACGTTGCCGAAGACCTTATAAGCAATTAGACGAGTTCGAACGTGGTCGTATAGTCGGGATGCGTGAAGCTGGCTGGTCATACCGAGGAATGGGTGCAAAGGTGCTGTGCAAAGGTGCTGGCAGCAATGGTTGCTGTAAGGAACTCATCGGCGGAATGAAGACTCTGGAAGGCCAAGGTGCATGAATGTGAGGCAAGATCGGATAATTGTGCGACAGACCCGAACTGACCCAACGGCATCATTGTTCGCTATCAACGTGCTACAGCCTCCTTCATACCATCCGTGGTACCTTCCACCATCTCACGACGCTTGGCTGAAGTGGGGTTGCGCTCACGGCGGCCTTTAAGACGTCTGCCCTTAACCACACAACATCGACAGAGTCATTTGGAGTGATGTTGTAGCCGAGCATCATGGCTACCAGCAGACTGGCATTGCATAGTGTTCAGTGATGAATCACGCTTCAGTCTTTCAGCAGATGACCATCGGGTACGTGTGTGGAGGCGCCAGAGCCAGCGGTCCCAATCAGCCTTTGTTTTACACAGGCACACAGCCGGGCCAACGGCCGTACCGTGCTGAAAACACCGGTTCTCGTTAGATCACCGAAGTCAAGCAGCATCGGGCGCGGTTAGTACTTGGTGGGTGACCACCTCGGAACACCGCGTGCTGTTGGCCATCTCGGGTGCGGTATCCCCGTGGTTTGCGCGCTAGATTTGCACGCTACCACAAATGCCGCCGTGTTCATGCGGAGTACGATCACGTTAAACATGTGGGTCCGTAAGTCCTTCCGAGAGGTTGGTGGTAGGGGAAGGAGGGTACGGTCCCTGTGGATGCCTCCCCCACTGGGTTCCGGTCTAAATTGGGTGGCACTTCCCGGCCGTCCATACAGTTACCTTACACCTTTCTGGTAGGTCGGACGGTCTGGGTCTCAACAACAACAACAACAACAGGCACACAGCCATTACCCCTGGTGTGGAGTTCTATCTCTTACGACAGCAGGTCGCCCCCTAGTCATCCTGCGTACAACTTTAACAGCTCAACGATATGTTGAGGATATCCTGCGGCCGTCTACGTTATCCTTCATGGCACGTCATTCTAGGGCCATTTTACAACGAGATAATGCCACGCCACATACGGCTGGCATATCTGTGAACTGTCTCCGTGTTGTTGATACTGTTCCTTGGCTACCAAGGTTACCAGATCTTTCGCCAATCGAACATGTATGGGACTTGCTAGGCCGCCAGATTCGGGCACCCCGAAATGTAGCAAATCTGGAGCAACAATTGAGGAGTGTCTTGTAGAATGTATCGCAGGATGACATTAGGAAATTTTATCACTCCTTACTTAGACGCATACAAGCATGCATTGCCGCTTAAGGGGGTTTCACCAATTACTAATTTGAAAATTCAATGTGCTATTGCTAACCATTGATGGGTCCTGTGACCTTGATTTTATAAACATTTCATTACTTATGTATGAGCTGTATATACATTTAATTTCAATAAAAACAGCCACTTTCTTCATGGTGCTTCTTTTTTTCTTTTTTTTTGCAAAAGAGTGTATTTTTGATGAAGTCTAATAATAGCTCGAAGGCTAAATATTTATATAATTCGCAGAATTTATGGCCCAATATCTAACAAAACTATCTGCACCAGGCAGAAAGCTGACTTAATACTAATAAGACTTAATTGGTAATTTACAAGTATCATCACTAGAAATTAAAGTTTATCGTTTTCTTTATCTCTCAATAATTCTATCATTATTTTATGTAGCCTGCTTACATAAGCTCAATAAAATAATCAATCTTCCTCATTCAATAATAAATTACACATAAAACTTTAGTGATTCTGCTGCCTCTTACTTGTCTGTAAATGTTATACTTCATTCAATATAATTATTAAATATCAATTAGTTTATTCACTTAAATTCATTTGCACTGTTGCATATATTAAATATAAATTCTTATTCAAATAATATACATACATCTACACAATATCCATAAAGACATTAATCAAATTATATTGATGAAAATAAAAATTCTTCTGGATTATCGATTAAATCATTTTACTTATTATACACAACGTACACAGTTATGCTCTATTATGTTACATCTATTAGGAATCAGGAATTAATCCTTAAATTTGTAATCAGTCTTCTTCTGCTAACCTAGAGTCATTATTCAAAGCTGATTTTATCTTATAAAAGTTTACATTGAATATAATGTCGTAACCCCCAATTTTAACAAATTTCTAAATTAAATTTTATTTGTTACTTACGTGCTTATCTGTCATAATCATCGCAGGCGAAAGGTCCGGATTCACATTTGTGATTTGTGTTCCACCCACGGTGTGTGCTAGTCCTTATATAACGTACACAACTATGCATCGTTATATTCTCCATAGTTTCTTTTGGGACACCCAATATGCCTACACGGTTGTCTATTTAGAGGCAATGCGGACATTTCGTCCACGTTCATGATACAGGCCTGCAGCCGAAAGCAGTCAGGTGTCAGAGAGAAGTCGATTCCTCGGCATCGTAGAGTTCTAAGGGTTTTTATGCTGATTCAACCGCTTCCTTCGATGATGTACTGTAAAATTATGATCATTTGGATCACTAAGATCTTCTAATGATTTGGTATCTCGGTGAATGTACGCACTCATTGTCCCGTTGCACTTTATTTATGCAGGGAAAGTCATCATCATATATGATGGCGTTCGCAGCTAAAACCATTCAGTTCAAACCTTTTGTGGCGGCAGTTGTGACAAAGATCGAATGAGTAAGGTTTTTGAGCGATTGTAGAATATATATATATATATATATATATACATATATATATATATATATTTGAAATATATAATAACAACCAATGCTAAGTAATTACGAAATATTGAAATAATAAAATCACCAAAGCAGTTAATCCGCGGCTACCATGCCGAAAATAGAAATGAACAGCTTTAGCTAAATTTGGAGGTTAATTAGACTAGATTGATCATCAGGTCTGAGCATCTAACTCAAATTAACCCAAACACATGCTTGTTTCAGATATTGCAATAGTAAGTTACTATAATATATATATATATATATATAATAGTAGTTTGAAAATAATAATAGTAGTAGAACGAAAAGTAAGAAGATGCAACACGATAAACCTAACTTTCTAAAACACCCACAGAATAAAATATAAAGCAGCAAATCATCAATATATATATATATATATATATATATATATATATATATGTCTTGATATTTTACGCAGATCAGGTTCAACGTTTTGTAGTAATATTGACTTTCTTATATATATATATATATTCTTTGTATTTTGTAGGCAAATTTTAAGTTAGTGTATTATGAGTTACTACTTCTATTCTATCATTGGATTTTCAATTTCAATTTTAATATATATATATATATATATATATATATATATATATATATTTGAAATGTAATAATAAGAATTATGTAAAAATAAAAAAAAAATAAAAATACAATTCAAGTAATATTAACATCACCATAGAAGCAAATTCACGGCCATAATGCCGATAAGAGAAAAGAACAGAACCTTCCCAAATTCGATGATTAATCAGAATTAAATTCCTCTTCAGGTCTGAGTATTTAACTCTAATTAACCCAAACAAATGCCTGTTTCAGATTAAGCAATAGTACATTACTATAAATGCTTAAACTCAGACTACAGGCATCAAAAAATGAAAAAAGGATACATTAAGAAAATTGCATTACCATGCGGCATGAATCATTCTTCTTCTACCACGTGTATACACGATCAACCTCAACAACTTAATCTAGAAGCACCGGAATGAACAAGTCGAAATTCTACCAGGGAGGTAGTACGAACGTTCACAGAAATACTCCCAAACCCGTCCAGTGAGTCTAAGCTGGAGACTGGACAAGCAATTCAGAATACAACTTCCCAAACATGCAGAACTGAATATGAATATGAATCATAGATGAAAATTCCTACTAAACAAGAATTAATAGGAAAACTGGATAATCGAGAATGCCACTATACACCATTATAAGGGCGCACAAAACGTAGTTTCAATACTGACAAAAGTTACATTTTTTTGCGAAAATAAAATTCAAAACATTAATGCATCTTATTTTCCGATTTTTTGATTTTTCTAATGTTTTTGACTTAGTTTATTATTTTTCATTTTTATTTATTTATATAATTAATAAATAATTATATATAACATACAGACATATATATATATATATATATATACATATATATATATACATATATATATATACACATATATATATATATATATATATATATATATATATTTTTTTTTTTTTTTTTTTTTCTCTCTTGTATGTTAGTCACTATAATTGGGAATGTTTTCTAGGATGTTATCGAGTGAAATTTGATACACTGAGTTGATAATTTTAATAACAAAAATGGGAGGATATGCATTATTAGTCGCTGTACTCAATAATTCCATAAAGTGCGCTAATTTATAATATTCATCACAAATTTTATTGATTCTAAGAGCCTGGTTTATTATAATATTTCTAAATACAGATATATGCAGACAAGAGTCAAAATGTTGAATTTTTGATGTATTAAATTTAAATTCCTGTCTTTTATCATACAAGTGTATAACCATATTACAATTTTGTAAATTTAAATTTAAATCTAAAAAGTTTGCAACATTTGTGTCATTATTACTTGCATTTAATTGTAAATTTTTTGGATAAAAGTTTAATACTATAGGGATATTATTATTTGGGGATACACATAAAATGTCATCTATATATCTAAACATGTGCATATTATGCAAGCTTGGATTAATGTTTTTTTCATAGAAGAATAAATACAGATTAGCTAACAATGATGAGGCACCCCCCCCCCCCCCCCTTGTGGGATACCAACCTGTTGTTTAAAAATAGTACCACCATGTTGAATATAATTCTCATAAAGAGTGAAGTTAAGTAATTTTTTAAAAAGAAAATTTGAATATTTTAGGTTGATATTATATTTTTCAAAAATTCCTAAAATAATTCTATACAGATCATCTATATTAATATTATTAAACAAATCTTTGAAATCAAAGGTATAAATACTACGAATATTAGTAAGAGTTTTCAATTTCTTAACTACTTCAAAACTGTTTTTTACAATATGACAATTTTTTGAGATTTCATCTGACGAGGATACTTCATGTAATATCTTTAATAATAATTTTCCAGCATTAGTAATGTAAGAATTATGCCCACTGGTAATGGTTCGAAAAGCAACAGGGGATTTATGAAACTTGGGCACTAAAACAATATATGGAATGTTATTACAACTATTTTTTAGATGGATTTGCTTATATTTGGCTGATATTCTATTGTATAAGATTTTAAGGTTAGTTTTATGTAAATTATAGATATGATTATTAAGTAAGTGTGACTGAAGGGTATTTTTATAATAATATTTACAAATAATTGAGTAGTTTCCACTTGCCTTATCGACATATGTAATGACAAAATCATTTTGTATTTCTTTAATATCATTTTTAATTGAATTAAGTTTATATGAATTATTAATTTTCTGATTATATATATAATGATTTAAGTATTGCTCTATTAAGACTCTCCAAGGTTTAAAGGCTTCTACAGGGATTTGATATTTATAACTGATTTTATAAATAAATTTATTTAAGTCAAGAAATAAACCTTTACATATTAATTTATGTTTAAATTTAGTAGGTATACGGTACTTAGTACCCAGTAACATCAGTGATCTTAGTGCATCATAATTAATAATATTTAGATTTCCCGTTATAACATGCCCATGGTGTTTATCTACGAAGTCTTTGTATTTTTCTAAATGACAGTGGCAATATGACTCTCTCTCTCTCTCTCTATATATATATATATATATATATATATATATATATATATATATATATATATATATATACAGGGTGTCCCAAAAAGAATGAAACGCGCTTTATTTCTTTGCCTGTTGTAGATAAGTGGGCAATGTAAATTGTAAAAATATTGAAAGTAAGTTAGGAAATAAGACTACGTTAATAAAATAGTCCTCCCATTAATTTTCAAAAAGTTACACTTTTTAAATTTTTATACGATCTCCTTAGATAAATTTGGTCAATTAGAATTTTTTTATTTTTAATGCAGCAAGATCATTGAAAAAAACCGCATATCTGTATCTTTAAAATCAACAGAATAATGGTAAAGGAAAAAATTTAACTTATGCCACTTTTCCGTACATGTGAAAGGATGTTTCATCAGTGAAAATAGGGATCATAAACAAATTGACGACGGATATTGTTTAGATAAAAAAAGAGTACTTCAAAGTTCTTAATTATTGAAAAAATACTTAGTTATTGAAAAGTATTTGAGAAACCGTGATTGCATCGTGAGCCTGCGCGGAATTCGCAAAAATGTCTCCTATGTATTATCATCCAGTTTTATCTTTTTGTGATATGTTACAAATTCACATTTCTAATTTGATATACGGTCCCTATTTACAATGTTCAATTTTCAATTAAATATAACTCGCTCAATTTTAAAGATACAGATATGCGGTTTTTTTAATGATTTTGTTGCATTAAAAATAAAAATTTTCTGATTGACTCAATTTGTCTAAGGGGATCGTATAAAAATTTAAAAAGTGTAACTTTTTGAAAATGAATGGGAGGACTATTTCATTAACGCAGTCTTATTTCTTACCTTACTTTCAACATTTTTGCAATTTACATTGCCCACTTATCGCCAACAGGTAAAGAATTAAAGCGTGTTTTAATCTTTTTGAGACACCCTGTATATATATCTTTATATATATATATATATATATATATATATATATATATATATACATTCTTTGTATTTTGTAGGCAAGTACGATATAGTATGCCATTATCTTCTTTTAATGAATGGCGAGATCACGTCTTTTATCGGATTTTAAATTTTACTACCATAATTCTTCTACACCTTGCGAAAATTACAAAATGTGTAAAAAGGTCTTGAATAATGTTCAACAAGAATTTGCCATTACATATACTGATAAGGTTACTTCAAACTATTCTTTTACCTGTATCAGATATTATATCGACCTCCTCAATCTCAGCTATAATGATGAAGAAATGTATACCTTACTAAAATCACCGAAAAGGGAAATCGAAAACAATATTCGTGCATTGCATAAACGTATTGCTATAGACATCAAACACATACGCTATCCCTATCTGGTTATGATACCCAAACTGCATAAATCTCCAGTAAAGTTTCGCCCGGTGACTGTTGGATTCAAGGCATATATTACGACAGCAAATACGAAACATAACTTTGTAGAAACCTATCATGGCACTGATATTAAAAAAGGGATCCATAATGGCCAAAAATAGAATTGATGTGATTAATAGTATCCGCAATCACCCTACACATCTGATTTACAAAAGCTACGATTTTAAGGACCTTTTCAATAACATTAAACTCGAAGACCTTTACGATATTATCGTCGAAATTCATGATACCTACAAAATGCATAAATACATTGCATTGCACAAATTCAAGGCTATTCTGAATATTATACTTTACGACAATATTTTATTTAACGGCATCGCATACTATCAACAAAAGAAAGGTATTCCTATGGGGGGGGGGGGGGCTTCTCCTCCATGTTGGCGGATCTTTACCTTAATAAATACGAAGAGGGTACACATATATTAAACGAAATGCCCTATTTCCGCTTCGTCGATGATGTCTTAATTGGACTTAATAAATACAGCATTAAATTCGACTTCGGATTTTATCCATTAAACCTGGAACTTATCGAGACCAACGAGCTTCAGAAAAACGAGATTAATTACCTCGATATTACTATCAACTTCACTGAAAACGAACCCACGTACACACAACTTTACGACAAACGTATGCACTTTGACATTGAAATCAATTACATCATCAATTGGAAATCAAATCTGAGTTATGCCATTTTTCGTAACGTCATAGTGAAAGGCCCCAGGCCGTCCGGCTCGTCCAGAGGACTTGGAGCAACAGAATGGACGACCGTCGTAACGTCATAGTGAATCATTTCATACGCAACGCTAGAATGCATACTTATAAAAGCGATAGTTGCGATCTCTGGAATGCCCCTCCGGTACATGGCTGGTACCCTAGAAGGCGCCCTGGTGGTGCCCTTTCTTTCGAGGGTCAGAGATCCTGGCAGACCTGTTTGTCTCGCTTTGTTAGTGGACATTTGAGGAGTCTCACCTTTGAGCATGGACGGAAGGTTTTTAAGCTCTGCACTAAGTGCAGGACAACTCAGGCTTCGCCTGAGCATATTTTAAACTGTATTGATTTTAAGTTGGATGAGGTGTTTTCAAATCCTCTTTTGTTTTTAGACTTTTTAGAAGTTCATTGACTGATTGAACTGGTCTAAATTTGTTGGACCAATTAGGGATTAGGAACAACAACAAAAGCGATCGAGTCAAGTGCGACGCAATCTTTATCGTGGAGACAATAAGACAGAATTATCCTATGGGTTTCATCAAACATTATTATAATGTTTTGCACAATACCGAAGAAGATGCATTTCGTACCGATTTTGGCAACACCTTCGATATATAATCCAAATTGGCAACGCTTTTACCGACTACTTGAGCTTTTTTCCCTTTCCATTTAGATTTACTCGTTCATCTCGTTGGGTGATGTATATATCTTTCATGTAAAAGTGGTTATTACGCTTTTCAATCTTTTCCATCTTGGATGCAATCCTTTTATTTTGCTGTCCTCGTTTCTGCGTGCATAGAGCGTCTTTTGTTCTGATGCTTCATGGAAATTTGGCCTCAGGCATATATCGGCTCCGGGAGTGTTTCCTATGGAGTAAAAGTCAACTATAACCGGGAACTAGGGGTCACAACCCCCCTAGGCCTTTTCGTATATCCCTGTTGGCTTTTTCCACGCATTGTTCTTTTTGAAACTTTTATGTATACAAGACATTACAGTGATGCATTGCGCCTTTTTGTCTCAGTATTATTTGCTTTTCATTTGCTTCTCAGGTTATCGATGTGTACAGCCTTTTGGCTTATATATATAAAGTAACCATGCCATAAAGTAGGCATTATATATATATATATATACATATATATATATATATATATATAATGTCTATTCGGGTACTGAAGTACCTGTGTACCAAATTTCATAGCCGTACGAAGCATAGATTTCCCGCTACAGACTACACATACATACACAAACCTTCCTTTATTATGTAAGATAAAATTTTTATCGGATGCTTTTATTATTGGTAAAATTTACAGTCAATTTTATCAGTGTAGAAATTTCATATGTCTATTTTTTTTTTCAGAATCCCAAATGCTGAGCTTGTTGATTGTGATAATCGTTCTCATCATTGTCATTGTTGTCGTCATCGGATTCAGCCTCTGGTGCTACATCCACACGCATCGCAGACGGACCAGCAGTGCCGACATCGAAACCATGTCCACTTCTGGTTCTTCTTTTATGGCCTACCACGTGGGCGACAACGACGCCCTCGTTCGACCGGCACCCACAGAAAATGCGTTACCGGCGCCCTTCCACGACGGAATCTGCAGCCAGACATTTCCCCGAACCGTCAATCCATTCTACGGAAACCAAGTAGCACTGGTGTCTCTAAAACCTGTGAAAGAATTGTACTAAATGGATTGGAAACTTCGAAGCTGTGTTGGGTAATTTAAATGAAAGTAGAAGTAGGTTGTGTATGTCTGTATAAATGCTGGAATTATGTTATAACGATGGAATGATGTATTAGATTTTTTAAATAAAATGTTTTTGTCTCTAAATTATTGATATTTTATTTTAAACTAGGACCTCTGCCCCCTGTTCGCTTTAATTTCTCTTCCTTTTCTTTTGTCCTTCTTTTTGAAGCACCAGTAGTTTTACTTTAACTTTTGTCAGCCATAAGTAATTGAATGTAAATTATTTTCAAATCTGTTAAAATAGTTTAAGAAACTACTCACTGCTTCTGTTTATTGCGTTAACACTTCATTTTTTGTTCGTGCGATATTCCTTGCTGTGAAGATAATTGCGAAGTGAAGCCTTTATTAAACGCTCTTGGTCTCGTCCTGGCTTGAACTAGCACTTGAGAGGGATTGCAATTTTCAAACTTTCGAGAAACATTTTTTAACACTTTACAACAAAATTGAAAAGTGTTTATGACTTTGTTCATTCTGTCTGTCTGTCTGTCTGTCTGTCCGTTAGCACGATAACTGCCGTAAAAATGACTTAATCGAAATGAAATTTTAGTATGTTGTTCAGACGGTCTGTAGAACCTATGGGAATATAAATGAATAATATCACCCAATTAGTTTTGGATTGAACCCGGGTCGTAAAAATTAAATACATTGAGCCCTATGGGACCTAATTTTTCAAACATTTTTTAAGCGGATTTAAAATTCACAAATTGCTTCTAAAATTTTAGGTAATATTCAAATTGTTCCATAAAATATATAAAAAAAAATTCAACGAAATATATTCAGTAGTTTTTTAAATAAAAATTAAAATAATAATTACACCTCTTATATGAAACGATCACGTGACCATGATATGAAACGATTACATGACCCACTTCAAAATGATATATGGCATCCATCTTGTTTCAAAATCGTGATTTTTTTAAGTTCTTTTTAATTGATATTGAGTGTTGTATCCGTCCTAAAACTACTTTATTTTTGCTTAAATTCTGTGCATCTACATACTGAAACAACGCAATGACAATATATTTGAGTTCAAATGCTCATCTAAATTTGATTATTTCTACAACTAAGCCTATTTTTCACCTATGTAAAATGTAAACAGCAAAATATATAGAATGAGTTGTATTAGAATTCCTGTATTTTTTTAACACAAGATAATTTAGTTCATGGAGTCTGCATGGCTGATAGGTATGAAATATTAATTGATTTCATAAAGAGAAAGATGATTTTTTTCGATGAAGTTTCAAGCATAGAGTTTAATTTTTTGTAGCTCCATGGTCTTAAACAAAATGTTTAAATAAAATAAATTATTATAGTATTGTGATGAATGACATGAATGGGAGAAAGTTATGAATGAAATCCTGTTTTTATAGAGAGATCCAGGCGTGTTATTTTTTCTATGACGTCATTTGAATTAATTTCAGTTGTTTTCGATGAAGTTTTCAAATATAATAAATTATGGTAGTATTATGATAATTCTAAAACTATTACCGAGGAATGTATAACATTTTAGAGATGTTTAAACCAGGCAATTTATATTTCAATGCCGTCATTTGAATGAAGTTCATTTTTTTCGATGAAGGTTTAAGTTTTCAAGTATAATAAATTAATGCAGTATTGTGATAAGTTTCAAAATATTACCGAGGAATGTATTGCATTTTAGACTTGTTTAAATAAAATTGCATTGAAGTTGGAAAGTGTTTCATAATCAATGCTTTAAGCATGATTGATCTTTCTTGTTTTTATATTTTACAAGTAACGAATATTTTATGCAAAATTGTTTTCGTATTTATCACATAAATCAGTTTAATGGGTCATAAATAACTCCGTATAATTGTTATAATAACAATAAAATACTTTTATTTTTCAATAAAAATTTTGACGTAAAAATTGTTTCGATCTGCCGCAAACATCCGGGGTTGTTCAATGCCCCTTGGTTTCTTGGACGCTTAAGCGTCACTTAACCGCGGTTAATTCCCAGTTACGCCACTGATTTATACTCTTTGAAGTTTCATATTCTTCGGTATACCTTCCTCATTAACTTATATTTCGCAAAACTCTAAATAAACAATTATCAATATTGATAGCATCCACAATAAGCAATATATATATAGTCCATATATAATAAGTTTTTAATTAATTCAGAACGTCACAAACGAATTGCCAACTTGTGCAAGGCATTGGTATAGAGACATTAGCCCGTTGCGTGGTGGCAATCATCTGTCGCCTTACGACATGTGTCGTCATTTTCGTTAATTTAATGTTACTTTTGCAATTTTGGTGACAATTTCTTCAATGTGGCACCATTAAAAAAGGCGCGATGTTGGCAATAATTCGCCAAATGCGTCACTAAGTTATCCGAATTTATCGGAAAGCCTTACAAAGACGCGGATAGATAGGTTTTCAAATATAAAGATTTACTGGAGTGTGTCTCAACTCGACCTTCTCATAACAAATTCATCTTTAAAATTTTTTTTTTCAAATTTTACAAGAAAAATTTTGAAAAATTCGTATCGTGGGTCCAAATGATTACAATTATAGCATGTTACACTTCACTTTAAAGGACTTGAAAAAATCTTTAGATTGGTATCATACTTGACAATGTACCTCCCGGGGGGTAGTAACTTGCTCCCAATGAAGAGCTAATGACGTCACGAACAAAAGAAATTGTATCGCAACCACATAGACATCAGATAGACGGACATCACGGGTTTATGCTAGCGTTTTAAAGTTTATATCATTCGTTTTCTAATAAAGAATCACAACAAATTTATTATTTATATAACATTATTTTAATTTTCCTAGAAAATTTGGAGATTTTCCGAGCATTTGATTACGTTTAAAATCAATAGGTTCCAGTATTTATCAATTTTAATAATCATACCAAATTTCGTTAAAAACACTCCATTCGTTTGTAAGATATCGCATTCACACACTAAAATACATACACACATACACATGCTAACACACACACCAACATGAATACACACACATATTAATATACACACACTAACATGCACATATATCATTTAACAAGAAAGATCAATCATACATAAAGCATTGATTATGAAACATTTTCCAATTGCAATGAAATTTTACTTAAGCATCTCTAAAATGCGATACATTCAGCGGTAATATGTTTTAAATTATCACAGTACTACAATAGTTTATTCTACTTAAAAAGTTAAAACCATGGAAGTAAAAGTACTTTCTAAACTCCATGCTTAAAACTTCATCGAGAAAGGCAATGCTATAAAATCGTCTGCTTTTCTGTGTAAAATCAATTAATGTTTCATTCATACCAGCTATATTGCAGACACCAGCGCTAAATGATTTTGCGTTAAAGAAATTCAGAAATTCTTATACAACTCATCTTACAGCTTGATGTGTTTACATTCTCCATACGTGAAAATTAGACTTCATTGTAGAAATAATCAAAGTTTGATGATCATTTAAATTGAAAAATATTGTAATTGCGTTGGCGCAGAATATGGATGCACAGAAAATACGCAAAAATAAAGCGGTTTTAGGACGGATGCAACACTAAATATAAATTTAAAATAACTTTAAAAATCACAATTTTGACACTGGGAAAAAAGATGTATGCCATGTTTTATTTTGAAGTGGGTTGCGTGATCTCCATATAATATGGGTGTAATTGTTATTTGAATTTTTATTTAAAAAACTACCGAACAAATTTTGCTGAAGTTCTTTTTATATATTTTATGCGATAATTTGAATATTTTTTTTTAATTTTCAAAGCAATTTGCGAATTTTAAATTTGCTTAAAAAATATTTGAAAAATTAGGTCTCACGGGGTTCAACTTTTCAACCAGGTCCCGTTTACTCTTTTAACCCGGGTTCAATCAGTGGCGGATTTAAGGAGGGGCGATCGAGGCGGGCGATCGCCCCCTCCCCCAAACGTCTGACTAATGTCGACGTTTTATCAAATAAATTATAAAATTAAAAAATATATATATATCATTATATCATTAGGGAGATACTTTGGTCTTGTTCTCCCTCCCTTAGTTTATCCACGAAATCTCGCTCCCATAATAAAAGTAAAAAGAAAGCTCGAGATGCTGTCTTTGATGCAATTACGATAATAAGTGAAATTAAAAAAAATGTGAAATCCGATTTCGGGAATATATGCAGAGGT
The DNA here is from genome assembly GCA_951213105.1 of Amaurobius ferox. Taxonomy (NCBI): domain Eukaryota; kingdom Metazoa; phylum Arthropoda; class Arachnida; order Araneae; family Amaurobiidae; genus Amaurobius; species Amaurobius ferox. The sequence continues at coordinate 156,700,932 of OX578140.1, read as the reverse complement.
TGAGGGACTGTGTAATGATCTTGGAATTGAAATAAAAATACCACGTACTGCTAGACGCCAAGTTCATAGATCAACTGCTCCTAACATAACTCCTGAAGATTATTACAGAATAAATGTTTACGTGCCTTTGTTAAACTCCGTCCAAGAAGACTTAAAAGACCGATTCGCACAGGAAAATCTGGATGTCTTATATTTACAAGATTTAGTACCATCGACTCTTTTAGCGAAAATCGATACGGACGAAGAGTCACTCCTCCCATCTTGGACAGAGCTAAGCAAGAAGTATCACAGAATAGCCGAACTGGGAGTGGAAGAAATGAGCAGTACACTTCAAGTTGAGGTGATTAACTGGAGAACCAAATGGATGCGAGAAAATACAGATACCGGCAGAGTACACAAGTCTGCTTTTGAAGCACTACAAAACTGTGATTCTGCAGTGTACCATGTGATCTACGTGTTACTGAAAGTTCTTGTAACATTACCAATTACTGTAGCAACCGCCGAGGTTAGCTTCTCAGCACTAAAACGATTGAAGACATGGCTTCGAAACACAATTAGAGAAGATCTGCTAGTGGGATTGACTTTGTTGCATGTGCATTATGATATCGCAATTTCACCAGTAACAGTTTTAGATCGATTTGCTAAAGAAAAAGCAAGAAGACTTGAGTTGATATTATAATGATGATCCTTCCTGGGAGGTTAACGGCGCCAGGGTTTTTGCGATGGACCCCGTAAGGCTGTTAGGGATAATGATCGACAATAAGCTGAATTGGCAATTACATTTGAATAGTGTTATAGGTACTACCCCTGGCAAAAATTATGGAATCACTTCCATGTTATTTCAATAGGATACGAAGTTCAATACACAGTTCAATTTTAATGCACAGATACCCCTGAAAAACCTTTTTTGAGCGAAATTAAAGAACTTTAAACGCTTAACAAAACAAAAAATATTTGAAAAATTTTGCACTTTTCATTATTTAATAATTCACGATCAAAAAATGGGAAAAAAGCTAGAGGTTGAAAGAAAAAAATCGTAAAAACTAATTTGGAATAATAAATTTGATCATGGAAAATCATTAAGATATAGCTCCTCATGTTTATATGATCAAATTTATTATTCTAAATTAGTTTTTACGAGTTTTTTCTTTCAGCCTACAGCTCTTTTCCCATTTTTTGGTTGTGAATTATTAAATAATGAAAAGTGCAAAATTTTTCAAACATTTTTTTATTTTGTTAAGTTTTTAAAGTTCTTCAATTTCGCTCAAAAATGGTTTTTTAGGGTCTCCGTGCATCAAAAGTTGTAGAGCATTAAACTTCGTTGTTTCCTTATATAGTCACGTAATTTTTTTTTCTTCCAATCTTCATTGTTTTGCTTTGGTCTTAAAAAAATGATAGGCCGTATTTTATAAGCTGCAAAGAACTTACTATAAACTTCCGAATTTGTTCTAGTTATTTCAAAAATGTCAAATATCCGTATATAGGAAGCCGTTAAGAAAATCCTAAGTGAACAAACCTCCGAGAACATTTTGATCTACAGATCGCCCCCCCCCCCCCCCCCAAACAAGAGGCCAAAATCCGCCACTGGGTTCAATCCAAAACTAATTGGGTGATGTTATTAATTTCCATTCCCATATGTCCTATAGACCGTTTGAACCACAACCACATACTAAAATTTTATTTTGTTAAAGTCATTTTTACGACAGTTATCATGCAAACGGACAGACTGGCAGAATAATCAAAGTTATAAACACTCTTCAACTATATTGGAAAGTGTTGAAAACGCTCAGATTGCGTGCTTGAAACGTGCTCTTTCTTCGAAAACTCGAATTCGAATTTTCAACCCCAGTCACAACACTTTCCCTATAAATTATACTATGTATATAGGGAAAGTAAAAACATGTAAATTTAAAATATTTAAATATATTATATTATTTAATAATTCTAACATTATAAAATATAGCATTAATGCTATATTATATAATGTTATATTTAACATAATGCTATATTACTTTTCTTATATACATAATGTATAAGGAAAGTATTGTGACGGGGTCGAAAATTCGAATTCGAGTTTTCGACGGGAGAGCACGTTTCAAGCATCCCTGATCACGAATCAAACATTTTTGAAGTAATGTCTGTGTGTGTGTGTCAGTGAGTCTGTGGAGACGATAACTGACGAACGAATGGACCGATTCGAACCAAATTTGGTACAAAAATCACAATCCGTAAACAATGGAAGCCTATTGCTTTTATACGCAATCGAATGTTCAGAACTTCCCTAAATTTTCGAATGAAATTTTGAAAAAATTGTCAAAAAATCAAAACCGTTAATAAAGTTTCGCAAATAGACATTTCTTATGTAATTTTTCATTAGAAAACGATTGACATAAAGTTTAGAACGCTAACATGAACCGTTCTCGAGATATTGCACATTTTTCAAAAAAATTATCAAAAAGTCATATGAAATAGAAAAAAAAAATTTCCTATTGAGAAACATGTTCACTTTTCATATGTAATATCATGCGATAAATTGGGTGACATCATTCTCGTGGATATAGCTCGTTCCATTCATGAAAAAAGATACTTTGAGTAATACTTTTGTATTTGAACGCCAATAGTCATTTATCTGCTGTAAGAATAACTTATTTCTACGTCCATAACGCTTGGCGAGTATTTTGGCGACGAAATTGGCGGAATGTCGTCAACTTGGCGAATTTTTGAAATGTTGCCAAATTAACGAAAATCTCGCCAAATGGATAAAAACGACGCTAAATCAATGAAAATGACGACTCATTGTCGAAAATTCAATATCTTGAAAAGAACATTAGTATTTACTATAAAAAAAACCTATTTTTTTTACTGTAAAAGTACATTCATTACATTATATAAGGAAAGTCATGTATTGCCCATATCATATTTTTTTATAATGCAAAATATCAGTTTGCAGCGAGTACTAGAATTCTGTATAGCTCCCCCTCTGAATCTCATTTGACCCCCGTTTCGAACTTCTATGTACTTATCTCCCTCCCACCCTATTTATGTTCTCTCTCTTCTTTCATGCACACATGCACAGTTTGACAGCCCCATCCGCCCCAGTTGGCGGGCGGGCCTGCATGTGTTGTTTCCCGTTTGCTTAGGGCTAGTTACAAAGATATCGATTTTGTGACGTGCAATCGAACACAGCGCGTTAATCTGTACGATTCTAGTCTCTTTTTTAGTTTCTGTGGCTTTAATGCGAGGCTGGGTATGATTCGTCATTTGTGTGTGGCTCTATTCTGCGGCTTTATTTCTTTCAATACATGCCTAGTATAATGTATAAGGAAGGTATTGTGATGTGGGGAGGGCCTGATTAACGCACGGCCCTCCGGAGCCCCCAAATTTTAAGGAGCACCTAAATTTTGTATATGATAAAAAACTTTAAACAAAAATAATTTCTTAATTAATTTAAAACTGGTAATATTAGTTTTTATTTTAAATTAAAAATGTGTTAATAGTTTTAAATATTATACATCCTTTAAAGTCTTAATATATATTACTTATTTATAAAGTAAAAAGTTTGGAAGTTTTCTACATGTACTAAAGGGCCTCTGGAGCTGCGATCCGGAGCCCCCAAATTTGTTACTAAGTTGCCAAAGCGGACCCATTTCAATTAACACTATGTTCATTCAGTCCGTGATTTGCATCTTGTGCACCTTCAGTAGAACAGCAGTACTCAACTTAAAGCAATAACAATGGAGTACGAAATGACGAAAAGCTCATAAATTATCATGACTTTCTCTACATACATTTCTGTATGATAACGGGATATCCTATGGCAGTTAAGGTACGGGGATTGTACTCGAAGTACCCGAGTTTGATTCCTGCCGCGGCCTAAACTATGCGCGTGCTTACGTGGATTACGGACACGTTAAACATGTGGGTCCGAAAGTCCTTCCGAGAGGTCGGCGTCATTGGAAAGAGGGTACGGTCCCTGTGGATATCGCCCTCATTGAGTTCAGGTCTAAATTGAGGGGCACTTGGGCAAAGTCAGACTGGGGGTCTTTAGACCAACAGTAGCTGCATTCTCTTCCTCTTTGTCATGTATTTTGGGACATTGTTTTATGGGCTTGTTTTGGCCTTGTTCATCATAAGTGGAGATAAGTAACGACAATAACAACCTATATATATATACATGGTAATTAGTATTTGGCCAAAAAGGTTTTAAACGATGGTAGAGCTATGGAAGTAAGGTATCGATACAGTAAAGTGATCATGTTCTACCAGATGAGATCAACAACAGCGCCCCCTAGAGGCAAAATTAGAACATCTATGTCGGAAACTATGAGAGATACAGAAAAAAAGGTAATTTCAAAGTTGTAGAGTATTACCAAATTAGTAGAAAACGTAAACGTCATTTCACTTAATAAAAAAATGCTATTTACATACCGTACAGTTTAATGCAAAATGTATGCTTGATATGCCCACAGTTTGCCACAATACATGCCTGCATGCAGGAAAGATTTTCAGCCAGTATTACGGGTGAATGTTCAATATTACGTCTGAATTCTGAATGAGGAGTTTTTATTTCATTTTGCTTAAATTCACTTGAGATGATTTCAAAATTATAAAAGTTAGATATAAATAGTAAATGTCAAAAATACTCCGTAGGAAATTCAGTTTCTAGATCTATAATTTGTTTTTACAAAACTCTTACAGTTTTTAAAGAATCGGCTTGTCAAGTTGAAGAATATTGAAATTTTCCTGTTTTTCTAGTTTTCAATGTTTATATCTAAAAACTGAAAACGCAAGCTATAAACTATAAGAAGTAATTTGCAGCACAACTCTACAAGGATATATAATTTCATTTTGGATAGTGGTTATGATTTCGTTATTTTAATATTTTGACCTGTTATGGTTAAGTCCCACAAGGATATATAATTGGATTTCAGACCAGGTTCTTCGTTTCCGAAATGTAGTGGTTATAATTTCGACATTTTAATATTTTGAACTCTTTTGAATACGCCCAAAGAAGACGACTGCCCACAAGGAAAGATGCAATTCGCGCAAAACCATTTTGACTTCATCGAACTAGAGCCACTGCCTATTTTGTTTTTCTTTTGTCAGCTGCATGTTCATATTACAGAAAAAAAAGATCAAGTCTATACCTTTCTTGGGGAAGGATCTACAGACCCCTGAAAATCGGGTTTTGTCGCATCACGTATAATATTGTTGCGAAAGTGCAATATTCCCTCACTGGCGTCTTTTCTTTCAAAGGTCAGGCGGAGAAAACACCCGTATAGGTGTCCTTTCCCCTAACATGCGCCTAGGGTTGCCAAATTTGGCAATTTATCGCCAATTGGGTGACATTTGACGACTTCCCGATGGTTCGAGAAAGTCCTCGAAATAACGAGCATTCTATGAGATATGAGAGAATTCCAGAAGTTTCTATTGAGAGACTATAAAAGGAGTCATCCCTCCATTGGAGAGGCGTTAACGTGATACGAGCTACATTGAACTGTAATTTTTGTCCATATTTTGATAATAGTAGCAGCTGTTTTGTGAAATGGCTTTCGTCAATGTTTTAAGAATAGTATTAGTTATTTTGTGAAATGAGTAAAGAATTCAAGTGTTGTTTTACTGTGTATTGTTCCTGATTACTTGCGCTTGTGAATAAACGTATTAGTTATTCAGAAATATGGATTCATTCTTGTATCCTGCTTGCACACCCATGATTCCAAAGGATACGTCGTAAAACTATCATCATCATCATCACTCACTCATCGTGCCTAGTGGCACATGAGGCCTTCAGCTTGCGTCGCCGCCCTGGTCGATCCTGTGTCGCAGTCCTTGCTTCTGACCAGCTCGCCCATGCCATCAAATTCTTCTCTTGTTCTACCAGACTCCTTCAAATTAGCTTGGGTCGACCCCGAAATCTTTTTCCTTCAGGCGTCCAAGTAAGTGCCACAGCAGGGATGTTATGCTGCGGCATTCTTAAAACATGCCCAGTCCATTTCCATCTACGGCTTTTTATTTCCATCTCAATTGCTTCATGTTCTCTTGTAGAGTTCAGTGTTAGTAATAACATAAGGCTAAAATACTCCCAAAATTATCTTCAGACATTTAGTCTGCCAGGCATTCAACTTGTTGCATTGGTCCCTTGTTAATTTCTATGTTTCGGCTCCATACAGTAAAACGCTCTTCATTAAGGAATTAAAAAGGTTGATTTTGGTTTTTAAATTAAGGTTAGTAGCTCTCCATATTTTATTTAGTTTTCTAAAACAATTCTGAGCTTTTGCAATTCTTATTTTGATTTCTTCATCTGTTCCACCCTCCTTGTTCACCAGCACACCAAGGTAAGTAAAGCTATTTACATCATCAATGGATTCATCATATAATTTTACATTTCATAAGTTTTTTCATTAATTCTTTTTACTTAATACTTTTCATTAATACTTTTGTTTTACTTTTATTGATTCGTAAACCAGTAGTTTTAGCAAACTTATTAAGGCCATTAGTTTTCTGTTGTAGATCACAAAATCTAGAGGCCAAAAGAACAATGTCATCTGCAAAATCTAAATCTTCTAAAACGGATGTAAATTTCAACCTAATGCCTTCTCTTTTCTTTGATGGTGTTTTTAATTATCCAGTCAACAACTATATTAAATAATAAACCTGACATCACACATTCCTGCTTTTCAACTGCTTTAATTTGGAAGGGCTCTGTCAGTGTTCCATTTACTTCAACATAGCAACTGCTGTTTCGATATAGCTCCCTAATAATGTTAATAATTTTTGTGGGATTCCATAACTGTCAAGTATCTTCCATAACATATCTCTATCTAAAATCAATGAAATTTAAATATAGAGGTGCATTATGTTCAATTCTTTGCTCAATGATGTTTCTCAAAGTGAAAATATGTTGAGTGGTTCCAGCTCCACTTCGAAATCATGCTTGCCTCTCTCTCAAAACCTTCTCAATTTCGTTCTTTAATCTGCTGACCGTAACTCCTCCAGAAACTTTAGCTGGAATAGACATCAAAGTGATACTTCTCCAGTTTACACAGGAAGAAAGATCTCCTTTCTTAGGTATTTTAATGATTGTTGCTTCTTTCCTTCTTCCTGGTACTTTCTCAGCTTTCTAGATAAGGTTAAACAGATTTTTCAAATATCTAGCTCTCTCTTCAACATTAAGTTTAAGCATTTCTGCAGCTATCATATCATTTCCACAGGCTTTATTGGATTTTAACGCCTTCAAAGCATTTTAATCTCGATCAACGAGATTTCCTCTGCAGAAATATTTAAATAGGTGGCACATCAAATGTGACTACTGGCTGCTCATTAGTGTCAGTGTCGAAAGCATTTAGTGTTTTTCAAAATGTTCTCGCCATCTTTCCTTAACCCCCGCTTCAACAGATAAAAGTCTACTATTCCCATCCTTGACTCCGCATTCATGTTTTTTAACTTCACCACTCATTTGTTTGATTATTTGGTAAACAATTCGTGTCCGTCCAGTGTTAGCAGCATTTTGTGCTTCACTAGCTGGATCATCGTTGTATTTATTTTTGTCCTTCTTAGAGTTTCTTTTGACATTCTTATCTGCTTCTCTGTATTTTTCTTTATAAGCTTGATACAGTCTTTCAGATCTAGTACTGTGAAGAATAGTCTTTATATATTTTCCTTCTATGCTCAATAAGTTTCCATGTTTCACCAGTGCTCCATTCTTTAATCTTTCTCTTTTCTTTTTTCCCTATAGTATTTTCTGCTGTTTCGTTGAAAATAGTCTGTGGTTGACAACGTTACTTCATTATTCTCCAGGGCAGAGAATCTGTTTTTCAATTCAATATTGAATTTCTCGTAAATCTTCTTATCCTTTAATTTAACAATATCGTACCCAACTGGTCTAGTATTTTTACTGTTCTTTTTGCAATTAAGCAATTTTAACTTCAAATTCAACACTACAAGGTGATGGTCAGTGCCAACATCTGCCCCTCTCTTAACTCTAACATCCATCATATATCTGGTAAATTTTCCATTAATTGCAATATGGTGTGTTTGATTTCTTGTTTTTCTATATGGCGATGTCCAAGTTAACTTATGTATATTTTTATGCTTGATCTGGGTGCCTCCAATCACTAAGTTGTTTAATTCACAGAATGAAACAAATAGTTCTCTTTTCATTTGTATCGCTGCAAACTTCATTGCCTATGGACTTCTCCACCTTACAAATTCTGGAGCCAACTTTAGCATTAAGATCTCCAATAACTGGTAAAATGTCATGCTTGGGGACCCTATCCAGCACTTTTTTGAGTATATCATGAAAAGTATGAGTATATCATATCAAGCTAGAGTGGATAGAGATTTTTGAGGGCCATTTCGCAAAAAAAAAGGCGGGTTCTTTTATTTCGAATTGTACCAAAAACTAATCAGCACCAGGGTCACGAAGAGTCTTACATACTAAATTTTATGAAATTCGGTCCATTAGTTTTTGAGTTAGAGTGGATACATAGACACGCACAGACAGACACACACACAGACGTCACGCTAAAAGTGGTATTTTCGTATTCTAGAGGTCTCGAAATGTGTAGATCCGTCGAAAACTCTAGTTGCGATTTTCGGCATGATTCCAATACTTTCCTTATTTATTGCAGGGAAAGTAAAAATACTTTGTTAAAGTATCAACGATTTCAAATACAAAAATCTGATGTGGGCAGCACATGACTTTCCTTATATAATGTAATGAATTTACTACTTTTACAGTAAAAAAATAGGATTTTCTTGTAGTAGATACTAATATTCTTTCCAAGATATTGAATTTTCGACAATTAGTCGTCATTTTCATTGATTTAGCGTCATTTTTATCCATTTGGCGAGATTTTCGTTAATTTGGCAACATTTCAAAAAAGTCGCCAAGTTGACGACATTCCGCCAAATTCGTCGCCAAAATCTCGCCAAGCGTTATGTACTAAGAAATAAGTTTTTCTTAAAGCAGATAAATGACTATTGGCGTTCAAATACAAAAGTATTATTCAAAGTATTTTTTTTCAAGAATGGAACGAGTTAGATCCACGAGAAGGATGTCACTCAATTTATCGCATGGTATTACATATGAAAAGTAAACATGTTTCTCATTAGGAAATATTTTTCTTTTTATTTTATATGACTTTTTGATAATTTTTTTAAAAAATGTACAGTATCTCGAGAACGGTTCACGTTAGCGTTCTAAAATTCATGTCAATCGTTTTCTAATGAAAAATTACATAAGAAATGTCTATTTACGTAACTTTATTAGTGGTTTTAATTTTTTGACGATTTTTTCAAAATTTCATTCGAAAATTTAGGGGGGTTCTGAACATTCGATTGCGTATAAAAACAATAGGCTTCCAGTGTTTATGGATTGTGATTTTTGTACCAAATTTGGCTCGAATCGGTCCATTCGTTCGTCAGTTATCGTCTCCACAGACTCACTGGCACACACACACACATACACACATACTTTCACACACACACACACACAGACTTCAAAAATGTTTGATTCGTGATCAGGGATGCTTGAAACGTGCTCTCCCGTCGAAAACTCGAATTCGAATTTTCGACCCCGTCACAATACTTTCCTTATACATTATGTATATAAGGAAAGTAAAAACCATCTTTCTGTATAAATATAGAGAGACAGAGCGATCACACCAACAAAGGCAAGAACGTGTCTAGAAGACCCGATACTCATGTATCCCATTACTCATGATGTTATAGTGCGACTCCAACGAAAAGGCATTTGAGTCACGTGACTTTGGACGATTCCATTAGTTAAATTCAATGACAGGTAGAAACGTACTAGGAAGAACGGGTTTCCAGAATTGGCGCCTTTAGTGCGAATTAATAATGCACAATTTGTGCAGTATGAAAATGATTTATGCAGAACGATAAAGAGCTTTATATGTATAAGTACATTCAGTGTTACTGTTGGGATGTGGTGGAAATGTTTTCTTCATAATAATTAAAATTATATTATAATAAAACAATAATGGTCGTAAATGTTTTGTTAAAATTGAAGAGTTCGGTTGTAATACTTTTCTTGTAACTTAAACTATTTTATTTAGGAGAAATGCACAATGCGTTTTGTGCGTATGAATGAATGATTCATTTCCTAAAAGGAAAAATCTGATGTGAACAGCACATGCCTTCCCTACAGATTCATATTTATTTTCTTTATTTCTTTTATAATTCATTAATTTGAGTTATATGTACAAACTAGCACGAATAATTATTTGAAATTACACTGAAATTGCAGTTTTAATTCAATTTTTTTCCTGGAAACTTTGTAAAATTACTGAAAAGCTGTGTTTAAAAGTTCCAAAAATTTGTTGGCTGAGATTACCCCCCCCCCCCCCCCCCCCCCCGTAATTTATGGGTTGCTCGCTTGTGTAATAAGACATTTTCTTTAGGAAAGATCCTCGATCCATCTATAAAAGGGGAAAAAATACCTTGACATACACACATCTTTATATTTTTATCATTGTGTATTTTACTTTTTATATAACGTTGTTTAATTTCTATAAAATACAAAGAAAACGCTTCAATCTAAATACTTTTGCTGCCATTGAAAATCATTTCAGTAAGTTCTATGAATCACATTTTATACAGTTACATATTTCATAAAGTATTAATATTTGTTAATTCTAAAATAAATTTCAGTAATTTAATTAATTTTAAATATGTTATCTAACCATTTTCCTTGCTTGTGGGCCACTATTCGGACAGTCAGTTCATCATTAGAGATTACATTGCATGGCCATGTCATCTAAGGAATCTATCACCCCCCCCCCCCCCCGAGTTACAAAATTTGGAAAATGTAAAAATATATAAAAAATATCTGTTTTATATATATATTTGTTATTATTTTATAATATTTTATATATAAAATATTTAAAAAATTGTACCGCTGTCGCCCTTCTCGAAATCTGATTCTATACTTTCAGTTGACTCTTGAGTCATGTTCTGAAGAGGAGTCGGCACCTACCACAAAACTGATTTCTTCTGTGGTTTCTTCCACTAAATTGTCAATTTCCCAATATTTATTTTCAACTTTTACTGCGTGCTCATAATATTTAATCCACTGCTCCTTTGTAATGCTGGCAAGGGCTGTCGGATGGGGGTACATAACTTTTCTGAATTTGCTTCAGCCTAAAAAAAAATCGAGTACTTTGTGGACCACATTTCGTTCCTTGGAACGAATTACTTTTACTTCTACAGACATTTTGTCGATAAAAGCACGGTTCACAAATATCAGATTCTAATTAATTAAATAAACAGACGGTAGAAGTTGGAACAGATGTTAGACATTTTCTTAGTCGCAAGCGCAATGCTAGTAAAGCATTCCAACTATTCTAAATTTCAAACAATTGGCGAAATACACGCAGCAAATGCGATCGCCAAACAGGTTTCTGCGTTTGGCAACCCTTTCACTGTAGTGCACAGATCGTCTGTTTTGCCAGCTTTCTTCCCTATAACGAAATGGGCTCATCCAAGGTCATCTGCCAACTCATGGGAGCCGGACTATACTCAAGTATTTTCCGAAATCAGTTGTTTCTCTATTTATTTGCTAATCGGGCTTTTATTCACTGAGAAAATATTTTGAATCTTTTTGTCGTTTTTTCTGCCTATCATCCTACGATATTCTTCACTTTTTCGAAGTTTCATTCAGCAGCCATTTCCTCCTTATAAGTCATGATGCAACTATTTATTGGCTGGCGTGTTCTTGCCCTTGCCGGTATGGTTTCTTTGTGTCTATATCCTAAAGAAGCCGTTTTTACTTTCCCTACAATGCATGGTAATGTATAGGGAAAGTATTGGAATCATATCGAAAATCGTAATACGAGTTTTCGACGAATCTACATGTTTCGAGATCTGTAGAACATGAAAAAAACTATTTTTAGCGTGACGTTTGAGTGTATGTATGTGTGCTATGTATGTATTCACTCTAACTGAAGAATTAATTGTCCAAATTTCATAAAATTTGATAGGTAACTCATCTGTGGGTGACCTTGGTGCTAATTAGATTTTATGATTCTGGGAAAAGGAATTTGCCTTTTTTTGTGCGAAATAGCCCCCAAATCTAAAATATCAGATCTAAAATAAAATACTACATATGCTCAAATGTATCAATTAAATGCTTGTTACATAAGTAATTTTTTACGACAAAAGGAATAAGATCTATCTCCGGCGAGGAGGAGGGCCACCCAGAAAACCCTCGCGTGTCCCCATCCGAAACATAGTCGAGGGGCTGAATGGCCGGGAAGCGTTGAAGATCCAGACCGTCCGACTCATCCTAGGACTTGAGCAACTATTTGGACGGCCGTGGCCGGGAAGCGTGTCGTACCTCAGGCGTGACGTCAGTCGTGGTCAACCAGGAAGGGAGTGATAGCGCCTCTGACTCAGCGTGGTGCTGCCATCTCGTGTTGAGATCATTGGAGAGAGAAGGTGCGTGCTCGTATGTCCAGGGTGATCATTGTAGGAGGTTGATGTTGCCAGGCCCGAACTCGGAACCCGGTGCTTACAAGACCAACATTATAAGGTTAGAGCAAAAGCTAGCTTCGACTCCGAACTTATAATTCGGGTACATGTCTCTATCATCTTCGATCGATGTCTTTGGCAGGAGTAGAGTCGGCTGCTGCCACAATTCTAAGATGGACCACTCTCCCGATATTTAAATTTTTTATTTTGGGGAAATGACGATTTTTACTGTAGTTAAAAATATATTTAATAAAATTTCTTAAAATTTAATAGTTAAGCCCCCCGATGGTTATTCTGATGCAGATTGGCTTTTGATATGATTCGGAAAAGTATAACTGACTCTTTTTTGCGAAATGGCCCGCAAGGATAGTGAAAATTTAAAATAAATGACTAAAATTGTTGAAATATGTTAAGTACTCGTGCTTCAGGTAAATGTTGACAACTAGAGGCTTGTAAAACCTTATTTCAGAATTTAGTGAAATGTTCTCGACTGCTTCAAAGGACATGGGACACTCAGCTCCGTAAAGACTTCCACTCGGTAAGAAAGAAGAGCTTTTAAAAGACATGCAGGAAAGCGCGTGATCGAACTATCATCAAGTCCTTGGGCCTCAACAATCGTTTTAGTGAAGAAAAACAAATGGTTCCACAAGATTTTGCATCAACTATAGAAGACGCAACTTCCGTAACTAAGAAAGACAGTTATCCACTGCCAAGAATTAACGACACTTTAGATACTCTCTCTGAAGTGGCCTCGGCAGATAAAAGAATTCTGGGAGGGAGAGAGGGTAACCAGATATGTTATTTTCCATATCTCCATATATAATTGCTTCGAAATCCAATGGGTTCGGTGGGTTTCTTGTAGGGTTATGACCCCCAAATTCCCTCTCTTGACGATCTGGAAGTAAGTAGTTTTCGACACTAGATCTCTAGACCGAATATTCTTGGAGATACGAGCTCTATCCAGAAATTTATACGGAGAGTATATATAAGGAGACATCGCTCAGTTGAAGAGTAGTTGACGTGACACTAGCTGAATTGTGAGATGCGTCACTATTTTGAGGATAGTATCTGCTATTTTGTGAATTCGCCAAGCATTTAATTGCTGTTTCATTGTATCTGACATTTGTTTAGTTATTTTGTAGGATAGTTATCGAACTATTCGCTGTATATTGTCCCTGCTTACGCTTATTGGTGCTTGTAAATAAAAATGTTAGTCATCAAGAAAGTTGGGCTCATTTTTGCATCCTTTAGAGTACGCCCACGATTCCAGAGGGTATGACGTAACAATACACACACAGGCATCACCTCAAAAACGTTTCATTCGATTTTATGGGTGCTTGAAACGTGCTCCTCCGTTAAAAATTCAAATTTGAATTTTCGATCTCTTCGCAATATACTTTCTTCTTTCCTTATACATGGTATAAGGAAAGCAATAATTAGTAATGTGCACAAAAATCATCACAAAAAAATTGATGTTGGCAGTATATGATTCTTCCTGCAATAGGCAACTTACTTCTTTTAATGCATGTTAATGATGTATTAGATCTACGTCACAATGTTTCGATTGTGGCGCTTTTCTGGATGACAACACGTAAAAATATTTTGAAATTCCAAATTAATTATTATTTCGCTCAAATCTAACGTGACAATTGAAAATATTGCTAACATCTAAGCAATATAATCCATATATTAAAGGATGTTAATTATTAATTTATCAATTTTTTTGCCATTTTCCTAAATGTGGCCTCATTTTTATCAATTTAACGACATTTTAAAGAAGTCGCCAAATGGGTGCTATTTTGCCAAATGAGTTGTCAATGTCGCCAAATGTATCACTAGATGTTACATATTTAACAATACTTAGTATTTTTCAATTTTGTTATTTTTTGATAAATTTATTTGAAAAACGTGTAACATCACAAGAACGGTTCTAGGTAAAGTTTGCGTTATTCGTTTTCAAATAACAAGTTATGTATAAAATGATTAGTTATTTAGCATTATTGAGTGTCCTGATTTTTTCAAAAACTCATTTGAAATATTGGGCGCCTACCGAACTTTCAATAGGATTTCAAATCAGTAGGGTTCTAGTATATCCTGATTATAATAATCGTACAAAATTACGTTTGAAACGTTCCATTCGTTCATGAGATGTCGTTTTCATAGACTCACACACTAACACATACACACACTTCGAACGCTCAAATTGCTGCTCAAACCTTAGGGTGAATGGGGCGACTTGGGTTTTCAACACACACACACACACACACAGGTGTGTGTGTGTGTGTGTGTGTTGAAAACCCAAGACACACACACACTAATACACATTAACACACACACACACTAATACACATTAACACACACACACACTAATACACATTAACACACACACACACTAACACATACACACACTAACACGCACACATGCACTAAAATACACACGCACTAGCATACGCACTAACACGCATCCACACACACACACACACACACATGCATGCATAAGCCCCAAACGTTCGATTTGAGTGCAGGGATGTTTGAAACGTGTTTTCTGTTAAAAACTCGAATTCGAATATTCGACTAGAAATCTCACCCTCCCCTAAAGTTTCATTCGCCCCCCCCCCTCCCCCCCTGGAAAAATGTCCTGAAAGTCTGCCTGCTCAAAATGTTAAGCATAAACTCCTATTAATTAATTATAGAACTATATTTTTGTAGATTTAGTTTTTCAAGCTTATAGGACCTATTCTTCAGATTTTTAGTGCCATTTTCAAATGAATGTTTTAATAATTTTTTTTGCCTGTCTTTTTTTTTGATAATTTTTAAGGCCAAAACTTCCGAGCTCAATAAATCTGCAACTATTGTTTAAGAAGTAAAATCTTTCTTAGAAACACACCATAAATCAAATTAGTAACCACATACACCGGTTTCAGAGGCAAAAAATAACCATCTTTCTCTAGGCTATAAAGATGCATCTACCACTCCAATAGAGGTAAGCAAGTATATATCAAATAGTTACATCACTGGACCCAGGACGGAATTCGTAGCTAAATGAAAAATAGAACAGACAAAAAGATAAAACTTAGGAGGAAGAAAATAATCAGCAGAAGGATTCCAAACACTTTCTTAGTTAATAAGACTACGAAATTAAGTGCCGCATGATAAAATAAAAAATGAATCTGATTAGTTTCTGAAGCTACATGATTATCAACAACTAACTTGAAAGATATGAACAAAAAATTATTGTAAAATTGTTTGTACATAAGAATACGAAATTTTGTAGTGTGTAACAAAACTGAAGAATACAAGCTATTTCGGAAGATAAATGCTGTCTAAAAACTATTGTCATTTAACAAAAAACATTTTTTTTTAGATTACTGTAAAAATATCAGTTTATAAAAGAGTATACAACTTGAAAGAAATAACAAAAATAAAAGGTCAACCAATTTTTGAAAAATGCATCAACTATATTCATATACCATTCGATCAAGCTACTTTAAAAATGCTAATGAATAAAAAACTTTGGAACAAGAAAAAACATAACAAAAAACGACTAAAACAACCGGTTAAGTTTAATGTTTAGATAATGAAAGTTTGCACCATAGACTCGAGTCTGTCACTACAAGCCATATTCCTATTAAACGGTTCTGACCCGGATAAAGAACGGGTTTATATTTTTAAAAATCGGGATTGGAATATTCAATGTTTGAAAAATTTATAAATTAAATGTAATAAGAGTAAATAACATTTTTGGTGATTTCAGTTATACGATAAGTGTTTAAAAAAAAAAAAATTAACTTGAGACCAAAAATATCTCCATTCGAGCCATTATGTTTTTTGAGCGTGCATTACGCTTATATTAATAAGCGCTTATAAATTTGCATTATAAGCGTTACCATATACACTACGTGATCTGCTATTTAATCATTGAAAAATATTTTCAAGTAACTGCAAACTCTAGTTTACGTATCAAAACATTGTATATCAACACGTGTATACTAAAATTTGTTCGACTTTATTTAAGATGACCTTTTCTCTCTCTCTCTCTCTCTCTCTATCTTCCCCTAATAAAAAAAAAAAAAATGAAAAATGAAGCATCTTTGCTTCTATAGTTGTTTAAAATCTTAACTAATTTCGCCACATTTTATTTTAGCTCGACAAAATTGTCACTAGGTGCTATATAATGAATTTTATAAAAATCAACCTTGTTGTCTTTTCTGTGTTACATGCAGATAGACAGTTTAAAAAAGGGAATTCCTCTGAAGGCAACTAAAAGATTTATGCCGATACTGGGATGACCCCGAGTTCTAATCTCTCATGCAGCAAAGCCGCATCATCGGACGTATGGACGACGAAATCATCCACTGGGTAGGATCCGAAAAATACCCCTCAAATCAAGGTCCCAGTCACCAACGGTTAATGGCTCAGATCACAATTTGGACATCCCAACTAGTGTTTCTTTCAGGCCCGGAGACAATTCCTCGCTCCCCTAGGGACATTTTACATTAACTTTGTTTATATTTATGTGACAGCATTTAGCTATATTTATATAGGGCAAAGAGAAAACGTGTCTTCCTAAAGTGTCATTTGACCCCCCTTCCCCCGGCCAAAAAATCCTGAAAGACTGCTTGAGTCTAACTCCGCCACTTGGAAGAGTCCCATTCATGGTACGAAAAATTTGTCCTAATAAACCGATGATTCCCCCCCCCCCCCAACATGATGAATCTATGGCTACAGAGGCAACAAGACCCGTACGCCTTGAAAAATGCGGTCTCCCTAACCCGAAGGAGTAATACGGATAGGCAGACAGATACAATTCACAATAGATGCGTTTTTCGTATTTATAGGATACGAACATACCTAAAAACAACGCATAAATAATCGCTGAATTAAAAATAAATGGAGCAAATGACGCTATTTAACCAACTTTGGAAGTGCTACTAGTGAACCATGATTTAACAATTATCACTTTCTATAGTGAGGTCACATGACCTTTTCGGAGAAGGAAAATTCGGAGGAAGTAGGGGTAAATTGACTACTGGTGTCCGCTGATGAACATTGTTGAATAATCAGTATTGAGGCGAGTGCCAACTAGAATGAGCAGCTATAGTGATGACCACTTTAAAACCGTTTTCATAATTTAAAACCGTTTATAACCATAATCTTATGCGGACTCCGTAATTCGGGAGTGGGGATACTGTTATACCTTATTTAGAATGACTGAGCTGCATACTAGGAGTTGAAATGCAGCCATTGTAGAGCTAAAAAGATGGATTTTTTTCAACCGAGAACTTTTGCTCACGCAGATTCTTCCTATTGGCTACACTTCAATACATGAGCGCTCGGAGCAGTTGGTGCAAACAAAGCGCTATGATTCATGTATCAACTAGTGTCTTCAGGTGATATGACTAAAAGTGACGGTTCTGGCAATACCTACTGTTTATTTATTTTTTATTCGCCTTCATTTTGTCGCAACATAATAATTAAAAATTGGCCACAGGTATACATTGCTAGTTCTAAAACCACTCACGTATCAATATGTTGCGTGGAAATCAGGTTTTAGAGATCCAAGAAGAAAGCAACTTTGCGCACATGATACAATGAGGAATTAGTCAAATGATAAATAAAAGTCAACATTTACAAAGAAAAGTTAACATTTACTAGTCAATTTGCTTGGAAATTGATAATATGAACGTTACTTCCTTAATTTCATCATACCCACAGTTTTCCAAAATTTTATTTGTTAATTTTAATTCGTTATCATTTTAAAAACGTCTGCATCTTTTTATCTTGATTCAGCGATGGATAAACATAAAACTGTGTTAAGTTATGTCAATTTTAACTAAAAATTATGATCCGTGTCTAATTTCAATAGACGTCTGATAGGAAGATTGCTCATGGAAGACAGGAAAAGAAATGTGAACCAAATAAAATGGTAATTTCAATAAATAATTATGATAAATTTTAACAGCAGTAAGTAGCATGCACAGATATGTCTCCCAAAGGTTTGATAAAGGGTGTTTGGGTTTTGGATGTAACAAAAGAAAAATTTGGTATTCACATCACATTATCTTTTATAATATGAAGATCAGCCTGAGACCTTGAGTCAAAACAAGCGGGTGAGGCGAGTTTAGGATACAAAATCATCTATGAAAGAACCGTAAAACACAAAAGCATAGGAGCCTGATATTTTAAAATGGATCTAGCCCAAGGGCGACTGGGCCGAAATGTAAGTACAAAACGTTATTTATTTATAGTTTACTCCATTTGTGATAGAACTGTTCTCAAGTATAGGCAAAGTAGGCAAATGCTGGAGGCAAGCAAAACTCTGGAGGACTATCTTTTGTATTCAGTGTACTTTTTTTTCATATTATAACAGCTTTATCGCTGGTGGTGGTGGTGGTGTGTGAGTGTGTGTGTGTGTGTGTGTGTGTGTGGGGGGGGTAGAATTTGCTTTTGCCTAGTTAAAATGAAAGAGTTAAAGCGAATCTGATTCGGGATATGCTATATTTAACTATGCCAACCAAGATCGGGCTGTATGCGTTGTCATTTATACAGAGCCTGTAACCAAGTTGTCAAAATGATAACATGTTGAGGGCTACCTCTTAAAAAATTTCTGCAATTTCTCCAATTCTTTTATAGGTTATAGAACTTATATTACTAATAAATAAGTAATATAAGCTCTATGTTATAGACTGCGGCCCTCCACCCAAAATTTTATATTGCTTCAGAATATCTTACACTAATCTGTAGATATTTCCGTGTCTTTTTCTGGGAATTTAATATAATACACTATATACAGTCGAAGAAGCAGGCATCGTAAACAATCATGTACAGACAACTCGTTACAATCATGTATAGACACGACTCACTTATCACATTTGCATAAAACATAAAATATCTGACGGACATTGACACGTATCTCTTCAGTTCAGTTACATTTTTCGTGATTGGAATTTATGCCATTGAGTTTATATTGGAGTTTATGCCATAGAGAAAAATGACGCTAAGCATTAACAATTTTAAAGTTATGTTATTTTACGTACAAAATACATTTAAAATATCACGTATTCGATATATAAATAGAGATAGTACCAAAAGTAGCTTTTTGGACTATATGTGAAACAACAAAAAGTAAAGAAAGTCGACATATCTTTCGATCAATGTTTTCTCTACGCTATGTTGCTATTAGTTGGACTACTAAATGTACTAAGATTATTTTGAATATTGATATCAGCTTATTAAGTTTCAAAAATTTTCAAGCTTAAAAAATTAATTTCTGTGTATTAAAATTTTTATTATAAATACAAAATATATATATAAATCGATTAGATCTACAGAACCAGGATGTATTTTTACTTTATTTCTCCATTATGATAAATAATATGATGAAATATAAAAAAACATTAATTAACATATTATATTTTAAGAATTTCCTTTATAAATGTATTTTTCTTCAGGTCGTGCATATAAAAATTTTAACTAATTAATTATAATATTTAATAAATAAATTTTTATAATTAACATAAAGAAAACTAATATTCATAAGTTGATGCACGAATATTTTTTTCTAATTCAAGTTTCACTTTTCACCATCAAAATATTTCATTTTCAACTCCCCCACCTCTAGAAGAATATTCCGTCACTAGAGAAAAAAAAGTCTCCCAGCTCTGTGGATAAACAACGATCTGAGGGAGAACTTTTGTCTTCGCGCGTCTAATTTTATATTCTAGAACCCAGATGCATTTATGCTTTGATATTGTAGTACAGCAGATAGTGATAAAAAACTAAGGATTTTATTACGACATGCAAAATACATCACAAACATTTCGAGGTAAGATCCATAAAGTCATTTCCAATTTGTTTTTCGGTTATAATTTTACTATTATTTTTAGAAATGGCTGTTTCGAAATTTGTTGACTTCCCCTTTTAGGCCTTGCCGGACGTGATTGAATATAAAAATGCCCTTGTATATGAGGAATTTTATTTTCTTACTCATAAACGTCTAAAAGTCAAAATTGCATGTTGTGTAGGTCATGCATTTTTGAATTTTTGTATTTCATTATTGGCTTTTTTTAGTTTATGAAAAGTGTGCATTCGAAGAATTATCTCTATGACATTATGAGATAAATAAATTTGAATCCATCCCGCTACTCGTGATATCCAGCAAAAATAAAATTAAGCTACCATTTTCGTACCTCATGGTAAAATGACGTATATCGCGCTCATTCATTTGTCCGGCAAACAATATACAATTATACATTTTAGACTTGGCTATGCAGTTAAACATTATTTTATACGTAGTAAACATTTATTATTTTGTTATTATTTATCCATTCATTCTTTTTCGTCTCATTATATTGCAAAATTTTAAGTTTGTAGAAATTGTTATCTGGATTAAACTGTCAGTTTCATAAAATCATCCAGATTTAAATCGTGCATTTTTGTTTATTTATTTTTTCATCTGTACTGCACATTTTACGCGAATTCCTAGTAATGAATACGTTATCTAACAGAAATTGCACAATTATTAAAGCAATGAAATGGATCTCGCCACATCAAAATAATAATCTGCATTAAAATAGTTAAATGATTTTTTTAATTAGTACATGCTAATTTAGAATTTTTGTTACGCGTAATTAATGATTATTTTTTTAAATAGTTTGGCAGTGATTATATTAATATATAGTTCCACAGTTTATAGTTTCAATTCTATAAATCACAACATTAAAATTGGTATATAAAGATGTTATTAAACTGCTACATGGCTATGTCAGAAATTTTATCCCAATTCAAGTTTTATTTATGAAATCTATAATTTAACATCACATATATGTATGTTAAATTATAGATATATATTAGAAATATATATCTATAATTTAATTAATTATAGATATATATTAGAATATATATTAGAAAATTTCCTATTATAGTTACAATTCTATAAATTACAACAGTAAAATTTGTATTACCTAGGGGTGTTAAAGATAAACTGCTACATGGACATATTTAATTTTCAGTATTTTTTTTTTTTTAACATTTTCAGAGATTTTATCCCAATCCAAGTTTAATTATACAAATCTATACTTTAACACCATGATTTAGCAACACATCTATACATTTGAAAATTTCTTATACACAACTATAGATGTGTAGAAACTAACAAATGCAATATAATGCACATATAAAACATGGTTGTGTGTTTATCATTCATCTCATGCACACAGGATGCATGTTTTCTGATAAAACATGGTTGTGCTTTTTTTATTCATCTCATTAGCACAGGATGTATGTTTCCTGATATATTCTTATTCAATTTAATGAATTTTATAGAAAAATTAGCTAAATTCCAAATGTTCACAAAATAAGTTTATTTTTTTATTATTGAATGTATGAAAAAAACAATTCTTTCAATATAGATACGTTTAAGGTTGTCTGGTTTTATATGGTGAAGAGAAAAAGGTCCATGGGGGGGGAGTAACCAAATTCAGTTAATATATGTCGATTTTGTGTACATATGTGTAATATAAAAATAATATTGTGTATACACAAAAAATTTATAAATAAATAAAACAAAACACCTTGTAAAAGTTTTTTTTGTATAACTAGCACATATCATACCCTTGTTTCAAAAGTGCCCAAACTCTAAAAAATCTACTTGCTAGAGAATGGTTTTTAACAAGGAATATTATTTGTTAAATGTTCGGTACTAGCCAATGACTTGGGCACAAGTTACTCAACAATATAAATTGTAAAAAGTTAGACTCAGTAAGAAGACAGATAAAAGTCATCAGAATTATAATTTTCCCCTAATTAATAATAATAAATATTTTCAATTCATGTGTTTCTAATTCAGGAACAGAGCATCACAAATTGAGACATAATGTCTAAATTTGAGGGAGATGTTTTGTCAAAGACTTCAGCATTTAGCAGATGTTGAAAATGTATTTTGCACTGGAGCTTGCCAAAAATTAATTTTTGAGGAGTATTTTTACTCCTTTCCTAAAATTTAACAAGTAATTTTCTAAACTAGGAAGTATTTAAAATAAACTAAGGAATAATATTATAATTTTTTTCTGATATTTCTTTTTAAATATATAAATAAATAAAAACGTACATTTTTAGACATCTGCCTGTTTTGATGGAGTGATTGATCTGTCTCTTGCTCTGAAGAATTCTCACATTTCTCTTGAGATCAGTTGATATCCATGAACAGGTTTTGCTTTTATTATGCATCCGTCAGTTGGAACAACAACCGATCTCTGTAATAGCAAATAAAAAACTCGTTATATATTGCAATTTTGTGAAATGTCTAATAAATTTAGTCTTGCTACATGGCTGGTTTCAAATTTCCCTAAAATTTAGCTGAGGCTGCTACACAAAGATGCGATGTTAAAGTTCATGTCACAGAATCCACCTGTAGAGGCATTTGGAATATGATCTCATTGCAGATAATGCTTAATATAACATTTATAATATAATATAGCATATATTATAATATTGAAATTAAAATATGAGGGAAAATTTTTCATTTTACCACTACAAATTTATATTTTTACATAATATTTTAAGGAGTAAATGTGCATTTCAGTGAACAAAAATCTGGATTCATTTTTTAGCTAATTTTAAGTATGTAAATATTATAAACCAAAATATTAAAAAAAAGCATAATTTCAAATTTTTTTTTGTTATAACAAAAATTGTTGAAAGTTCACTAATTGATTTTCGTCCATTTAAATTGGACTATAGCTCTACTGTATAGTTTTTATTTGATACAACTGAGTGTATTCTGGAATATATGTTAACTAAATCTACAGTTACTTTTCATTTAAATTTTTGTTATCTTTTATTATAATTTTGTGTGAAAAAAACATCCCCTCACTGAATGGATTTTATTACGATTCAAGGTATTGATTAAAATTTCTTTTTAATTGAAAGTCGTTTTTCTGTGTTTGGACTGATACAGAAGAAATCATGAAAATGACTTACCACAAAACTTGTGAAAGTATTATGAACTTTTATGTTCACTTAATTCAGGATAAAATATTGAAAGGAAAAACTGCTGATGCAGGAATATAAAATAAAGTGTCCTTATCATATGAGACAATGCAGTTTCCATTGCCCATATTATTTAGGAAAAAAATGCAGTTTCCATTTGAAACTGACAGTTGATTTTATTTTGATGATACGAGTAGGCTCTTTTGCCTCATATCCTAATTTAATAGAGTTTAAGGATTTTCTCTGGCTAGAGCACTTAAATCAAGTGTTAACACACCATGCTGATGAATCTTAGATAATCTCTGGACATTGGTGTGTGAATTTTATATATTTTGTGCTGCTTTTATTATCAGTTTTTTTTTAAATTTATTAAGCTAACAAGTCATTAGTACTGTTGTATTCATTATATCAGTTTGAATTTCACTTTTTCCAGGATTGCATTCATAAACTTTTCATCCAATCCCAATGAAATTTAGTACGTTGTTGGGTCCCTATGAGTCCTCATTAAATATTTTTGGATAAATAGATAGGGTGGGGAGCTATAAGTGGCAGACAACAAAGACTGAGAGTTTTACTGAGAGTTGTATCATACATCCTTTGGATAGGGAAACTACTATATGAGATTTTTGAATGAAATCAATTTTCATGGGAAAGCATTTGTTTATGCATTTAATGAGATAATTACTGAATTTAAAATATAAATTTGCCCTGAAATTCAAATACTTCTTTTAGTAACAGCATAAACAGCTGATTTTGATTAAATAAATCAATTGGCTTTGGTGCCAAAATAGTCTTCTTTAGAATAAAGACTGCAAAGGGATTGAAGCTTCAACTGTTTTGTTAATATATTTTTTGTTATGTTTATATGCTGTTTGTTATGTTTATATGTTTGTTAATAAGGAAGTATTTTATTAACAGATTGCAGCAGTTTGACTGAATTTTTATATAAAAAAAAGTATACATTAAAGGGTAATTCTTATAAAGTAGCTGTTCATCATTCAATATTTAATTAAAGTCAAGATATAATTTTAACTTATAAGCATTATATTGTTTAATAGATAAGTGGAGTTAAGATTATTAGTTTAGGGATGCTGAAGCTTCTTTAGTCCCAAACTGATTCTCAAAAGGATGTACAGGGCATTTTGTTTGTAACTTTTTTAATAATATGACAAAACTTTTTTACCTTAAAAAAAATTAAATTAAGGGGTAGTCTGAAACCATAGGAATCTGAAATTGTTTGCTATTTTTATATTTTTGTTTCATGGTATTTTACTAATATAGAGTTTACACATAGCAGTGGCATAACATCCACAGAGGCTAAAGTCTTTCCAATTTAAAATCTGATTTAAGGATATATTTATTTATTATAATTTTTAAAATAACTTTGCGAATATATATATATATATTTTTTTTTTAGAAAACTGTTACGCTTATATGAAATGAGACATTTCAAAGTATTTATCCCATTTAAACGCATATCTAGAAGTTGAAATCATCTAGCTTATACGGTGTTTTGAAAGATTCATACTAGTAAAAATGCCCAACTGTTAAACTTACCCTCACTGATAAGCTAGAACTGAAGACTAGCTTCCATAGGTGTAGCTATTGCTTCCCCCCATTTTTAACCGTCATGAAGTTTCATCAATGACATATAAGTGAGGGGGTGAGGTTGGGATAAAAATTCCTGGAGCAAGACTAATGGATCCGGCATTTTGGGTCAAACATGGTTCTATTAATCTTTGCGGAAATAAATTCTATGTAATACTAAAAAGTATGAGGCATTTTCCATGAATAACATGGCATTCACCTAAATTTAAACAATATCAAGACTAAGAAATACACTAATAATGACTGGTATTAAATGTAGTAGTTTGCTAAGTAGACTTAGCTTTTTGTCACAGCAATAATACGTCAATGCATCCATTTGCATATTTGAGAGTTTTAGAAAGAATAAATCTGATTTCTCTTTAAAAATCACATTACACGAGAATCTCAGTTATACAAAATCAATTGATAATTTTCTAGCAGATTTTTAGCATATTGTGGTTAAGATATTAAGTTTTCAAAGTATAGTATTTGTAAATAATTAATATACAAAATTGTTTAAGTACATTGTTGACTAGTGATTTTCAATGAAGCTTACGTTCTAGTTACATTTTTCACCAATTTTCAGTGCACTCTTTTGAATTGATTTATTTCATTAGTTCTAGCTGTTTATATTTACAAAACTGATATATTTTTTCTATCACTTGCTAATAATATTCTAATGTATTTCTAGTTTCTACTTCGTACATGGTGCCCGCATAACTTTTTCCAGGGGGATGGGGGGCAAACTCGAACACATGATGTACAACATTGACTGGCTTGATGCTCGCCTCTGTTGATTTGAATGTTCAAGGGGGAGTGTGATTCCCCCCTTGACCTCCCATATGGGTGACCATGACTTCATATGTTATAAAATTCTGAAAGTTCATCTAATTTAGAAATAAGAAAACATTTAAAATGTTATATCTTGTATGTGTTCATCTCGCATAAGTAACATTTTTTAAAATCTTGTGCATTTTATCCACTCATTGAATTTTTATGTGAAATTATTTTATTTTACTCACCAATAAATAAAACTTATTGAAAATGCGAATTCCGATATAAATTTTACTTGTAATACTACTTATTTTTGTCAATCACACAGTCTCCCCAGTAAAAAATCACACGCTACACTATTGCCGCAGAGATATATTTTATTTATAAATAGTTAATTTTTATTAATGTACTACATAGATGGAGGTTGGGGATGCTATGCGCTCCCAGCAATTTTTCATATTTATATTAGTTTTAAACATTGAAATTCATTGTTATATGAAAGATAAAAGGATTTTGGCATTTTCTAAAAGAACTTAAGCACTCCCAAACAAAAAATCCTAATTCCACTTATGCTATACTAGAGTGAATTACCCAGCATTGCTTGGGTCCTAAATAAGCACCTGCCCCTTAAATAATACATTTACAAATAAAATCACTTACTTTTTAAATTATTTTCAAACCAAACCTTCTCAGTTTCTAAATCATTTCTTCAGCGAATTTTGTCAGAAAGCGAGAATATATGAGAAGAATTGCTGCTAAGTTTGTGTCATGAGTACTGAGCGATGATCAGGAAAAATGTTGCATAGAAATCTGTCAGGATTTTCAAGAACAGATAAGAAATGACCCAAACTTTCTTACTAGGATTGTCATTGGTACTGATGAAATGTGGGTTTACAGGTATGACACAGAAACGAAACAACAGTCATCCCAATTAGAAGTCTCCTGTATCACCACAACAAAAGGAAAATGCAACAAGTGAGAAGCAACATCAAGTCAATGTTGATTTGTTTCTTCAATTTTGATGGAATTGATCACAAGGAATTTGTTCCTGTGAGCCAGATTGTAAATGCTGCATTTTATTGTGATGTCCTGTGGCGGTTTAGAGAAGACATGAGGAGGAAACTCCCCTCAAAATGGCACCAAAAGAATTGGATTCCATTTCATGACAATGCACCTGCTCACACCTCATTTGCTATGCAGCAATTTTTGACATCTACAAACATGGCAGTTCTCCCTCATCCCTCTTACTCATCAGATTTAGCCCCTGTGACTTCTTTCTTTTCCTAAAATGAAAATGAAGCTTAAAGGGATGATTTAGCACTGTAAATGAAGTCTTGAAAAAATCAGGTGGAAATGAATGCTCTAACGAAAGGTGACTTTGTCAAGTGTTTCCAATTGTGGGGAAAGTGCTGGTATCAGAAGTTTGCAATCCAATGGAGACTATTTCAAAAGTGGAGGAGAATTAAGTACTTAATAAAGGTACCTCAGTAAATTTTTATAAAGAAATTTCAGAAACTTCTTGGGTACACATAACTTTTTGCCAAACTATAGAATCGTGTTAATCTTACGTTTTTGGATGCAGCAAAATAAGTATCAGTCTAATAACCTAAAAAATGTAAATTTCAATGTATTTAAAACTAAATAAATATATTTGAAGGAATTGCCTTACAGATTCGGTTCAAAGATCACTGGAAAGAACATTCTTCAATCTTTCTAATGATGTCAAAATGGAAACTTTGATAATATTTCTGGTTGTTAAGGGAACGATTTGTGAGAAAATCACCTAAAATTATGATAAATCATAAAATGACTAAAAACATAATTTGAATTTAAAAATATCTTACTGAGCTGTATTTTCCTAGGTCCTGAAGTATCTTTGTACCAAATTTCATCGCTGTGCAATGCTGAGATTTTCCTCTACAGATGACACAGACAAATTTTTTATTATGTGAGATTTATCCATAAAATGTATTTATATTGCTTGAAAAAGTAGTAAGAATTAATTTTATTGTTGAGCAGTAAGATTCTGCATTCTTAACAAAATTGTGAGTTAATAAAATATTACCACAGAAGTGTGTTAAAGGAAAGCAACTGCATAACAACATATTAGAACATAAGACAAGGTTTATTAATGTATCTATCAATGCAAATTTTATTATAGCAAACTATTTAATGTTTTTATAAATTAAAATATTAGAAAGTGGGAAAACTCTGAAAATAAAGTACATTTTATTGCTACAAATATTATCTGTAGTGTTTTTACACACTGGTAAAATTCCAAGGAGTAAACAGATATTTCAATGTGTACTAGATGTGTAATTACTTATTTTGGCCAAATTCATGTACTACTAACAATGTGCGAAGCTAACAAAGCAAAATAGATATTTATAAGGTGTGTAGAAGACTTACACACTGCCTGTGCATGACCATTTTTTAGTTTGTCGGTCCTTACAAAATAAGTTAGAACATCACTCTTTCACACATTGTTTATTTTCTGTAAAAACTTATTTTCTGTAAAAACTTTCTGTGCTACTCAATTTTCATTGAAATCATTTCTTTTTTAAAGATTTTACTTTAATTATTTATTGTTTTGAATCTTAGGTACTGCAGCCCCGGGTGTGACTTACTCTGAGCACTCTTATGATAATCATATTGTAAGTTCAACCTTCCTTTTTCGCATGACAGATTTATTATCTACAAACTTGCATAATTTATTTATTATTCATTTTCTGTCGTGATTAATTAATTCATTTGAGTTGCTTAACCATGGTTTATATAATTATGTTAGATATGCAATTTTTTTTTCTATTTTGCAAAAGTCTTTATCTTACTTAAGATCAAATTGAGAAAAAAAAGTGTATTTTGTATTTTTATTTATTTATTTTTTATTACTAGGGGGCTCCGCCCCCTGCTCTCTACTCTCGCTAACTCCTGCAAAGCTCACTTCATCTACTCGCTGATGCTCACTTCACAAGCGCTATGCTGGTATAATACGCAAATGGGTAGCATCGTTGTTAACTGGCATTCACCACCCTTAGAACTTGCTTCTCTACCTCTTTCAATCTGGACGGCGCATACGATATCCTACCTGTCCCATGCTCGCTGATGATCGTAGATTCCTGGGGCTACGCTCTGCAATGGCTGCCACTCATTAACCTGTAACTGGATTCACGAGTCTGCAGGCTTTGCCTCTTAATTGCTGACGCTCGCAGATTCCCGGGTCTCCTTCCTCCATTGGCTATCGCTCATTCACCTCCGTCACTAGATTCAAGAGTTGGGAGACCTCACATCCTACTTTCAAATTCGCGATCATTTTTGTTCCGCCTACTACTCAGGCGTAGTGCATTCGTTGGGGACCATCTCTTGTTAACGGACATTTATCTGCCCTAGTGCTCACATTGTGAGCTCTTTCAATTCAGATGGCGCACACGATCACCTATGTAGCCCATGCTCGCAAAACCCCTGGACTCCACCTTTCCCTTGACTGCCACTTATTAAACGCAGCTCTCCGCAGGTGTGCTGTCCCCATGGGGGCTTCCTCTCACCTATTCCTCACTAACTCTCTTAACTTCGCGAACAATGTCACCAAGCTCAGCCTCCAAATCTCTACTTTCGCCAACTCTGAATATTTCTTTGTAAGTTGAGAGGCTTCGTCTTCTACTTCCTGGCGCTCGCTGAGCCTGCATCGCAAATCCTTTCATGCCGCCTGCTATTAAGATTGATAGCTTGCTGTATTAGGAAGAAATGCAAAATTTCATAGCTGTAGGTTTTGCTGCTTGTTTGTAATATAGTTTTACAATACATGTTATGCTTTCAGTATATTTATTATTTACAACAATAAAACATTTAATTGTTGTGTAATATAACAATGAAATCCTGATGTTCATGACAACAATGGTTGCGAAACGGTCTGTTTGTCAGAATAAACAAGTCATATGATTGTCAACATTTCACATTTTCCTAAGTGCACTACTAATGTTGTAGTCATGTTTAGAAATAAATATCAATACTTTAAAAGTTTTTAATACTTCAATAACTCTGTCCTCACCCATTTTGTAACATTTCTGCTAGAAACCAATCAGAAAGAAGCTAGCAATTGTTTTGACCAATTAAATTTTTGCCCGTAGAGAAGGAAAAATTTCACTTCAGAAGTGCATAAAAATTTAATAACTCAT
Organism: Amaurobius ferox; assembly: GCA_951213105.1. Lineage (NCBI taxonomy): Eukaryota > Metazoa > Arthropoda > Arachnida > Araneae > Amaurobiidae > Amaurobius > Amaurobius ferox. Next base: position 156,670,915 of record OX578140.1, on the reverse strand, counting down.
TAACTAAATCGAAATTTAAAAAAAGGGGCTCCGTCCTTCAAAAATTCAAGCATGTAGGTACATGTCAACAAAAATTGGAGATCTTCCTATTGCTAGTTTGTCCAGGACGCGAACTCACAACTCAAATACTCTTTGACATTATTTCCTAAACTAATTTTAAATTTAAAAACGGTTTATATCAGTGTGTTCCCCTAATATTTCTTTACAAATGTACCAACTTTCATATGCTATAGATTTTGCGGTACATGACAAAGAAACTTGAGAAATGCTAAATTTGTCAAACAGCTGCGGCGTCAGCTATTTTTTTTTTTCATATAGAAAGATTTTGTGTGTGTGTGTGTGTGTGAAAGCCCCAGGCCGTCCGGCTCGTCCAGAGGACTTGGAGCAACAGAATGGACGACCGTGTGTGTGTGTGTGTGTAGTTATACTAGTTATTGAGTTAGTATTAATGTTTAATGAAGGGATGTCAATTGGAGAATTCGGGGATTTGATCTTTGCATTTTTTGGGGGTTCCTAAATTGGATACTATATTTTTAATAATTATGCAACTCGTCAAGTTATAACAAGGTGTATAATTTTAAGGGGTATAAAGTTGTCAAATTTTATTGACCCGTCCCCATTTTATTTACCAGGATAGCACTTTTTGATCAAATGAAAATATGTGTTAAATTTTAAAATTTTTATGTACATTCAGGTGTAATGCATGGCAGATTGTTATTGTACAATATCAGCTAATTTGTTTAATTGCCATTCTCCATTGCACTTAATAATGTTTGTATATTACATTTGAATGTGCCCCTAGTGTCTATTTTATTATAAAATGAAGAGTTTTGTGATTTTAAAATAAAATGTCAGAATAATATTGCCTATAATAGTTAATGCATAACATTTACATCAGAATCAGTTTAAAATTTTTTCGTTCCCCAAATGTGAATTGAATTTCTCTATATATAAATATCTTTGTGTAAATCAGAATTTATTAGGCAAATATTAGGTACTTTGAGACCAAAGAATGTGCCAAACAGGGTTAGCAATTAGATGCAGAAAGCTAGGCATCAGTGATACTTAGCCATTTTTCATCATTTGCCAAAATGTTCTACTTGGGTGCAGTTTAAAAATAATTTATTTTGTTTTTATTATTCAGCTTGCGAAATAAATCTTCTATTAGCTAAATCTTCTATTAGCGGCCAAAGAAAGGATAAATGGATCAGTCGGAATTTGCATTATACATGCCCCCCCCCCCCCCCCTCTCCCAGAAATGTTATAATAAAAAATGACTACTAAGTTTAAATTTTCGGTTATCAAAATGAAATTTATAGGTGCAAAATATGACTAGAGACTGGTACTTTCAAACCCTGTTCTAAATTATAAGATAGAAATTTCTATGTAAATTTTTAAACTTACAGAAATATTTTAAGAGTACAATGATGAATTGAATTAACAGCTGAAGGAGTAATTTTTGTTTGGGAGATACATGCAAACAGTATTATAAAAAATTGACAAATTTGCAATTTTGTGTATTTTGGAACTAATTTGATGCAATGGTTTTACCATGTACATACTACTGTACAAATGTTCACAATTAAATGCTAAAATTGTTCAATTTTTACTCTTAAATGATTAAATATACGTCATTTAAAAGTTAAAAAAATATCTACATAATAAATATTTGCATATGTCATTTTTAATTAAAAGTTTCTTATGAAATTGTTACAAATGCTGTATTTTAAGAATCACTAACTCATGAATAATCAAAATATTTACAAAAACAGATAATTTATTTATAACTGAGGTAATTAGAAAATGATAACAAATGATTGTACTGAAAACCTTATATAGCTAATAGAGCTTATGTACAATTTTTTACAAAATTTGTTTTTTACCCTTTTTATATGTGTTTTCAGTTGCAGTTTTTAGTGATTTTCTGTAAAAATAAATTTAATAAAATTTTATTTCAAACAGAGTTGATTGTAAAAATAAATTTTAAATTTTCACTTTTTTATTATTAATTGTAAATTGGGCCTTAATCAAACAAAAATATTTAGCATTTTTTCTAAAATCTCAAATTAGTCATGTATTTTCAGATATTTTTTAACAAAGTGTCAACCTTAATGTTTTAAATGAAATATACAATATTTGTCTGAAAACTCCAAAAATAATTTTTTTTTTACAATAAACTTTTTTACACTACAAAATTATCCTGTTGCTCCAAGTCCTCTGGACGAGCCGGACGGCCTGGGGCTTTCACACTACAAAATTAAGGAATCTTGTGACTGAATCATATTTTAACCACATATGTTCACCTCCTAGAAATTATCTATATAATTATGACTATGTTTGATTGATAACAGTTTCTACTTTTTAGTTAAAATTATAGCAAGTGATTTAGCAAAATGCTAGAAAAAACTGACATGTTTAAAATCTAAACATCTAAACAAATTTGCAAGTTGCACAATTCTAACTGGAATTAAAATGAGCAAAAAGACCATTTGTGAATGGCATTTATTTAAATGTGCTACTTGATAGTTGTTTGATTGATATTATTTTCAAAATATTTTGTGTTCAGCCCACTGTTTGTTATTATTTGTTTCTTTAATCCTCTCCCTTTGTTTTAATCAACTCACTTACAAACTATTTTGTTTATTGCTGATTGATTTTTATTTAGGTAATAACTTTTTATAATATTTCATGTTTTTGTCTTTTGAGTCTTTGGATATTTTTTTTTTAATTAGAGTTTGCTTAAAGATACCTTAATTTTTCAACCATTATAATTAACATTTTTATTAGCATTGTGATTTCTGCTTTTTTTTTTCACATTTTTCAACCATTTTAAGTATTTTTTTTCTCCTGTATTTAGATTCTTGTGTTATCACCTTGTAATTATATGATTTTGTATTTGTGTAATTTTGAATAAGAAATTGAGTAAAACCTATTTTTAAGGTGCGCTAGTTTTCAAAACTTTTTCTAGATATTTGGCAAAATATGACGAGGCACTATAAAACAAACTTGTAATTTCAAATGCAATGTCAATTTAATTATTATTTTGTGTGATATAAAGTAATTATGATATAAAGTAATATGAATGAAAAAATTGTGTGTGAAGAAAGCCATTTGTTGGTCACATCATATTTTCATATTATATTTTGGTTTGAAATTTAAAATCATTTTCATCTTTTAAGGGAAGCGACAGGAATTTTATAGAAACTTTTAAATTTGCTATATAGATGAATATCTGATAAATGTCAATTTTGTGTCCCTTGAGCTTAAAAAAAAATAATAAATAAGGTAGATTAAAAAAAATTATACTGATTGGTAAAATTATACTGTTGTTGAAATCCTTTTCAGAAGCAAGTTTAGAGGAAGATTTAAAAATTAAAATAAGGAAATTTTAAAATAGGAATTTTTAAAATAAGGAAAATTTGAGTAGCATATTTAAGCACAAATAAAATAATAATTTAGCACACATCTGTTTCGAGGATACACTGGATCTCCTTCACTAGTGAAAGAGCCAACAAACCTGAAGCCAAAAAGATGAAATGGGCACAAATAGAAGAAACAGAGTGCTCTATATATCCAATCTCTGGATTAAGGGTTCACCTGAGAGAACCAATCGGAAAGCAGAATGAAGAACAGACCAATTAATTCGAAACGAAAAGCAACATATAAAGTTGGCGTGCACCAAAACATAGCAGAAATATGTGAACAAGATGGGTCAAGTCCAAACAATCGAATAAACAAAACCCAATAAGATGAAAAATAAGTCAAAGTGACATACAAGAGCTCCAAAGGCAAAAAAAAAAAAAATAAATCAAAGTGACATACAAGAGCTCTAAAGGCAAAAAAAAATTGGAACAAATATAAGGAAAAAGAAAAAATTTCAGAGCACTCCACCAGACTGAGGACAAAAATGGAGTACTGGTCAAATCATATACTAAATTACTATAATTATTCTGGATAAAGAAGGCTTCAAAAAGTTAAAATCACAGATCTATGTACATTTTTGTATGATCCTTGCTGAAGAAAACTGAAAATGATAAAATGATAAACTGAAAATGGTTAATATTATAGTAATGTTGAGCAATTGAAGATTTTGAAGATTTATTAAATTCCTGTTTTTTGACACAGTTTTCATATTCCTTGATATGAAATTTTAAAACATGTTTAGTTTGGCAAATAAAAGACCATACACTGGCAAGAAATGCTGTAAATGCCCCTTTCTAGGGTCTTTCAGATTAGAGAAATCTGATCTTGTTAGCTGTAAACACAATATTAAATGTGAATTTTTTAAGGACCTTAGCAAATCTGCTGACAGAACTTTGGAAAATATGGTAAAATTAATACTGTTGTTGAAATCCTTTTCAGAAGCAAGTTTAGAGGAAGATTTAAAAAATTTTTGAATAGCATGGTCAACAATGCTAGAAGAGAAATTACAACCGACAACAGTATTTAAATAATTGATATCAGAGTTCAGCAAATACATTGTACAACAGACATTCAAAGCACAATAGTCAAACATATTGAAAGTAGCAATTTTCTGATTAGGCGGATGGCAGGAATATTTATGTGGTGTTAAAGAGATTGAAAAAGGTTTATGAAAGATTATAGTGAGAAATTCATAAACGTTACGAATGACCAAAATATCCAAATTTGAAAGATGATTGTTTTCTATTTCATATGTAAATTGAATGCAAGGATCAGTGGAATTTAAAATATCCTAAATACCATCAATATCATATGGCGAGTGATTCAGAAGAGTAAAGCTGTCATCAGCGTAATGAGTATGAAAAAGAAATTAGATAATTTCAAAAAGCTTGACTTCAAAATAATAATGCATATAAATGTCACTGTGAATAGGATGGAGTGAATTACCCATAGCCAAGCCATCAGGTATATTGTAGAAATTATTATGAAAAACAATAGAATTTTGCAGTAAACAAGTGCTGGTAAGAGAAAGAAGCTGACATTTATGACATGATGCAAAATATGCAACACCCCATATCTGTTGTCGACACATCCGTTCCACTAAAATTTTGTTACTAGAAATTAGAACTAACATTATAGACCCTGAAATAAATTCAAGTTATCCTTTACCAAAATACTGAGGAAGAAAAAATAAATGTAATGAATACAATAAAAAACATATTTCTGTGTTTGTGAGATTAACTTCTTGAAACAGTCTGTCATCCCGTAGAATGCAAATTCATTTTGCTTAAATAGTTACCAAAAGTTAGAATAGCATATTTTTTTAATTTGATTTCTGAAATTAGTGTTACCTTTTGTTAAAATGCTAAGAAAAAGAAACTAGTGGTCATTACATATGATCTGAAACAAACTTCTAATTGACTTTAAAATACTAAACCGTAGCACAGATGCATATTGTTTTAATTGATTTCTGAAATTAGCTTGTGCTATCTTTTGCCAAAATGCTAATAAAAAGAAATTAATGATTCTTAAATGCGATCTGAAACAAACTTCTTATTGACTTTATCAAATCTTGGCTGATGCACCTTTCCCACATCTGCAAATAAGTTTTGATGAAGTATTATTACTGAACATTTCAAATAGTTAATTTTTTTTATTCCTGAAATTAATTTGTGTAGTCCTTTGTCAAAATGCTGAGAAAAAAAATGAATGACTTATGAAAGATGATGTAAAACACTTGATTAAAGCACTTGAAGCATGCTTAATTTCTGCAAAATCTTACTCTAATTGAAACTTCCTTTGCAAGATGCATATCTGTTTTGTCAAAATTTTGTTACCGAAAATAGGGAGCATAGTGTTATTTAATGGATATTTTAAATCAGTTTGAATCTCCCTTTAAAAAATGCCAAGGAAAAAAATGGATTTAATCTGATTGATTAACTTTTTCAATATTTGATATTGTATTATGTAAGAATGTTCTCTTCATCCCTTCATCCTTGAATTTTATTTTGTTGTTCTTCAGCATGCCATATATAACATGGTATAACCAAGACCTACAATACTCCTTTATACAGGGCTAGCTAAAGAGTATTAAAATTGCACAGAAGGGGAGAAAAGGAACAAAAATTTATGCATGTTTCTTGTTACAGAGAAGTTGCTTCATTTATAGTGTTTTGTTTTTTAAAAACAGTAAATAGCAAATTTGGTTAATGATCACATTCAGTTAGAAAACATTATACTTTTAACTGACTTAATAATGTTTAATTTAATATTCTCGGGTATCCATAAGTGGATAATTTGAATTGAATATTACATTTATATCTTTCATCCAATTCGGCTTCCATTTCTAATTTCCAAATATCTCAGTTTTTGGATTATTACATGCATTTCCTTATATTATATTTATAATCTTTTGATTTATTTACAATTTTTCTTTTTAGAGTGGCCCTTGCCAATCTTCTGGATATCAGCAGCCATATTCTAATCAGGTATATCATCCTAGACCACATCATTATGGCAATCACCAAATGCAACAGAATATGCCATACAGACACCATGGAGGTGGTGCTTATGCCCCTAATCAAAATCAGTATGGACCTATGAATCAAGATGTATATAGAAATCATCACCCGGGTTATGCAACAAATAACAACAGAAATATTCCTTCAAAAACATGGACAGAAAACAATTCTAATGATTTGATGCCTCCTTATGGTCAGGCTTCCCCCCATTCTCAGATGATGAATAATCCTACACAAATGCCAGTTACTGCAATGCGATCTCCCCCGCATACAGCATCTAACATGAACCAAGCTCCTCAAGGGCAACAACATTTCAGACAAATGCAATCTCCTGCACATTCTCCTCATTCATGGTCACAAGCACAGATTCCCAGCCCTGGTATGATGCACTCTTCAAGGACTTCCCCTTTACCAGCCCATGTGCGATCTCCAGGGCAAAGCCAGCCATTTTCTCCCCCATCTGCCCATTCCATGAATATACAACCACATTTGCCACCACAAGAAAATGGGCAGATTCCTCAGTCTATGAATAGTCCAAGTGGAAGTGAAAATCACAATGCAGGAAATCCTTTGCATTCATTGCAAAAAATGGTCTTGCTAGATCAAGATTCAAAAGCTATGATGCCCTTGTCTAGTGATGGCAATGAGCAGTTTCCTAATCAATGTGGACCTCACAATTATGGACCTGAAGAATGCACCTCTAATGAACCAAAAGACTCGCAGTATTCAACATATTATAATATGGATGAAAACCGATTTGAGTCTAAGCCAAATAGTGCAGCTAATGATACTTCTGTGTATGCTCCTGTTCACCAAATGACAAACTGTAATTACCCTGTTACATCACATACTTCTAATAATGAAATTGATGTTACAAATGTCCCAAGAGTCCACGATAATGTAAATCCAAATATTGCTGGGGCTTTCCATGCAAATTCTAATCAAAATTCAGTACCACCTCAAATTATTAATTCGGCATTAGAGCACCCACAGTGCAAATCAAATATACCTCAAAATGACTGCTCTTTAAAGCAAAATGAATGTCCTCCTCATGCGGAATCAGCACCTGTGTTTACAGATCAGACAAAAGCTGCTGTTTCTACTAATTCAGAACAGGCTTTGGAATCTAAGTTAAATACTAACTGGATTTCAGATGCATCTGATCCAGAAAAGGCCTCTGTTGCTCAAGTTTCTTATGCTGATACAGGTACTCCACATTCTTCTGTGTCCCAAGAACAGTGTTCTGCTTCTGAGTCTTCTAATTCATCAAAAGTGTTTGAGAATTCAACTGTAAATAATGAATCATCCTGTAAAGATCATGAAAATTATACATTGACAATTGACAAAGATTTAAAATCAGAAAGTAATAGTGAAAAACATAATCAAGAAGCAACAAATCCATCCATAGGCACCCCTTCATCAGAGTCTCAAGACTGTGATAGTAATATAACTTCTAGTGACTCTAAATCTTCAAGTTGTGAAGATTCTCAAGGTACTGAGAAGAAACTGTCACTGAGGCATCGTAGAAGAGGTGTTAGTTATGAAGAAGCTCTTTCACCTGAAACAGAAAGTAAAATAAACTCACAGTTTGAAAATTGGAGTCCAGACAAAAAATCTGCAAGGCTTTCATCAAATCAAAATGATATAGAATTAATTTCACCAGCTCGAAATCCTGTAAAAGTTGTTATACACCGAATTCGAAAAAATGATGCGGATGATACTTGGCATGTACCTGGAAGTTCATCAAAATCTTCCGAAACAAAGATCAAAAATGAAAATTCTGAAAATGTTTCTGAATCAAAATCACATAGTGGTGGACCTCAAATAATTATGTTATCCCAAGCAGTTTCTGAAAAAAACACCGGATCTCAGAATTCAAATTCATCTAATTGCAGTACGGATGATAGCCAGACTGTTGATAAAGATACACCATTGATTGTGACTGTAAAAAAAGAACCTATAAGTTTACCAGAAAAAAGTTCTAGTAGTTTAAGCATCGATAAAAAACGTGGAAGACCTGTTGGGTCTAAAAATAAAATGAAATCTAGTGTTGTTGGAAAGAACAAGCGGGGTAAAAAAGGTATGAAAAAGCGGAAAAACGACAATTCTAAGCAAAAAGTAGTAGAAACTGTGACAAAAGTAAAAAAGATAAAAAGTTTTGCTGGTCCATTTGTACGCATAACTGGTAGCAAAGAAAATCCTTCTTCTATAGCTGTTGTAAATGTTGCTCAAAAAGAGGAGGAAAAACTGAGTAAAACTCAAACAAAGCGTACTGTTTCTAGTGCTGTAAATAGAATCAAGACAAAAACTGTTGGTCATCTAAGCACATTATCTCCTACATATGACGCATATAACAGGGATAAAACTTGGGTGTGTGTTTTTTGTCAAAAGGGCAGTCATCATGGTGGGCTTGGTGATTTATATGGACCTTATTATATAAAGGACAATTCGGAAGAGAAATCTTCTCCTTCTAGCAGTGCTGGAACAAGTGCTGTTCGTAACAAGAGAAAGAAGTCTGAATCTGATGATTCTAAAACTCCTAAACGAGCTAAACAGGTATACTGATACCCACTTATAATTATTAAAATATATTAACATTAATATGTATATTTATCTATTCTGTTATCATTAATATCTAGTTTAAATGTGACTCATTCTCTATATTCAACTTCTTATCAAATGAAGGAAAATGTCTCTACAGTCTGTAGCTGGATATCTAAGCATCGTATGGCCATGAAAGTTGATAGACAGGTGCTTTATGACCCGGAAAGCTGCACCTTGGTGTTATTATTTTTGAATTTTGAATTAGTTTTTTGGTTATTCTATCTTTTAACATTTTCACACAAATCTGTTCCTTAGTGACCAAAAATATTATCACAGAGTTCCCATCTTGACACTATCGGAAAGATTGTAAAACGTCCTTTCCAGCAATGCTTTAACAGTAAGCTTAAGACAGTTTTTTAACACTTTACAACAAAGTTGAAAAGTGTTTATGACTTTGTTCATTCTGTCTGTCTGTCTGTCCGTTAGCACGATAACTGCCGTAAAAATGACTTTATCAAAATGAAATTTTAGTATGTTGTTCAGACGGTCTGCAGGACCTATGGGAATATAAATAAATAATATCACCCAATTAGTTTTTTATTGAACCCGGGTTGAAAAAATGAAATACATTGAACCCTATGGGACCTAATTTTTCAAACATTTTTTAAGTAAATTTAAAATTCACGAATTGCTTCGAAATTTTTAGAAAATATTCACATTATCCCATAGAATATATAAAAAAAAATTCAGTAAAATATGTTAAGTAGTTTTTTAATTAAAAATTATTTAATATAGGGAAAAAAACAAATTCAATTAAATTCTGACTTTGGGATATCTTCCAGAAAGAAAAGAGAGATATATTATATAATAAATATCTCTCCATTTGTTTAATCGTTTTGCATATGGGAGTGGCTTCACATTTAAAAATAAATTTGGTAGATAACAATTTTTCATTTTTTTAAATTTTATATAACTCTTCATGATAAATTTATTTGATGGCATTTTTAATGCACTTTCCTACGTCCTAGAGAGTTAAAATTTGGTACACAGCTTAAATTTGTTGAATATTTTATTCGACAAAAATTTGATGGATCTTTAAATATAGATCATACATTTTTTTCGAAATGGCCTGAAAATAATCCCCGTTCACTTCTATAAATCATTGTTGTAATATTGTTAAAAATTCTGATGTGGACAGCACATGTCTTTCCCTGCAGACTCATATTCGTTCTTTTTATTTATTTTTTCTATGACGTCATTTGAATTAATTTCAGTTGTTTTCGATGAAGTTTTTAAATATAATAAATTATCGCAGTATTATGATAGTTTTAAAAATATTACCGTGGAATGTATCGCTTTTCAGATATATTTAAACCAGGCAATTTTTATTTCAATGCCGTCATTTGAATGAAGTTCATGTTTTTCAATGAAGGTTTAATTTTTCAAATATAATAAATTAATGTAGTATTATGATAAGTTTTAAAATATTACCGAGGAATGTATTGCATTTTCGACTGTCTTAAATAAAATTGCATTGAAGTTGGAAAGTGTTTCATAATCAATGCTTTAAGCATGATTGATCTTTCTTGTTATATTTTACTGAGAGATGAATAGCTCTCAAAAGAATCAAACAAATTTCGTAAAATTCGGTATGCTTATTAACACTTTACAACAAAGTTGAAAAGTGTTTATGACTTTGTTAACACTTTACAACAAAGTTGAAAAGTGTTTATGACTTTGTTCATTCTGTCTGTCTGTCTGTCTGTCTGTCTGTCTGTCCGTTAGCACGATAACTACCGTAAAAATGAGTTTATCAAAATGAAATTTTAGTATGTTGTTCAGACGGTCTGTAGGACCTATGGGAATATAAATAAATAATATCACCCAATTAGTTTTTTATTGAACCCGGGTTGAAAAAATGAAATACATTGAACCCTATGGGACCTAATTTTTCAAACATTTTTTAAGTAAATTTAAAATTCACGAATTGCTTCGAAATTTTTAGGAAATATTCACATTATCCCATAGAATATATAAAAAAAAATTCAGTAAAATATGTTAAGTAGTTTTTTAATTAAAAAAATTATTTAATATAGGGAAAAAAACAAATTCAATTAAATTCTGACTTTGGGATATCTTCCAGAAAGAAAAGAGAGAGATATTATATAATAAATATCTCTCCATTTGTTTAAACGTTTTGCATATGGGAGTGGCTTCATATTTTAAAATAAATTTGGTAGATAACAATTTTTCATTTTTTTAAAATTTTATATAACTCTTCATGATAAATTTAATTGATGGCATTTTAAATGCACTTTCCTACGTCCTAGAGAGTTAAAATTTGGTACACAGCTTAAATTTGTTGAACATTTTATTCGACAAAAATTTGATGGATCTTTAAATATAGATCATACATTTTTTTCGAAATGGCCTGAAAATAATCCCCGTTCACTTCTATAAATCATTGGTGTAATATTGTTAAAAATTCTGATGTGGACAGCACATGTCTTTCTCTGCAGACTCATATTCGTTCTCTATTTATTCAATGATAATTTGAGTTTATCTGCACAACATAAGTATTTTAAATGACATTGAATTTACACGTTAAACTTAAATTTGGTTCTCATTTGATAGCTGGACTTATTGTCAAAGGTGGCGTAGCGAAAACGCGAAAAAACTAGAATATCTCAAGAACGGCTAGTCCTAGAGTAATGGGGTTAGTCTTATTCTTTTTGTTGTCAAAAATCACATATAAAATAGGAATTTAATTGATATCATTGAGCACACGTAGTCTTTTATTTTTATATATAACGATTTTTGCTGGCCATTTCGCAAAAATAGCCCGTTCCTTTTTCCCGAATCTTAGTAGAATAACCTACAAATGATTTATATACAAAATTTTGTTAAATTTGGTATATAAATCACTTTTAGGTGATTGAAATATTATACTCCAAATTTTGTTAAATTTGGTTCATTAGTTTTTAGCTAGAGTGGATAAAGGCAATTTCTGTGGCCATTTCGCAAAGAAGGCAGATTCTTTTATTACGAATCGTACTATAATCTAATGAACATCAGGATTTCCCACAAAAAACATACCTACCAAATAGTATGAAATTCGGTCCATTAGTTTTTCAATTAGAGTGGATGTAATATCCACACAGACACACAGAAACATACACAGATACACCCTTACACACACAGACGTCTTCCTAAAAGTAGTTTTTTCGTGTTCTAGAAGTCCCAAAACGTGTAGATCCTTTGAAAATTCGAGTTCCGATCTTCGGCACGATTCCAATACTTTGAGTACATACACATACACATATATATTATATGTGTATTATCTGTGTATCTAAATTCCGTGCCTATGCAATTACAATAGGTGTGATTTTAAATGATCCCTAAACTTTTATTATTTCTTCAAGGAAGCCTAATTTTAACATATGCAGAATGCAAATATCTCAAGCGATTGTAAGATGAATTACATAAGAATTGCTGAATTTTTTTCACACAAAATTATTTAGCTCTGGAGTCTGGAATGCAAGTTATATGAATGAAATATTCATTGATTTTGCATAAAGAATCAGATGATTTATATTTCGATACAGTTTTAAATATTTAAGTATAATAAATTACTGTAGTACTGTGATAATGTAAAAGATATTACCACTGAATGAATCACATTTTAGAAATTTTTAAATGAAATTACATTTCAGTTGGAAAGTGTTTCATAATCAATGCTTATGCATGATTGATCTTTCTTGTTTAATATTTATTTTTATTTAAATACATTAAAATTTGGTCCTTTCCAGCAATGCTTTAACAGTAAGCTTAAGACAGTTTTTTTAATATTTATTAACACTTTACAACAAAGTTGAAAAGTGTTTATGACTTTGTTCATTCTGTCTGTCTGTCTGTCTGTCTGTCCGTTAGCACGATAACTGCCGTAAAAATGACTTAATCAAAATGAAATTTTAGTATGTTCAGACGGTCTATAGGACCTATGGGAATATAAATGAATAATATCACCCAATTAGTTTTGGATTGAACCCGGGTTGAAAAAATGGAATACATTGAGCCCTATGGGACCTAATTTTTCAAGCATTTTTTAAGCGGATTTAAAATTCACAAATTGCTTCGAAAATTTTAGGCAATATTCAAATTGCTCCATAAAATATATAAAAAAAAATTCAGCGAAATATATTCAGTTGTTTTTTAAATAAAAATTAAAATAATAATAACACCTCTTATATTAAGCGATCACGTGTCCATGATATGAAACGATCACATGACCCACTTCAAAATGATATATGGCATCCATCTTGTGTCAAAATCGTGATTTTTAAAGTTCTTTTTAATTCATATTGAGTGTTGTATCCGTCCTAAAATTACTTTATTTTTGCCTAAATTCTGTGCATCTACATACTGAAACAACGCAATGACAATATATTTCAGTTTAAATGCTCTTCCAAATTTGATTATTTCTACTATTAAGCCTATTTTTCACCTATGTAAAATGTAAACAGCAAAATATGTAGAATGAGTTGTATTAGAATCGCTGTAATTCTTTAACACAAAATCATTTAGTCCATGGAGTCTGCTTAGCTGATATGAATTCATTGATTTTAGAAAGAGAAGGACGATATTTTTCGATGAAGTTTTACGCATAGAGTTTTACTTACTTGTAGCTCAATGGTCTTAATTTTTAAATAAAATAAATTGTTATAGTATTGTGATGAATGACATGAATGGGGGAATTATTTATGGATGAAATGTTGCTTTTATAGAGAGAGCCAGGCGTGTTATTTTTTTATGACGTCATTTGAATGGATTTCAGTTGTTTTCGATGAAGTTTTCAAATATAATAAATTATCGTAGTATTATGATAATTCTAAAATTATTACCGAGGAATGTATAACATTTTAGAGATATTTAAACCCGGCAATTTATACTTTAATGCCGTCATTTGAATGAAGTTAATTTTTTTCGATGAAGATTTAAGGTTTCAAATATAATAAATTAATGTAGTATTGTGATAAGTTTTAAAATATTACCGAGGAATGTATTGCATTTTAGACATGTTTAAATAAAATTGCATTGAAGTTGGAAAGTGTTTCATAATCAATGCTTTAAGCATGATTGATCTTTCTTGTTTTTATTTAAATACATTAAAATTTGCATTTTTTAATGTTATCTGATATATGTACTGAAAAATTATATCTGAAAAATTGAGATTTGCACAATTCTATAATTTAGCTAAAAGTTCCGCATACATCATAGCATTCTAACAAAAAAAAAATTTGATTTCATAAGTAATTTTCATTTTGTAAATTTTTAAGTGATTGCATTGAGTGATAATTTTCTTCTATGTTTTTAATTCGCTTTCCCGATCGAAATTTTTCGACCTATTGAAGTGATGAATCATGTTGTCCATTCATGCATGCTCATAAATGTATATGTTCTGATGTGTGATCATAGACTATTTGGAGATTTTATTTGTATCATGAGAATGCTTTTTGTTCAAAACAGGAAGTTTGGAAATTGAGTATGGTGTTATCTATACCTGTATTATTTAAGTAGCTGACATTTATATTAATTGAAAATGAAAGTGGGATGATTTTTATTCAAGGTAGGCGATTTTGAAATTGAGTGGTGTTATCTGTATTTTTATTACTTAAAACCTGGGCAATGTCTGGTAATTCATTCTTGTTTATAATAGAAGACAATGTTTATATGCATCATATTTCAAAAGGAACGTATAAAGATATTTAGTACAAAGATATGCTTGGACAAATCCTGGGATACTTTGAAGAGGTTTTCTTAAAATTTGATTTATTGTTTTATTTATATAATCTTAAAGCAGAATTTTAGCATTTTCATACTAAATTCATAGTAATAGTAAAAATTACTACAGAGTTCCAATTTTAACACCATCATAAATATGAAGAATAATCTTTTCGATGAGCTTTGACCAGAATCCATAATACAATTTTCTGATTTTTGATTACTTTTGAAAGCATATTTTAAGGCAAAATCCATATTTATATTCTGACATTATCAAAACTGATAGTCTTAAAATCATAAAATTTGGACTATTAATTTTTTAGATTTCACTTTTAAAAAAAAAAAAAAATTATCTGGCATTATTTGCCAGATTCATAAGAATTTTTTCAGTACACTATATATATTCTATTCACATTTTATTTCATCAAATTTTATCCCTAAGGTTTGGGAAATATATGTCTATGTCTGTCCTCAATGTTTGCTACAGTCAACCAATGATGGAAGTATTAAGGAGGGGAAAGGAACAGTTTAAATAAATGGATGTATTTAATCAAAATGTGAAAATGAAAATTTGCAGTGGGAAAAATATTGCATTCAATATTTCTGGAATGAAAGTTATTGCCTACAGTTTTTTTTAGATATCTAGGCACTGCCTATGTCTTGGTGGATACCGGATATGCAGTCTGGGTGTGCAGTCCATGGTAGCCTATATAGGCTACAACTATTACACAGTGATATATAGTATTACACAGTGATATATAGAGTTGCTCTTAGTCCTCTGGACGAGTCGGACGGTCTGGGTCTTCTACAGTGATATATAGTGAGTGGGTACATGACTTAAATGCCTGCAGTGAGGTACTTAGGCCACTATAACAATCAAATGTTAAGCTCAGCTTTTATTTGGATATTTGGCCAGTCCTCTGCCTTTCCTGAGATTCCCCAAGTATTTCGAGTTCACATGATATACTATATCTGCCTTTTGCCTAATAATCCTTTCTGCTCTATAACTGTGGGATAGAGTTATCCCTTGGGCTTCTCCTTTTGATTTCTGCCTAACCTTGACCCTGTTTAACAAAATAGCTGCACACATGGGGATTCCTTTCTTTTTGTTACCTCACTTGAATACCTTCTCCTAATGCTTGCCCCTTTTGTCACTTGGGTGTTTCTCATCCCATTCGGTTACTGCTTTGAACCAATTTCTTCGGAAGCTGAAACTGGATTTTTTTTTTATTTTTACCATCAGCCTGTACTTATCCAATTTCCGAGTAGTTTAAGTACCTCCAGAGGAATAAGCATCTGTTTGTGAATATTTCCCACCACTGCACATGAAATTTTCCGCTGGAGTAATTTGTAGCCTTCTTTTGTAGTTACGCTCAGTGAGAGCTCCCTCACAGAACATTTTACGGGTGGTTTGAACACACTAAATACACAGTTCTATCTGTGTCCACTGGCCTTTTTTCAACCACATCCTTTTTAACAATTGCCATCTGACTTCCAGAATTAGCAAGAACCAATGCTATTTTCCCATTTATGCAATTAGGTACTCTCTCTCTAAACTGCATAATTTCCCTCAATCTAATTTCTTGGGATTCATTACTATTACTGATTTGGTTCTGAGCATTTGCTCTCCTATCTCTAATTTCTCTTGAACTCTATCCCTTACTTTCTCCCCATTCCCATTCTCTTCCTCTGAATCTCCCCAGTTCGGTATGTACTCTACTGGTGTATACCCCTTTACTGGTGTATACCCCTTTCTTAGACTAATAAGAATTTGTTTTATGAAGTGTTATTTTGGGGAACAGATTCTCCTTGCTGTTCATAATGGCATATTTGTTAATAGCGAAGAAGTCAGATTTAGCTGTATAGGCAGGAGGATTTGAGGAGATTGTGCTCCCAAACTTAAAAAGAGTCCACATTATGAGGGGAACTTACTAAAGATACTTCAGGCCATAATGACAGAGAACTGAGAGAGATAGAGGAAGTAGAAATTAAATTAAAAGCTAAGGAACAAGTTCAAAATGGTACTTAAAGAGATAAAGTTAAGTTTATAAAGCAAACAGCAAGAAGCTAAGATGAAGATGGAGCAGGAACAATTAAAATCGAATTTAGAATTGTAAAGAAAGGATGGAGTTAGAGAAACTCAGGTTGGGGTTCAAAGTGACAGTGCTAGCCCAGCAATGGAGAGAGAGGCAGTGGTTCTGATGCAATTTAACACTAGAACGACGGATATTTTGAACTACCTAGAATGATGGGCAGCAGACAATTTGACCGCCATAGAAAATGCAACATACCTTTAATTCAAAACCAAAACATCATAGTTACAGCATTTAGGATGTTTCTTTCACACATTTTTTGCAATAAGCTTTTTTGATGCACCATTCTTGGCATTTTCCACATAAAATTTCAATGGGCCATTTTGGAGGAATTGTTTCTCAAAGTAGTTATGTGGTCAAAATGACCGCTTCCGTCTTTCTAGTGTTAAATTCATTGAGGAAACTGTGAAAATGATCAGATTATTGACAGTCATGTTGCCCTACAAGGGTTAACCAATGGAATTCATTTTTTTCAAAGAGGACTCTAAAAATGTGCTGCAGGAATTCAGTGCCATGATTCTTTTGAATCGATTGGGAGATAGAGCAGCAAATTTACTGACTCAGGTGAAGGAGGATCAATATGAGGAGTATAAAGAAATAAAAAGTGTGGTATTAGAGAATTATCAACCCTCAACCCAAATATTCTTCCTTACATTTAGGAAAGTGAGATGCACAACTGACAAGAATTTCATGCAGTTTGCAACTCGAGTGGTGTCCATGTGGGGTTATTATTGTCAGTTGTGAGAAATGAAAGATTTTGAAACTGTCAATTAGATAGTGGAGGTGGAAAAAATTATGTAAAGCTTGGACATAGAGATGTACGCTCATGTCGGAACTGGGCAAGGGTAGGGGTAGTTTAAGCTCATAATTATCCAAGGAATGTGATATGTACTATATGGCCATGGGAAGATCATATGCAGTATACTGCAGAGATAAGGTAGAGGATCCTCACTGTCCGTCTGATGACAGAAGGTGGAAGGAATAAATGGATTTCTATTCTAACCCATCTTCTTAAATAATAAAAGGCAATGTCTGTGTGTGTGTGTGTCTGTCTGTCTGTCTTATACACTATACGTTTCGCGACCGCGCGTCGGAGAGCTACGAAATTTGGCAATCGGAGACCCGGGGGGGGAGGGAAGGGGACACATGAAAACCGATTTTTAAAATTTTAATTATTTTTTTATTTATTTAATGTTTTTTGCCATTTTTGCCCTTTTTTCTCCACAATCCAGACATCGTAGAAAAAAATAAATGACACCATCGGAAAGAGCAGAGAATTTCGAGTAAAAATATATCAATTTCAAATCTGAATTTCGATTTCTAATATTTTTTAAAGATTTTAAAACAAAACTCACTTTTGGCTCAAAAAATCAATTTTTTGTTTTTAAATTCTCGCATCGTGAAAAGTACTCATAATTTCGACTAATAATTTACATTTTCAGAAAGGTCAAACATCTGGCATTCTTACAAGTCCAATCTGGTCCAGAAATAATGAAAATTGCCTTCAGGATGGCAATTTTAAAGACGCCATGATTTTAAATTTGTCGGCTACCGGCTCAGTTTCTCAACGGCATTTTCCCCCCATCCGCATTAGTTTCTTCCCCGTCTCCATGGAGACCGCGCTTTCGGTTTTAACTGAATTACGAGCATAAGTGTTGTATACATCGGGCGAAATTATTATATTTATATGATATTTTAAATGGATATTTTTAAATGGATATTTTAAATAATTTAAATGATTGAATTATGGTGGTTTGAATTGTGGTGATGTATTTGAAATTATTATATTTATGGATTGGTGGAACGATATGGTAGATTTTTTTTTTTTAAATGGATATTTTAATTTATGGATATTTTAATTTATAGATATTTTAAATGGATATTTTAATTTTATGGCTATTTTAAATGATGGAACGATGGAACGAGGATGGTGGAATTAAGAGCCTAGCATATGGTCGTTATAAATTTAAATTAGCGCGCGAGAATTGCACTCGGTAGGCCTGGGTTCGATTCCCGCCACTGATGCGGAATACGATCACCTTAAACATATGGGTCGATAATTTCTTCCGAGAGGTTGGTGGCAGGGAAAGGAGGGTACGGTCTCTGTGGATGCCTCCCCCACTGGGTCCTGGTCCAAATTGGGTGAATAAAAAGAAAGTTATGGAGATTGTCG
This sequence comes from Amaurobius ferox, assembly GCA_951213105.1. Taxonomy (NCBI): domain Eukaryota; kingdom Metazoa; phylum Arthropoda; class Arachnida; order Araneae; family Amaurobiidae; genus Amaurobius; species Amaurobius ferox. Next base: position 156,651,881 of record OX578140.1, on the reverse strand, counting down.
CGGAGGGCGCGGTAGCCCAGTGGTTAGCGTGCGGGAATTTCACTCGGTAGGCCCGGGTTCGATTCCCTCCACTGACAAAACTGCTGCCGTGTTCACGCGGAGTACGATCACGTTAAACATGTGGGTCCGTAAGTCCTTCCGAGAGGTTGGTGGTAGAGGAAGGAGGGTACGCACCCTGTGGATGACTTTCCCACTGGGTTCCGGTCTAAATTGGGTGAATAAAAAGAAGGTTATGGAGATTGTCGCGGAGGGCGCGGTAGCCCAGTGGTTGGCGCGCGGGAATTGCACTCGGTAGGCTAGGGTTCGATTGCCGCCACTGCCAAAACTGCTGCCATTTTCACGCGGAGTACGATCACGTTAAACATGTGGATCCGTAAGTCCTTCCGAGAGGTTGTTGGTAGAGGAAGGAGGGTACGGACCCTGTGGATGCCTCCCCTACTGGGTTCCGGTCTAAATTGGGTGAATAAAAAGAAGGTTATGGAGATTGTCGCGGAGGGCGCGGTAGCCCAGTGGTTAGCGCGCGGGATTTGCACTAGGTAGGTCCGGGTTCGATTCCCGCCACTGCCAAAACTGCCGCCGTGTTCAGGCGGAGTACGATCACGTTAAACATGCGGGACCGTAAGTCCTTCCGAGAGGTTGGTGGTAGGGGAAGGAGGGTACGGTCCCTGTGGATGCCTCCCCCACTGAGTTCCTGTCTAAATTGGGTGGCACTTCCTGGTAGGTCGCGCCAGCGAGTGTGCCACGGTTAGAATTTGCCACGGTCAGAATTTTCAAGGGTAGCGAACAGGCTGGTCGCCAAAGGCGGCTAGTCTATATAATAAAAGGCAATGTCTGTGTGTCTGTCTTATACACTATACGTTTCGCGACCGCGCGTCGGAGAGCTACGAAATTTGGCAATCGGAGACCCGGGGGGGAGGGAAGGGGACACGTGAAAACCGATTTTTAAAATTTTAATTATTTTTTTATTTATTTAATGTTTTATGCGATTTCGACCGTTTTTTACCCTTTTTGCCCTTTTTTCTCCACGATCCAGACATCGTAGAAAAAAACAAATTACACCATCGGAAAGAGCAGAGAATTTCGAGTAAAAATATATCAATTTCAAATCTGAATTTCGATTTCTAATATTTTTTAAAGATTTTAAAACAAAAGTCACTTTTTGCTCAAGAAAACGATTTTTGGTTTTTAAATTCTCGCATCGTGAAAAGTACTCATAATTTCGACTAATAATTTACATTTTCAGAAAGGTCAAACATCTGGCATTCTTACAAGTCTAATCTGGTCCAGAAATAATGAAAATTGCCTTCAGGATCGCAATTTTAAAGACGTCATGATTTTAAATTTCTCGCCGTTCCGCTCGGCGTGACGCTTCGTTTCTCCCCCGCTGAAGCAGGGAAGGTGGTGGGTGGGGACGTCAAGGTGGAGGTGACGTCACGGTTCTGTATATGCATAGCGATGGGTGGGACAATAAGAAACCGAATTAGTTTTTACTTTCCGTTTCCCGCGCTTCCGATTTTAAATGAAATAAGAGCTTAACATATGCACTGTAGAAATTATTATATTTATATTTTAAATGATGGAACGATATGGATTTTTTAAATGGATATTTTAATTTTATGGATATTTTAAATGATGGAACGATGGATATTTTAATTTTATGGATATTTTAAATGATGGAACGATGGATATTTAAATTTTATGGATATTTTAAATGATGGAACAATGGAATGAGGATGATAAGAGCTTAGAGAGCATATGGTCATTTTAAATTGTAAATTAGCGCGCGGGAAGTTAGCGGTAGGCCCGGGTACGATTCCCGCCACTGCCAAAACTGCCGAAGTGTTCACGCGGAATACGATCACGTTAAACATGTGGGCCCGTAAGTCCTTCCGAGAGGTTGGTGGTAGGGGAAGGAGGGTACGGTCCCTGTGGATGCCTCCTTCACAGGGTTCCCGTCTAAATTGGGTGAATATAAAGAAAGTTGCGGAGGGCGAGGCAGCCCAGTGGTTAGCGCTCAGGAATTGCACTCGTTAGGCCCGGGTTCGATTCCCGCCACTTCCAAAACTGCCGCCGTGTTCACGCGGAGTACGATCACGATAAACATGTGGGTCCGGAAGTCCTTCCGAGAGGTTGGTGGTAGGGGAAGGAGGGTACGGTCCCTGTGGATGCCTCCCTCACAGGGTTCCCGTCTAAATTGGGTGAATATAAAGAAAGTTGCGGAGGGCGAGGCAGCCCAGTGGTTAGCGCTCAGGAATTGCACTCGGTAGGCCCGGGTTCGATTCCCGCCACTTCCAAAACTGCCGCCGTGTTCACGCGGAGTACGATCACGATAAACATGTAGGTCCGGAAGTCCTTCCGAGAGGTTGGTGGTAGGGGAAGGAGGGTACGGTCCCTGTGGATGCCTCCCTCACAGGGTTCCCGTCTAAATTGGGTGAATATAAAGAAAGTTGCGGAGGGCGAGGCAGCCCAGTGGTTAGCGCTCAGCCTCTCCCACTGGGTTCCGTTCTAAATTGGGTAAATAAAAAGAATGTTATGGAGATAGTCGCTGGGGGCGAAGAAGCCCAGTGGTTAGCGCGCGGGAATTGCACTCAGTAGGCCCGGGTTCGATTCCCAAAATTGCCGCCGTGTTTACGCGGAGTACGAGCACGTTAAACATGTGGGTCCGTGAGTCCTTCCGAGAAGTTGGTGGTAGGGGAAGGAGGGTACGGTCTAAATTGGATGAATAAAAAGAAAGTTATGGAGATTGTCGCATAGGGCAAAGTAGCCCAATGGTTAGCGCGCGGAAATTGCACTCGGTAGGCCCGGGTTCGATTCCCAAAATTGCCGCCGTGTTTACGCGGAGTACGATCACGTTAAACATGTGGGTCTGTAAGTCCTTCCGAGAGGTTGGTGGTAGGGGAAGAAGGGTACGCTCCCTGTGGATGCTTCTGCCACTTGGTTCCGGTCTAAATTGGGTGAATAAAAAGAAAGTTATGAAGAATATCGCGGAGGGTGAAGTACCCCAGTGGTTAGTGCGCGGGATTTGCACTTAGTAGGCCCGGGTTCGATTCCCAAAATTGCCGAATAAAAATAAAGTTATGGAGATTGTCGCGGATGGCACGGTAGCCCAGTGGTTAGCGCGCGGGAATTTCACTCGGTAGGCCCGGGTTCGATTCCCGCCATTGCCAAAACTGCAGCCGTGTTCACGCGGAGTACGATCACGTTAAACGTGTGGGACTGCAAGTCCTTCCGAGAGGTTTGTGGTAGGGGAAGGAGGGTACGGTCTCTTTGGATGCCTCCCCCATTGGGTTCCGGTCTAAATTGTGTGGCACTTCCTGGCCTTCCAAGCAGTTACCTTACACCTTTCTGGTAGGTCGCGCCAACGAGTTTGCCACGGTCAGAATTTTCAAGGGTAGCGAACAGGCTGGTCGCCAAAGGCGGCTAGTAGGCAATAAAGTGTGCCTCAGCAATAGAGGGTTTGGGAAAGCAGGTCAGAGGGGCCTGTGTTTTTGTGAGCCAAAATCCCATTTAAGAACGAATTGTTTCCAGGTCAGCTATTGGAAAGCTAAGAGGTCTCTTGAGACAGAAAACTGGGCCCATGATCAGGGTGGTTTCAAGAATAAAGTCTGTTACAAAAGTATAAGACCATGAGACTTTTTGTTATTTATGTAATTAATGGAATATTTTTTTATTCAAAATCAAAACTACTCTATGTCAGTACAGGTTTTAAATAAAATTTAGCAACTTACATATACGAAATTCATTAAAAAAAATATATAACAGCAATATAATAAACAAGAAAGATCAATCATGCATAAAGCATTGATTATGAAACATTTTCCAACTTCAATGCAATTTTATTTAAACATCTCTAAAATGTGATACATTCCTTGGTAATATTTTTAAAATTGTCACAATACTACATTAATTTATTGTATTTGAAAACTTAAAACTTCATCGAAAAAAATGAACTTCATTCAAATGACGGCATTGAAATATAAATTGCCTGGTTTAAACATCTAAATAATTTTGTGTTAAAGAAATGCAACAATTGTTATACAACTTAATCTACATCTTTTAGTATTTACATTCTCCATAAGTGAAAATTAGGCTTCGTTGTAGAAATAATCAAAGTTGGATGATCATTTAAACTCAACTATATTGTAATTGCATTGTTTCAGTATGTAGATGCATAGAATTTAAGCAAAAATAAAGCGGTTTTAGGATGGATACAACACTAAATATGAATTAATAAGAATAAAAATCACAATTTGGAAACAAGATGGATGACATATTTTATTTTGAAGTGGGTCATGTGATCTCTTCATATAAAGGGTGTAATTATTATTTTAATTTTTACTTAAAAAACTACTGAATATATTTTGCTGAAATTTTTTTATATATTTTATGGAATAATTTGAATATTTCCTAAAACTTTCGAAGCAATTTGTGAATTTTAAATCCGCTTAAATAATGTTTGAAAAATTAGGTCCCACAGGGTTAATGTATTTCGTTTTTTGAACCCGGGTTCAATCCAAAACTAATTGGGTGACATTATTAATTGATATTCCCATAGGTCCCACAGACCGTCTGAACAACATACTAAAATTTCATTTTGATAAAGTCATTTATATGGCAGTTATCGTGCTAGCTGGCAGACAGAATGAACAAAGTCATAAACACTTTGCAACTATGTTGTAAAGTGTTAAAAAGTGGCACAATTTACCTGTTACAAAATTATAAGACCACATGTGGAAAAAGAAAGTTAGCAAATTTACTAAGTTGTTGCTCCACCATTTTTCTGAATAACTTGAAACACACGATTTGGCATTGATTTAATTAAATTTTTAAGACAGATTCCGGAATATTGTTTCATTTGTCCATAATGGCGACTTCCAATTCATATGCCGAATGATATTGCTTGTTGTTTTTGTGTACTTTGCGAAACAAATAACTCTACAGGTTTTCTATGGGGGTCTAGGTCAGGACTAAGGCTCGGCCAAGATGTAACATCAATCTTTTCTCTTTTGAACCATGCTTTTGTTGATTTAGATGCATGACTGGAAGCATTATCTTGTTGAATCTTCCATTTTGGCCCTCTTAAAAGTGGCTTAAAGGGTATCAGATCTCCGTATAACATCCGTTGATAACTGTTCATTTTGCCATCAACTCTTTGCAGATCGCATTTTCCTGTATATGAGAAAGCGCCCCACACCATAACGAATCCGCCTCCCATCTGCCTACTAAAGAACTCACGATATTCTTGCTTTAAGTCATTCCAGTAGTAGTTATTGCTGTCTAGACCATATAAGTTAAATTTTTTCTCGTCGGAAAATATTATATTTTTCCTTGTAGAGTTCCAGGACATGACATTCTTTGCCCACTTCAGATATGCTTCTTTATGATGTTTAAGAAGTCGTGGTTTGCCTCTGAAGTTTCTGAAATTTAACATCAATATTCGACTTCAAACTTCGCCATACAGTTACATGATCAGCCGTCCAAATAGCTGCTACAGTCTTAGAATGAGTTGGACGGTCTGGGTCTTCAACACAGTTACATGAGACACTTGTTTACTTGTCTGCTGTGCTATTTTACGAGTGGACTGGCAGTTTTTCATTGCAAGCTTGAAAATTTGCTTATTATCACGAGCGGATAACTGCTTTTTGTGACCAGATCTTTTCTGTTTTCCATACAATTCTTTTTTACTCAAAACATTTTGAATAGCCGTTTTAGAATGATTAAGAATCTTACTTATTTTATGTTCCGGCTTTCCTTTTCCATTGTAGAATCAAACTTTTCGCACTTCTACTTCAGACAAATCACTTCCACGAGGCATTTTAATAATCCAAAGAATCAAACAGTTCAATTCTGAATTTCTGCCTTTTTTTCTTCTTCCCAACCTTTTCAGATGGTTTAGGTTACAGTTAAACTCCAAAGTTAAACAAACATAGTCTGCATTATTAGAAAAACTAAAGTGGTCTTATATTTATGTAACAGCATGATTTTGAAAAATCGTTTGGCACGAAAAAGATATTTGATCTTTTTTTTTTTTTTTCTATGCTAAATCAACACTGCAAAATTGTTTTGTTTTATACACCTTCTTTGAAATTCACATTAATCTTGTCTTTGTTGAGAAAGGGTGGAATTTTGAAACAGACTTTAGAGTTGTTTGAGTACCACTAAAACTGATCGAAAATACCTCACAACTGAAACTCCACAAAATTTAACATTTTGGTAATACAAAAATATAAATTACATAAAAGCATTTAGTGTTTCTTATTCCAAAAACACAGAAATAATATATTCAAAATAAATGTTTCCCCAAATTATAGATCTCAGCATTTAAATATTAAAATTAAAACAGAATTTATTGCTCAATATGCATCTGAAGTTTTGGTGTATTATATTTAATTTACCATATTACTATTACTCATCTAAATACTGACCTAAAAAAAAATCCTGTCTTTGTCAGCTGCAGAGAAACAAACCCTCAATATTTTCCCTCATGACATTTACCTCACAGTATTGTATCTGAGATCCTTTTCAAAGAAGCAAAACAAAATTACAGGAAACTGCCATGTACCTGCTCTCTTTTAAACATCTCACTTGTATATAGATGGATCGCTGTTGGGCTCAGGTTCCCTTGGGTGTTGGGTATCTGGTTTCTTCATAGGATCTCAGGTGTGGACATTCCTTGAAGCGGGTGAATTCAGTCGTTGGATTGAAACACAGACGATGAAAGGTCGGGTCTCTTTGACAAATTCTGTGGGATCAAGTCTTTCCCTTCAGGACTCAGATGCTCTGTCAGAGGATTTATATTCCATCTCTTATATACATAGTATAATGTATAAGGAAAGTATTGTGACGGGGTCGAAAATTCGAATGCGAGTTTTCAATGGAAGAGCACGTTTCAAGCATCCCAGATTATGAATAGAACATTTTTGAGGTGATGTGAATGTGTGTGTGTGTATCAGTATCAGTGGGTCTGTGGAGACGATATCTCACGAACAAATGGAGCAATTCGAATGAAATTTGGTACAAAAATCACAATCCGTGAATACTGGTATCCTATTGTTTTTAAAAATAATCGAATGAATGTTCAGAACCCCCAAAATTTTTGAGTGAAATTTTGAAAATATCATCAAAAAATCAAAACCTTTAATAAAGTTGTGCAAATAGACATTTCTTATGTAATTTTTCCTTAGAAATCGATTAACACAAACTTTAGAACGTTAGCATGAACCGTTCTCGAGATATTGCACATTTTTCAAATGAATTTATAAAAAAAAATCCCATAAATTAAAAAAATATATAACTGTTGAGAAACATGGTCACTTTTCATATGTAATATCATGGGATAAATTTGGTGACATCATTCTCATGGATCTAGCTCGTTCCATTTATGAGGAAAGATACTTTGAGTAATACTTTTGCATTTGAACGCCAATAGTCATTTATCTGCTATAAGAATAACTTATTTCTCCGTCCATAATGCTTGATGAGATTTTGGCGACCAATTTGGCAGAATGTTGCCAACTTGGCAACTTTTTTAAATGTTGCCAAATTAACGAAAATCTTGCCAAATGGATAAAAATGACGCTAAATCAATGAAAATGATGACAAATTGACGAAAATTCAATATCTTGGAAAGAATATAATTATCAACTATAAGAATAACCTATTTTTTTATTGTAAAAGTAGTAAATTCATTGCATTATATAAGGAAAGTCATGTGCTGCCCACATCGGATTATTATATTTCCCATTGACAGGGATCGCCAATGAATATGAGGTACTTTGTAAACATCATTCATTATCTTTAGCATGAGTGTTCAAATCAAAGGGATGTGCAAAAAAATAAGGAAAAGAAAGTACAAAAGACCTCAAAGATTAGGTTCTAGTTATGCAATAGCTTTATTCATTGTAGCCAGTTTTCCATGGAGATAAAATATATTGCTTAATAGAAAGGCTTGTAAACAACTCATTTAAAGGTGGTATTGAAGGTTTGCTCTCAGTGAGCTTAATACATCTGCTCTGCACCGTGGCTTCCCATCATCTTTCCTCCTGTCTTATTCCTATCCTTAAACCTAGTTCAATCTCCTGGTAATCTATGATTCACAGACCTTCATGGTTTGTATTTCTTGCCAGTCAAAGTCCATATTCTCACAATCTTCTATTCCTTACCTTGTGATGACATATAATGACTCTCTTTACGAATATCAGGGCTGCTTCACCATTCCCGAAGGTCTAGAATCTCTCAAGAATCAAAAGCCTTTTATGTGTTCTTTATAGTCACTGTGCATACTTGCTGAAGACATTGTAGAGTTTTTTCAAAATAATTTGGTTGATCTCAGTGAGTTTGTTGCTAGCAACTAATATTAGAGAATTTTTTTATGGAAATGGAACAAATTTTTCAATGGGATTGAATAAACAACTTTTACACAACTCTGTGTGAATGAAATCAGTTATTCTTTATAGCATAATACATAACATATCTAAAAGTAAACTTGACTTAGTACCTGGTTAACATATTATATTATGTGTGTATCTCAAGGTTTAATCTGTCATCGCTATTTTTGCTAAATATAAATATAAAATGCAACCTGAAATCCGAAATAGCCATATTTTCTAAAATGTAAAAATTAATTTTGTTTTTTTGGAAAGCGAATTATCTGTTTCTTTAGCATCTATTCATTTTACTTCTCTGCAATTATGTCTGTGTTGTGCTGTCTGGTGCAAAAATTTAACATGTTAAATTATATGTAGATTTTATTAATTCAACTGTAGCTATTATGATTTCTATTTATCAATAGCCATATATATGTAATTCTACAAGTTGGTATAGTTAACATTGCTAATGATGTAAAATGTGAACAAATTCTAATAGGATCAAAATCACATTGTTCTTCCAAAAATTTCATTAAAAATAGTTAATTCCTCTATCAAAATTCAGTATTAAAATGTCTGTTTTCTTTATACAAAATTATTTTCACAAACAAATCGAAAAACTGTTTAAAGCCAGTTTGAAAAAAAAATATGAAATATTGTCAACATGCCAAAATGAGGATGCTGAAGTATCAAAAGATATTTTTGTATCATATTTACTTCCACTTACAATACATGGTAATAATATATAAAAAAAGTATTGGAATTGTGGCAAAAATTGCAACTCAAGTTTTCGATGGATCTACACACTTTGAGCTTTCTAGAACCTAAAAAGAAACTACTTTAAATGTGACATCTGTGTGTGTTTCTGTGCAATATATGTATCCGCTCTAACTAAAAAACTAATTAAACAAATGTCGTAAAATTTGGTAGGTAAATCACTTGTGGGTTACCCTGCTGTTGATTAGATTTTGGCATTGTTCGGAAGAAAAAAAAAATAACGTGCCTTTTTTGTGAAATGGTCCATAAAAGGACAAATTCTGAAAAGCCTGCATATGTTAACATGTATCAAGTGCTAGTTTTTTACATAATTTTTGACGATAAAAAGTTGGTCTAGGACTAACTGGTCTTGGGATATTTTAATTTTTTTTTGTGTTTGCAATGTCGCCTTTGAAAATATGCCCATTCACCAAATGAGAATGAAAATTTTAAATAATTATTCATTTTAATTTGTGCTATTAAACTCAATGTAAACTATTATGAAGAAAAGGAAAATCATGTGTTACCCACAACAGATTTTTATTTTCCCTATAATACATAGCATTGTATAGGGAAGGTATTAGAATTATGTCGAAAATTAGAACTTAAGTTTTCGACAGACCTATATATTTCAGGCACTCGAACACGAAAAACGCATTTTTAGTGTGGTGTGTGTGGCGGGGTCTCTGTCTGTCTGACTGTGTAATGCATGTATCCACTCTAACTCAAAAACTATTCAACAAAATTTTACAAAATTTGGTAGGTAACGACAGGTAAACTGGTAAACAAAGTAATTTGGTAGGCACAAGTCTCTTGTGAGTTACTCTGATACTGATTAGATTTTGTTCCTATTCATTTGGACAAAAAAAAAACGCTCTCTTTTTTTTTTGTGTGAAATGGTCCTTAAAAATTGTCAAAATTTGAAGTACTACATATGCTTAAATGTAGCTACTTGTTTTATATGTAATATCTGATGACAAAAAGAATACCACCAACACCATTACTCTAGCACTAACCTTTCTCGAGATATTTAAGTTTTTTAGCATTTTTGCTGTGCAGTTTTAAAAAATATGTCCAAAAATATCCTGTCGCCTAGTGAAAATAAAAATTTAAGTAAAACCACAAATTCAGTGTAATTTTAAATTATTATCTGTATCTTTTTTTCAACTAAATTCCAATTTAATGAATTATGAAAGAAAGAGAACATTAATTTGAGTCTGTACAGTGGAAGTCATGTACTGCCCACCCCACACAACAATTTTTTTTATCCTGTTGCAGATTAAACACAATTAGATATACACTGGTCGAATACCTGTTAAAAAATCAATGGCTTCACAATAAGCACACCCCGAAGATTGTGAATTTTTAAATATAATTCAGATTTTTAAAGTAGCAATTTTTTTAAACAGTTCACCCATGACCCAATTTCTAATTTCTGGCACATTTAAGACAGAGTATTTCTCATTAATTCAGTCGCTCGAGTATTTCAGAGTGTGTAACTTCTAAAATATAGTTGACCCGTATACCAAATTGCAAGTCTCTACCTCTCTTAGAAGATGTTTTTCATGCAGTCAGAAAATCGAACATTTTGGTGTGGGCGCACCCTGAAATTAGGAAATATGAGAAAACTTTCTTCCTTTCAATATATCTACCTTTACATCAAATTTAAAGTTCCTATCTCATAGTTAAGTATGTTTTTCTATCATTTCGAATGTTTTAGCTCCCCTTCTAATGAACATTTTAGAAAAATTCCATTTTTCCAGAGCATTTTATTGAACGATTGACCTGTGTATGCAAGTCTCTATTTGTATGGGAAATGCCTATAAAAGACATGACAGACAGACATACACTTGGCAATTAGTATATACTAGCCGAATACCGTTGAAAATCAGTATCCTCACAATAAACACCCTGAAAATTGTGAATTTTTAAATAATTCGATTGTTTCAGTAGGGCTTTTTAAACTGTTCACCCATTATCCCTTTTACATATGAATCTTATTAAAACAGGTATTTCTCATTAATTCAGCTAATCTAAAAAATTTCAAGGTGTGCAACCCCTAAGTACAAAATATTGCAACATAGTATTTTTTCCCCCTATTTCCCATTATGCAACCCATACTGTTACCAAAATTCAAGTTTATATTGCTCTGCTAAGTGCTTTTTTAAAAAGTCTATATTTCAAATATTTTAGTGTGGAGCATCCTCACCTCTTTAAATTTAAATGTGAGAAGGAATTATTTTTCATAATGTGTTTTATCAAATTGCTCACCCATGTGTTGGATTCTGTGCCTCTATCTTGCTTAAAAGAAATAGTTTTTCATTTATTCTGTAAATTGAACATTTTCATGTGCGGCACCCCTAAAGTAACAAATATTGGAAATGTGAAATTGTACACTTTCTATTCAAATAATCTACTTTTGAACTAAATTTCTGGTCTCTATATCATCATGAATTGTGCTTTTCTATCATTTCCTATTTAGAAAGTTTTGTTATGGAGAAGCCCCATTTAAAATGCCCCCTGAACATTAAAAAATATATATATTTTCCCCAAGGGTTTAATCATACGATTGACCCGTGTATCAAATTTCAAGTCTCTATTTCACTTTAAAGAAGACATTTCTCATTTATTCCACAAATTGAGCATTTTGGTGTGAAGCACACTTAAAGCAGAAAGTATTTGAAAAATGAAATTGTATTCTTTCTTCCTTTCAAACAAACTACTTTTACGTCAAATTTAAAGGCTCTATCTCATTGCAAAGTATGTTATTAAAAATATATAAGTTAAAATTAACAGATGACTTAAGAAATTGAAACTATTAATAATTCCCATAACCTTATTTTATCTCATGGCAGCAACTAAAAAAATACAATCCATTATATTGTTGACATTGATTTTATTCTTAAGTAAATTTATTTCATATTTAAGTGCTTTTAATTGCAATATGATTTTTTTAAAATTATTTTTGTGGTTTTCAGATAAACATCTTTTATTTATTTCACATAGATATTAAAACAAAATTCAAGGCTGGCACTTTAGCTAAACAAAATCTGTAAATGTTAAAAATTTTGTATTTCTATTTACTTTTTTAGTTAACTCCTACAAATCGTCTTCATAATGCTGATGATGCTGATTTATCTGAGCCTATAAGAGAGGTTTGGTTACATGAAGACTGTGCTGTGTGGTGCCAGAGTATTACCTTAATTGGAGAAGACGTTAGAGGTTTAGACGAAGCTGTTATGGAAGCAAATGAAAATGTAAGATTTTGTGATTGGAACAGTACTGGCTTACAGGCTTGTTCGTTTATTTTATCCACAAACAAGCAGAAAAACTTGCAGCTGACTAGAATATACAAGGTGTCCCAAAAAGATTGAAACATGCTTTAATTCTTTACCTGTTGGAGGTAAGTGGGCAATGTAAATTGCAAAAATGTTAAAAATAAGGCAGGAAGGTAGGAAATAAGACTACGTTAATGAAATAGTCCTTCCATTAATTTTCAAAGTTGCACTTTTTAAATTTTTATTCGACTCCCTTAGGCAAATTTGGTCAATCAGAAAATTTTTATTTTTAATGCAGCAAGATTATTATAAAACCCTGCATATCTGTATCTTTAAAATCAACTGAATTATGATAAAGGAAAAACTGAAGTCTATGGTCGAAGCATCCAGATAAAATCGTTCTGAAAACTAAAGTACTAACTAGCTATAAACAGTTAAGAGTGTCATTTGTAGCACTTTGAAATCCTGTAAACAATATAAATGAATCTGAAAAAATCAAATAGCTTTATTGAACTTTATTGAAATTATATTTTATAAAATGTTATTCATTCAAAACCATTATGGCTTCATTGGACTGGAGCCACCACCACTAAGGTATGAAAATGTTTCTTTTGTTGCACTAAGGTATGAAAATGTTTCTTTTGTTGCACTAAGGTATGAAAATGTTTTTTTTTGTTGAGAACAAATTTATCATTGAATAAATGCTATTTTTACATCAAATGCAATTATAGTCTTGAGCAATTGGGTTTATTAGCAATTACAATTATTGAATTTATATAAATTTAGAGTTTATTAAATTTAAAAAGGAGAATATTAAATTTTGATTTTTAGTATTTTCTCATTAGTCAATGAGGTTTGACGATTTTAAGGGATAAGATATATTTAAACGTTGAAAATATTCGTTTGTTGTTATATATTGATTAAAAAAACAAAAAAAAAACCTGATTTATATGACTAAATAAAATTCCAGAAAGCATAAAATCACCGTATAAAGTTTTGAACTATGGATTAGCAAATGTTTAGCTGCTAAGTTAATCATTATTCCATGAAGTAGAGTTATTAATAGTGCAAGCAACGTACGTACATGTGTCTGCGCAGTATCTATATCTTTAGCCGTAAACTCGCGTAGCGGGCGAGTACGCGAACGACAACTACTGCATACGTCCCTAAAGTTGGCGCATCGTTATTAAATGAGCTTGATTATTATTATTATTGCATGCGCCCGCGGAGCGGGTCAAAGACGAGTCCGCTAATATGAGGGGGGGGGGGTTATTTTTTGTTTCAAATGTGCTATGCGGATGTCGTGCAACAGGCTAATCTGTTAATCCATAAGCCCACATAGTGCGCGTGTTCATAACACAATGTCACACGATTTGCACGCGTCTGCACAAGGTATATATCGTTATTGTATGCGGATTACATACACTCGTTAAAAGAAGGCGCTTAATTTTGTAAATCCGCTACGCGAATTAAATATGTCGAATCGTTATATTATATATAACGCGTATTGCATCCGTCTGCGTAGTAGTCGGGTGAGGATCGCTCATACAAACTTCTGGGTTACCCTTCATATTTCGTTTTCCTCTTTTGTGCATTCTTCAAGTCTTCACCCCCTCTCAAAAAATTATTGGGGGCCACATCACTTGAGTGGTGTCTGACTCTCCTTATGGGCGGCCGTGGTTAGATACACAGCCAATAGCTATTGCATGACCTGCATTGGGAGTAAATCCGCTACGCGAATTAAATATGTCTGCGTATCATTATTGCATGGAGCGGAGTTTTTATTATCTTGTATATAACGCGTAGTGGTCAGATCAGGGCCGCCCATACAAAATCGTGGGTTCCCCTTCATATTTCATTTTCTTCTTTTGTGCATTTTTCATGTCTTCTCCTCCCTCAAAAATTGTTGGGGAGTCCGGGTCCCACCACTTGAGTGGTGTCCGATCCTCTCTAAGGACGGCGGTGGACAAATGCACAGTTGATAGCTATTATACGAACTACAAATGGGAGTACTCTTAGCCGGGACTTTTGCACGTAGCGGAGATAAGCAGTCCACAACAAGAAAGCATATTGAAGAGAATTTTCAAAAAGCGATTAGGCTGGTAGCTAAAGGCAATTAGTAAACAATATAAAGAAAATAAGCTCTCCCATATTTCATTCAAGCCGGTTAAAATCACCGTGTTAATCTAACAACTTTTCTCCCCACCCTTTCTACTATCCCCCGGTATCGGCGGCATCAACGTAAACATCTTCCCGCAAATGGCACAAAGAACCCTAGTCCGGAAATCTATATTTTTAAATATTTGTTTTAGAGCAAATATGCTTACAGGATTTACATTTATAGAATTTTATAACTCAAATGCATATCAAACATGAAATAATTTAACAAAAATTTAAGTTGAAAAATAAAACTGTTTTGAAAGTTTTCATCAGATGGAAGAAGGAATGTACGTGCTTAATATTCCCCTTTCCATCTTGTTTCTTTTAGTGGAGGAAAGAAGTGATATGGGGCTGTCAATCCTCATTTTATTAGCACTAGATCACCTTTTTTCTTTCTTTGAAGGAGGAGAGAGCGGTGTGTGTGTGTGTGTGTGGGGGGGGGGGGGGGGGGGATAGACAAGATCAAAATTTGCGGTAATGAACGCAGAGAAAGGGCTCCGAGACTTATCCAAAGAATATACATATAAAGAAGGGAAGCTTCCATTGGGCTAATATAAACGCGAAAACCGGTTCATTCGCTATGAGAATTTGACGGAGGTATGCTGAGAAAACAACATTTCAGGGCCGCAACGCGTTGCACTTACGCTTTTTCTCCTGTTTTTTTTTGTTTTTTTTTTAATGCCTACGAAATCTTTTTGTACAAGACTTTGTAACATAAAATAGTTTTTATTTTTTATTTTGCGATATTGTAATAGTAATAATACTGATGTGATTTCATTATAGACTATTTTTTCAAAGATTATGTAAAACTGATCACGTTACATATTCCTTTCTCATAAATTTTGTATAACATGATTTGTTAAATTTACCAAACAAACACATTTAGTTTTTCCTTAAATTTAGTAAAAATCGAAAATATTACAGTACTGTATGAATAAACTGCTTTGCTTTAAATGATTGAGAGGTTAAAATTGTTCGTATAACATGGAAAAATATTTTATGTTATGAAGAAATTCAAAAAAGAGTATGGAATGTATTTGTTTTTCAAATGCCGAAAATTTAAAATTAAATTTATATTTTCTGAATTTGTTTTAATATTTTAAAATATAATATATAAATATAAATACAGTTTTAGTTTATTTTAAAATATTCACATAAATTTCATATTGATAAAAAAATTAATTTTTTCACAGATTGTGAAATATATTAAAAACATGTTATTTACTTATTGATAAAAAAATTAGAATAAAATTTACATATTAGTCAAATATGTGAATTTTTCGTTAACGAAAAAGAAAACCTAATCAATCACTTGCCTTCACTTATGAAGTGGTATAAAAATTATTTTTAACAGATTATTATTTTATATATATATATATATATATATATTCCTTAATTTTAATAAATGTAGAGAAAAAAAAATTAAGGGTATAAACATATTTCAAGAGATAATTTTAATTCATTATCAAATTAGTTTTGCAAGGATAACTCAAATTTGTATATTTTGAGTGACAACATTAACATATAGCTTTAAAATATATGAAAGTTTCAATCTACTATTCCGTGATTGAAAAATAAAGAAAATAAGATTTCTTTACACCAACCCCTTCATAATCAAAAATGCAATTAGCAGATTAGATAAAAATTAATTTTCACCTTTTTGAATTCAAAATTTTTAAATAAAATTTTTAATTTTACTTAAAATTTAACACAACGAAAAAATACTAAATTGTAATGAATTAAATATTTTGCTTTAAATGATTGAGGGGCCAAAATTTTTAAGCAGCAACAATATTTCAGAAAATAAAAAAGTCATTCCACGCTTTATTTTATCAAATAATCCAAATAAGAAAAAGTGTTGTAAATTAATGTATTTGGAGACTCATTAAAATCAGTAAAAATTAAAAATATAACATAGTCATTTCACAGTATAAATAATCTAAAAGTATTTTATTTCTAATGCTATCTGCTTCAAGACATCCAGCAAATCAGCCTGAATAGACAGAAAATTAAAAATAATTCTATCCCAAACAAGCTAATCAACTGGCTTATATCAAGCTAATCAGTTGGCTTAAGATTAGTAAAATCAAAAGTTCTTAGTATACAAATGAGTAAATACAATCATGATAAGAATCCTAAACGACAAGATCCCTTATTTCTAAAGGTGTTTATTGCGATTACATATGCATACTATATAAAACAATAGATTAAATACTTTTAGGAACAAAATAATTCACATACCTTTTGTGTTTGCAAGAAACTTAGCAAATCCGTCATTTAAAGACAACCAGAATCAGAAAATCAAATGTTCACAGCCCAGAATTGCATCACATGATTAAATACATGTCAAACATGTAAAAGAATGTGAAATTTTCTGATTGACCAAATTTGTCTAAGGGGGCTCGTATAAAAATTTTAAAAATGTAACTTTTTGAAAATTAATGGGAGGACTATTTCATTAACATAGTCTTATTTCCTACCTTGCTTTCAACATTTTTGCAATTTACATTGCCCACTTATCTCCAACAGGTAAAGAATTAAAGGTCGTTTCAATCTTTTTGGGACACCCTGTATACACCTCAATGAAATAATAAACTCGCCCAGTACTGTTTTATTTATTATTTTCTGTATTTTATATTACTTTATGTGTATTTGTAAAAACTAATTTCTTATTTTGTTAAGTTACATTGACTTTACTTCCAGTGATATATTTGTAGTTCATTGATGTTCTTGGGATAAAGATTATTTTAAAATATCAAGTAATACGGAGTATTTCTACTTTGATGCTGAAATTCCTGATATTTAAATAAGGTTACTGTGGGTGTTTCTGCTAATAACAAATGCACATAATTGGAATATCATACTGCATGGAGAATAGAAAATGGATAATAGAAGTACAGTATTGTCCTGTATTTTTAAACTATGTTGGCTTGAGCATTATAAATACACAGTTTAAAGCAAAATCAACATATAATTTAAAGAAATATAATTTCTATAAACATAAAGCAAATCATAATGATAGGTGCTACAGCTCCTTGTGGGCATTGACCATAAGGGGTTTTTCATTGGTGCCTTTTAATTTCACTTTACAACATAGTTGAAAAATGTTTGACTTTGTTCATTCTGTTTATATAATGCAGTGAATTTACTTTTTGCACAGTGAAAAATTGATGTGTAAGATCCATGGCACAGTGTTTTTAATGTTCAATATACATTTGGTGCTTTTCATGATGAGAATATGTGAAACTATTTTGAAGTACCCAATTAAATTATATTTCACGCAACTCTGAATTGACAATTTATTAATATTGATAGCATTCTCATTAAGTAATATAGTCCATATATTAAAATATTTTAATAATAATTCATCAATTTGACACATTGTTTCCCAGTAACATCATTTATATCAAATTGGCGACATTTTTATCACTTTTGAAACATTTTTGTCAATTTGATAACATTTAAAAAAATCACCAACTTGGTGGCATTCCGCCAAATTTGTCACCAAATGTTATGGTTAGACAGACAAAGAAATGGGTTATTCTTATAGTATATACTGATAATTTTTCCAAAATATTGAATTTTCATCAATTAGTCGCCATTTTCATTAATTTTGCAACATTTAAAAAACTTGTCAAAATTTTGCTAAACGTTACAGATGGAGAAATAGTTTGTTCTTGTAGTAGATTCTTATATTCATTTCAAGATATTGAATTATTATCAATTTAGTCGTGATTTTCAATGATTTAGCATCATTTTTATCAATTTGGGGACATTTTTATAAATTTGGCAACATTTAAAAAAATGTAAATAAGTTGGTGATATTTCGCCAAGTTAGTCACCAAAATTTTGCCAAACCGTACGAACGGGGAAATAGGTTATCCTTATAGTAGATAAATGACTATTGGTGAATTGTTAGATATCAAGATACAAAACTATTAAAAAAATGTAAATAAGTTGGTGATATTTCGCCAAGTTAGTCACCAAAATTTTGCCAAACCGTACGAACAGGGAAATAGGTTATCCTTATAGTAGATAAATGACTATTGGTGAATTGTTAGATATCAAGATACAAAACTATTACCGAAAGTATTTTCCCTCTTGAATAAAACTAACTAGATCCACGAGAATGATGTTAACAAATTTATCACACAATATTATATGGAGAAATTCCCCCCCCCCCTTTTCAAACATATTAATGAAATGAAGAGCTATTTTACAGCAGTTTCGCAGGAAAACTGCAGGTGTGTGCAATCCTTAATCATATTATCGGTGGGCATAAAAAAAGTCCTGAAATTACACATTTTTTTATTACCCAGACCACCCAGCTCAACCGAAGAGCAGAAATTGCATTTATAATATCCTGTAGACAGCTGATTTCATCCTTCGAAAATGATTAATAAATTCTCTTCACCTCAAGTAGCCCAGCTAAAAAATAAACTGAATAAAAGATTTAGTTAAATGTTTACTACACTAAATTACTACTTTTACATAAATAGTGCAATCCCACAATTTAGTGTATATTTTCATTTGTTGCAGGGAGTTATCTTTTTCAATCCATCTCCATCCTTTAATTATTAAGAGTGCTTTTTAATTTATTTTTATATAAGCTGTGAGGTTGTGTGTAATAAGGTAAAATTGTCCTTATCTAACTTATCACTAGAGAACTTACCTATGATGCCGACACTAAGGGTGGAGCATGTAAGCTCCTGGTTCTCAAGCTGGAGAGACAAACACATAAAATATCAATAAATACACTTATCTAAATTTAATCAATTACTTGAATATTTACTTTCATATATATACATGTAGAGAGATCTTGATTATTAAATTTATTCCTAAAATCCTTCTGGACACATATATTTTCAACAACATTTAATTAAAACATACATTTACAACACATAATTTAAAAAGATACATATATTTAGAACACTTTCATTACTATTAGCTACCGAAAATCTAAGTAGTTCATTTAGTTAACTACACGAGCTCGTTATTGCGATAGGTTCGTACGACCTTATTGTTACTTATACGATAGTTACTATGAATTGTGTGCCTTCCTTAATCATTATAACAGATGAAACATATCCATACCTTATGTTTGCTTGTACCTTGATAGTTGATGTAGCCAACACTATATTGGAAGCCTGCGTATAATATTTTAATACGCCACTATTTCACTGTGCTCATATTTAGTTCACACATCACATTTTTGCCGATCCGCGTATCTTTGCGCGATCGCAGGAGATGTTTTTGAATACTACTAAAAAACATTCGGTGCATCTAGGACGCTGTCGAAATTGAATCTCATGGAAATTTCTAGAACATTCTCGAAAACACTTTTTCTTTTCACCTTGTAGTGTCATACCTTGTCTTTTGATTCGTTGTTGTGATGGAGGGGATGCACGCTGCTTATTTATGTTAGCATTGCCATTGGTTCCCTCTGCAGCATTTAAATAGCTCATTATCTAGGTTGGCATCCGTAATTGAAATCACAAAATGTCGTGCACGCCGTACGACATTGTGCAATTCAGTTTGTATTCTCGTGCTTTGCATTCGACCCATCTCTATCTTCTAAATATTACATATTACATTGACTAAATTAACATATTTTCATATTCTGGTTAATTGGTTAAATTTTAGTTATTTTCATATAAACAATGTGATTGCGCAATTTAGTTTGTAGTCCTGAGAGTTCACAAGTATTTTTTTCTATGTTAATGTCTTAGATGTTTTGTTTGATTTACCAAATAGTATAAAAGTTAACGCTTTTAGCAAGAAGATTATTCTTTTTTTTATATTTAGCAATTTACATACTCTTGCTGTGCTGTAAATTTAAAGGCATTATTCTCAGTAGAGATGTGGGTTGGAAAATTTTCGATGAAAATTTAAATTTTCCACTATGTTTTTCAGGGAAATTTTCAGCTTTTCTTTTTCGTTTTAATTAATTTGAAATTGAAATGTGATAGTCTTTCCACACTACATTTTGTAAAGCAAGTAACTTTGTAAGAAGTTTTTGATCATTTAGTTCTAATTTTGAGGAAGAAAAGGGTGGTAAGGCTTTATTTTAAGAAAAAAGCACAAGTGACAATTTACTTATTCTGAAAAAAAAAAGCAGATGAAATTTGTAGAAAAATATTCTTTTAGCTTTAAATTCTGTGAAATTTATTAAAATATGGAATGTTTTCACAAGTGATTCTGCTAAAGGAAAATGTTGCAATAGAACTACATATATGTTTAACTCAAGTTCCACTAAATTTTATCTTTTAACTCATGATACTCACCCATTCAGTTATGAATGGGTATTTTTAAAACAGTTTTTAATAATTATGTATATTTAATATATTTTTAATACATTACCAATTTATTTTTCTTTTTATTATTATTAATATTAGTTATTTCAGAAAGTGATAGATATCACACTGGGTATAGAGAAATATGGATTCCATATAAAATGGTACAATTAATTTTACATTTTACAAAAGTTTTTTATATATTCACACACGAAAGATAGATAAAATAAAATTCCAATATCCCATATCAGTGTTCTCAGAAGTGCTAACACTATTAAAAATTCTTATTATCTATACACAGTGTCAAAAATCATGTGCGACACATTCTATTCATAATGCACATTTACATAATTTTTCGGCACACTTTTGATATGGCTAGAAAACTATATGTCCTTTGCCTAATTAAAACATAAACTGTAAGAAAATATATTATTTTGTCAGGAAAATTTTTTGTCTCCCGCAAACATGATAACACTTAAATGAGTTCCTTTTAAAATATTGGGGTTATTTGCATGCTAAAGGGCATAGGCACAAGTCCTTCAGATTTTTATTTCAATTATCAGCAGTATGGTTGGCTGATTTAAATTCCATTGATTTAATGATTGGTTTTGTGTAGTTGAAACCATGGTTCTTCGGTTTAAAAATGTAAACCATTTTTTGAAGCAAATATCATCTATTGTTTGGGTATCGCCACTGGCAGAAAAACTGAAATTTTTTTTGTTCTAGCGAGACTTTGCCTTATTTTGTTTACTTTCACTTAAAATATCTTCTAAAATATAAAAAATAGATATAACTAGTAAGCAACAAAAATGTTCAGTAGGAAATCCAGTTTCTAGATTAATAATTTGTTTTAACAAAACTCAATTTTTGAAGAATCGTTTTGTCGATTTCAAGATGATTGAAAATTTTCTATTTTTTAAGTTTGTAATGCTTATATTTCGGAAACTAAAAGTGCTAGCTATGAATTAAGAAGTAATTTGTAGCCTTCCGAAAGATCTAAAAATATGATTTATTTTGGATAAGGTTCTTAGTTTTTAAAATAGAGTAATTATAATTTTGATATTTTAATATTTTCAACTATTTTGAAAGAGGATTCAAATTTTGGTATTTTATTATTTTGAACTATTTTGAAAAGATAATTCTAATTTCGCTATTTTAATATTTAGAACTGTTTTTAAAATGTCTTAAAGAAAACAAACCACACTCAAAATCATTTTAATTTTATCGGAATGGAGTCACTGGCAAATGAACTGTAAAGCCACTGCCAAAAATTTTTCAAATCTTAATCAGCAGACATTTTTTAAACATTTTTTAGTTTCCATTTAATTGTTATTCATTTTGTACATGATATAGAGAATTAGTGTATAAGACAGTTGTGTAGAGATCTTTTTAAACTAGAGATATTTTAAGGCTTATAATAAGGTTTATAATGTTTTCCTTATGTATAATTAAATTTTTATATTTAGGTTATTAAATATTTTCTTTTCTCTTAACACAGAAATGTTGCCGATGTGCATTTCATGGTGCAACTCTTGGTTGTTGGGGCAAGGGCTGCAAAGAAATGTATCATTACACCTGTGCCAAAGAAATTGGTAAATTTTCCTTTTTCATCTATGCATTTGGCTTGGAAATACGTGTTGTTACATTTAATTATTTGTGAATCATTTGTTGAAAAGTTAAGAATTTTCCACATTCGTCCATCTACACAGTTACTGTTGAATATAAAACTTATTTTCCTTTGCAGGATTCCCACAGAAGCCCTTGAAAAGTACTTGATTTTTATTTGGGCAAGGGCTCTTGAAAGTACTTGAATGCTACAATATGTCCTTGAAAGTTTTTGATATTTACTCCTTTATTTCAAAATGTTAGTTTTGTTTAGTTTCAGAATTTTAGGCTTACTTCAGGCTCTGAGCATTCATAGTTTTGTTATAGTACGACTCCAGCGAGAAGGCATTTGGGTCACTGGATTTTGGACGAGTCCATTAGTTAAATTCAATGACAGGTAGAAACGTCTTAAGAACGGGTTTCCAGAATTGGCGCCTTTAGTGCGAATTAATTTATAATTTGTGCAGTACTGTAAAGAGCTTTATATGTATAAGTACATTCAGTCTAAGTGTTGGGATATGGTGGAATTGTTTTCTTCGCAATGATTAAAACTATTTATTACAATAATGGTTGTAAATATTTTATTAAAATTGAAGAGTTCGTGTTGTAATACTTTTCTTGTAACTTAAACTCTTTTATTTAGTGAGGAATGCACAACGTGACATACGCACATCTCTGTATTTTTATCATTATATATTTTACTCTTTATATAACGCGTTTAACTTCTATCAAACACAGAGAAAATTTTTCAATCCAAATACTTTTGCTGCCGTTGAAAATCATTTCAGTAATATCTATGCATCACATTTTATACAGTTACATATTTCATAAAGTATTAATATTTGTTCATTTTGAAATAAATTTTTGTAATTTAATTAATTTTAAATATGTTATCTAAACATTATCCTTGTTTGTGTGCCACTATTTGGACAGTTCTGCATTAGAGCTTAGCTCTGTATGGCCATGTCATCTAAGGAATTTGAAACTGTTAGCCAACAAATTAGCCAAATTGAAAAATCATTAGCCAAATAACATGATTATTAGTCAAAGTTATCGTCGCCATCGGTGAAAAAATTTCTACTTTTAAGCCATAATGCAGCTAATAATATTAATTTCATTCTAAACAAGATATAAAGATAGGTAGATTTCATTTTTTTAATCATTAAATAGGCTATTAGTAAATTAAACTTGTATTTACCAATCAAAGATCACAATGAGTTACAAAAATGACAAATTCATTTTATAATTCACATAGTTTCATTATCATTTAAACCAGGCAAGCGTCAAATTTTTGTACTATATACCAATTTTCAAAAGCTGCCTTAAAGTTAAAATCTTTCATATCTGACCCTTCACTATTTATAAGAATCAAGTCACTGAGATTTTTTACTCTGATGTTACTAAATGAAATTTATGTTCTGTTTACTAAAGTCTCTTTCAACGATGGTTTTTGTCATAGGACATGTGAAGCCAATTCTTGCTACATCCATAATATTTTTATATGCAGTATCATCATTATATTTCTTTAAAATTAGGCACCAAAACTGTCTAAGGGATAAATTTTTATGTCGGTTTTAAAATTCCGGCAGGCGTAAGCATCGTATAAAAACCACAAAGATGATGATGAAGATGAAACGAAAACAAGCCAGGCAGGCTTAAAAATTCGTAACAAAAAGATAAACTACGATTCAACTTATGGCAAAAACAGCAAACCGCAAGTTGGCATCTGTGATAATAATCAGCAGTGACCTTTTTTCAATTGGTTTTAACTAAAATTAAAGGAAATTTGTGACGCTTCAAAGTGGGGGGGGGGGGGGGGGATCGATTTATATGCGGAGTCTAAAAAAAAAACATCGTAAGTCTAAAAGTTATTTTTTCCCGCAAGACAATCGATCCTAAAATGATGCGGTAGTAATTACGCAATCGCACACTCCTAATTTCTCTGCTCTACAGATGCTCCGGACTACCATTGTATATGCGTCATCAAAAAATATACATACATTTTCGTTCGATGTTTATCACTTGTTTCTCTGATTACGGCTGATCGTTTTCGACAAAAAATGGCTCTTTTCAGAAATAATCCTATAACACGGATTGTTTAAAACTATAATGCAGGATTTTAAGTTGAAAGTGTTTTTTTGTTTTGTTTATCGGAGAGTATCTAATAACAGTGTTGGGGGTTAACGGTTGTGCGATTCAGGGTTAACGCAAAAAAATCGGCTCACATAACGGACGGAATCCAGATAATATTTTGATTGCCGCGGTGGGTCCAGGACGCTTGAGAGACAGGAATGTGCTGTCTACCGTCCGTTTTGAGGAGCAGTGTGCTGGGAATTAAAGAATACCTGGAGCTTGTCACACGAGAACGATCGTCCCCAAAACAGACGGGACACAACGCTCGTATGTCGTAGGCCTACTTGTCTGGAATCAGACTTTTATTCCATATTACTTCCCAAAAAAATATTTACGAAATTTTCACAGTTTTCAAAAAATCATTCGCCATTTTTTTCGCCAAAGTATTTTTTTTATCGCCAGTATTGCGATCTTTTCGAATTTGGCGCGTAGACGAATGGCTAGCGCGGACCCTGCATATATAGACAAAAGATACAAAATACGTTACATTTTTGTGAAACAAAAGCATCCAAAAACAAATAAAAAAGTTATCATCGTAGGTACAAATTTTGGTTACAATTAGAGGCTATTTAACCAAAATAAAACCTAATAATAAAACTTTTAAGTTCAATAGAGCAACGATGTAAATTTAAACAAGTAGCAATCGAAAATGGAGAAAAAAATATTTACGAAATTTTCAGTTTTCAAAAAATCATTTGCCATTTTTTTCGCCAAAGTATTTTTTTTATCGCCAGTTTTGCGATCTTTTCTAGGCTAGTGCGGACCCTGAGATAGGCAGACAGATAGATAGAAAGGTCTAAATTTTCTGATTGGCTAAATATTCCTTTCAACACTTAAATAATACTTTCAATTAACAAAGTAAAAGTTTTAATTTGTAAATTGTACTGTTATAAAAATAGAAAGATTTGTTGCATTTTAATTTTAGCTATTCAAACTTGTTGCTTAATGCTTTTTAGTTAGCTATTCTATAAATAAAGAAAGATGTCTGTCTGTGCTGCCTGTAGCAAAAAATCTGAATGTCGCCACAGCCATGACATTTGATACACTGGTACTTCAGGACCCGAGATAATGTGCCTTGGTGAGATTAACACTTTACAACATAGTTGAAAAATGTTTATGACTTTGTTCGTTCTGTCTTTCTGTCTGTTCGTTCGCACGATAACCGTAAAAATGACTATCAAAATGAAATTTTAGTATGTTGTTCAGACGGTCTGTGGGACATACAAAAACATAAATTAATAATATCATCCAATTAGTTTTGGGCTGAACCCGGGTTAAAAAAATGAAATACATTGAACCCTGTGGGACCTCATGTTTCAAACATTTTTTAAGCGAATTTAAAATTCACACATTGCTTCGAAAGTTTTAGGGAGTATTCAAATTATCCCATAAAATATATATATAAAAAAAAATTCAGCAAAATATTTTTGGTAGTTTTTTAAATAAAAATTAAAATAATAATTACACCCATATTATATGAAGAGATCATGTGACCCACTTCAAAATAAAATATTGCATCCATCTTTTTTCTTAGAGTAAAAATCGTAATTTTTAAAATTCTTTTAAATTTCTATTTTGTGTTGCATCCGTCCTAAAACAACTTTATTTTTGCGTAATTTTTGTGCATCTATATTGTGCGCCAATGCAATTACAATATTTTTGAGTTTAAATGATCATTAAACTTTGATTATTTCTACAACAAAGCCTAATTTTAATGGATGCAGAGTTTAAACAAGTGATTGTAAAGATGAGTTGTATAAGAATTGCTGAATTTTTTTCACGCAAAATTATTTAACTCTGGAGTGTGGAATAAAAGTGTATGAATGAAATATTAACTGCTTTTACATACGGAACAAGGTGATTTATATTTTGATAATGTCATTTAAATAAAGTTCATTTTTTTTCAATGAAGTTTTAAGTTTTCAAGTAAAATAAATTATTATAGTTCTGTGATAATTAAAAAACTATCACGGCTGAATGTATCGCATTTTGTATTTCAGTTGGAAAGTGTTTCATAATCAATGCTTTATACATGATTGATCTTTCTTGTTTTAAAATTCGAATTAGTTTTTGTTATTTTATGTTAAGGCTTTTATGCACAAATCAATTCCAAAAATATTATCGCACCCAAAAATATTATAGCAGAGTTTCCATCTTAACACAATCAGAAAATTTAATTCTCTTTCAAACAAACTGTGAATGGAATCCATAATATTAATAGATAAATTTTTATGAATTAAGAAATAATATGTACTTTTCGTGTGTTGAAGACATAATTTCCCGAGTTGGTTAAGACGAGATATTTTTGCAAAGTTTCCATTTCAACATCATCGATGCAGTTTTTACTTTCCCTGCAATACATAGTAATGTATAGGGAAAGTACTGGAATCATTTTGAAAATCGCAACTTAAGTTTTTGACGGATCTAAATGTTTTGGAACCTCTAGAATGCAAAAAAACTATTTTTAGCGTGATATTTGTGTGTCTGTCTCTGTGTGTGTCTGTAGTCAAACTCAAAAACTAATTGACAAAATTTCATAAAATCTTATAGGTCAGTCACCTGTGAGTGATCCTGGCACTGATTAGATTTTAGTATGATTCAGGATAAAAGAACCTGCCTTTTTTTGTGAAATGGTCTGCAAAAATTAGCGGTATCCACTCTAGCTAAAAACTAATAGACCCAATTTCACAAACTTTGGTACTTGTGGGATAGCCTGGTGCTTATTAGATTTTGGTATGATTCAGGATAAAAGAACCTGTCTTTTTTGCGAAATTGACTGCAAAAATTGTCTGTATCCACTCTAGCTGAAAAACTAATTGATCAAATTTCACAAAATTTGGTAGATAAGTCACTTGTGATATACTCTGATGCTGATTAGAGGTTGGTACAATTTGGGAAAAAAGAACCTGCTATTTTTTGCGAAATGGACTTCAAAAATTGTCAAGATCTAAAATAAAATACTACAGATGTATCAATTAAATGTATGTTTCTTTATATCTAATTTTTGACACCAAAAATAATAAGACCAACCTCATTACTCTAAGATGAACAATTCTCGAGATATTCAAGGTTTTTAATTTTGGAGAACTGAAGATGTTTTTCACTGTAGTGATAACATTATTTAATGAAATTTCTTGAAATTTGGTAGTTTGGTAATAACCCTTGAGGATGATTTTTTTTATACTGATTAGATTTTGGGATGACTCGAAAAAATATGAACTCTTTTACGAAATGGCCTGTAAGGATTGTGAAAATGTGAAATAAATGACTAAAATTGCAGAAAGAGTAATTAAGTACTTGTTCTTCACATAATTTTTAACAGAACAGCGAATAGGACTAACCCCATTACTGTAGGATGTATCGTTCTCGAGATATTTTAGTTTTGAGAATTTTGAAGCACTGAAGACTTTAAAGTGCATTAAGGTGCCAAATGAAACAAGCATACATAACCAGAAATTGGATATAATATCGGAAAAGTATCTATGTTATTTTCAGCAGTTAAACTCAATTTAATTCATCATGAAATAAAAAATAAGAAAACAAATTTGAATTTGTAGGGAAAGTCATGTGCTTTTCACATCAATTTTTTTATTCTTTTTGTGTTTGTTATAAGTGGGCAGGCATATTGTAGGTGCATTCTTTGGTTTTTCGAGAATTCGATGCGCATTCTAGTGTGATTTTAACCAAAAGTTTGCATCTTAAATCCCGGGCAATAATGGGTACACTTATATCCAAAAGTTAATCAACAAACAAAACAATTAGCATATTCGGCAAAAGAAACAATATGTAGCTATAAAATGTGCATACATGACAGGTGCATGCACATGAAAACTAGCCTGCAGAAAACATTTTCCATGCCAACATTTTTTAACAAGGAAACAATAACATATTAGTTATAAAAACAGCCTGTTTTGTGCAAAGCCTGTATATCCGCATTATGGATTGCAGAAAGAAAATCAAAATAGCCAAATTTAGGAAAATTAGTAGACTACTTCTTTTGAGTGATGCCAGATGTTAGGAGGTAATAGGGTGTCTTGAAGGGGGCCAGCGACATTCAGAAGTAGTTCAAGTCTAAATGCCAATCATTCTGTCATTTGCTGTCTCTAGAACTGATATTAAAGTGAAGGAACAGTGTCACAAAGACCATTAAGTGAATGTTCAAGGGTCACAACCACTCAGGATGACCATTTTCTGAGTCTGCAAGCACAATGCCACAGGTCATCCACTGTACATCAGCTTGTTTCTGACCTTGCAGCGTCATTAGGAAGAGTAATATCTCGGCAAACTGTTTACAAATGACTACATGCAGAGTTGTATGCAAGACGACTGAGGGTTTGCATCCCACTTAAACTGGATTTGAGATCAATTCAACTGGACTCCACAACAATGGGGTACTGTTGTCTTCACGGATTAGTCATTGTTCAGTGTACACAGTGATTGCTGGTGGTTATTGGTCTGAAAAATGCCTAGAACTTATTATCATGTCAGTAACATCTGCGAAATGCACTCATACAGAAGCGATGGTTTGGCCATCAGGGTAGCTACAGAACCTGGAATTCAGGGAATATCAACATTGTGGAAAAATTGGGGAAATATCAGGGAATTCCTAAAAAAAATTGTAAAATTAGGGAAATTGGAATTTCTTTGGCTTTCTTCACAGCTTTTTCCAGACTCACGACAATACACATGTATAGAATTCCTTATTCACTTTTCATTTGATGGGAGACAGTCTATTGAACACCGTAATAAAATGAGAGTTTTAAAATTTCAATATTTTCTCAGTGATTCCTTCCATCTTAATTGCTTTTAAAGTTGTCAAGAATAGGATTAAAAATACTGTTTCTGCTTATACATAATTTTATTGCAATAAGTGATATTTAACAATACGAATTTTTGACTGGATTTTACAGAACACTGCTGAGTGCTAAACTATGGGCTATACAAGTAGATAAGCTATAAACCACAGCTATAAAGCTAAGTTTTATATCTTATATAGAATTTTAATGCTTGAAGGATTAATATTCTTGTAATAATACTGTTCTTACCTACCTCTTTCATAAATACTATACTTTATTTATTAAATTTTTCAATACTGAAAGTATTTTTAATTTTAATTATTAATTCTTAATTATCACTTTCAAATTTAATAACTAACTTTTTATGCTTGTTACACTGGTGTTCAGTAAAAGTAGATAGTGATACATATCAGAGAATTTTTAAAGATATCTGGAAATCTGGAATTTTTTTTATCCGAGATCCTGTAGTCAGCCTGGGCATGGATTGCTGTTGGTGCCCACACTGATCTCCACATCTTCCCTCATAGTATTGTGAATGCAGTGCAGTATAGAGATGATATCCTTGCTCAGTATGTTTGCTCATATCTTGCGGCCATGGGTCCTGATGCCATTTTTATGGATCATAATAATATATGAATAAGTTCACAAGACTCGCATTGTCTACCAGTACTTGGAATCAGAAACACTGTTTCGTTTGAAGATCACTCGATTTGAATCCCATCGAGCACACTTAGAAGACATATAAGTTCTCTTCATAGCCCTCCCTGGAACCTTTACCAGCTAATAACATGTTTTCTCCATGAATGGGTGCAGATACCTCAAACTGCTATAGATGATCCTATTCTTGACATGAATCGACACTGTTGAGCACGTGTTTGCAATAGAGGTAATCACATTCCATATTGACAGACTTCCGCCAATGAACTGTTGTTGCCGCCCAAAATCTTATGTTTTTGTTTATCTCCGTTATGTAATTACTTATTGATGATTTTCTTTGTATTTCCCCATGCTAGTGTCTTTTGTTATACCTCATGATCTGTAAAAGCTTCAATGAATTAGAATAAATACTTTTGTTTTTATCCACTTTTTTATACTTTTTTGCTTATATGTGTGCACATTTTCTAGTATTTAAATAAATATTTTCATCATATTTTAATGTTTTGTTTTTATTTTTAGGCTGTCTATTGGATATTGAAAAGTTTTCATTGCTGTGCTTAAAACATCAGGTAAGTAAATTTTACTTCTATTTAAAGAAAAATCTGACTGTCTGCTATGTAATTTAGCACTAAGTAACTAATATTGAAAAGATAGGGTTTGCATCATATTAAGATACATTTTGCTATTGTAAGAATAGTCATAGTCTTGTTTCATCATTGGATTAAAAGATTGAAGTTTGATTTAGTTATAGATAATTGCACACAAAAGAATCAGAATTAAAGATAGTTGTAGTATTTATCACATCCTTTCTCTTGATTTCATCTTATCACTCTCTTTACATATCATTTTCGTCACTTGGGACATTGCTATGGTTGAAATGAAAGAGTGTCAGAACATGTTTAATTTTTCAGATGTGCTATTAACAAAATGAAGAGATATTTTCTTACTGATGACTGATGAATTAGACCAGTGTTTGCCAAATATTTGGAATTGTGATTCCTTTTGAAATTTCATTTAATGGCAAACCGCAAAATGAGAAAAAAATCAGTATAGTCCAAATCATGTATTAAAATTTTATAATTTGTTTCAATGTTTAAGAAAATTTACACGAAACTCACATTGGGAATCACTTGAATACTGTCAGGTTCCGCATTATTGTCACGTTGCAGAACTTTTGCATTAGACATTTACATTATTTTATCATATTACAAATTGGTGTTGAAACCTCCCGAATTTTTATATAATCATTAGGATGTTTTAAAGACGTCTTTCACATTTTCAGTAAATTTAGTTGGTTTCTAATTCTTAATTTATGTACTTTATATTTTGTAAAAATTGTTCTAAGTATCCTGTCATAGTAGCCAACTCTACTGGCTTTTCCGAGAAACACCCAGTTTTGATGATTTCTCCCATTTTCACGATTTTTAATGTGAATCTCTTGGTCTTTGTCAATTTTTTTAGAATTCCTTAAAGTTAGGGATTTTTCAATAAAAATTTTCTGTTAAAAGGAATTTTAATCGAAATTGCAGCCACAATTTTGTGGTTTGCATTCATGAACCTAGTAATAGTACTTGGTTGCATAATTTTCACTTTATTGATAGATAATGTTTCAAAAAAGTGAGATTTCGCATATATAGATTACATTGCCATGTAATGTTGAAACATCCTTTTCCATCCATGTTTAATTTCAAATTATGTGAATGAAAAATACACAACATTCATTTCTTTGTAGTAAGTTTCATTAATAATTAATATTTTCATAAAATATTGATATTTTTTTAAGTGTGATTTTGTGGGTATAGATTACATTCCAGTGCAATGTTGAAACATCCTTTTCCATGTATGTTTAGTTTCAAATTATGTGAATTAAAAAATGCACAACATTAATTTCTTTGCAGCATGTTTCATTATTAATATTTTTGTAAAATATTTATTATTTTTAAGTGCAGTTTCGTATGTATAGATTGAATTCCGGCTTAATTTTTAAACATCCGTTTCCACTCATCTTACTTTTGATAAAAATCTCAAATTAGTTAAACAGTATTTAAATATGTTCAAAATGAATGATTGAATTCCCTTTTATTTTCTAGGCAATAGTTTCAAAAGCATTTTTCTATGCACAGTCATTTAATTAAATAAATTACAATTTGAGAACATCTTTTGTTTCATTGAGCCCTTCTAAAATTTCTTTCTGTTTATGCCACTGATATGCTTTTTTATATACTCACTATATAGAAACATTTTTTTATGCAGTAGGCATTTTCGATGTTACTGTGAGTTTTATTTTTTAAAGAAAAGCATGCATTTTTTGTGATGTTCAAAAAAAGATCCCTATTCCCTAAGTGATATTGAACAGGCTATACGCTGACTTATATAGTGCTGTGGAAATGCTCACCGCGTTATGTACTGGACTTATATACTAATGGTGGCCGATATACTATGTCCTAAATATTTGTTGTACCTTAGCATTATTTCGATAAAAACTTTACATTTTGCAGTGATGTGATTGCTGCGCCAATTGCGCCAAACTGCGCCATTCAAAGTAGACTGTGCCAATCTGATACAGAAAGCAAATTTTAACTGATTTTGCGCCAACACTGCGCCATTTCATGAAAATACCGGAAAACGTAATTTTTCTCCGTAATTCTCGGAATGGAAAGAAAGAATTGAATCAGAAATTTCTCAGAAGAGTGCAATCTACCAGCAAAATCAGAGGATTAGACCTCTTTCTTTTCAAACAGCTCAAGTTTTATCAACTGTGGGGTTGCTTTGTTCGGACCACAGAATACTATCGGACTAAGGCACTACTCCCTACAACCAGTTCTCCCGGTGTCTGGAGTCCGCAAGTACTTGACCATGTTACATGAACGTGAGCCCGCTATACACCTGGAGTATTGTTACCAGACAGCGGGATTTATCAAAGGACGAGCTTAGGGACCGTTGTCTTGAATAGAAAAAAGAAAAACAAACTCTCCTTCGATTTCTATTTTGAAAGATCTATGTAGGATCAAAGGAGCAAGCCATTCCTTCTTGGAGTGCGATAGACACAGGGGAGCCAAACATGCACAGGGTTCGTTCGTGTGTACTCTGGAAACCGGGAATTTAAAAGTGGACTAAAATGTAAGAGAAAATCGGTTTTTTATTCAACATTCTGAAAAAAATCAGGGAATTTTCAACTTAGGTAAACCGAAAAATAAATAAAAAGTACAAAACTAGTTTATAAAGAACCAAACCAAAGTTTTATCACTTAAAAGTGCAAGTAGAAATTGGCGCGGAACGTTTCAGATCACTTGATTTTTATCCGTACGACTCCTAGTGAGCAGGAAGCCGAAAGAAAGCATTTGCAGTGATTGTTTGGTTAATCATTTTTCAATGATGTAATCAAGAAGTACCTCGTTAGAGCGGAGCGTCTTCCAGCTTGAAATTTACCACATACTTTGCTCATTTGTTTATTGCAAAGTATGGAGCAACAAGGTCATTAACACTCAAAGGGGTCAACATCAGCTGCATTCGTAATGAATCATTGAGGAGTGGTATTTTATTTTATAAGAGATGTTATTTATTTCATCTGCTGCTCTATTTTTCATTTATTTAACTATTCCTAATAAAGTTTTCCCTTTTCAGCGGAACTAATTATATAAAGATGTGCAGAATAATTATATAACACGGATGCTAGAAAATAAATAAAACGTCTGGGTTTTATTTTCTCATGCGTAGTATTGAGGAAATATTGTTTTCACGAAAATTTTTGATTTCGAGATTTTGATGTCAACATATGATATGTTTTAAGACCTCCTGAACACGTTTGGATTATTTTTGGAGTGATGTTCATCTGTGGTCGATTTCCTGTATATATGATAGCTGCTACAAATAATAATGGATTTTCATGAAATTTTATATTCGGCTTTGGTAATGAAAAGTCCAGAACTAAATAAAATTTTTTTTTAATTTGAGCGAAAACTTTAAAATTTTTATTTTCTTAACATTGCAGTATAGGACAAAATTTAACATAACCATGCATAAAAGGGGTTATTTATGATTTGGTTATTTTTGATTGCGATTTAAGAGTTTCAGTAATTGTAGTGAAAAATAGCCGCAATACAGTTTTTGTGTTCGTGACGCTATATGTCCCCTCGGGGGGAGGGGGGGGTAAACTCCCCCCCAATGGAACATTATCAAACTTGGTATCAATCGAAATATTTTTTCAAGCCCTTCAAAATGAAGGGTAACATGCTATAATTTGGATCATTTGGAAAAATGATACGGATTTTTCAAAATTTTCTTATGAAATTTGAAATTAGAAAAAATCCAAATTCTATAATTCGGAAAATTCCGGAATCGGTAAAGTCCGGACTGGTCCTTATTTTCCAAGTGGTACTGTATATGTAAAAAAAAATTGTATAAAACATTTCAAGTTATTTTGAATGGCTTTTTTACACTGTCATATATATTCACGGTATCAATTAAATCTAAAGTTATTTTTTAAAATTCGTATCATTAAAAATGTATGTACCTAAAATTTTGATATAGACAGCAGGCAAATCTCGTGGGATTTCACACCGTATTAACGGAAGTTTACTGAATTTTTTAATAATTTATTAAAGTTTTGAGCATAATATTTATTTGCTTTAGCTTGATTAACTTCCGTTAATTCTTCCGTTTGTCCTTCTTAATAAAATTTCCGTTTCGATTTAATGGGGGGATTTCTCTTATTATTATTTTTTTATTGCACTATGTTTATTTTTAATTTTATGATTTTATTTTTTTTCTTGCGTTATTTCTTTTTTTAGCGCAATATAAAAAACCAGTATCCTTTTTGAAAACTAGTTTTTAATTTTGTAGATCTTTCCTAAAATTATATATTTTCCCTAAATATTATTTTTTTCCCCTAAAATTTTTTTATTTCATTTTGTTAGATCTTTTTTAAAAATTTTACAGCAATAAGATATTTTTAGATCTTAAGTTATTTATTTTAATTTTTTAAAATATGTTTTAAAATTCTTTATTGCAATTTTTTTTTTAATTTAGATTTTTTTCTAATTATTTAATGTAATAAAATTTGTTTAGATCTGTGAAATTATTTTTTTTATATTTTTTCAAAAATTATTTATTGCAATATTAAAGTATTTTATAGATCTTTACTAAAATTATTTATTGCAGTTTTTTTATATTAAAGAATATGTATTAAAAATAGATTTTCTCAATAAAAATTAAGCATTTTTTATTAATGTAATTTATATGCTATTTTAATTTATTAAAAGTTAATTGAAAATTCAAAATGTTTATACTTAAATTCTGTTAATTAGATTTTTAAAACTTTGTTGTCTTGAATTTGCTTGTTATATATATGACAAACTGTTAAAATAAAAAAAATGCCTTGCATCGAACTGCTACAATGTCAAAAAATCTCTTGCTACAAACTGCTACAATTTCGAATAATTGCCTGCTACAAACTGCTACATTTTCGAAATATTGCCTGCTACAAACTGCTACAATTCCAGAAATTTACTGCTCCAAAAATTGCTCCAAAAGAGTTTTTTGTAATCACATCACTGATTTTGTTTAGAAGTTGCATATAGTATTTTCTTGCCAGGTTTGTTCTATCTATAGAAATAATTGCACCACATGGAGAAAATATTTAATTTTTAATTTTTATATGTTAAATCTTTTTTATAATTGTATGATTTTCCACTTTACAGAAGAAATCTTCATAGAACTGGAAGTGCCAATGAAAGATTCCTAGTGACAAAGGATGATTCTACATCATTAGCTGTGTAGATAGAAAGCACATCATTCCAATTTTGACTGTAGTTTAAAAGGTTTTATGTGCTGGTGCAAAACAAGAAGAGGCCAACAATCCTCTGATGAACATGTTCATGTCATATGAATTGATTAAAAAATGCTTTTTTATATTTCTGAGGCTGCACATGAAAATGCTGCTTTGCAAGTGGTTTACACTTGCATATTGTTGAAAGCCTTTGGAATTGTGTATAGAGAGTATTTGAAAATACTCTTTCAGATTTATTTTAGGCTGTCATGAGAAATGCTCTGTATGATGGATACATTGCTGATGTATCACACATGTTTTAATTGACTAAATGTTTGATTTATTGTATTCATAACTGAACAAAATGAAAGTGGTTATGCACTTTATTAAACAAAATGGACAGCTATTTATTTTGATCTTCTGATGGCTTTTTTGTAAGTAAAAGCAATTTTGTTATGGACCTTATTCATCTGTTCATTTAATTTTCATTATAAATAATCATTTCATGATTTGTTAACATGTTTTTAGATTGGGTTTTAGTTGGGTGCTGTCTCTGTGTACTGCTAACATTTGTATTACATCTATACTGCTAATTTCCTCCTTTTTTTTGTATAAAGACATTGTAAATCATAACTGTAAGTACATAAAATGTGTGTATTGCCGCAACTGTGTTGTATTGTATCTTCAATTCTGGATACATTATGTAATTGTGAAATGAATTGGCACTGAAATTGCCATTTAATTCTGATATTTGTGTACACTTCCATAAATTGATTCTATTAATAGCAATTAAACATAAGAACTTTTATGTAAATGTCTTTTTGTATTTTTTTTTTTCAGTTATGCATTTTAAGAACTAATTTTTAAGTATATCTAATCATTTTAAGTAATTTCTGCTGAATTATGTTGCTAACGTAACCTTTTCTACCTCTTAATGCTGAAATTTATTTAAAAGCACTTTTATTTTTATGTGTGGTTTGTACAATCTCAGCAGCATTTTAAGTTGTCAAAAGAGCATTTGGTCTGCATTTCAGTTGCGAACTTATATTCATTCACTATTAAAATAGTATTTTGATTATTTTTCTTTGGATTTTATGTAATGGGACAATGGTAGGTAAATCAAAGTAAATTTGTGATATTTTGAGTATCAAAGGACGGTATTTGCAATTATTTTTTCTGTGATTTATTATTTATAAATTAGCAAATTGTTATTTACATTCATAATTTTTGGTGGCTTTTGTCTAGTTTGCCTCAGAAATAAGCATGATTACTATTGAATCCCTGTAACAAATTAATCTTTACTGAAAAAAAAAAAAAAAAATCATATATTGTTAAAACAGAAATGCATTTCTGGTTTGAGATTCTTTTTCCACTCCAAAGAATGTACTTTGTAAGTTTTCGGAATGATTTTACAATATACATTGAAACTTTTAACTGTGACCATCTATATATAGTGAGCTTCGAGCATGGATTTTTTCACTTATGGATATACATAGCGTATTAAGAGACCATTTGTCTTAACCACTTATTTCAGAAACTGCACGTTGTTCCCTCTGACAGATTTTACTGCATTTGGCATAGAATAAAATAATTTGCCGTGTAACACTTAACATTAATGTATACCTCATGATTCCACATAGAAAACATGAAAAATTTAGTGAAATTACAAAGGATATTTCTTTTTCAATGAAAACTTTGCCATTCTGATACTCTAATCTTGGGATTCTCAATGTGGAGCACAATAATTTTTTTTTTTCATTTAGCTGTAAATAGAAAAAACATTCCATAAACACCATGCTCAAGGATCTTATTAACTTGAACAAATTATGAATTTTTTCTTAAGTCTAATGGTCTATGGTTGTTTGATCTATTAAAGTTAATTTGAATTTGCCATATTTTTATCTAATGGTGTAAATTTAAAGTGGTATTATTAATTGAATTACTTTGGGGGGGGGGGGGGGATTGTAAATTTTATTATATCTTTGCAACACTATTTTTTTTTTTTTATATTAATCCGGGTCATTAAATTTTTTGAAGTATCTAAATGGGGCATGGAGCAAAAAAGATTTAGAGCCACTGCTTTGTGTACAAACCTTTGCCTCATCAAATTTAAGCCATGTTATTTGAAATGGATTTGAATAGTGGTTGGAAATTCACTTTATTTTAACATTTTACAATCAGGGTCTTGTCTTATTTTATTGTTCCTACACCTGGAAGATTTTACTATGCATCTTTGAGTGTATTTAATAAATTCTTCCTGTCTTAAAGAGTGTAATTAATGTAATTTCTTCTTGCAGTAAGTGATATTATTAATTATACTCTTTCATTCTCTACAAATGTTGTATGTAGTCCCAATTCTTAGGGAGAATTAAGCAACACAATTACACACTGAAATTAAAATACAACACAGCATACAGCTGTTTCAAATATGTGTTGAATTTTCTTCATGAATGGTACAAACACCAACAAATTTAAAGTCATGAAGATAAAATAGGACTTCTGTCTAATTAGTTTATTGATGTTAGGTTTGTTGGTCTTATCATGGACAAAAAAAGTCCAGTGTGTTTTCGAAACAGTTGTATGCTGTATTATATATTAATTTGTATGTAATTATGTTACTTAAATTTTCTTTATCCTTTGCAAAGTGATTTTACTTTTTGATTTGTCACAATTCTCTTTAAGTACCTGGAAGTTGAAACACAGTTATTCTGATGTTGAATTACCTGGAAGAAAACGCGACCTCAAAATTGCTGTGTGTCGATGAAAATACATTACAGTTATTGTCAAGTTTGCTTGATATTTTAGTACACTACAGATTTGGAGGTTGCATTTGACATTAATTGAAGATTTTTCTTTTTAATAGCAATTTTGGTGAAAAAAAAATCTTCAGAATCTGTTAAAGTAGTTTTGATTAAAGGTGAAAGTAAGCAAAATTAATTTCTGATTACTCATGGTTTTTAAGGAATAAGTTCGTACAGATTGGTCTTTTACAGGTATTTTTGTTCTGAATCTTATTGATGATGTGTGATTGTGTCATGATTAGAGGTTCCAAAGCACTACAATGTTTATCTGCAACAGGTAGCGGACTGCTGCTTTATATTTTAGTCACTCTGCTTCTTGTATATGCATGCAGAAAAGTTGTGGATATATATAGAAATTTTGTTTCTTAGCCTGTTTTGTTAATTATTTGTATAAGTTACTGTAATTTCCAGCGTGTTAAAACACAAATGGCATAAATGCTGCTGGGAAAATGAAGTCACCAGAAAAATTTCAAAGGGAACAACAGAAACTTAATATCCTCACTACAGCAAAATTAAACAGTGCATTTTACTATTATTAAAACAATGTATACTACCAATCAGAGTTCGCCAAAATTCGTAATTACATGTCTATATGCACCGAAATACCCATTTATTTTATTCGACAAAATTTTACCATTTTGTAAAAATATACATAATTTTAACAATAAAATGTAATTTTTTTTTAATGAATTTTCCCATTTTCTTGTGTTTTAATTGATGTATCTTAAATAATAAAAGATGACGTCTGTCTGTGTTATCTGTAGTGGCAAATTAAAGCTTCAGGAAGTGATGAAATTTAGTATAGAGGTACTTCAGGTCCCTGGGCTGGAATCAGTTGTCCGGAATGCTTGGGACTTTGGACATTCTAGGTAAGGTGTTTTTCCGTAATTTGGAACACTTTCTCTAAAATCTACTGGAATATTCTACAATGTTGTTGTAGGAAATCACAATTAAATTTTTAAGCATAAATGCATTACATAAAACTGTATTTAAATTTTGCAATGAAAAAGTATACTTAATTAAATAAAATTATATATTAAAATATGATGCATCAACAAAATTTGCATAAGTTACTAAATCTCTTTATAGTTTTAATTTTCTGTCAATCCTTATGTGATAATCTTTGTTACTAAATAATACTTATGCAATCCTAATGTCTATCAATAAAATTTATTTTTACTGTTTTACAACCAATATAAATATTTTATTTATAAATATAATAATAAAACATTAACTATTTATAAATAAAATATATATTTATTCATGAATAAAAACCTCCGTTAGGAAAATACTAAAAAACAAAGACATTAGTAGGATACCAAATAGTTTTAAACACAAAATGAGCATTCTTTGAAAAAAGAGAATTAGGGCAGTTATTCTATATAAGCAGGGAAACGTCTGTAGACACATGCTAATAAGTTTTGCCATTTTTAGAAAAATGTATGAAAGTGGTTTATGTCATTACCCATTGTTTTTTTTGTTTTTTAAATATTCCCCCCTTTAGAAAATTACTCCTCGCATATTTAGGTAAGGAGTAAATAATTCCCCTCAAGAAATCGTTTATCGGAATCTCTGCTACCATTGCATAATGAATGGAAGTGAAACTGATTTTCTACTATGCAAGTCCTATAAATGTCAATTTATATTTTAATTTATTTAATTCAGTGATGGCCAAATGGCAGCCCACAAGCTATATTTGGCATGTCAGTCTGTTTATTAAGTCCTCTGTATTACTAACACTTAAATTATGGTCTGTATTTGATAGTATGTACATTTGTAAGACAATTTTTCTGTTATCAAAAATTGTCAAATCCAAATCCAGAAACAAATGAACTGATTTGGCATTGTTAGATGTTTTCAGGATTGATCAGAAATGGAATTAGACTTCAAATCTCTGGTCAGAAATTTTAACAAGCCCCACATTAAAATAACATTTAAAATAATTTTTAAAGAATATATTTTCTTATTACAAATTATGAATAAAGGTGAAATGAAAGGTTATCAATAACATTTCAAGAAGGTTATAATCATTTGATAACATCTGTGTTTTTCAAGATTATAATCAATTGATAACATCTGTGTTTTGATGTGAATAACATCTGTAGTTGGGACTTCTCTAGCGGAAATACTTAACATTATGAAAATTGTAAACACTTTGGATGCTTATACCCAAGAACCTAATAGATAAAAATATAAATATTTTTTCTTGTTTTGTTTGAAATGGGATTCAGATTATGAATATATAAAAAAATAATTTTAATAATTTAATATTTTGAATTTTTTTCCCCGAAAAAACTTAACACTCACACTAAGTGCTACTTTTTGTTTTTTCATCTTTCTAAATTTCATTTGAAATATATAAGTAAACTATCAAAGATGATATAAATAGTAAACGATAAAAATGCATACTAGAAAATTTAATATTAAAATCTATATGTATTATTAAAAAAAAAAATTCTTACAGATTTCTAGTAATTGTCCTATCAAGTTGAAGAAGATTAAAAATTTTCAGGTTTTCAAGTTTTTAATGCTTATATCATAAAAGCTAAAAGAGCTAGCTTTGAAGAATAAGCAAAAATTTGTATCTCTTTGAAAGCTTTACAAGTGTATATAATTGGATTTTGGATCGAGCTCTATTTTTTTTCTTTTGAAAAAGTATCTCTCCAAACAAGTTTTTTTTTTCATTTTTCACACTTTCACTTAGAATATCTTCAAAATTGTTAAAGATAGGTATAACTAGTAAGTAGCAAAAATATGTATGAGGAAATTTAGTTTCTAAATCTATATTTTTAGAAAGCCCTATAAATGTATATCATCAGATTTTGAGGTTTTTTTTTTTTTTTTTCAATATTACAAAAGTTGAGTTTTATTTTACAAAATATTATTCAGGTTCCAGTTTATTTCCCTCGGTCTGGAGCCATCTCCGACTTTTTTAATTATTTTAAATCTGTATATGTGAAAAGCTCTCTTTTTGACATCAATGATGTGATTAATTTATTAAATGTTATTTACATTTGTGGAACTTCTGGTGTTAAACTTATGGTCTATAACTTATGTTGATAATGAAAATGAAATCAGGGGTTTGAAATGTGCTAGATCAAATAAGTTTGGGATTCCTACATTTATTGTTAAGGGCTGCTATGATATTCTTATTTATCCATTACTGATTCTGTATAATTTATCTATCAAGAATAGCATGCTCCCTGATTTATGAAAAATCTTTAAAATTTGACCTATTTAAAAAAGGAAGCTTAAAAAAATATGTCTAATTACAGTACTTTCTGTTTTCTTTAAGATTTTCGATGAATTGTTTACAAAAAAATTTATAATTATGTTGACAATATTATTGTGTCAGAATAGTATGGGTTTTATAAAAGACGCTGTATTGTAATTATAAAAGATGGATATATATAAATAGAAGTATGAAAATTTTACATTTTTGAAATTTGTAATGCTTATATCTCAAAAGCTAAAAGAGATACCTTTGAACAATAAGCAAGAATTTGTAGCTCTTTGAAAGCCTTATAAGTGTATATAATAAGATTTTGGATTCAGGTTTTTTTTAATCAGATATTATAAAAGTTGAGTTTTATTTTACAAAATGTTATTTACACAAAACCATTTCGGCTTCATCGGACTAAAACCACTGCCGATTTTTTAATACTGAATTCCAGAAATCAATTATAAAAATATTTAGAAGTTAGCCCTTTGAAGTTAACCTTCATTATATGGTGGCCCTTGACCTATCATAAATTGGCCCACACTGATTTAATTAATTAGAATCATTTACTTATTGAGCGATACAATGCTTGAGAAGTTTAGAGGCAAAATAAACATTTGAAAGTTTAATTAATTTATTATTATTATTATTTTCTTTGTATAATCATATTTACCTTTTGCGAATAAAAGTATGTTTATCATTTGCAGATACCAAGTTTTATTATAACCAATAGAAAACCAGACCATTTAAAGCATACTAAATGCGTGTTATATAACATGTTACTTAATTGCACAATGTGTATGAAATTTTTTCCCATACATATGGTGTCTTGGCAAAAAATTTCATGCACATGAGGTAATTAGACAAAATTTGTAACAAACTCAAGTGTAAGTAAACTGGTTATAGTGAACTAAATTCTAATAAAATCCTCTCTTCTCATGCCTAAGCAATGCTTCAAATTAAACACCCGAGACACTGACTAGAGTTTTTTTTTTAATGCAAACATCTCCATATTGTGCACTAAACGTGTAAAAAGGAATTTGTGATGTACACACATGTATGCAACAGACAATAAACTTCCTTTAAACAAACTGAAAGATTTGACAGTACTGTTTCTAAAAAAAATTTTGTAAACATAAGTGGAAAAAATATGGATTGCTTCACACAGATGTAAATGTAAGTGAAATTAATATTACATACCATGTTTATAAATACATTGCAGAATAAAAATTTATGAGTATACTTGCTTTAGTCAATGTTTTGCCTGTCACAAAACTTTTTAATGGTCCTTTGAAGTTCCTCTCACCTAGTTTTTAACATCAAACTAACTTAACTGTACTTATTTTTAAAACTAGCAAAAAATAAGTGGGTTGATTATCAAGATTTAAGTTAATATATGCATAGCTGCCAAGTCTTCCTGATTTTTATACAC
This sequence comes from Amaurobius ferox, assembly GCA_951213105.1. Lineage (NCBI taxonomy): Eukaryota > Metazoa > Arthropoda > Arachnida > Araneae > Amaurobiidae > Amaurobius > Amaurobius ferox. Next base: position 156,608,617 of record OX578140.1, on the reverse strand, counting down.
TCTTCTGGTTTTCTGGCTGAAATTTTTATAATTTTTCTAAAAATTGGGCTGTAATCAAGTCACAGAAACAATAGTAAAAACACTTTGCGCAAAGGGTAAAGAAAAATTGCTGTGATTGAAAAACAGTTGCTTAAATTGCATTTAGAAATTTCTGTTTCGCACCCAAACTTCTTTGCTTTTGTGCTGAAGACCCAGACCACTCGACTGGCCCAGAGGTGTACGAAAGCGATGAGTGGCCAGAACTTTGCTTTTGTGTGTAATTCTCGACTTAGGGTGGCTAAGGCTTCTCTGGATTATGTATATATATATATATATATTCTAACTTCCATGCTTTTCTTATTACTAATAAAAATGCTGGTGTAAATTTCCCCTTATCAAAAATGAAATTAATATCTTAAAACTGACCAACAATTTTTCAGTTACACCTAAACTGTCTGTTCCTAATCTTATTGCACCTTGAAAAGTTTTCAAATTCAGCAATTTAGCAAACACAGAAAGAGATCTAAATGTCAGTACTATCAAATTCAATGATAATATTTCAAAATCAAATATGTAGGCCAGTATTTAAGTTTTTAGAAAACAATGCACAAAATATTTTTGTATGGAAATAAATCATTTTATTGCTTTTCAAAATATTCACCTTTAGCATCAATACATTTTTTCATTTGAATAAATCAATTTTTTAAACAGTTATGCTATTTGGAAGTTGGTATAATAGCAGAAATATGCGATTTATAAGCTTCAATTGCTTCTGAGCTGTTAAATCGTTGACCACAGATGACATTCTTTTACTTTCCATGCAATACCTGGTAATGTATGGGGAAAGTATTAGAATCATGCCGAAAATCGTAACTCGAGTTTTCGATGGATCTACACGTTTTGAGACCTCTAGAATACGAAAAAATTATTTTTAGCATGACGTCTGTGTGTGTGTGTCTGTCTGTCTGTGCAATGTATGTATCCACTCTAACTCAAAAACTAATGGACCGAATTTTATAAAATTTGGTAGGTAAGTTACTTGGGTGTAACCCTGGTTAGATTTTAGTATGCTTCGAGATAAAAGAACCCACCTTTTTTAGTGAAATGGCCTGCAAAAATTGCCTGTATCCACTTTAGCTGAAAAACTAATGGACTGAATTTCACAAAATTTGGTAGATAAGTCACTTGTGGGTTACCTGGTGCTGATTAGATTTTGGTGCGATTCGGAAAAAATAACCTGCCTTTTTTTGCAAAATGGCCCGCAAAAATCATCAAAATCTAAAATAAAAAACTTCGTATGCTCAAATATATCCATTAAATATTAGTTTTATACATTTTTAACGAAGAAAAGAATAAGATCAACCCCATTACACTAGGTCTAGCCGTTCTCGAGATATTTTAGTTTTTTCGTATTTTCTCTATGCCAACTTTGAAAATAAGTCCAGTTACCAATTGAATTAAATTTAATTAAAATAAAGAGAATGTGGATATAAGTCAGCAGGGAAAGTCATGTGCTGCCCACATCAGATTTTTATTATTAGAAACAAGAAAAAATCATTGGGTGCTAAATCAGGTGATTAAGGACAATGACTCATCAAATCAATTTTTTCATGCTTCAAATAACAACATGCGAGTTTGCATTTTCATGATAAAGAATGATGTAACGTGTTGTATTATTTATTTGAGCAACTATTTCTGGCAAACATTGTCATATTCCAATCAGCATTTACTAATCTAGTATCCTCCAAAGCAATGTTAACTTGGTAACTGATTTTCCAAAAAATAAAGCAATCATTTTCTTTGAAACACTTTGTGTATGCACGGACAACTTTTGTAGAATTTGGTTCATTTTGAAACACTCAAGTAGACTATTGTTTTGTTTCAGATTCATAGGAATAAATCCACTTTTTGTCACCTGTTACAATGTCAAAGATATGTGTTAAAGTACTAGAGCTGAATTTTTTGAGATTTTCCTTGCATCATTTGACTCAAGTATCTTTTTGAGCTTAAGTTAAATTGTGTGGAATCTAATGCACACCTACCTTTTTGAATACCTTAATACCTTAATACCTTTTTGATGATCATGTAAAATTGAATGCACTCAGGTCTTTGAAAAGATGCCTCAATATCATCATATGTGACATGACGATCTAAAGCGATCATTTGTTCCACAGCATCAATACAGACATCTGGGAGGACTTGAGTTATTGTGTCAAAGAGGGAGTCAATACAGACATCTGGATTCTGAGTGATAGCCGTAGTTCTATTCAGCTCCTGGTTGAATGGTGGAGACATGGTGACGGAACGACAGTGAATATTGTTCAGCATTTGAGTTACCTGTGTTCCTATAATAGGATATTTTTTCAATGGGTGCCATCTGACGTAGACATTTACGGTAATGAGGTTGCGGATGGTCTGGCCAAGGAGGGCGGCCTTAGGAACTCTATTGACGGTGGCTGTCTTTCTTTCTCGGAATTTGCCTCACTAGTCAAACTTGAAATCAACTCCACTTGGAGAAAGGCCCCCGTGCATGAGTGGTATGATTGTAGCCGTCCTGGTGTTTCTTTGATTAGTGCAGGCAGTAGGGGAGAGCAGACAGCTTTGGCCAGACTCCGCAGCAGCCATCTTTGTGCTCTTCGGCATGTGTTGAGTTCTAAGGTTTATCCCCTCTGTCCGAAGTGCAATTTGGCTCAGGCCTCTCCTGCCCATGTCTTGACATGCATTGGATGCCAGAGGAGTCAGTTGTACTCCAGTTCTGGAGTAGTTCTTCATCTTTTGAAGACTCGCGGGTTCATGGACGTGATCTGATGTTGCTATTGGTCAAGTGGGATAAGAAACAAACAGCATCAATGTTTTCTGGCATCGTACCAGTTCTTGATCGACTGTCATAAAATTCATCACTGAGACTCGTACAGCCAAGAGGGATTTCTTTAAAGCAGTTGTAAATTGTTACTTTGGATGGTGCTTCACTAAAAGTCTTAATTCATTCAATTGACACACTGTTGCTGTGACAACCCTTGTTGAAAGTCATAATAAATCATAGCTCATAAATCTCATGACTTAAATCCATGTTTTGTCACTACCTTATTAACTTCAAAACGATGCCTTAAAAGGAATTTTATAGCATTTCTCATTCTTTAACAGCCAATGTTGAAAATGTAAAAAAATTCCAGATTCCTTCTGTGGCAAATTGTGCTAGACTATATGCTTTCCCCAAAGCTCATAAAATAGACGTTCTTTTTAGATTTATAGTCTAAACCATTGGTATTGCTTATTGCAAATTATCCAAAGATTCAGTTTTTAGGTTCTCTTCCCTACTTGGTAATTGTGTTTATATTCAAAATTCTGCATAATTTGTGAAGAAAATTCGCAATTTAAACTCTTGTGGACTCAGGGTTGGCAAAAAACCACTTTTTTTTATTTTGACCAGGCCAGTGGTCAAAACTGGTTTAAACCGGTCAAAACTGGTCAAAATGAAACTGGCTTTTTATAATATTATTATATATATATACATATACATTTAGAATGTAAATAAACAGGTGTTGCCACTTCAATTAAAGTATATGTTGTTGATGCTGATGAATTTTTGTCTTTATATTATGGCATTGAAGAATACATATATTATTATATTATTATACTACAATATGATTCTTTCTTCAAATTTCTTCAAACATCAATGCCATAATATGGAGAAAAAAAAATTCATCATCAACAACATATACTTTAATTGAAGTAGCAACACCTGTTTATTGATGATTTACATTCCAAATGTATGGGAAAATGTGTCTGGTATAATAGTGTTTAGTTTTAGTTGTGTGTGTTAGCAATTGTTTTTAGAACATACTTCTTTTCCAGATTAAATTGAATTATATTTCATTATGAGTATGAGTAAGCTTAATTGTGATTGTAGATCATCAACAACATATACTTTAATTGAAGTAGCAACACCTGTTTATTGATGATTTACATTCCAAATGTGTGGGAAAATGTGTCTGGTATAATAGTGTTTAGTTTTAGTTGTGTGTGTTAGCAATAGTTTTTAGAACATACTTCTTTTCCAGATTAAATTGAATTATATTTAATTATGAGTATGAGTAAGTTTAATTGTGATTGTGGAGGAAGGAAAAAAGTTCCTATTTGGCAGTTCTTTGAAGAAGTTAAAGGAGAATGTGGAAAAATAATAGGTCATCAGAAGTGTTTACAGTGTGGGAAGCTTGTAAGTGGTAAGGTTCTAAGAATGAAATCCCATTATGAAAAATGCAAAACCACAAAAACATTGATCATCCATCAAAAACATCAGATTCTAAAAAAGAAGTCATAGTGTATCATCAGAAGAAGAAAGTGACACAAGTAAAATTAAATCATTTAATCCAAAGAAATTCATTCGTCAACCAAAAGTTGATGGTAGTTTCATCAAAACTTCTTCAGATAAAGTGATGCATTAGATATGGATATAGCAAAAATTTTTTTTTGCATGCAACATTATTTTCAGTTTTTCAGAAAATTATTACTTTAAAAAGATGATTAGTAATTTAAGACTAGGTTACACGCCATCGACTAGGAAAAAGTTAGCAGAATTGTTGACTGAAGTGAACAACGAAGTAGAAAAAATAGCTAAAAAGGATTTGGATGGCCAAAATGTCACACTAATTCAAGATGGTTGGCCAATATACATAACGAGCCAATTACTGTGAATTCTATATTGACAGGTGCAAAATCTTTTTTCTTGTCATCAGTCTCTCCAAGCAGCAATAATAAAGCATCAGACTATTGTTTATCTTTAGCAAAAGAAGCTAAAGTAAAATACAATTGCAATGTTAAAAGTTTCGTCAGTGATAGTGAACACAAAATGATAAAGATGTGCAAAGATCTTCAAGCCGATCAATTAATTGACTGTGACTTTTTCTTCAGTTATAGCTGTGCATGTCATTTTCTAAACCTTTTAGGAAATGATATATCTAACTCCATTAAAACAATTATGAGTCAAATAATTGAAGTTCAAAAACACTTTCGAAATCATCATGCAGCAAAGAGCTATTTAAGCGAATGTGATGGATCTGGATTCCCCAATTACCATGTGAAACAAGATGGAATAGTCAAATCACATGTCTTGATTCTTTTTTAAGAAATAGGGAGTTTTTGATGAAGATTGTTGATAAATATGAAGATGAAATTCCAGCTAATATAATCAATATCATTAATAACATCAATTTTTATAAGGAAGCCAAGCATTTTTTTACCCAACTTAAGCCTTTAGCTGCAGCTCTGGATCGCTTTCAAGCTGAAAATGCCACAATAGCTGATGTTGTTCATGAATTTCTAAATTTAAAAGAAAATCAGGACTTGAAACCTTATGAGACATTGTTGAATAAAAGGCTTGAACAATGTTTAACCCCAGTTCATTTTGCTGCATATATGTTGCATTCAAAATACAAAGGTGAGAAGTTGAACTCCATCCAGGAAGAATATGTACGTCAACTGCTGTTAGAGATAAATACAGATTTTCTACCTATAGTAATCCAATACCAATCACAAACTGATCCTTTTCTAAAATCATATTTTTCAGTTTCTGCCGTAAATGTAAATTCCATATCATTGTGGTTATCACTAAAGAAACATATTGATCCTAAATTCTGTGAACTTGTAATTCACTTGCAATCATGCATTGCATCATCAGCAAGTGTAGAAAGATTATTTTTAACTTTTAGCTTTGTTCAAGACAAAAGTAGAAATCGTTTAGGTAATGACAATCCAGCCAACTAGTTAATTGTTACAGAATGCTTAATTCTAAAACCTGTATCGCTGCAAATTAAGAAATAAATGGCTATTTGTATTTGAGCAAGTGTTAAATTATTTCTTTTTTTTTTTTTTTTTCACTTTTTTTGGTTAAAAAAAATAACAAAAAGCCACTTTTAGGTGGTTTAAACCGCTTACGGCATTTTGGACAGACCAGTTTTAACCGGTTAAAACCATTCCAACCCTGCTTGTGGTTTGATTATGGTGTCCTTTGATGTCAAGTCTTTATTTGCCAATGTCTCTGTTGAAGGTGCATTGTCTTGTCTCAGGAAAATATTGTATGAATACATTTCTTTGAATTTGAAATTTATGAACTTGTTTCTCTAATGAGCAATGACTATAATATCAACGGCTATAACGCATGATTTAAGGCCGCTTTTGATTGTTTTCAAATACTAAATCCCAACTACCAATTGTTTGTATTTTCTCCCAAAAGTACGATTTTTGCACTTTTTGTTAATCTTTAAGAAAATATGCAAATTTCCTAGTTTTTAGTTTCTGTTAAATCTTTTTTTTTTCAGGGGGGGGGGGGGAATCCCTTTTACAATTTTATAAACGAATTCCTATAGACAGAAATCACTTCTCTGCCAAAAACTCCATCAATAGTCGGCCGAAATTTCTTCTTTTGGTATTATATAATCTGCAATTTTTGAGACTATTTTTAAAATCGTGTAAATTTGCATTTGCACACAATCTTTGGTGTTTTTACTTTATTGTCTGTGAAAATATTTATCATTTTTGCAATTTGTTTCCATTAACTAAAATTTTTGTTTTGCCCTGCTTTATATGGCATTTGTTTTTCAAACATTCTGTTAACGAAATGAAGATACATTCTCTTGACAATAATATTAAAGCAAATATTTAGGTACTTAACTTATTTTAGCATATTACAAACTGATGCAAGATAAACCAGCATTTTATAAAATCTGCATATTTAAAAATTAAATCTTCTAGAGTTTCATTAAATTTAATTGATATATATTCAAATTGTTTGCCATGAAATTTAAAACATAGTTTTAACAATATTTCTACTTGTGTTAATAATAACTTGTGATACTTTATTCTTTCTATTACTCTACTTTAGTATTAATGAGACCAGTTTTATGAAATCACTATTATATCATTTCCTGAAACATTTAAAAAAAATCCTCTCTACCTAGTACAATTTTCCTTGTTAGTGTTAACATCTTAATTTCACAGATTAAAAATATTAAGGTACGGTTGGATAAATCCCGGGTGCTTACGTCAAAAAATCTCTTACGTCGCCTAGCATTTTCGTCTATGTCGGTGGTGCTCAACCCGTCGATAGTTATGATATAATAAACTTGATGATACAGTGCCTAGAAGAGATAGTGTCTCAACCGAGGTGAAAAGCGGGTAAGCACACAGCGCTGGTTTCGAATAAGAGCCAAGGTGTTAACGTTAAGACGAATCTGAATACAATACAAATGAAATGACGGAAATCTTTGGAAATACCTAAGAATTAGTGTGAAATTTGCTTTGATTATTGCAAGTGGTATACACAAATAGTCATCTGATTTTCATAGAGATTGAGCTAAGGATAGATTTCTATTTTTTAAATTTTATTTAACTTGGTCTGGTGTTCGTTCAAACCTTTGAGGTCCAAAATAATCGGGTTCCATTCATCACAGTAACTTGAAATTCCGTGTGACGTTTTCTATTGTGGTACATTTCAGTTCTTTCGATTTTGAAGCTTATCGGGCTAGCTCGCCATAGGAATGGACCTGTTTTTTATTTTCAGAATAACTCGAAAATCGGAGCAAGTAGAAAATATGAATTTAATATACCCCTTTCTTTTGGGGTATATTTTATTTTTTTCGATTTTGAATCTGCTTTAGAATTTCACCCGTTTTTGCGGAATAACTCGAGAACAGGAGTATCTAAAAATTCCAAGTTTAGCATGTCCGTGTCATTTGTGGTTTATTTTAACTCTGGATTTAAAACCTTATCGGGCTAGCCCGTCCTAAGCCCAACAAAAGGGATGTACTCGTTTATTCGTACTCGTACTTCTAGGTACTGTAGTCATGGGTGTCAAGTCGATCTTTTGGATGATTTTGGAGGGAATGAATTACATTGTGCTTGTGAACGAAAATATGTAATTGTACTTTAACATCACTCGTTTACTTATGAAAGTTTTAAATACATTATATTTTGACTAACTTTCCATTTTAAGAGTGATAGTCCACGAAAAGAATTAAAAAATGGCTCTGAATGTAGCAAATTAAATTTTATTGGCGACTTTTAAAAGCAGGATTTTAAATTATCTGTGAAATACCATCCGCTCTATTGATGCAGCAATGCAAGTTAACACTAAATGTACTATGACCGGTTGTAAACATTTGATTAGAAAATTCGCATTTAATGTTATCGCTTTTTTCACTTGACTTCATGACTTTTTCTATTAAATGTATACAATCAATTTTTCAATATTTATTTTTCTTCTTGTGTTTATATAATAAAGATACATTATCTGCCACGACCGGTCATTTGACCGGGAGAAAGTTTTATTGCCTTATAAGGTTATCGGGTCAGAAAATGTGATGTTCATGACCGGTTGTAAACATTTGATTAGAAAATTCGCATTTAATGTTATCGCTTTGTTCACTTGACTTCATGACTTTTTCTATTAAATGTATACAATCAATTTTTCAATATTTATTTTTTTTCTTCTTGTGTTTATATGATATGATAAAGATACATAGTCTGCCGTTATCTACCACGACCGGTCATTTGACCGGGAGAAAGTTTTATTGCCTTATAAGGTTATCGGGTCAGAAAATGTGATGTTCATGCACATTCCACATAATTTCATCAGTTTCCTTCACATTTCTGCAAGGACTGTTGCGTAGTAAGTTCAGTTTAAAAATAAATGTGTATTAAAATTTCAATATGCGTAAAATTTCAAGTTGCAAGAAAAGGTGACAGAAACTAAAAAGTATTACTAGTTAGTTTATATTTTGTTTTTGCAGCTTTACTCCTTTCCCAATCTTCAGCCTGAAAAAATGTCGAAACATTCAAGACACACAAAGTTCTTGCGGTCCCCCCAAATAGCTGCTCAAGTTTTCGGACGGCCTGGGTCTTCAACACCAAGTTCTTAGAAGAAATAAATAACATAAGCGAAGAGTTTTCGGAAATTAATGACGGTGAACTTTCTGAAAGTGGAGATATATTATTTGAAAATGATAATGATCTATTAGACACTGAGTGTGAGCCTACAGATACCGACGATGAAGAGGAGAATATTGTGAATATATCACTTAGAGGACGAAAAAGAATGAGATTGCTCTCAAGTTCAGAAGATGAGAATGAAAAAATGAGCAGTATTTTTAACACTTTACAACAAAGTTGAAAAGTGTTTATGACTTAGTTCATTCTGTCTGTCTGTCTGTCCGTTAGCACGATAACTGCCGTAAAAATGACGTAATCAAAATGAAATTTTAGTATGTTGTTCAGACGGTCTGTAGGACCTATGGGAATATAAATGAATAATATCACCCAATTAGTTTTGGATTGAACCCGGGTTGAAAAAATGAAATACATTGAACCCTATGGGACCTAATTTTTCAAACATTTTTTAAGCGGATTTAAAATTCACAAATTGCTTCGAAAATTTTGGTAATATTCAAATTATTCCATAAAATATATAAAAAAAAATGTCAGCAAAATATATTCAGTAGTTTTTTAAATAAAAATTAAAATAATAATTACACCTTATATGAAGCGATCACGTGACCATGATATGAAAAGATCACGTGACCCACTTCAAAATGAAATATGGCATCCATCTTGTCTCAAAATCGTGATTTTTAAAGTTCTCTTTAATTCATAGAGTCTTGTATCCGTCATAAAACCGCTTTATTTTTGCTTAAATTCTGTGCACCTACATACTGAAACCAAGCAATTACAATATATTTGAGTTTAAGTGATCATCCAAATTTGATTATTTCTACAACGAAGCCTATCACTTATCTAAAATGTAAACAGAAAAATATGTAGAATGAGTTGTACTATAAGAATTGCTGTATTTCTTTAACGCAAAATTATTTAGCTTATGGAGTCTGCATAGCTGATATGAATAAAATAATATTCATTGATTTTACAGAGAGAAGGACGATTTTTTTCAATGAAGTTTTAAGTATAGAGTTTAATTACTTGTAGCTCCATGGTCTTTTTAAATAAAATAAATTATTTTAGTACTGTGATGAATGAAATGAATGGGAAAATGTTATGAATGAAATGCTGCTTTTATAGAGAGAGCCAGGCGTGTTATTTTTTCTATGACGTCATTTAAATGAATTTCAGTTGTTTTCGATGAAGTTTTCAAATATAATAAATTCCATGTTAATCGTAGTATTATGATAATTTTAAAAATATTACCGAGGAATGTATCGCATTTTAGAGAGGTTTAATCCAGGCAATTTATATTTCAATGAATTCGTCATTTGAATGAAGTTTATTTTTTTCGATGAAGGTTTAAGTTTTCAAATATATTAAATTAATGTAGTATTGTGATAGGTTTTAAAATATTACCGAGGAATGCATTGCATTTTCGAGATGTTTAAATGAAATCGCATCGAAGTTGGAAAGTGTTTCATAATCAATGCTTTAAGTATGATTGATCTTTCTTGTTCAACTGATGGAACTGTTTGGAAAGAAATGCAAATAGTGCCACATCTGGGAGAGCAGCACTTCATAACATTTTCAGAGGAGAACCAGATTTAACGGGATATGCAAAACTTAATATTATAAAGGGTAAAATGAAGACTACATTTTCGTTGATAATTGAACACCGTATTATGAAATATATAAGAACAAGCACAATAGAAGAAGCAAATCGAGCTTTAGGAACCGAATGGAGCCTATAACCTTAAAGTTACTTTGTTTAACATTTTCTTACTAAAATCAATATTACCTGCATTCAGTCAGAAATAATAAAGTTTTTATCTAAAAATCGGTCATTTGACCAGTTACGGTACTAATAGGTATTTATTGAGTGTCGGTATGTTTAGTGTTAAGTAGAGTACTCTTTTGACATTTGATGGAGGTTTCAGGGATATTTTGGTCTAAAATATTTTAAAATGAGAATTTTCAATTTTGTTCAGATTTTTATTGAAATTTTCAGTTCGGAGATTGAGCCCCACATCTCCCCCTCCTGGTGATATGTTATGTTAGCTACAGATAGAAGTTAATCTTTAACTTAATTTTATATCAAAAGTGGATCTCGATGCTCCTAAGGTTGGGCACCATTGGTCTAGGTTATAACGAGACTGGCTTCTAGATCCAACTGAATTTACACCCAGTTTTTTCAGTTTATCTATATTCCATGTTAATCTATAGGAAAGTAGTCCCTAACCTCTAGATCATCTAGACTTTTTCCGGTTGTTTTTTGCCAAACATAGATGCTAAACAGAGGAAAGATTGTGCTCGTTTTAAAAACTTTATAAAATAATTGAAGTATTACTGTTGAAAAGTAATGTATTTATTAAGAAAATATTAAAAACATTTCCAATTATTTTATTGATTTTTTTTTAAACACAATATTTCCTCTGTATAGTATCTGCTTGGCAAAATATAGCAGGAAAAGGTCCTAAAGACTTAACAAACTAGATGTTAAAGATTATTTTTCACTAGAAAATTTTCCCGTGATTTAAAACAGGGATTCAATAAATCCCTGTTTATTGAATTCATTCATTAAATTTTTCAAAAGGCTATATAACTGGTATGAGATAAACGAATCCTTGTTGTAAATTGCGGGCAACATCGGTTACAGAGTAAATTGCAAATAATCCGACTTCTGTGAGTTTCTAAAGAACTTTGACATCTAATGATCTATTTCTCGATAACGAAGAAGGATGTTTCTTGCTTAAAGACAACATGTCTTTGTGAATATAATGTTAAGTTGCTTTCTTTTTTAAAAGGCGTCTATACAATTTTTAAAGTTTATTTGAAACTTGCCTTCTTTTTACTTTTCTTATATACGTAGTATAATGTATAGGGAACGTATTGTGACGGAATCGAAAATTCCAAGTTTCCTACGAAAGAGAACATTTCAAGTATCCCTGAATTTGAATCGCATGCTTTTGAGGTGATGTCTGGGTGTGTGACCGTGGAGACTCAATAATAATAAATAATTATTCCAAACGTAATTTTTCACTAGAAAACGAATAATTCAACCTTTATAACGATAGCATGAGCCATTCTCGAGCTATGGCTTCCGCATTCGGTTCTATCTTTTCGATTTACTATATAGTAGATACTTGGAGCGTACCGTTAGCTTTGATCTAACCGCGTAGAATTAGAGTGTGCTGTATTCTGAAGGCATCTCGGAGGCTTTCAAAAGGCGACCTGCCTAGCCTAGTCGCTAAGTGTTAATGCTTCAAGTATTTCATTAAAATTGTGTGTCAATATTAAGCCTTATCTATTAAATTGAAACACAATTTAATTTGTTTAAAAGGTTTTATTTAATGTGGGCCGGAATTTTAAGTCACGACAATCTTCTCTGGGAAAATAGTGTAATAGACATGGAGAGAAACCAAAACCTCGTATATCAAATTTTATATAAAACCATGAATTTACGTCTAAAAGTTAAAGATCTTATCTACCATAAATATTTTAGAAGGAAATTATATATAAAATAAGATTTTCTTTAGTCAGAGCCTCCTTTAATGTAGAGCCTTAATGTAGTTTTAGTTAGATCCTCCCTTTAATTTAGTTTTAGTCAGAGCCTCCTTCCTAACATGTAAGTAGTGTATATAAGGGGGTTCTGGCTCATCCGGTGCTATACTTTAACATGGGCAAATTCCGGTGCTATACTTCCCCATGTTAAAACATAGGTGCACCGGATGGAGAGAGGGTGGGGCTTCATCTTGCCACGTGATGTTTCTATGAATGGAGATTTTTATCAGTCAGATCAGAAGGATGTTATTAATCAGTAAGTTTAAAGTCTTATTAATAAAAAATTAAATTTAAAGTCTTATAATGTTAATGTAACTGTTGTAATGTCAATCATAAAGTTTTTTTTCACAGTATAAATCTAATCTATGCTTACAAATTTCATTTCGTTTCCATATCTTGAGCATTCAATGTGTGTATATATATATACATATATTTCAATCATTCCAGATTTTGATCCATAAGCATCTTTATCATGTTAGAGTGCCTTTAATTAAATTGGATTCTGTCAGTATACATGTAAAAAGTAATGTATCTTAATATAATTCAGCATGATTCTACTTGATCATAGACAGTTTCTTGCAATGTATGTAAATGAATTCACTTTCTCTAAAGAATAAATCTTCATTTTCATTGATTAATATAAATATTTTTTTTTAAATTGTAGTCCCACCACCACCCGATGTATACAATACACCGCTACAATTTTTAATTTAGCATGCCTTTATCATTTAAATTTGATAATGGCCATAAGCTAAACTCTTAATTCCATCATTTAAAATATATCGTTTATCATCATAGGGTGATAACGCCATTTTAATTTGTTTCACAGTATAAATCTTCTGATCTTTACTAGCAATTTTAATTTGCTCAACTCTATTACATTTACGTCTTGTTAAGCAGTTGTAGTAATCTTGATGATGAATGAATCTTTTCACAGCATTCTTATTGACACCTTTAGCAGTTTTCTTTTCCATGAACGATGTTTTTAAACTGTACATTTTTGATCTTAACCCTACAAACTCTTGAGCAGGAGTACCATTCAACTCATCTTTCATTTTTCCAATCATTTTTTTATTTTTGTTGGAATGAAGTGGATGATCACATGGATAATCCGAAAAGTCGAAAAAATCTTGATGACTTTCAAAATCTTTATAAATATCTTCTGTTTCAACTTCATAACACAGAGAATCCGTGTCTGTAAAAAGTAATTCAGCTCGACTTCCATACACCTTTTTAATGAATTTATAATGAAACTCATACATGAGTGTTTTACTCAAATCTAGTACTGAAAAACCAGCATAGATAGGTCTATTCAATTTTAAATTTGTCTTATGCATATGAACTGCAACTAGATCTTCATTAAACACTTTGAAAGAGTGAAAGGCTGGTGATGCAAGACATTTTTTTAATCTCTTCTCAGTCTGTACTAGTTTAACATCCATTCTTTTTCTCAAATTTTCCATCGTCTTACCAAAAACCGCGTTGTTCATAAGTTTGAACAGATCTTTTTCAAAAGAATTTTTTGCCAGCATTCTCTTCTCGGTGTTAAATTGCACATAAGGCTTCAACCAGGGCTCTTGCTTGAAAGTTAATACTCGATGGATTTTCACAAGTTTCATCCCCAGCTTCATATACTGCTTTAAATTTCTATAATGCAGAACATATTTAACTTTGTGATTCAAATTGGGTGTTAATTTGATCTGATCCTTGCATATTTTTAAATCCATTTCTTTAGATAAATTACGACTATACTCCGAAATCAGAGACGGGGTGATATGAACCCTTTCAGGCGCTAGAGGATAGTCATTATGTTCATCATGCAAATCATGAGGATAGTCTATATCCGCCTCGATAATATACCCCACAGGCGAGTCATCTTCTACTACAAGTGGATCAAAATTCAGGATTTCTTCAGAATCAAGCCATCTAAAATCCGATACAGGGAGTGCTTGGCTTAGTGCCCATCCATATAAGTTATTAGCATCTAGATACATTATATACTTGCTAGGTTTTGCAGAATCATAATGTTCCAAATACTTATTATTAGCCTGGCTTAGACGTTTACTAATAACACTAATACCACCTCTAATACCTTCTTCTAAAAATAGGTACATATCAGGATCTGTTATCAGTTCTAATGATACACCGCTAGTCTTTAGAGCAGCATTCCAAGCAAGAGATGGTAATGTTAGACAGTGAGCAGCATCTATTCCATAATAATTCAGTGTCAAATCACGAAAATTTTCAAAAATGTCTGCTAGCAGAAGAATATCAGTTTTTATGTACAAGTCATGATATTCCCCCATATTCTTAATCTTTAAGGATGACCAGACATGTTGGGCATAAGCATAGGCTTCATCAGAGACCTCCTCCTGATTTAAATCATCGAAGAAGGCCTCTTTAGAGGGTAGACTCGTTTCTTCAAACTTCTTAGCACAATCTATATAAGAATAGGGGTAAACACCCTTTCTAGTAAGCAAATTCACATGATTTTTTGTAAAATGCTCTTTGATGATACGAAACTGATCGGACTCCAAACTAGAGCTTAGTTTCTCAATAGAGGCAGGTAAAAATTGGAAGGAGTCTATAAACTGCAGACTTCCAACACGGAATGTTATATAATTCTGCATATTACTAGAAATACACTCAATTCTCTTTTCTTTAAATTGACCTATTCCCTGCATAATTAAATGTCCATCATACCCTTTTAAATTGTGGAACACAACAGGTATGCGCCGTCTTATTTTATAATTCAGATTGCAATTAGGATGAGCTGCACCTCTGAACTTAGAAGTTAAGTGACAGTGGTCTCTTACACGTTCTTTTCCTAAAGCCTTGTTGCAAATATGACAGATAACGGCATTTTCAAAGTTTTCACGATCTTCAGCAGTGAAACTCATTTTAATATTTTCTTTCAATATTCTTTGAATCTCCTCTTCTTCATGAATAAGAGCCTTCAAAAAATGAGTAACCACATCTTCACCTCTATAGATAACAGGACCTTTAAAGGTTTTTCCATCAGGACCAATAATAATGTATGCAAAGCCACAAGGAACATGATGAGATAAGATGTTCTCATGTGAAATGGAGGGAGAATTCTCACACATATCCGTTTTTATTATAAAAGATTCAAAGTCCGCATATACCACAAATGGTACACGCATTTGCATATAAACACTTTTAAATTTCAAAATTGCATCATCACCACTAGGTAGTTCCACTCGCTGCAGACCATACTGTTTGCATAATTCAGTATGATTCTTTAAACGAGTTTCAGATGAAAATCGCTGTAAACAGTGATTGCAAAAATATTGCTTCTCTTTATGCTTTCTTAAACCGTATAGAAGTTTACTCATACTTTTAATACAGCAGAAATGATAGTGCTCATCATTACTAATAAGTAGTAAATTACAGTGTTGATCCCGTCTATTAGATGATATATAGAGCGGAAACACTTTCTTATCTTCATATCCAAAGACATTCAAGCTTATATTGTTATTTCGCTCAAACAATTTAACTTGATGTAAAGGGGTAGGAAATTCAATGCCATCCATATTTAGCTTGAATTCATGCTCGGTATATTTACCGATACGGGATGCATTCTTATTAACAGGATAAATACCTGCTAAGATGGACCACATAAAGCACTTTTTGTCACTATTCTGCACATTAATAACAGCTTTCTTAGCTACTAGTTCTTTAGGTAGTGGGATATAGCTAGAAGCAGATAGAGGTTCATATACCCCAACATCAATCATTAGTTCATCAATCCTCTCTAAAACCCAACCACTGCCACGTCCTTCATAGGTTTCGAATGATGTTAATACTTTTCCAAAAGCAGAATCCATATTAGCATTCAAATCTTCTTCAGTAATATTCCTCATACAGGAACTTCTGAAATAGGCTGTACAATATTCATGCTCTTTTTCAGATCGGAAGCGAGTAAAACGGCAACACAGATTTATGTACCATACAATACTACGTTTCAAGGCAATCTCCTCTAACAGCACATGTGTTATATCATTTCTGTTAGAATCTAAAAAGGTAAGGACATCTTTTTCACCATCTCCGGCAATTTTATGAACGGTCACAGTACTGTTTAAAGCTTGTTGACAGGGATTTATAGTCACTTTCCTCTTCTTATTCATGCCTGAAGCATCTGGAGTTTTTCTTTTCCTACCTTGCGTAGGACAAGCACTAAAAGTTCCACTTTTCATATTCAACATAGACTTATCACTATGAGCTGTACGTTCATGATGCAACATATCACTCATTCGAGTAAATGTAGCAGGACATTGCGGACAAGGAACTTTACTTGAAGAGTCATGAATCTTCATATGCCGTACTAAACTTCGTTTCTTTGTGAAGCTCTTCGAACAAGTAAGACAAACCTGTGAAAGATAAAGAAATACAATACTTTAGTATAAGCACACTATTTCATATAGCAATATAATACATTTTAATCACTTAGTTAAAATAATCATATAAACCATTCCAATAGGAATCACCCCAAAATAATAAAATCAGCAAGTTAAAGAATATATCCAGATAAACCTCAACAAGTTACTTTAAATTGATAAAAGTCGCCATTAAATAAAATAATTACGATCAGAAGTTACATACATTTAAAAGATTCAGCTTAATTTCCAGAGTTCTTATGCACTTTTCCATGCCGTTTCAAATTAGATAGTCGATTAAACCCTTTTCCGCATACCTCGCATCCGATTGGATGGATCCTTACATGCCGATATAGATTTCTCTTTAATGTAAACATTTTCAAACAGACAAGACAAGTCTACACAAGATAAAAAATTTATACTTTAGTATAAACATGTTATTTCCTGTAGCAGTATAATATACCTCCCAAGATTTATATAAAGTAATCATAGATCCATTATACTAACCCCATTAGAAACAATCTAAAATAATAAACTTACCAAGTTAAAGAATATATCCAGATACTAAAGCCTCAACACATTTCATTAAATTCATAAAAACATTAATTAAATAAAGTTGTTACGCATCATAAAAATACAAATTTTAATAAAATGGGAGAATAAAATCACATTAAAACAAATACTTACATGTCCAATCCTGTTCAAAGAGGGTGCATTAGGCATAGGATCGTCAGTAACAGCATGGGTAGCACCTCCGATATCAGTAGCTAAAGCGAACATATTCGTAGTTGAGAGCAACTTGAAATGCGTCTTAACAACACGAAATCCACGTCTCGAATGAAAAAATCGCTGCTTAAAGGTCGTCTACGCCCATCCATAAAGAAAAAATAGTTCCTGGAACATCCTTCCTCCAAGGTCGCGATAAGGCCATTTCTAAACATAGTTCTTGGTGTATCCATCCGCCAAGGTCACGTGAAGGTTATATCATGGTTACAGTTAAACTGAGTAACAAACAACTTATCATAATTACATACACTAGCCTCATGAAAATAAACAATCCTTTCATAATCATAATCGATAGTATATTTTTAATAATCGCATTAAATAGCTTCTCGTAGGATTAAAACTCATTAAGATATATTAAAACCTTAACACATGTACTATAATTACTAGATTTTAATGATTTAAAGTATAAAATACTCGAAATCCGATACGAAAACATACTTTACAGAATTTTTTAAAATGAGCATAAAAAATCATAAAATTCACCCAGGAACTGGTTAATACCCTCAAATTACTCAGAATTATCCCTTACATATGCTACATAACCATTTATAATCATAAAAAAGCGAGTAGTATAGTAGTAAAGAAGTAGGGGTTCACTGACAATCCGGATCTGCGGATCCGAGCTGACGTCATCGCGGATGACGTCATCGGCTTATCTTATCGGATGACGTCATCGGCTTATCTTATCTAATCTTCTCGGATGACGTCATTAGATAAGATAAGCCGATGACGTCACCCTACTGCGCTGCTGTGCATTGCCGCAAAACCGCTACTCCTTTACTACTATACTACTCGCTTTTTTATGATTATAAATGGTTATGTAGCATATGTAAGGGATAATTCTGAGTAATTTGAGGGTATTAACCAGTTCCTGGGTGAATTTTATGATTTTTTATGCTCATTTTAAAAAATTCTGTAAAGTATGTTTTCGTATCGGATTTCGAGTATTTTATACTTTAAATCATTAAAATCTAGTAATTATAGTACATGTGTTAAGGTTTTAATATATCTTAATGAGTTTTAATCCTACGAGAAGCTATTTAATGCGATTATTAAAAATATACTATCGATTATGATTATGAAAGGATTGTTTATTTTCATGAGGCTAGTGTATGTAATTATGATAAGTTGTTTGTTACTCAGTTTAACTGTAACCATGATATAACCTTCACGTGACCTTGGCGGATGGATACACCAAGAACTATGTTTAGAAATGGCCTTATCGCGACCTTGGAGGAAGGATGTTCCAGGAACTATTTTTTCTTTATGGATGGGCGTAGACGACCTTTAAGCAGCGATTTTTTCATTCGAGACGTGGATTTCGTGTTGTTAAGACGCATTTCAAGTTGCTCTCAACTACGAATATGTTCGCTTTAGCTACTGATATCGGAGGTGCTACCCATGCTGTTACTGACGATCCTATGCCTAATGCACCCTCTTTGAACAGGATTGGACATGTAAGTATTTGTTTTAATGTGATTTTATTCTCCCATTTTATTAAAATTTGTATTTTTATGATGCGTAACAACTTTATTTAATTAATGTTTTTATGAATTTAATGAAATGTGTTGAGGCTTTAGTATCTGGATATATTCTTTAACTTGGTAAGTTTATTATTTTAGATTGTTTCTAATGGGGTTAGTATAATGGATCTATGATTACTTTATATAAATCTTGGGAGGTATATTATACTGCTACAGGAAATAACATGTTTATACTAAAGTATAAATTTTTTATCTTGTGTAGACTTGTCTTGTCTGTTTGAAAATGTTTACATTAAAGAGAAATCTATATCGGCATGTAAGGATCCATCCAATCGGATGCGAGGTATGCGGAAAAGGGTTTAATCGACTATCTAATTTGAAACGGCATGGAAAAGTGCATAAGAACTCTGGAAATTAAGCTGAATCTTTTAAATGTATGTAACTTCTGATCGTAATTATTTTATTTAATGGCGACTTTTATCAATTTAAAGTAACTTGTTGAGGTTTATCTGGATATATTCTTTAACTTGCTGATTTTATTATTTTGGGGTGATTCCTATTGGAATGGTTTATATGATTATTTTAACTAAGTGATTAAAATGTATTATATTGCTATATGAAATAGTGTGCTTATACTAAAGTATTGTATTTCTTTATCTTTCACAGGTTTGTCTTACTTGTTCGAAGAGCTTCACAAAGAAACGAAGTTTAGTACGGCATATGAAGATTCATGACTCTTCAAGTAAAGTTCCTTGTCCGCAATGTCCTGCTACATTTACTCGAATGAGTGATATGTTGCATCATGAACGTACAGCTCATAGTGATAAGTCTATGTTGAATATGAAAAGTGGAACTTTTAGTGCTTGTCCTACGCAAGGTAGGAAAAGAAAAACTCCAGATGCTTCAGGCATGAATAAGAAGAGGAAAGTGACTATAAATCCCTGTCAACAAGCTTTAAACAGTACTGTGACCGTTCATAAAATTGCCGGAGATGGTGAAAAAGATGTCCTTACCTTTTTAGATTCTAACAGAAATGATATAACACATGTGCTGTTAGAGGAGATTGCCTTGAAACGTAGTATTGTATGGTACATAAATCTGTGTTGCCGTTTTACTCGCTTCCGATCTGAAAAAGAGCATGAATATTGTACAGCCTATTTCAGAAGTTCCTGTATGAGGAATATTACTGAAGAAGATTTGAATGCTAATATGGATTCTGCTTTTGGAAAAGTATTAACATCATTCGAAACCTATGAAGGACGTGGCAGTGGTTGGGTTTTAGAGAGGATTGATGAACTAATGATTGATGTTGGGGTATATGAACCTCTATCTGCTTCTAGCTATATCCCACTACCTAAAGAACTAGTAGCTAAGAAAGCTGTTATTAATGTGCAGAGTAGTGACAAAAAGTGCTTTATGTGGTCCATCTTAGCAGGTATTTATCCTGTTAATAAGAATGCATCCCGTATCGGTAAATATACCGAGCATGAATTCAAGCTAAATATGGATGGCATTGAGTTTCCTACCCCTTTACATCAAGTTAAATTGTTTGAGCGAAATAACAATATAAGCTTGAATGTCTTTGGATATGAAGATAAGAAAGTGTTTCCGCTCTATATATCATCTAATAGACGGGATCAACACTGTAATTTACTACTTATTAGTAATGATGAGCACTATCATTTCTGCTGTATTAAAAGTATGAGTAAACTTCTATACGGTTTAAGAAAGCATAAAGAGAAGCAATATTTTTGCAATCACTGTTTACAGCGATTTTCATCTGAAACTCGTTTAAAGAATCATACTGAATTATGCAAACAGTATGGTCTGCAGCGAGTGGAACTACCTAGTGGTGATGATGCAATTTTGAAATTTAAAAGTGTTTATATGCAAATGCGTGTACCATTTGTGGTATATGCGGACTTTGAATCTTTTATAATAAAAACGGATATGTGTGAGAATTCTCCCTCCATTTCACATGAGAACATCTTATCTCATCATGTTCCTTGTGGCTTTGCATACATTATTATTGGTCCTGATGGAAAAACCTTTAAAGGTCCTGTTATCTATAGAGGTGAAGATGTGGTTACTCATTTTTTGAAGGCTCTTATTCATGAAGAAGAGGAGATTCAAAGAATATTGAAAGAAAATATTAAAATGAGTTTCACTGCTGAAGATCGTGAAAACTTTGAAAATGCCGTTATCTGTCATATTTGCAACAAGGCTTTAGGAAAAGAACGTGTAAGAGACCACTGTCACTTAACTTCTAAGTTCAGAGGTGCAGCTCATCCTAATTGCAATCTGAATTATAAAATAAGACGGCGCATACCTGTTGTGTTCCACAATTTAAAAGGGTATGATGGACATTTAATTATGCAGGGAATAGGTCAATTTAAAGAAAAGAGAATTGAGTGTATTTCTAGTAATATGCAGAATTATATAACATTCCGTGTTGGAAGTCTGCAGTTTATAGACTCCTTCCAATTTTTACCTGCCTCTATTGAGAAACTAAGCTCTAGTTTGGAGTCCGATCAGTTTCGTATCATCAAAGAGCATTTTACAAAAAATCATGTGAATTTGCTTACTAGAAAGGGTGTTTACCCCTATTCTTATATAGATTGTGCTAAGAAGTTTGAAGAAACGAGTCTACCCTCTAAAGAGGCCTTCTTCGATGATTTAAATCAGGAGGAGGTCTCTGATGAAGCCTATGCTTATGCCCAACATGTCTGGTCATCCTTAAAGATTAAGAATATGGGGGAATATCATGACTTGTACATAAAAACTGATATTCTTCTGCTAGCAGACATTTTTGAAAATTTTCGTGATTTGACACTGAATTATTATGGAATAGATGCTGCTCACTGTCTAACATTACCATCTCTTGCTTGGAATGCTGCTCTAAAGACTAGCGGTGTATCATTAGAACTGATAACAGATCCTGATATGTACCTATTTTTAGAAGAAGGTATTAGAGGTGGTATTAGTGTTATTAGTAAACGTCTAAGCCAGGCTAATAATAAGTATTTGGAACATTATGATTCTGCAAAACCTAGCAAGTATATAATGTATCTAGATGCTAATAACTTATATGGATGGGCACTAAGCCAAGCACTCCCTGTATCGGATTTTAGATGGCTTGATTCTGAAGAAATCCTGAATTTTGATCCACTTGTAGTAGAAGATGACTCGCCTGTGGGGTATATTATCGAGGCGGATATAGACTATCCTCATGATTTGCATGATGAACATAATGACTATCCTCTAGCGCCTGAAAGGGTTCATATCACCCCGTCTCTGATTTCGGAGTATAGTCGTAATTTATCTAAAGAAATGGATTTAAAAATATGCAAGGATCAGATCAAATTAACACCCAATTTGAATCACAAAGTTAAATATGTTCTGCATTATAGAAATTTAAAGCAGTATATGAAGCTGGGGATGAAACTTGTGAAAATCCATCGAGTATTAACTTTCAAGCAAGAGCCCTGGTTGAAGCCTTATGTGCAATTTAACACCGAGAAGAGAATGCTGGCAAAAAATTCTTTTGAAAAAGATCTGTTCAAACTTATGAACAACGCGGTTTTTGGTAAGACGATGGAAAATTTGAGAAAAAGAATGGATGTTAAACTAGTACAGACTGAGAAGAGATTAAAAAAATGTCTTGCATCACCAGCCTTTCACTCTTTCAAAGTGTTTAATGAAGATCTAGTTGCAGTTCATATGCATAAGACAAATTTAAAATTGAATAGACCTATCTATGCTGGTTTTTCAGTACTAGATTTGAGTAAAACACTCATGTATGAGTTTCATTATAAATTCATTAAAAAGGTGTATGGAAGTCGAGCTGAATTACTTTTTACAGACACGGATTCTCTGTGTTATGAAGTTGAAACAGAAGATATTTATAAAGATTTTGAAAGTCATCAAGATTTTTTCGACTTTTCGGATTATCCATGTGATCATCCACTTCATTCCAACAAAAATAAAAAAATGATTGGAAAAATGAAAGATGAGTTGAATGGTACTCCTGCTCAAGAGTTTGTAGGGTTAAGATCAAAAATGTACAGTTTAAAAACATCGTTCATGGAAAAGAAAACTGCTAAAGGTGTCAATAAGAATGCTGTGAAAAGATTCATTCATCATCAAGATTACTACAACTGCTTAACAAGACGTAAATGTAATAGAGTTGAGCAAATTAAAATTGCTAGTAAAGATCAGAAGATTTATACTGTGAAACAAATTAAAATGGCGTTATCACCCTATGATGATAAACGATATATTTTAAATGATGGAATTAAGAGTTTAGCTTATGGCCATTATCAAATTTAAATGATAAAGGCATGCTAAATTAAAAATTGTAGCGGTGTATTGTATACATCGGGTGGTGGTGGGACTACAATTTAAAAAAAAATATTTATATTAATCAATGAAAATGAAGATTTATTCTTTAGAGAAAGTGAATTCATTTACATACATTGCAAGAAACTGTCTATGATCAAGTAGAATCATGCTGAATTATATTAAGATACATTACTTTTTACATGTATACTGACAGAATCCAATTTAATTAAAGGCACTCTAACATGATAAAGATGCTTATGGATCAAAATCTGGAATGATTGAAATATATGTATATATATATACACACATTGAATGCTCAAGATATGGAAACGAAATGAAATTTGTAAGCATAGATTAGATTTATACTGTGAAAAAAAACTTTATGATTGACATTACAACAGTTACATTAACATTATAAGACTTTAAATTTAATTTTTTATTAATAAGACTTTAAACTTACTGATTAATAACATCCTTCTGATCTGACTGATAAAAATCTCCATTCATAGAAACATCACGTGGCAAGATGAAGCCCCACCCTCTCTCCATCCGGTGCACCTATGTTTTAACATGGGGAAGTATAGCACCGGAATTTGCCCATGTTAAAGTATAGCACCGGATGAGCCAGAACCCCCTTATATACACTACTCATGTATTTATTAAGAACCTGAATACAGATGCATTCAAAATGCATCTTTAAAAGGGAAACAATTTGCAAAACTGTCACTCCGTAAGTGAATATTAATAAGGCGTCAGGACTTACCGCTGCAAAGGTGTTATACTGTTCTGCACAGCGACGTATACCGTGAGTTTTTGGCAGGTGGGGCAAAGGTGGCGAATTGCGCCCCTGCTTCCCTTACCAGATTACGAACTCGAGCTCAATATTTACATAAAAAGTCACACACAAATTATTCATCTTGGAACTATTGAAATTTCTAGATTTATTGAACAGCTTTGATTTGAATAGATGTTAGCACAAGATTTTCCACTATTAAATATTGTCTCAAGAAATCATATCCTACAAATGAACCCTTCGAGTCTTCGAGATTGCAAAGGTATCAATAACTTTGTCAGTATTGATTTTCTCGAATGTTTCTCCTCAATACTCAACAATGTCAACTCCAAGTTATTCAAGCGTTCTTGTCCCATAGATGATCCCAAATAAGACAATCAATTTCAGTTTGCTGAAGGATCTTTCAAAACTAGCAATTGATACAGAAATTGTGATCAGAATTTGCAAAGCAGTCTGGAGATTAGGGTACAATTCCTCTCCATATGTGATAATGAAATTCAGCAATTCTAATGGATCTATTGGCTCAATCACATTGCTTTCACTTCGATTTTTTAACAGTATTGCACAATCCAAAATTTCTTGATGCAGCTCCTTCCCATCAAAATCATTTTTGCTGGCAGTAGCACAACATTGTCTTTCCAATTCCTTATCCATATTTGGACTACCAAGAAGTATCTGAACGTTCAGGAGAAATTCAAATCGAGTGTCAAGGTCACGCAATCGTGGGAAACTCTCTCTGATTTCCGCTCCAATGCTGTCGATGATGCTCCGTAGGATTCGCCCAATTTCTTTTTTGGCTGGTAAGCCAGCATCTCTTCCTTGTTCACCTGACATCATTGTGACACGTTATACTCTTTTCTGAACTGGAAGTCCCCAATCAATGTAACTTCTTTTTCCTTTGCGAACAGTTTCACCACACAGATTTCATGATTCTCAGTACAATGTTGTTCAAGAGAGTTCATGTCAGCTGCCGCTTCCCTGAAATTTATTTCAGGATCCGGCGGTCTCTTTTGAACTCTATTTATCAAAGACAAAATTGAGCTCCAAAATGGGAGAAATGTCAAAAAATTGAATCTTAAAATGCTTGACAGAAGCTGATCTACATCCTTTCTCGTTTTCTCTGTGGAGTATTTGTCAGAACACATTCACAATCTTCTCCAGATTCTTATGGAGAACTATAACAGCTGCTTCTCGGGCATTCCAACGAGTTTGATTCTTTTTTGACAGACACACCAACATCGGATATCATAATTTTTTCAAGGATTAAAACTGTTTAGTTTGATGATCAGTGAGCCATATACACTCACTTCCAAAAGGAAAACACTCAATGCAAATTTTTATTTTTCGAAAGCGTATTTGAATTTGAGGGACTGAAATTCGCTGCGGATGTAGATGGCAGTATGCAAAAATCGTATGTTACAGTGAAAATAATTCCGGTGAACATATTTTGCATTTGTTTAGGCCTCCAGATTTAACGAGCAAATGAGTGGACCCCAGATTGCTCGTTATTTCCGGTTCCTATCTGTAATGTGTATTTTAGAAATAGTAACAAATAATTTAGCACGACTAAAACTCTAAAAATTAAAAAAATATATTTATTCACATATAAAATCACTCTAAAAACAGATACACCACTCAGTTCCTAAATTTCGTTTTTATGAAGGCAGGCAAAGGCACTATGTGCAGGACGGTGTTCAACACCCACATTCCCACCACAAACACAAAGCTCAGTCCGAAATTGATCCAATAATTCATCTGCATGTCTTCGGCCAATCCACTTCCTTGGAATTTCTGTGCCAGGTAATGGTTCCCGTCCACAAAAATACAGCTCCCGGGGATGTTAGTGGGACAGGGCAGTGCTTCCGTCCCGTTCAGGTAGTCTGCGTGGTCCAATCTCAAGTTGTCCGAGAACTCATTTTCTTGCAGAAAAGCCCCAGCGTACCGGTAGATGATGCCATAACTAACGTAGTAAAACCATCCGGGAAGAGCAGTGAGGCTCCTGTAAGAGAAATTTGATCTCATAAGCATGAAAATATGATGTAGGCAGCACATGAATTTCAAATAAAGTGGGCAAAATGGTTTTCAGTGTGATAAGGCCGAAATATATAAATTTAGTCTTCATAGTCAGCTCAGATTGCTCATAAACAGTCTAGTCTATCAAATAGGATTCAATTTATATAAAAATTAATATACATTGTGTGTAAATGTATATAATTGTCATATTATTGTGTACAAAAATATACATGTGTACAAAAATGTATATAATTGGCTTAAACATTTTGAATATCATTAGAGAATAAAAAGGAGATTGAAGGCAGTGTTTCTTTCAGGCATACCTTCGGGGGCA
Source organism: Amaurobius ferox (assembly GCA_951213105.1). NCBI lineage: Eukaryota > Metazoa > Arthropoda > Arachnida > Araneae > Amaurobiidae > Amaurobius > Amaurobius ferox. The sequence goes on along the minus strand of OX578140.1, from coordinate 156,581,998 downwards.
GGGGAGTCGAAGCCTCTCTAAGACATTTTATGTTAACCTAGTTTCTGTTTATGTGACAACATGTAGATATACATTTATATAGGGCAGATAGAAAACTCCCCCCACTAAAGTTTCCTTTGCCCCTTCGACCAAAAAGTCTTGAAAGAAACACTGATTGAAGGAACTTCTACAACAATACAATAAGTAGATGATAATTCATAGCCACAAAACTCGCTGCTAGTAGACATTCGTGAGAATGGAATGATGATTTGAAATGCCTTATGTAGCTTCCTGAATTATGCTTTGTTGTGCCCGGAGCTGCAATAAGCATTAGTGAAATAAGCATCAGGAATAAGAATCAGTCACTTATGCTAGAACTCATCAGCAACACTCATAGTAACTGCATTTGCAGTTAGAAAACTTTGTTTTTGTACTCGAAAACAAAGAATACATTGGCATTTAATTTAAAATATTTGATGTGGACAGCACATGACGTTCCCTATATAATGAAGTAAATTTACTTCTTTCACAGTGAATAAACGACATATAAAATCCACGGCATAATGCTTTTAAAGTTGAAATGCACATTCAGTGAATTTACAGCAAAAAGTCCTGGCGCCCAAATTGCCCGGACTTTTTTCTGTAAAATTGACCGTGCTTTTTCTTTTACAGTGTAGCGTTTTAAAGTTTATGTTATTAGTTTTTTAATGAAAAATTACACGAGAAATAATATTTTATGTAGATTTTGTTTGGAGATTGGGGGTGATTTCTGAATACTCGATTACGCTTAAAATCAATTTGGCTCCAGTATTTACTGAATGTAATATTTGTACCAAATTTCTTTCGGAACGCTCCATTCCTTCCTTCTTCACCATAAACGGTCTGTCGAAAGCCCAGACCACCCGACTCATCCGAGGACTTAGAGCAGCATATTGGATGGCCGGCATAAACGGTCTGTTGTTGTTGATACCCAGACCGTCCGACCTACTAGAAAGGTGTAAGGTAACTGTTTGGACGGCTGGGAAGTGCCACCCAATTTAGACCGGAACCCAGTGGGGGAGGCATCTACAGGGACCGTACCCTCCTTCCCCTACCACCAACCTCTCGGAAGGACTTACGGACTCGCATGTTTAACGTGATCGTACTCCGCATGAACACGGCGGCAGTTGTAGCAGCGTGCAAATCCAGCGAGCAAACCACCGGGCTACCGCGCCCGAAATGTGCCAACAGCACGCGGCATAAACGGTCTGTCGAAAGCCCAGGCCAACCGACTCGTCCGAGGACTTAGAGCAGCTAGGTGGATGGCCGGGAAATCATAAACGGTCTGTTGTTGTTGAGACCCAGACCGTCCGACCTACCAGAAAGGTGTAAGGTAACTGTATGGACGGCCGGGAAGTGCCACCCCATTTAGACCGGAACCCAGTGGGGGAGGCATCCACAGGGACCGTACCCTCCTTCCCCTACCACCAACCTCTCGGAAGGACCATAAACGGTCTGTTGTTGTTGTTGATGTTGAGACCCAGACCGTCCGACCTACCAGAAAGGTGTAAGGTAACTGTATGGACGGCCGGGAAGTGCCACCCAATTTAGACCGGAACCCAGTGGGGGAGGCATCCACAGGGACCGTACCCTCCTTCCCCTACCACCAACCTCTCGGAAGGACCATAAACGGTCTGTGTAATAGCTGGGCTAAACAGAGAATAAAATCTATAATTCAATTCCTAGAGGAAAACGAACATATCCTGTGAATTATTACTGGTAACCTCACCACATTCGCTCACTGTTTATTGCATATTTATTCGTAGTACTTGTAAATTTTGTTGCATATATACTGCAATCAAATTACTTTTAAATTCACATTTGTTCTAATCATTGCAAATATCATTGTATCAATATAGTATTGAAAGTCATGATAATCTGAGATTTGTTGTATATATAGTTTTGCAAAGGTAGTTTTGTATATATATATATATATATATATATATATATATATATATATATATATATATATATTTGAAAATTATTCGTGACATTTTGTATATGTAATAACCAATTTTAGAAATATTTTTATATATATAGTTGCATCCATTTGAAACAGTTCTGCACATAAGTGTTTATGGATAGGAAATATTTGTGAAATACTATCTGTATCTAGTATAGACAAACATATTGTATATGATTGTTTATTATTTTTACCTTGGCAATAAGTTTTGATTTCTGGTTTTGACAGAAATCTGTTAATCCATTCATTCATGAGATACACTACCCGACGTAGAAAATGCAGCGCCATGAAGCTTTGGCCGTTTAATTCTGTAAATTGACAGACAAACGCAGATGGCCGATGTTTGTAAAATGATCTGAAATGCAAGTAGGTCACGTGATTAGAGGGCGGGATAAAAGGGATGGAAAAATCCAGATGAGACAACAGTTATTACTGTCCGTCGCCTACGGAACCCATTTTCCGAGCTGTTTTTCGTTTCAGAAGGCCCGTGTTGTTCAACAGATGCCTGGTTGACGACGAAATCTGTTTCAGCATTTGGATGACCGTGCGAGGGGATTCATTTTAGGCCTACGTACAGCTGGGTGGTGGTACCGGCGTATCGCTCCTGAAACACGTGTAGATGCGTCCACTGTGCAAAGAATTTGGAGAAGATGGATTGAAGAAGGTCGTGTGAATCGTCACAGTGGTACAGGTCCATCTAGACGTACGTTAGCACGCGTTAATCGACGTATTCGAAGCTATGTGGTGGAGGCTCCACAAACGACTGTCGACATTCTGTAGAATTTGCTGGGTACATTGGATGTTCCAATATCAGCGAGAACAGTTTCTGAACGATTGGCCTAAAGCGGCTTGCCCTCAAACCGTCCGTAACGAACACTGCCATTGACGACAAGACACTGACGTGAGAGATTGATATGGTGTCGAGCCGGAACCTCTTAGACGACTGAATGGGACAGGATAGTGTTCAGAGACGAGACTCGATTCTGCTCGTCGTATAACAGTCGTCGTGTGAGAGTCTGGAGGGGACGTTAAAACGGGTCTAATCCTGCTGCGACTGTTGAATGCCATACTACTCGAAAACGTGGTATTATGGTTTGGGGTGCCATCGACTTCGATAGCCGGCCACCTCTGGTTTGTATCAGGGGCACAATGACGGCACGACGATATATCGATGAGGTGCTACCGCCGGTTGCACTACCCTACTTTCAGCGGTTGCAAAATGCTGTTTTCCAGCAAGATAACGCGCGACCGCACACCGTAACTATAAGCAGGCAAACCTTGCAAGGTATTCAGATGCTTCCTTGCCCTCCGTTGTCTCCCGATATCTCACCCATCGAGCATGTATGGGACGTGATTGGTCGCCGTTTGACTACCCTGCTCAGACCTCAAACAGAGGACGACCTGTTGAGCATGATTGAAGGCATATATAGTGATCCATCCCTCAGGAAAATATCCGCGCGCTTATTGCATCTGTTCCTCGAAGGATTGCAGCTTGTATACTTTCATGTATACTTTCTTCCTTCCAAACAATCTACCCGTACACCAAATTTCAAATGTCTATCTCATCCCGAAGTATGTCTTCTTATCAATTCACCTTTCGAATGTTTTCCTCTGGAGTACCCCCTTAAACAAACGTCTTTGAAAAAATATATTCGTCTTGGGTGTTTTCATCAAATGATTAGTCCATATACCTAATTTCAAGCCTCTATCAAATTTTAAAAGAGCCGTTTCTCATTTATTCGGTAAATCGAACATTCTGGTGTGCGGCACCACCTTAAGTAGAAAATATTGGAAATCTGAAATTGCACACTTTCTTCCTTTCGAACAATTTACCCATACACCAAATTTGAAGTTTCTATCTCATGGCAAAGTATGCTTTCTTATCATTTCATTTTCGAACGTTTTGATGTGGAGCACCCCCTCTAGAGAACGTTTTCGAAAAATTCGATTTTTCTAGGGGGTTTTATCGAACAATGGAGCCGTGTACCAAATTGCAAGTCTCTATCTATTTGGGAAGTACTTAAAAAACCGTGACAGATAGACGGACGGACACTTGGCAATTAGTATATACTAGCCGAATACCCGTTGAAAATCAACGGTCCCACATTAAGCAACCACCGAATAAGGTAAATTTTTAAATAATTCTCGTTTCTTATTTATTCGACAAATCGAACATTTAGTTTTGATGCACCCCCAAAAGTTCAAAATATCGAAAAACTGAAATTACACATATCCTTCCTTTCGAACTATCTATCTGTACACCAACTTTGATGTCTGCATCCCATTCCGAAGTATGTTTTTTATCAATTCACATTTCGAACGTTTTCCTCTGGAGCACCCCCTTAAACGAACATTTTTGAGAAACTATATTCGTTATGGGTGTTTTCATCAAGTGATTAGTCCATATATCAAATTTCGAGCCTCTATAAATTTTAAAAGAGCCGTTTCTCTTTTATTCGGTAAATCGAACATTTTGTGTGCGGCATCCCCTTAAGTAGGAAATATTGGAAATCTGAAATCACACTTTCTTCCTTTCGAACAATTTACCAATACACCAAGTTTGAAGTCTATCTTATCGCAAAGCATGCTTTCCTATCATTTCACTTTTCGAACGTTTTGGTGTGGAGCACCCCTTCTAGAAATCGTTTTCGAAAAATTCCATTTTTCCAGGGGGTTTTATCGAACGACCGAGCCGTGTACCAAATTGCAACTCTCTATCTATTCGGGAAGTGCCTAAAAAAGGCCTGACAGGCAGACGGACGGACACTTGGCAATTAGTATATATAATAATAATAGATTACCAGATATTTTTAGCTATCTATCTATCTATATATATATACTAATTGCCATGTGTCCGTCTATCCGTCCGTCTCTCTGTCAGGTTCTTTAAGGCACTTCCCGAATTGATACAGACTTGAAATTTGGTACACGGGTCGATCGTTCGATAAAACTCCCTGGAAAAATCGAATTTTTTGAAAATGTTCCGTAGAGGGTATGCTCTACACCAAAACATTCGAAAAGTGAAATGATAGGAAAGCATACTTTGCGATGAGATAGAGATTTCAAATTTAGAGTATGTGTAAACCATTCGAAAAGAAGAAAGTGTGCAATTTCAGATTTCAATATTTGCTACTTTAGTGGGTGCGGCTCACCGAAATGTCCGATTTTCCAAACAAATGAGAAACGCTTGCTTTAAATTTGATAGATGCTTGAAATTTGGTGTAGGGGTTAATCATTTGATGAAAACACTCAAGACAAAAGTGTTTTTTAAAAATGTTTGTTTAAAGGGGTGCTCCAGAGAAAAACGAAATGATGAAAAATCATTTTTCAAGATGAGAAAGAGACTTCAAATTTGGTGTACGAGTAGATAGGTCGAAGGGAAAAGCACGTACAATTTCAGTTTTCCGATATTTTCTACTTTATGGGGGTGCCGCAAACCCAAATGTTCGATTTTTCGAATAAATGAGAAACGCCTCCTATAAAATGCAATAGAGGCTTGATATTAGGTATTTGGGACAATCATCTGATAAAAAAACAATAATGTTTTTGAAAACTGTTCATTTAAGAGGGTGCTCCACATAAATCGTTCGAAAGGTGAAATAATAGCATTGCATGCGTCAGAATGAGACAGGGACTTCACATTTGGTGTACGAGTACATTATTAAAAAATTTACGTTATTCGGGGGTTGCTTATTGTGGAACGTATTCGGCTGGTTATGTATACTAATTGCTAAATATCCATCTGTCTGTCTGTCCGTCCGTCTGTGCATCTGTCTGTCACGCTTTTTTAGGCACTTCCCGAATAGATAGAGACTTGCAATTTGGTACACGGTTCGGTCGTTCGATAAAACTCCCTGGAAAAGTCGAATTTTTTGAAAACGTTTTCTAGAGGGGGGCTTCATAGTAAAACGTTCGAAAAGTGAAATGATAAATAAGCATGCTTTGCGATAAGATAGAGACTTCAAATTTGGTGCATGAGTAAATCGTTCAAAAGGAAGAAAGTGTGCAGTTTCAGATTTCCAATATTTTTTACTTAAGGGGGTGCCGCACACCATAATCTTCGATTTGCCGAATAAATGAGAAACGGAGGATACTTTAAAATTTGATAGAGGCTTCAACCTTAGTATATGGACTAATAATTTGATGAAAGCACCCACGACGAATACAGTTTTTCAAAAAAGTTCTTTTAAGGTGGTGTTCCAGCGGAAAACGCGCGAAAGGTGATTTGATAAAAATATACTTCATTATGAGATAGAGAATTCAAATTTGGTGTACGGGTAGATAGTTTGGGAGGAAGAAAGTGTATAATTTCAGTTTTCCAATATTTTCTACTTTAGGGAATGCCGCACACAAAAATGTTCGATTTTCGGAATAAAGCAGAAACGCCCCTTTTTAAACGTGATAGAGGCTTGATATTTGGTATATGGGCTAATCATGTGATAGAAAACCCAAGAAGAATAGTTTATCAACATTGTATATTTAAGGGGGTAGGTACTCTACACAAAAGCATTCGAAAGGTGAAATGATAGAAAAAGTATGCTTTGCTATGAGTTAGAGACTTCAAATTTAGTGTACGGGTAGATAGTTGGAAAGGAAGAAATTATGCAATTTTAATTTTTCAACATTTGCTATTGTGGGGGGGTGCTGCACACTAAAATGTTCGATTTGACGAAGAAATGAAAACCACCTCCTATACAACGTAATAGAGGCTTGAAATTCGGTATATGGTCTATTCATTTCATAAAAAAAACCAAAATGAATGCGTTTTCTCAAAAATATTCATTGAAGAGTGTGCTACATAGAAAAATATTCAAAAGGTGAAGTGATAGAAAGAACATCCTTCGCGATAAGATAGAGACTTATAAACTTGGAGTACGGGTTTAAAAGGAAGAAAATGTGCAATTTCTGATTCCCAATATTTGTTACTTTAGGGGGTACCGCACACCAATATGTTCGATTTTCGGAATAAATAAGACACGCTTCTTTTAAATGTGATGGAAGCTAGATATTTATTATATGAGCTATTCATCTGATAAAAAATCCAAGACGAACAGAGTTTTTCAAAAATGTTCATTTATGCTTGTGCACCACAGAAAAACGGTCGAAAAGGGAAATGATAAAATAGTGTGTTTCGGTATGAGATAGAGACTTTAATTTAGTGTACGGATAGATAGTTCGAAAGGAGAAAGTGCGGAAGTTAAGTTTTCCAATATTTTCTTCCTTAGGGGGTTCTGAGCACAAAAATATTTGATTTGTCTAATAAATGCAAAACGCGAATTATTTAAAAATTTTCATTATTCAGAGGCTGCTTATTGCGAGACAGTTGATTTTCAACGGGTATTCGGCTAGTACCTGTTTGAAAACTGTAAGCATAGACAATAGTCATAATTTCAGAAAGGTGAGGGTGACAATTAAAACGCTCACAATGCCGAATTTGGTTTTCTATTTGGACCCCATAGTACAGAGAACTAAATAGTTCAGAAATCGTTTTCGAAATTTTTTCTATGTTTATGGGCTTAAACTTCAAATTAAAAAAATTCCTTGTAACATAAATAGGGGTTTATGTGTCAGTTTGAATGGATTATAAATTCTTTTTTCAACAGACATATCCATAAAATAACAGTTAAAAACTACCCATAAAATAATTATCTTGTCATATGAATATCCCTTACTTAAACAAAAATCGTTTCTATTGTATCGAAGCTAGCCCGCCATGGATTACATGTGATGGGACACTTTCACTTGTCGAGTCGAGATTCTGAATATCTTGACAGAAACATTTAATTTATTAATAACCCAGATTTTACTTAACTAATGATTATTATTGCAATAGTTTGATAAAATATGTGCTTTTAAATTTAAATTGCAAATCAATTATTGGTTATCTTCAGAAGATTTCAAAAGTTTCTTGATTTTTTCTCAAGTCCAGTTAATGTAGTTTTCTAAAATATGTAAAATATGACCTTTTGCACTTGATATTATTATCGTTAAATCTACTTCCCGTCATCCAGAATTTTAGAGATGTTTAAATAAAATTGCATTTCAGTTAGAAAGTGTTTTATAATCAATGCTTTATGCTTAATTAATCCTTCTTGTTTAGTAATAACACAAGAACCGGAGCAGCTAGAAAGCCCAAATGTAGCTTGCCGTTGACTTTTGGGATATGCATCAATTCTTTGTATTTTAAACCTTATTGGGTTATATTGTATTTTAACCTTTGCATTTATATTTTTGGGCTGCCAAAAACATTGGATTGTATCCCGCCCCAGGATATGATGAAATGGCACATCTGAACCTGTCAAAAGTAAAAGATGTGTTTACAAATGAATAGCACAACATGACTGGGACTTGCTAAACCGACATACACTTAATTTCGGTGCATTCATTAAGAATCATGTCTTTTTTAAGTGTTCAAATTCTTTAAACTAAGAAATCTACTTACTCAGAAATGCATAGTTAATCGTATTTTAATACTTTTCTTATATGCTTTTCTCTATCATTTCACTTTTCGAACGTTTTGGTATGGGGCAACCCCTCTATAGAACATTTTCGAAAAATTTGATTTTTCCAACGGGTTTTATCGAACGATCGCTCCGTGTACCAAATTGTAAGTCTTCGGGAAGAGCCTAAACAAAGCGTGACAGACAGACAGACGCACTCTTGGCAATTAGTATATATAAATTAGCCGAATACCCGTTGAAAATCAAATGTTTCGTAATAAGCAACTCCCCGAATAATGCACATTTTTTAATTATTCGGGTTTCACATTTAATCGGCAAATCGAATATTTTGGTGTGCATAACCCCCTTAAAGAAGAAAAAATTGCAACACATAAATTGCACACTTCTTCCTTTCGAACCATCTACCCATACACAAAATTAAAGTTTCTCTCTCATCGCGAAGCATGTTATTTTATCATTTCCCAATTCGAACGTCTTTCTGCGGAGCACAGTCATAAATGGACATTTAGGAAAAACTATATTCGCCAAGGGTTTTTTATCAGATGATTGGTACATATACCAAATATCAAGCCTCTATCACATTTAAAAGGAAGCGTGTATAGCTTATTCGAAAAATCGAACATTTTGGTGTGCGGCACCTCTTAAAGTAGAGAATATTGGAAAACTGAAATTGTACACTTCCTTCCTTCTAAATTATCTACCCGTACACCGAATTTGAAATCTCTATCTCATCCCTAAGCATGTTTTTTATAATTTCATATTTCGAACATTTTTCTCTGGAGTATCCCCTTAATCAAACATTTCTGAGAAACTCTATTCATCTTGGGTGTTTTCATTAAATGATTTGCCCATATACCAAATTTCAACCCTTTATCAAAATTTAAAGTAAGAATTTCTCATTCATTCGGAAAATCGAACAGTTGGGTTTGCGGCACCCCCCTAATTTGAAAATATTGGAAAACTGAAATTGCCCACACATTTCCTTTCGAACTATCCACCAGTTCACCAAATTTAAAGTCTCTATCCCATCCCGAAGCATAGTTTCTCGTCATTTCAACTTTCGAACGTTTTTCTCTGGATCACCCTCTTAAACGAATATTTTTGAAAAAATCTTTTGTCTTGGGTGTTTTCATCAAATGAATCGCCCATATACCAAATATCAAGCCTCTATCACGTTTTAAAAGGAACGTTTTCCCTTTATTTCGGAAATCGAACATTTTTGTGTGGGGCACCCCTTTAAGTAGAAAATATTGGAAAACTGAAGTTGGATACTTTCTTCCTTCCAAACTATTTACCCGTATTCCAAATTTGAAACCTCTATCTTATTCTGAACCATGTTTTTTTATCAATTCATCTTTCGAACGTTTCCCTCTGGAGCATCCCCTTAATCAAACATTTCTGAGAAACTCTATTCATCTTGGGTGTTTTCATTAAATGATTTGCCCATATACCAAATTTCAACCCTTTATCAAAATTTAAAGTAAGAATTTCTCATTTATTCGGAAAATCGAACAGTTGGGTTTGCGGCACCCCTCTAATTTGAAAATATTGGAAAACTGAAATTGCCCACACATTTCCTTTCGAACTCTCCAACAGTTCACCAAATTTAAAGTCTCTATCCTATCCCGAAGCATAGTTTCTCGTCATTTCAACTTTCGAACGTTTTTCTCTGGCGCACCCTCTTAAACGAATATATTTGAAAAAATCTATTGTCTTGGGTGTTTTCATCAAATGAATCGCCCATATACTAAATATCAAGCCTCTATCACGTTCTGAAAAGGGAGTTTTTCCTCTATTTTGAAAATCGAAAATTTTTTGTGTGTGCCCCCCCCCCCCCCCTCAAGTAGAAAATATTGGAAAACTGAAATTGTACACTTTCTTCCTTCCGAACTATATACTCGCACTCCAAATTTGACATCTCTATCTCATTCCGACGCATGTTTTTTTTTTATCAATTCAACTTTTGAACGTTTTCCTACGGAACATCTCCCTTAAATGAACATTTTTGAAAAACAATATTCGTCTTGGGTGCTTTTTTCAAATGATTAGTCCATATACCAAATTTCAAGCCTCTATCAAATTTTAAAGGAGCCGTTTCTCATTTATTCGGAAAATCGCTCATTTTGGTGTGCGGCATTCCCTTAAGAAGAAAATATTGGAAATCTGAAATTACACATTTTCTTCCCTTCGAACAGTTTACCCATACACCAAATTTGAAGTCTCTATCTTATCGCAAAGCATGCTTTCGTATCATTTCACTTTTCGAACGTTTTGGTGTGGAGCCCCCCCCCCCCCCCCCCCCTACAGAATATTTTCGAAAAATTCGATCTTTTCAGGGGGTTTTATCGAACGACCGGGCCGTATACCAAATTGAGAGTCTATCTATTCGGGAAGTGCCTAAAAAAAGCTTGACGGACAGGATTAAGCAACTAGACACGATAACCTGTTGTTTTAACCCGATATACTACTGGCTTGCTGCTTAGTAACAATCTCTCATCCAGCAAAGCCACAGCCAGGGCAGCGTACTCGGCAGAATCATTCACCGAGACAGACAGACGGACACTTGGCAATTAGTATATACTAGCCGAATACCAGTTGAAAATCAACGGTTTCGTGATAAGCACCACCCGATTAATGTAAATTTTTGAATAATTCGAGTTTCACATTTAATTGGCAAATCGAATATTTTGGTGCGCAGAAACTTTTAAAGAAGAAAATATTTGAAAACTTAAATTGCACACTTCTTCCTTTCGAACTATCTTCCGATACACAAAATTATAGTGTCTCTATCTTATCCTGAAGCATGCTATTTTATCATTTTCCCATTCGAACGTATTTGTGGACCACAGCCATAAATGGACATTTAGGAAAAACTCTATTCGCCTTGGGTTTTTTATCAGATGATTGACATACATATCAAATATCAAGTCTCTATCACATTTAAAAGGGAGCGTGTATAACTTATTCGAGAAATCGAGCATTTTGGTGTGCGGTATCCCCTAAAGTAGTGAGTATTGGAAAACTGAAATTGTACACATTCTTCCACTCTGGAGAATTCACTTAATCGAACATTTCTGAGAATCTCTATTCGTCTTGGGTGTTTTCATTAAAAGATTAGCCCATATACCAAATTTCAAGCCTCTATCAAAATTTAAAGGATTTCTTTCTTATTCGGAAAATCTAATATCTGGGTTTGCGGAAACCCCTAAATTAGAAAATATTGGAAAACTGAAATCGCACACACTTTTCCATTCGAACTATTCACACATACACCAAATTTGAAGCCTCTATTCTATCTCGAAGCATAGTTTTTCGTCACTTCACCTTTCGAACACTTTTATCTGGAGCATCCTCTTAAACGAACATTCTTGAAAAAATCGTTTGCCTTGGGTGTTTTCATCAAATGAATCGACCATATACCAAATATCAAGGCTCTATCACGTTTTAAAAGGAATGTTTTCCCTTTATTTCGAAAATCGAACATTTTTGTGTGGGGCACCCCTTTAAGTAGAAAATATTGGAAAACTGAAGTTGGATACTTTCTTCCTTCCAAACTATTTACCCCTATTCCAAATTTGAAATCTCTATCTCATTCCGAACCATGTTTTTTTATCAATTCACCTTTCGAACGTTTCCCTCTGAAGCACCCCCTTAAACGAACCTTTTTGAAAAACTACATTCGTTTTGGGTGTTTTCACCAAATGATTAGTCCTTATACCAAATTTCAAGCCTCTATCAAATTTTAAAGGAGCCGTTTCTCATTTATTCGGAACATCGAATATTTTGGTGTGGAAATCTGAAATTTCACACTTTCTACCTTTCGAACGGTTTACCCATACACCAAATTTGAAGTCTCTATCTTATCGCAAAGCATGCTTCCCTATCATTTCACTTTTCGAACGTTTTGGTGTGGAGTACCCCCTCTACAGAACGTTTTTGAAAAATTCGATTTTTTCAGGGGGTTTTATCGAAAGACCGAGCCGTATACCAAATGGCAAGTCTCTATCTATTTGGGAAGTGCCTAGAAAAAGCGTGACAGGCAGACAGACGGACATCTGGAAATTAATATATACTACCCGAATACCTGTTGTAAATCGGTATAAGTCTCGCAATAAGCAACCCTTGAATATTGTCATTCATTTAATAATTCGCGTTTCACATTTATTCGGCAAATCGAATATTTTAGTATGCGGACCCCTAAAGAAGAAAATATTCTAAATTTTAAATTACGCACGTCTTCCTTTCGAACTATCTATCAGTACACCAAATTAAAGTCTCTATCTCATCTCGAAGCATACTATTTTATCATCTCCCCTTTCAAACGTTTTTCTGTGGAGCACACACATAAATGAACATTTTTGAAAAACTCTGTTCGCCTTGGGTTTCTTATCAGATGATTAATCCATATACCAAATATCAAATCTCTATCACATGTAAAGAAAACGTGTCTCATTTATTCCGAAAATCGAACATATTGGTGTTCGGCATCCCCTAAAGTTGCAAATATTGGAAATCTGAAATTGCACACTTTCTTTCTTTCAAACTATGTACTAGTACACTGTACATGTACTATGTACTAGTACTAAAATTGATGTCTCTATCCTATTGTGAGGCATGTTTTTCTATCACTTCATATTTCGAACTTGTTTCTCTGTTGCACCACCTTAAATGATCATTTTTGAAAAACAGTAAAAATCGTAGGTTTTTTTTATCGAATGATTACCCCATATACTAAATTTCAAGCCTCTCTCATATTGTAAAGGAGGCGTTTTTCATTTGTTAGTCAAATCGAAAATTTTAGTGCGTGGCACCCACTACAATAGCAAATGTTGGAAAACTGAAATTGCACACTTTCTTCCTTTCTAACTATCTACATGTATACCAAATTTGAAGTCTCTATCTCATCGCGAAGCATGCTTTTTCTATCATTTCACCTTTCGAATGTTTTTCTGTGGAGTACCCACCCCCCTTAAATATACATTTTTGAAAAACTCCATTCTTCTTGGGTTTTCTATAAAATGATTCGCCCATATACCAAATATCAAGCCTCAATCACGTTCTAAAAGGAGTGCTTCTACTTTATTCCGAAAATAGAACATTTTTGTGTGCTACACCCCCCTAAAGTAAGAAATATTGGAAAACTGAAATTGTACACTTTCTTCCTTCCAAATTATCTACCAGTACACCAAATTTCGAATATATATCTCATCCAGAAGTATGTTTTCTTATCAATTTACCTTTCGAACGTTTTCCTCTGGATCACCCCCTTAATCGAACGTTTTTTAAAAACTATAATGGTATAATTTATCAAATGATTATTCCATATACTAAATTTTAAGCCTCTATCAAATTTTAAAGGAGCCGTTTCTCATTTATTCGGTAAATCGAAGATTTTGGTGTGCGGCACCCCTTAAGTAGATAATATTGGAAATCCGAAATTGCACACTTTCTTCCTTTCGAACGATTTATCCATACACCAATTTGAAGTCTCTGTCTTATGGCAAAGCATGCTTTCCTTTCATTTCACTTTTAAAATGTTTTGGTGTGGAGCACCCTTCTAGTGAACATTTTCAAAAAATTCGATTTTTCCAGGGGGGTTTATCGAACGATCGAGCCGTGAATTGCAAGTCTCTATCTATTCGGGAAGTGTCTAAAAAAAGCGTGACAGACAGACAGACACTTGGCAATTAGTATATACTAGCCGAATACCCGTTGAAAATCAACGTTCTCGCAATAAGCAACCCCTGAATAATGTAAATTTTTTAATAATTCGCGTTTCACATTTATTCGACAAATCGAATATTTTGGTGTGCGGAACCCCCTAAAGAAGAAAATATTGGGAAACTAAATTTGAGCATTTCTTCCTTTCGAATTATCTACCCTTACACCACATTAAAGGCTATCTCATCCCGAGGCACCCCTATATTATTATTTCTCCTTTGGAACTTTTTTCTGTGAAGCACATCCATAAATGAACATTTTTGAAAAACTCTGTCTTATGTTTTTTATCAGATGATTGGCCCATATACCAAATATCAAGCATCTGTCAGATTTAAAAGGAAGAGTGCCTCATTTATTCTGAAAATCGAACATATTAGTGTGCGCACCCCTTAAAGTAGAAAATATTGGAAATCTGAAATTTCGCACTCTCTTCCTTTCAAACTATCTACCCGTACACCAAATTTGAAGTCGCTATACTATCGAGAAGCAAGTTTTTCTATCCTTTCATCTTTCGAATGTTTTTCTGTGTAGCACCCCGTTAAAGAACATTTTTGTCAAACTATATTCATCTTTGGTTTTTTGTCAAATGGTTAGCCCATATACTAAATTCCAAGTCTGTATCACATTATAAAGGAGGCGTTTTCTTTTGTTCGGTAAATCGAACATTTTAGTGAGCGGCACCCCCTACAATAACAAATGTTGGAAAACTGAAATTGCACACTTTCTTCCTTTGCAACTATCTACCAGTATACCAAATTTGAAGTCTCTATCTCATCGCGAAGCATGCTTTTCTAGCATTTCATCTTTCGAATGCTTTTGTGTGGAGTACCCACCTCCTTAACAATACATTTTTGAAAAACTCTATTCTTTTTGTGATTTCTGTCAGATGATTTGTCCATATATCAAATATCAAGCCTCTATCACGTTTTAAAAGGGACGTTTCTCCTTTATTCCGAAAATCGAACAATTTGGTGTGCGGCACCCCCTAAAGTAGAAAATATTGGTAAACTGAAATTATACACTTTTTCCTTTCAAACTATCTACCCTTATACCAAATTTGATATCTCTATGTCATTCCGAAACATGGTTTTTTATCAATTCACTTTTCGAACGTTTTACACTGGAGCACCACTTTAAACGAACATTTTTGAAAAACTATATTTGTTTTGGGTGTTTCCGTCAAATGATTAGTCCATTGACCGAATTTCAAGCATCTATCAAATTTTAAAGGAGCGTTTTCTCATTTATTCTCTAAATGGAACATTTTGGTGTGCGGCACCCCCTTAAGTAGAAAATATTGGAAATCTGAAATTGCACACTTTCTTCCTTTCGAACGATTTACCAATACACCAAATTTGAAGTCTCTACCTCACCGCAAAGCATGCTTTCCTTCCATTTCACTTTTCGAACGTTTTAGTGTGCGGCACCACCTTAAATAGAAAATATTGGAAATCTGATATTGCACACTTTCTTCTTTTCGAATGATTTACCCATACACCAAATTTGAAGTCCCTATCTCGTAGCATGATTTCCCATCATTTTACTTTTCAAATGTTTTGCTGTGGGGCACCCCCTCTATAGAACTTTTTCGTAAAATTCCATTTTTCCACGGGGTTTTATCGACCGACCGAGCCCTGTACCAAATTGCAAGTTTCTATCTATTCGGGAAGTGCCTAAAAAGCGTGACAGACAGACAGACGGACACTTGGCAATTAGCATAATACTAGCCGAATACCCGTTGAAAATCAACGTTCTCGCAATAAGCAACCCCTGAACATTGTAATTTTTTTAATAATTCGCATTTTACATTTATTCGGCAAATCGAATATTTTAGTGTGCATAACCCCCTAAAGAAGAAAATATTGGAAAAATTAAATTGCACACCTTTTCCTTTGCGAACTATCTACCAGTACACCTAATTAAAGTCTCTATCTTATCCCGAAGCATACTAATTTATCATCTACCTTTCGAACGTTTTTCTGTGGAGCACACCCACAAATAAACATTTTTGATGCACATTTTCGCCTTGGGTTTCTTATCAGATGGTTGGCCCATATACCAAATATCAAGCCTCTATCACATTTAAAAGGAGGCGTGTCTCATTTATTCGGAAAATCGAACATATTGGTGTGCCGCACCCCCTAAAGTAGCAAATATTGGAAATCTGAAATTGCACATTTTCTTCCTTTCAAACTCCCTCCCAGTACACAAAATTTGAAGTCTCTATTCTATCGCGAAGTATGTTTTTCTATCACTTCACCTTTTGAACGTTTTTCTGTGTAGCACCCCCTTAAATGAACATTTTTGAAAAACCGTATTCATCTTGGGTTTGTTCTTCAAATGATAAGCCCATATACTGAACTTCAAGTCTCTATCACATTGTAAAGGAGGTGTTTTCAATTTGTTCGGCAAATCGAATATTTTAGTGAGCGGCACCCCCCTACAATAGCAAATGTTTGAAAACTAGAATTGCACACATTCTACCTTTCCAACTATTTAGCACTACACCAAATTTGAAGTCTCTATCTCATCGCGAAGCATGATTTTTCTATTATTTCACCTTTTGAATGTTTTTGTGTGCAGTACCCACCCCCTTAAATATGCATTTTTGAAAAACTCCATTTTGATTGGGTTTACTATCGCATTATTCGCCCATATACCAAATATCAAATCTCTATCACATATGAAAAGGGGGATTTTTTCTTTATTCTGAAAATCGAACATTTTGGTGTCCTGCACACCCTAAAGTAGAAAATATTAGAAAACTGAAATTGTACACTTTCTTCCTTCCAATCTATCTATCCATACACCAAATTTGAAATCTGTATCTCATTCCGAAGCGAGTTTTTTTTATAAATTCACCTTTCGAACGGTTTTCTCTGGAGCACCCCCTAAAGGATCATTTTAGAAAACTATATTCGTTTTGTGCGTTTTCATCAAATAATTAGCCCATACACTAAATTTCTAGCCCCTATCAAATTTTAAAGTAGCCGTTTCCTTTTTATTCGGTAAATCGAACATTTTGGTAGGCGGCACTCCCTTAAGTAGAAAATATTCTAAATCTGAAATTGCACACTGTCTTCTTTTCGAACGGTTTACCCATACACTAAATTTGAAGTCTCTATCTCATCGCAAAGCATACTTTCCTATCATTTCACTTTTCGAACGTTTTGGTGTGGGTCACCCCCTCTAGAGAACGTTTTCGAAAAATTTTATTTTTCAGGGGGTTTTATCGAACGACCGAGCTGTGTACCAAATTGCAAGTCTCTATCTATTCGGGAAGTGCCCAAACAAAGCGTGACAGACAGATAGACGGACACTTGGCAATTAGTATATATAGATGGATAAATAGATACTAGCTGAATATCCGTTGAAAATCAACGGTTTTGTAACAAGCAACCGCCATATAACTTATTCGAAAAATCGAACATTTTGTTGTGCGGCACCCCCTAAAGTAAAGAATATTGGAAAACTGAAATTGTACACTTTCTTCCTTACAAATTACTAACCCGTACACTGAATTTTAAATCTCTATCTCATCCCGAAACATGTTTTTTATCATTTCATATTTCGAACGTTTTCTCTGGAACATCCCCTTAATGGAAGATTTCTGAGAAACTCTATTCGCCTTGGGTATTTTCATTAAATGAATAACCCATATACCAAATTTCAAGTCTCTATCAAAATTTAAAGGAATAATTTCAAATTTATTCGGAAAATTGAACATTTGGGTTTGCGGCATCCCCTAAATTAGAAAATATTTGAAAACTGAAATTACACACACTTTTCCTTTCGAACTATCTACCCGTACACCAAATTTGAATTCTCTATCCTATCCAGAAGCACAGTTTTTTGTCATTTCACCTTTCGAACGTTTTTCTCTGGAGCTCCCTCTTAAACGAAGATTTTTGAAAAGATATTTTGCCTTAGGTGTTTTCATCAAATGGATTGCCCATCTACTTAATTTCAAGCCTCTATCAAATTTTAAAAGAGCCGTTTCTCATTTATTCCGAAAATCGAACATTTTGGTGTGCGGCACCCCTTAAGTAGAAAATATTGGAAATCTGAAATTGTACACTTTCCTTCCTTTCGACCCATACACCAAATTTGAAGTCCCTATCTTATCGCAAAGCATGCTTTCCTATCATTTCACTTTTCGAACGTTTTGTTGTGGAGCACCCCCTCTACAGAACGTTTTCGAAAAATTCGATTTTTCCAGGGGTTTTATCGAACGACCGAGCCGTATACCAAATTGCAAATCTCTATTTATTCGGGAAGTGCCTAAAAAAGCGTGACAGACGGACAGACGGACACTTGGCAATTAGTATATATAGATATATAGATAAATAGATAGATATACAGAGTTTGTGGTATTGTATGTGTTTAAGCGCAGTGAATTTATTTACTAATATAAGTGAAGCACTTACTTTTCAACTAAACCATCGAGACCCTAAATTTTCAAAGTGCAAGACGAGTCAATTTATGTTGAAGGGGAGAAAGGAATAAATATATATTATGAACGATTTCTTGAATTGACCTTTTGTACCCTATTATTCAAATGGACTCAACCTTCTGTCATGCGCAGAAGTGTCCAGGACTTCTGTCATGCGCAGAATTGTCCAGGGCTTCTGTCATCCGCAGAAGTTTCAATTGCCCGAAAAATCAAAACACTTGCTTTTTTCTAATAAATTGACCTCTATATGACATTGAGACTGTATTTGACCTCTAAATGACATTGGATTGTAAATAATATTACTTTCGCGCTTTGAATATTATAGTGGCATGCTACTCTGTTACCAAGTTCCTTTGACATATAACCTTCAAATGACATTGAAATTCTGAGCTCAGGTTGAATGGGCAGAAAAATGACCTTGAACTTGAATCAGAGATCAAAATATTTCCGTTTTTGAATAAATTGACCTCTAAATGACATTGGGAATGCTTGTAGAGAATACTTCTAAAGGAGTAATACTTCTCCTATGACCTTTAAATGACATTGAAAAAATTTGATCACGTTCATTTGTCCAAAATATGACCTTGAACTTGGGTTAGAGGTCAAAACATTCCCTTTCTATAAATAAATTAACCTCTGGGTGACATTGGGAATGCATGTAAAGGTTACTTCTAAAGGAAGCATACTTCGTCTATGACCTTTAAATGACATTGAAACAATTTGATCACGTTCAGTTGTCCAAAATATGACCTTGAATTTGGGTTAGAGGTCAAAAAATGTATTTTATTTTATAATTTACCCTCAACATGACATTGAAAATTCTTGTGAAGAAAATCCTCACAGACTTTCGCATAAAATTGTTATAAAGTGTCATGATATAACCTTTAAATGATATTGAAAAATTTCTAACTATATATACTAATTGCCAAGTGTCCGTCTGTCACGCGTTTTTTAGGCACTTCCCGAATAGATAGAGACTTAAAATTTGGTACATGGCTCGGGCGTTCGATGAAACCCCCTGGAAAAACCGAATTTTTCAGAAACGTTCTCTAAAGGGTGTGTTCCACACCAAAACGTTCGAAATGCAAAATGATAGGAAAGCATGCTTTGCGATAAGATAGCGACTTCAAATTTGGTGTATGGGTGAATCGTTCGGAAGGAAGAAAGTGTGCAATTTCAGATTTTCAATATATTTTACTTAAGGGGGAGCCGCAAACCAAAATGTTCGATTTACCGAATAAATGAGAAAAGACTCCTTTAAAATTTCATAGAAGCTTGAAATTTAGTATATAGGCTAATCCTTTGACGAAAACACCAAAAACGAATACAGTTTTTCAAAAGTGTTGGTCTAAGGGGGTGCTCCAGAGAAAAACGTTCGAAAAGTGAATTGATAAAGAAACATGCTTCGGGATGAGATAAAGATATCAAATTTGGTGTAAGGGTAGATAGTTTGGAAGGAAGAAATTGTACAATTTCAGTTTACCAATATTTTCAACTTTAGGGGGTGTCGCACTCCAAAATATTCGATTTTTGGTATAAAGGAGAAACGCGCCTTTTAAAACGTGATAGAGGCTTGTTATTTGGTATATTGGAGAATCATCTGATAGAAAACACAAGAAGAATAGAGTTTTTCAAAAATGTATATTTAAGGGTGTGGGGGTGTTCCACACCAAAGCGTTCAAAAAGTGAAATGATAGAAAAAGCATACTTCGCGATGAGATAGAGATTGCAAATTTGGTGTATGGGTAAATAGTTGGAAAGGAAGAAAGTGTGCAATTTCAGTTTTCCAACATTTGCTATTGTAGGCGGTTGTCGCTCACTAAAGTATTCGATTTGGCGAACTAATGAAAAACGCCTCCTTTATAATGTGGTAAAAGCTTAAATTTAGTAAATGGGCTAAAAATTTGATAAAAAAAAAGGACCAAGATGAATACGGTTTTTCAAAAATGTTCATTTAAGGGAGTGCTACACAGAGAAACGCTTCCTTCTGGTAGGTCGGATAGCCTGGGTCTCAACAATAACAACAGAGAAACGCTCGAAAGGTAATGTGATACTAAAAACATACTTCACGATAGAATACAGGCTTCAAATTAAGTGCATGGGTAAACAGTTTCAAAGGAAAAAAGCATGCAATTTCAGATTTTCATTATTTACTACTTTAGGGGGTGCCAATGTGTTCGATTTTTCGAATGAGATACTCTGCCTTTTAAATGTGATAAAGCTTTAATATTTGGTGTATGGGCTAATCATCTGATAAAAAAACCCCACAACTAACACGATTTTTCAAAAATATTCATTTATGGGTGTACTCCACAGAAAAACGTTCTAAAGGGGAAATGGTAAAATAGTATGCTTCGGAATGAGATAGAGACTTGGTGTACGTGTAGATAGTTTGAAAGGAAGAAGTGCGTAATTTAAGTTTTCAAATAATTTATTCTTTAGGGGGGTTCTGCACACCAAAATATTCGATTTGTCGAATAAATGTGAAAAGTGAATTATTAAAAAATTCACATTATTCAGGGGTTGCTTTGTGTGAGGCCGTTGATTATCAACGGGTATTCGGCTAGTATATACTAATTGCCAAGTGCCCGTCTGTCTGTCACGCTTTTTTTAGGCACTTCCCGAATAGATAGAGAATTGCAATTTGGTACACGGCTCGATTATTCGATAAAACTCCCTGGAAAAATCGAATTTTTCGAAAACGTTTCTTTGAGGGGGGGGGGGGGGTGCCCCACATCAAAACGTTCGAAAAGTTAAATGATGGGAAAGCATGCTTTGCGATGAGATATAAACTTCAAATTTATTGTATGGGTAAATCCTTCGAAAAGAAGAAAGTGTGCAATTTCAGATTTCCAATATTTCCTACATAGGGGTGTGCCGCACACCAAAATGTTCGATTTACAGAATAAATGAGAAAACGCTCCTTTAAAATTTGATAGAGGCTTGAAATTTGGTATATGGGCTAATCATTTGACGAAAACACACAAGAAGAATATAGTTTTTTAAAAATGTTCGTTTAAGAGGGTGCTCCAGAGGGAAACGTTCGAAAAGTGAATTGATAAAAAACCATGCTTCGAAATGAGATAGAGATATCAAATTTGGTGTAAGGGTAGATAGTTTGAAGGGAAGAAAGTGTGAAATTTCAGATTTCCAATGCTTGCTACATTAAGGGGTGAGCAAACTAATATGTTCGATTTTCCGAATAAATGAGGCACGCTTCCTTTTAAAAGTGATAGATGCTTGATATTTGGTATATGGGGCAATCATCTGATAAAAAACACCAGACAAGCAGAGGAAGAAATGTGCAAATTTAGTTTCCCAATATTTTCTTCTTTAGGGGTTCTACATACCAAAATATTCGATTTGTCGAATAAATGTGAAACGCGGATTATTATAAAATTTACATTATTCAGGGATTGCTTATAGCAAGACCGTTGATTTTCAACGGGTATTCGGCTAGTATATACTAATTGCCAAGTGTCCGTCCGTCTGTCTGTCTGTCACGCTTTTGTTAGGCACTTTCCGAATAGAGACTTGCAATTTGGTGCACGGGTCGATCGTTCGATAAAACCCCCTGAAAAAGTCGAATTTTTTGAAAACACTCTCTAGACGGGGTGTTCCACCCCAAAACGTTCGAAAAGCGAAATGAAAGGAAAGCATACTTTGCCATAAGATAGAGACTTCAAATTTGGTGTATGGGTAAATCGTTCGAAAGGAAGAAAGTGTGGAATTTCAGATTTTCCATATTTTCTACTAAAGGGGGTGCCGCACACCAAAATCTTCGATTTACAGATAAATTAGAAAACGCTCCTTTAAAATTTGATAGAGGCTTGAAAATTGGTATATGGGCTAATCATTTGACGGAAACACGCAAGAAGAATATAGTTTTTCAAAAATGTTCGTTTAAGGGTGTGCTCCAGAGTGAAACGTTCGAAAAGTGAATTGATAAAAACCGTGCTTCGAAATGAGATAGAGATATCAAATTTGGTGTAAGTGTAGATAGTTTGAAAGTAAGAAAGAGTGAAATTTCAGATTTCCAATATTTGCTACTTTAAGGGGTGCGCGCACTACTATGCTCGATTTTCCGAATAAATGAGGCACGCTTCCTTTAAAATGTGATAGATGCTTGATATTTGGTAATATATACTATTGGTCTATATATACTAATTGCTAAGTGTCCGTCCGTCTGTCTGTCTGTCACGCTTTTTTCAGGCACTTCCCGTATAGATAGAGACTTGCAATTTGGTACACGGCTCGGAAGTTCGATAAAACCCCCTCGAAAAATCGAATTTTTCGAAAATGTTCTCTAGAGGGGGTACTGCACACCAAAACGTTCGAAAAGTGAAATGATAGGACAGCATGCTTTGCGATAAGATAGAGACTTCAAATTCGGTGTATGGATAAATCGTCCGAAAGGAAGAAAGCGTGCAATTTCAGATTTCCAATATTTTCTACTTAAAGGGGTACCGCACACCCAGGGGCGTGCTGGCCCACCGGGACACCGGGACATGTCCCGGTGCGCCCTCTTCTCATGGCGCCTCTCGCCTCCCTGGATGTAAAATTTTCGTTCGAATTGCTTATGTAAAAAAAGAAACACCCCAAAATGTATCTAAATAATACGTCAGTGCGAGACTGATTGCTCCAAGAAATTTGGAGCAGCAGACGGTACCAGTACTCACTGCCTTTTGTATTATGGAGGTGATGACTCTGCGACTAACCGCTCTGCTAAGAAATGATTCTCATGCTAAGAAAATATGATGTGATTCTAGAGAAGCATGTGAGCAGTGTAATTTCAAAAAGTAAAACAAACCTCCTCTAGAACAGAAAACCCGACGAAATTAAAAAAAGGAAGAAAATGCCAGTAGAAAGAGGAGATAAAGTTACATTTTTAAGAAACAACATGATTGTGATAATCTTACAATTCATGAACGCAGAAATAAAAAGAAAAATATATGAAGAAGTGAAATTGGCAGGGAATTTTCCATCCTAATGGATACTACAGTAGATGTTTCAAGTTATGACCAATGTGTTTATGTCTTATGTTACGTTAAGGGTTATGAAGTCGTAGAAAGACTGCTAGCTATAAAATGTGTGGTTTACACCACAGGCGAGGATCTGTTTCAGTCACTCAGAACCGTTTTGGAAGATGCCGACATACCGATCAAGAACTGCGTTACTAACGCTTTTGATGGAGCTTCTAACATGAATGGTCATTTTAAAGGATTGACAGCAAGATTATCTGATGTAATTCCACACTACATTCACACTTGGTACTATGCCCATGTACTGAACTTAGTTCTCACTGACACTGCCCAATGTCTCATTGTAACTATATCATTTTTTAATGTACTGCAAGAAGAAGCTCAAGTATTTATGAAGGAGTCACTTAAAAGATTACAAAAACCCTTCTTTTAAGGTGGAAGTTATTGGCATGACCAGGTGGCGGAGCCGCAGTAATGCTACGGTCAAGATATGATATTGAAAAATCTCACCCTACCAAGGTCATCTACTTATAATTGTTCAGTGCCTTGCTTAAGATATCTAATTCTCCAGAGTTTAACTCTAAAGCTGAAGGTCTTCTCATAAAGTTTACAAGTTTTGATACAATATTAGTAGCTATGTTGTTTATGAAAATTTTTAAGATAATCACTCCTTTGTCTGATTACTTACAGACTAAGAATCTCGATTTCGTTCAAGCATGGAAACTCATCGAAACTTCTCACTTAAAGAATTACGTCAAAAGCTTGATGAAACTTTACAAGCTGCAAGAACATTCGTATAGATAATGACTCGCAGTTTAGATGAAAGAGTAAAAAAAGTTGAGCCTTTGGAAAGTATTTGCATTGAAACTGAATTGAAAGAGAAACGAAAGAGAAAGGGGAAAAAGCTTCACGGATAAGATGCTGGTCATACCTCAGAAGTAGATGGTTTTAAAATTTCAACATTTTACAGTGTCATAGATACTCTCATCAATACTATAGAAAACAGACTTCTCCAACACAAAAACTTATACCTAGATCTAGCCTGGTTTGATCCTAAGCGGTTTGGCAATAAAGAGCCCTTACCTCCCAAAGCCCTGGACAAAATAGTAGAGATTCTCCCAAGACTTGACAAAGGAAAGCTTGTTGAAGAACTTACTTCATTTGCTGATGTATGGCTCCAAATAAGCAAAAAGACAATCAGTGAAGAGTATCAAGAAGAAGATTCCACAGAACGTGATTTGTCTGCTGATGACTTTGACGCAGAAGAGAACTCAACATTTCAACCTTGCAATTACAATAAGTGAAATTCTTGCTTAAAGTGTGCTTACGAAGTGCTTCTTAACTATAGCATGTACACTCGTCAGTATAATGAACTGTTCAAAGTATTTAAGCGCTGTTGACAATCCCGATGACTCAAGTAATATGTGAAAGGGTTTTTTCCAAGTTGGAGATTATTAAAACAAGATTGAGATCTACCTTAAGCAGTGACAACTTGGAGACATTATTATTAATGCAATCTGAATCAGACTTATCGAACATTATAGACAGTGACACTATAATTGATAAGTTGTGTCAATTGATCTCTGAAATGAGGCGATTGCTCAGTGTTTAACCACTTAGTATGATATAGGTATCTTTTACTTTTATATTTACCATTTGTTAAATTCTGACAAGTAGCTGATATATGTTCAGTACATCAAATGAATCATGTTTATTTCAGGCGATATTAAATAAATGTGCATATTGTAATATATATTATATCAACGGAAATCTTGCTCTCAATTATTTTTTTACCTTTATTTTTATTTAAGGCCATTTTTTTCAAATACATAATTTTAGGTTCTATTACTTAATGTTAAGTAAAACAAAATGATGTTTTAAGCACTCCCAGACCCTCCCGGTAGTTGGCGCTCCCGTACCGGTCTATCCACCGCCCTCTTGGGGGACCCAGCACGCCCCTGCGCACACCAAAATGTTCGATTTACAGAATAAATGAGAAAACGCTTCTTTAAAAATTTTTTTTATTTTCTTCTTTAAAATTTTAGGCTTGAAATTTGGCGGAAACACGCAAGAAGAATATAGTTTTTTAAAAATGTTCGTTTTAGAGGGTGCTCCAGAGTGAAACGTTCGAAAAGTGAATTGATAAAAAACCATGCTTCGAAATGAGATAGATATATCAAATTTGGTGTAAGGGTAGATAGTTTGAAAGGAAAAAAGTGTGAAGTTTCAGATTTCCAATACTTGCTACATTAAGGGGTGAGCAAATTAATATGTTCGATTTTCCGAATAAATGAGGCACGCTTCCTTTAAAAAGTGATAGATGCTTGATATTTGGTATATGGGGCAATCATCTGATAAAAAACACCAGATAAACAGAGGAAGAAATGCGTAAATTTAGTTTCCCAATATTTTCTTCTTTAGGGGGTTCTCCATACTAAAATATTCGATTTGTCGAATAAATGTAAAACGCGGATTATTATAAAATTTACATTATTCAGGGATTGCTTATAGCAAGACCGTTTATTTTCAACGGGTATTCGGCTAGTATATACTAATTGCCTAATTGCCAAATGTCCGTCTGTCTCTCACGCTTTTTTTAGGCACTTTCCGAATAGTTAGAGACTTGCAATTTGGTACACGGCTCGGATGTTCGATAAAAACCCCTGGAAAAATTGAATTTTTCGAAAACGTTCTTTAGAAAGGGTGTCCCACACCAAAACGTTCGAAAAGTGAAATGATGGGAAAGCATGCTTTGCGATGAGATAGAGACTTCAAATTTGGTGTATAAGTAAATCATTCGAATAGAAGAAAGTGTGCAATTTCAGATTTCTAATATTATCTACTAAAGGGGGTGCCGCACACCAAAATCTTCGATTTACAGAATAAATGAGAAAACGTTTCTTTAAATTTTTATAGAGGCTTGAAATTTGGTATATGGGCTAATCATTTGACGGAAACACGCAAGAAGAATATAGTTTTTTAAAAATGTTCGTTTAAGGGGGTGCTCCAGAATGTAACGTTCGAAAAGTGAATTGATAAAAAACCATGCTTCGTAATGAGATAGAGATATCAAATTTGGTGTACGGGTATATAGTTTGAAAGGAAGAAAGTGTGAAATTTCAGATTTTCAATATTTGCAATTTTAAGGGGTGCGCAAACTAATATGCTCGATTTTTCGAATAAATGAGGCATGCTTCCTTTTAAATGTGCTTGATATTTGGTATATGGGGCAATCATGTGATAAAAAACACCAGACAAGCAGAGGAAGAAATGCGCAAATTTAGTTTCCCAATATTTTCTTCTTTAGGGGGTTCTGCATACCAAAATATTTGATTTGTCGAATAAATGTGAAACGCGGATTATTATAAAATTTAAGCAAGACCGTTGATTTTCAACGGGTATTCGGCTAGTATATACTAATTGCCAAGTGTCCGCCCGTCTCTCTGTCTGTCCCGAATACAGACTTGTAATTTGGTGCACGGGTCGATCGTTCGATAAACCCCCCTGAAAAGTCGAATTTTTCGAAAACACTCTCTAGACGGGGTGTTCCACCCCAAAACGTTCGAAAAGCGAAATGATAGGAAAGCATACTTTGCCATAAGATAGAGACTTCAAATTTGGTGTATGGGTAAATCGTTAGAAAGGAAGAAAGTGTGCAATTTCAGATTTTCAATATTTTCTACTTAAGGGCGTGCTGCACACCAAAATGTTCGATTTACCGAATAAATGAGAAATGGCTCCTTTAAAATTTGATAGAGACTTAAAATTAGGTATATAGACTCATCATTTGATGAAAACACCCAAGACGAATATAGTTTTTCAAAAACGTTCGTTTAAGGGGGTGCTCTAGAGGAAAGGTGAATTGATAAGAAATATATATATATATATATATATATATATATATATATGTATATATATATATATATGTATATATATATATATATATATATATATGTATAAATATATATATGTATATATATATATATATATATATGTATATATATATATATATATATGTATATATATATATATATATGTATATATATATGTATATATATATATATATATATATATATATATATATATATATATATATATATATATATATATATATATATATATATATATATATATATATATATATATATGTATATATATATATATATATATATATGTATGTATATATATATATATATATATATATATATATATATGTATATATATATGTATGTATATATATATATATATATGTATGTATATATATATATATATATGTATGTATATATATATATATATATATATATGTATATATATATATATAATACCCGGAAGTATTTGTAAATAATATTATTAATAATTTCAAATATACCACGTAATGGTTTTACACATGCATTATTTGTCTTTGATTGGTTTACTCATTTTTGAAAATTCACCCATTCTTATCACCTCACTTACCACTTGGCCTGAGTCTGATACTGTTTGCTATTTTCGAATGACTATTTTCCACTTGTCCTGAGTCCTATACTGATTGCTATTTTTGAGGGTCTCCATGCATATTATGTATCGTTCAAGTGTATTCATTCCGGTGCCCACTCGCATTGACGAAGTGAGGTGAAATGCTCAGTCACTAGTTTATCTTACACGTGGTGCTATGCTTGTGATTTCGTGTATCTGTTCGAGGAGGTATTGTTTTTCAGATTTGTATAATTCATTTGATTTATTTTTCTCCTTCCACTAGCCAGTAGACAGTTCCAATGGTGTCTATAGTTAAATACTATCGCCATTGTCAGAAACTGGCTATTCTATCGGTTTTAATTCGAATTGTATGGCTGTCCTGATGAGAATGCAATTTCGAACTAACCGCCATTTTTTGTGGGGATTCAATTGATTGTTATCTATTCTTAATCTCTTATCTTAAGCTGATTGTTATTGCCTATTCTCATTTTTGCCGAGTTTTATTTTTATTTTTATATACTTTTAATTGTGATTTTTGAATCCTAATATTCTTCTCATCCCCCTTTCCATTGTAGTGATATGTTACCTTCTCTCTTCATCCTTAGTCTTGGCCTATAGTTACTCATTTGTAACAGATATGCTAGAGATGGGCTTTTTTGTACATACAGTAGTTTATGCATTATTTTCGATTAAAATCCTTTAATTTTTATTTATAAATCCATTATGTTATTAGCTGCTTTGCGCAATATCATGATGAAAGTTTTATATTCTGTATTATTTTGTGTTTTATAATCTGTTTTCTACATACTGACTTCTATTACATCTTTTAATTGTACATTTATATTTATTATGTACTTCTGAATTCAACCATCTATCTTTTGATTTACATACTTGCCAAAAACTTTTTTAAAAAGGTAAAACCTGTTGTAAAGCTGCATTTGCGCTTATTACAGAGTTTATTCTCTTTTTAATTTTATTTTGTTTATTATTATTATCGCTAACGCATTTCTATAGTTTAACTACGAGCCCATCTATGTCTTAATATGGCCCTCTTTGGATATTGTTTTTATTTATCTAACCCTTTCATTCCTTCTATTGATTGATTACGGTATGTCTTCACATTTCGCATTATGGAGTATTTTGGTTTGAGTTCTCTCATCGCTTTTATGATTTTTTCTGCGGGATATTGCTCTTTTTGGTAGATTTCATACTCGATTCTTCATTCGTTATATATGTATGTGTATAGTGCTGACATCTCTCGGCCGGCATTAGAGTTTATTGTGTTATTTATTTCTGTATCTTTTAGTTAACCCAGACGTCAATATCTTTTATTGCTTATTTTTATATTTTAACCTAGACAAGTATTTCCACTATTTGTGGCCCTCTTTTGCCCGCAGTTGTAGGGATTCAGTCAGACACATACGTATTAACGGTTTTGTATATCTTCCATTCCGGATGAATATGATTATTTGTCCACACTTCGCTTATTTATGAATATTTCGTATGAAAATATCTCTTTTCTACTATGCTTGTTATGTTACTCTCCAAATATTTCGTTTCAATTCTTATGGTATTAGTTAAAATTTGAAATTCGTACCTGACAAAATAGTTTTTGAAGGGGTTTATATTGGGAATTTTAATTAGAATTCGTGATGTAAATTTTATTCATTACCTAGTGTCCGGTCTATTATTATGAATTGGGATAATTATAGATCGACAAACATTGACCAACTAGGCGTTATAGATGATTTGGAAGAATACCATACCTTCTCTCAATCTAAATCATATTCCTTCAATAGATGCAACAATCTTAGGTGCAAAACTTGTCCATATGCTGACCCATTACAAATTAATAATAATTCCACTTCACAAAAATTCTGCAAAGTTTTTAATTGCATATACAAACTTAATTGTACTATTTGTAACTTATCCTATATTGGCCAAACCAGCAACCCTTTACATCTGAGAATGAATGTTCACAGGGATCATATTAAAAAATTTGACCATAAAGTCTTTAATGATCTCCCTACTAAAAATCAATTTGAATATCAGCACTTTGCTACACACGGATTTAAAAATGTATCCCTTCATATTTTAGATATTAAAATTTCACTCACTGATAGATTAGTATTTGAAAATATATATATATATAGTTATATTATAGTTTATAGTAGGAAACAAACTTTTCCAGAAAAGCATGATTGGTTTGGCTATATTATGCAAAAATTGGGGTTACGTACAGGTGACTGAGTATTTTTTAAATTATTTTCTATATATGCCTCTGCTTGAGCTATCCTGACAGCATAAAACACTTCAGAATATATTCCTACTAATTCAATAAAAATACTTCTTGACCTTAACAAATGAATCCAATTTTAAAGATTATCAAATATTTGCACTTATACAATTTTATATACCAGAGTCGACAATACCGAGAATGGTTCTGCATGAAGTCTTGTACCGACTATAAAGATTTAAAAAACCCCAGCCTCTTGATCTCGACACAAGCACTCTAAACTATCAGGAGAATGTGCTTGTGTCAAATGTATGCGGGTTTTTTATATTCGCTTGTCAGGAAGTGCTTCGTCAGTCAGTTGGGGGGAATACTCATATAAAATATCGTGCAGTAGGTCTTTCTACTCATGCCGACTAACTTCTCAAAACCTCAGCTATTTGCTCTATATACGTATATATTCTGTACTATTGTGGGCAGAATTGCCACAACAAATTTGTACAAATGGTGTCTTTAAATATCTATGCAGGGGAATTTAGCAATATTTGTACTTTTCCGAGTATTAAAGCATATGTATTCTTCGTTTAGTGTTATATATTTTGACTTCCATTGTTAAAATATAGATCCTTTTCGAATTAAACGGATATGCAAAACTGTGGGGGGGGGGGGGGGACTGAACTGAGATGGCATTAAAAGTCTGTGCTCATTAGGTTTCCGTGGTTTTGTTAGTATGGAGCATGAACGTGGTGTATATTATATTGTTAAGTAATTTCTCCCTTATTAGTATGTCCATTAAAATCAATTAAAATCTTCATTAAATTCAATTAAGACTATTTTTCCCCTTTTAGCACATAGTGTACGACTTTATGAGAAACAATTTTGATAAGTCAAAAATCAAACTCTTGTATTTATTTTGAAGGTTATACACGTTTTGGAGCATCCCTGAATGCGAATTAACAATTTTTATCCTTCTATCTATCTCTCTGTGGATACAATAGTATCGAACAAGTTGATAATACAGAAAAAAATTTGGTACTATTATTTCAATCGGTAAAAATTAGAAGCCCATTGCCTTTCGGGGTAAACGGGCCAAAGAAAGTATTTTATTTTTTAGATCATGCTTTTTAAAAATCGGAAAAATTAGCAAAATTAAACATATGAAAATGTTAGGGAAATATATATGTATTTATTATGTCAACTTTTAAACTCGAATGTCATAATTTGCAAGATGCTGATATGCACCGTTCTTGAGATATTTTAGGGTTTCGATCAAAAATGGAACAATTCGGGGGAAAAATATAAATTCACTATTATCAATTGAGTGGATGCTTTATAAACAAACAGCTTAAATCCGAAATGAATCGACATCATTAGAAATTATACCGATTTGATCTCGAGATATTAAAACTTTTATTCATCTACATTTTTTAAAATTTAGTGCTATATCTTTCGAACAAATGGATTAAATCGAATAAAGTTTGGTGAGCATTTTTCATGAACATCATCACTCAGAGTCCTATTAATTTTCAGAAGAAACGAACCAAACAGAAAGCCCTCTAGTTTTGAACATTTATTTTAGAAAATTGAATAAATATTATAAAAACACAAAGACGTATCAAAATATTACGAAAGTGAATATTTCGTAGGAGGTTTTTATTTAAATAAGAATGCTATTATTTATGTAAAACGATAATATGCGCCATACTCAAGATATGTTTTATTTTTATCTTCATTGGAAAAAAAATCCACGTTTTGAAGGTCTAAATGTATGGTCAGCGTTTTAAAAGTGTATATGCCCCGCGTATTGAAGGTGTATATGCATCGTCCGCGTTTTAAAGGTGTATATGCATCGTCCGCGTTTTGAATGTGTATATGCATCGTCCGCGTTTTGAATGTGTATATGCATAGTCTGCGTTTTAAAGGTGTATATAAAACATCCTCGCTTATCTCGCATAAAGAACACACTTAAACCTATTTTTAAGATTTTTATAGCACATATATCATTAATATCCAACTAGGTTGCTTAAAACCTGAAAATTATTTCATAATTTTATTTTTCTTCCGGTGACGTCTTTATATAAGCAGAGAGAAAGATCGACAACAAAATTTATTTGACGACTTTCAAAACAAGATTTAAAAATATGATAAAATTGTAATTATCTGTATTTTTTCCTTTTTCGTACATATAAAGTATGTCAAAAAACAGAAAATATTATGCACTGTGTAGTCTGCGCTATACGGAAATTTTCAAAAGATGATTTAAAAAGACAGTTTAAGCCCAATAGTTTCCGATACTTTCATATATAGCTTTGATATATAGTTTTCGTAATAAATTTTATGTATCCTTTATTTTATTCAAAAATTTATTTGATTTATATCTCGTGACTTCCTATAAATTAAAT
Source organism: Amaurobius ferox (assembly GCA_951213105.1). Lineage (NCBI taxonomy): Eukaryota > Metazoa > Arthropoda > Arachnida > Araneae > Amaurobiidae > Amaurobius > Amaurobius ferox. The sequence continues at coordinate 156,549,310 of OX578140.1, read as the reverse complement.
TCAGAACAATTTTTTTTTCTCTCAGACTGCTTATATTTAAAATAAAGTACATCCATTTTCCCGATTTTATGAATTAATTTCGAAACTGGCATTAGCAGAAACAACTAAACTGTTGAGCCATCTGAGGAGAGATGTTTTTCTGACACACTGAAAAGAAAAACAGTTCCAAGAGTCTAAAAATTACAAGAAAATTAAAAAAAAAGTATTTGAAATATAAGTTTTAATTGAATTAAAAAAAGAACCAAATACGATTCGCGGTTTAAGTTTACACATATTTCGAATTCCGAACATGTGCAAAAATTATTACCAGACAAATGTTTACACAGAAACAAAGTATACATGCAGAGAGAAAGACTGTATTTTACAATTACACCCAACTCTTCAAAAACTGAATCACACTGTATTTCTATAAATGTTATGCAAAAATATGCTGTGAAGATGGTTGTATACTTAATTTCTAAAATCTTTTATCTTCTTGGACGTGAATATTTCTTGATATATACGAAATAATAAAAGACAGTCCTGCTAGAATCTGTTCCTTATAGCATTGGCTCCCAAACTATAAATGGGACCTCAAAAGAAAAAAAAATACATTAGTTTCAGAAGTGTAATATTTTTCCTTTAGGGAGGCTCTATTGGTTGTAGGGGCCCCCAAGAAACAAATTACTAAATTTGGTGATTCTATGAGTTGTCCTCGGTTTCCATCAAAAACCAACACTGGTGTTTTGCAGATTTAGCTAGAGGGCAGTTAACGCCTTCTCTCTGAAACCCAGTTCCGCATACACACAATATGCTGCAATTCTGATAAACCGCGGACGTGTCTTTTTGCAAGGCACACACACATATTCACAAGCTATACACAGTTATACACAAACTATATACATATACTGACTAACTGGGGACCTATGCCAAAATTCAACCAAATTTTTTTCAGAGTATTATCTGTCATTAAATACCACATTTCTGCAAAAATCCAAACCGAGGACGTCCTCACTTGCCGGTGCGTCCCCACTTGGAAGGTGTGTAAACATATGAATGTCCCCACTTCCCACCATACGCCAACACACACACACACACACACATATAGACATCACTTCAAAAATGTTTGATTCGTGATCAGGGATGCTTGAAACGTGCTCTCCCGTCGAAAACTCGAATTCGAGTTTTCGACCCCGTCACAATACTTTCCTTATACATTATGTATATAAGGAAAGTAAAAAGGAAAAAGAGCAACGGGTATATGTGATAAAAGTGAACAAGAACGTTTTCACTTACCTCACAGTTCCACTAGCACAGGTGATGTAAACAATCAAGAAGTAAATACTAGCGATGAAAGACGTGTACGAAGAACGTACCACCATCATTAGGGCAATGGTCTGTTGTTCAGCAAAAGCGTATATCGTCCACAAGGTGGCGCTGAACATCGCCCAATTCTCCCATTCTTCACGAAGTTTCGCTCCCCTAAAAGCAAAGTAATGAAATGTATAACTTAATTTAAATAACCAAAATCATATTTTTATTCAGATCTTAAGTACAAACATTTCAAGCTGAGAGTGACTTACGAGTATACAATGGTTGAAGCTGCAGTCACAGATATCAAGCTGAGTGGCAAGCTGTAGAGTATGTTGGAGAGCATAAAAAGGGGGCCTTTGTAAATACCTTCCCTGCTCTCCTGGTAGTAACGATTTCTGTAAGGAGCATCTGAAAATAATTATAAAATTGAAATTCTTTCGAATCGTTTTAAGCAACATCTTATTGCTACACAAATGGCGCAAAGCATAAGTGAACTTGAACAGCAACGCCGCCAGATTTCCCCCCATTTTTCTTGGAGGGGGGGGGGGGGGGTAACAAACTATCTTGTTTCCCATTTCTCCAAATATTATTTCTACGAACTCTAGAAATATAATTTCTAATATGGGCTCTAATGGGTTCTTGGGGGGAAAAGGCCTACGACTTCAAATGCCTCCACCTGGCGACGTCACTGAATCGAGATTATGACAAGATTAAAGTTACGAAGTTAATTAATGCTGAACTCAAGTCGTCAAGGAATGCCTAGATTCATCACAAGAATTGCCTTTAATTTCTAAAATAAATGGACTCATGGGGAACTTAAAGGAATTTTAATAATATGGGATTTTTCATATGGAAAACAAAAGGAATAAGGGGTGCCCTTTGGGGGTAAAGCTGTTACGATGTCTCAAAACAAGTCCCCAAAATTTCAGATTTGAAATAATGGAGTTAAAAATTCCCAGACAGAAAGAAAGGCGGGTTAAAAGGGGTTAACAGAACAGTGTTCCGTAGAACACTGACCAGCGACGTACTGACCAAAACAGGAACGGAAGGGGGGGAGGGGGGTAAAAATCAGTGAGAACTTCCACCCTGAAAGAAAACCGGCCATCCAAGTAGCTGCTCTAAGTCCTCGGACGAGTCGGGTGGTCTGGGCTTTCGACCCTGAAAGAAAAGTCCAAGATCCAAAGCGTGTGCTTTTCTACGTCGAACTGTATTGTTGTTCCTTTAGTTATGCGATGATTAAGCATTGCATTTCACCGTTGCTTGTTGTTGATTGAATGAGCCTATGGCTGGTAGGCGTGGTCTGCATTACCTTAGCCGATGGATGTCGACGGAGTTATTGTTAAGAAGAGTCAATGAAAAGTAGAAAGTGGATAGATTCTAGAGAAGGTAAAAGTTTACTGGGTAGCAGAGCTTCTGAAGGAAAATTCAGATTTCTAGTGCAAATACGCGTAGCTCATAGTAGCTTCATTCCTACTCAGTGGTACACGAGATGGTGTGGTGCCATCTCTAGTCAGAACTTTGACTTAAACCGGAAGAGGCAGATTAATCAAGCTATCTCTCAATGAACGAGGCTTGAAAGTTCGCATTGGATCCGAAATAATATGTTGCGGTCGACGTTTTGTAAGAAAAGTGTATCGACACTCTCATGCAAGAGGAGAGTCTTATCTGCCAGATGTTCAGTTTTCTATTTGCTGGAGGAGTGATTTGAAAAGCTTTTAGAAAAAAAGTCTATCTATCATGTTTCTCTTTTACTTGGAGAAGATGTTTTTGGAATGCAACATAATAATCAGTGTTGACCACCTCATCAGCAGGTATGTGAGCGATTTTCGGTTTTAAAGGGAGTTTAGAGAACTCAGTGGGAGAGGGTAAAAGCAAACGCATACGAGTTATGTAAGATCTGTTATAGGAGAGTTCTGTCATAGCCATTCTATGATTGAAGGTTTGGGGATTCCTTCCTCTCAGATTCAGGAACTTAGAATAATTCCTGTAGTTGGCTGGGTGTGCACCTCCGCAGGTGTACGGGGTCTCATACTTCTTTGTACAGCCCATGGTTAGGTGACCCTCAGCATATTTTACGCATTTAGAGTGTATGAAACATGCTTGGGCATTGTGGGAAAAATTTCTGGCACGTAAATCAATGCGAGGTACCTGTACGGACCCTATATCTTTAAAATTTAATTTTAACTCCTAAGAGATTGTCAATTTTGCAAATTTGCTCTGATGCAGGTGAATCGGATAGCTATACATCTAATTAACCCAGTATTATATAAGTAGTAGGTCAGTATCATAGTAAGTAGTAGGCCAGCATCATAGTGAGTAGTAGGCCAGCATCATAGTCATAGTGAGTAGCAGGCCAGCATCATAGTCATAGTGAGTAGTAGGCCAGCATCATCGTGAGTAGTAGGCTAGCATCATGCTAAGTAGTAGACCGCCAGCATCATGCTAAGTAGTATACCAGTATCATGCTAAGTAGTAGGCCAGCATCATGCTAAGTAGTAGGCCAGCATCATGCTAAGTAGTAGGCCAGCATCATGCTAAGTAGTAGACCAGCATTGTGGTAAGCAGTAGGCCGGCATCGTGGTAAGCAGTAGGCCAGTATCGTGGTAAGCAGTGGATCAGCATCTTGGTAAGCAGTAGGCCAGCACCGTAATAAGCAGTAGGCCAGCATCGTAGTAAGCAGTAGGCAAGCACCGTGGTAAGCAGTAGGCCAATATCGTGGTAAGCAGTAGGCCAGCATCGTGGTAAGCAGTAGGCCAGCATCGTGGTAAGCAGTAGGCCAGCATCGTGGTAAGTAGTTGGCTAGCATCATGGTTAGTAGTTGGCCAGTATCATGGTAAGTAGTAGGCCATCATGGCAAGTAGTAGGTCCGCATCATAGTAAGTAATAGGACGGCATCGGAGTGTAGCATTGTATAAACAGCATATAGTGTGAAGTTTTCTTGCTGCCAGTGTACATTGCATTTCACGGCTATTATTTGATGTGCCCACGAGAGCAGAATCTGTCACATCTGATGGTGGCGGAAGCCTTAATAACTTGATGCCAAGTTTTTTAAAGCCTATTATCAGTTTTGTGACTATGAGACAATCCTTCCCTTGTCTCTTTTAGAATTAACCACATGAAAACGTGATAAATTGTTGCCATGTTTGTATGTGGAGTTTTACAGCTAAATATCTATAGTCAAAAACATCATCACAGGAAATCTGTTTATGTAATTCTGAGGCCCAATTTGGGAAAAATTCAACAAGGGTTTTTTCTTACGTGTAACAGCAGTAATGGCAGCAGAGAGGAATGATACTCCGACGATGCAGTTGAGGAAGAGGCCGTTTCGGGTGAGGAAGCTGTGCTGAAAGTCTTCCAGCGGGAAGTAGAAGAGGTAGAGCAGTGTGAAGTAGAGGGGTAGCAACAGTAGGCGCATGAAGGTCTCGCCGAGGGACCGACGGTTGCAATTGAAGAGGATGCAAAATCGGCGACTGTGAAGAAAAAAAAAGGATTTAATGTACAATAAGATGGTTCGTTTGAGTTCAGATTCATAGAATCTGCCTAAGGGGAACGTTTCCTAAACTAGGATTGAGCCCTCATTTCAGATAGTAGCATTCATTGACTGGTTTCGGGCTTTTTATGTAAGTCACTTAACGTCAGAGGACTGAATTTGTTGATCTTTATTGGGGCTTGTAGAATTGTGGCCCACAGCACGTTTTCTTACTATAATTTCAAGTATCTGCTATTTCATGTTGAGGAGAGAATAAAAAGTACGAAGCCGATCAATGAATGCTACTATTTGCAGTGGTAGAGAAATCTTAACTTTAAGAACGTCCATGTAACTGTATTCGGCGAGCATGAATATGGCCATTGCGACTTTGAGCGGCCTAATACAATTATAATGTATCTCTCAAAATTGTTTCTGATTTTTTCGTTCATAAGTTTTCATCAAAATGAGAAAAAGTACTTTACATTATCCTCTTGTATATTAAAAAATAAGAATAAAATCGTATTTATTTTCAAATTTTTAACGTTTGATACTGCATCCAATTTATTAAGAGGGATTTTTTAGTTTTGGTAGATGTTTTCCCTGTATTTTGCTTCAATTTTTTTTCCGACTTGCTTGTGAGGAGTTGATGAGATGAAATTGTAAACATAAAAATTACGTAAATTCCGCATTTTTGAAGTTTTAATAAGTAAACTGCTTCTAGATTTGACATTCTAGTTTATATATATATATATATATATATATATATATATAAATATATATATATATATATATAAATATATATATGTATATGTGTGTGTGTGTGTGTGTGTGTGTGTGTGTGTGTGTGTGTGAAGGGAGCGCATGTCTTGACGGCGGGTGCCATTCAATATAGCTACGGTTCTACTGCGAATATCTATATTTATTATAATCTATATTTATTATTAAACAAGAAAGATCAATCGTGCATAAAACATTGATCACGAAATACTTTCCAACTGCATTGCAGTTTTATTTAAACATCTCTAAAATGCGATACATTCAGTGGTGATATTTTTTAAATTATCACAGTACTATAATAATTTATTTTACTGGGATACTGGGAAACTTAAAACCATGGAGGTAAAAGTACTCTCTAACTCCATGCTTAAAACTTCATCGAAAAAGGCAATGCTATAAAATCGTCTGCTTCTCTATGTAAAATCAATGAATATTTCATTCATACTCGTATCACCTATGTTCCAGACTCCAGAGCTAAATCATTTTGCGTTAAACTAAATTTAAACTAAAAAATATTGTAATTGTGTTGGCGCAGAATAGAGATGCACAGAAAATACGGTAGCGGTTTTAGGACGGATGCAATACTAAATATAAATTTTAAAAAACTTTAGAAATCACGATTTTCACACTGGGAAGAAAGATGGATGCCATATTTTATTTTGAAGTGGGTCACGTGATCTCTTCATATAATAGGGGTGTAATTGTTATTTAAATTTTTATCTTAAAAACTATGGAACATATTTTGTTGAAATTTTTTATATGGGATAATTTGAATATTTCTTAAAATTTTCAAAGCAATTTGTAAATATTAACTTCGCTTAAAAAATATTTGAAAAATTAGGTCCCATAGGGTTCAATGTATTTCACTTTTACAACCCGGGTTCGATTCAAAACTAATTGGATGATATTATTAATTTACATTCTCGTATATCCTACAGACCGTCTGAACAATATACTAACATTTCAGTTTGATAAAGTCATTTTTACGGCAGTTATCGTGATAACAGATATACAGACAGACGAATGAACAAACTCATAAACACTTTTCAACTATGTTGGAAAGTGTTAATAAAGCTCTCAGAGTTTTTGAGTAATCGTCTTATCGTGTTAAAGATTGAACACTTTCCGTTTTCAAGTTTATAATGCTTATAATTCAAAAACTGAGAGCTAGCTTTAAACAATAATCAAGAATTTGTAGCTCTTTGAAAGCCTTACAAGTGTATATGATTGTATTCTGGACCAAGCTCTATTTTCTCGGGATGGGGGGGGGGGGGGATATTTGTCCAAGCGATTTTTTATTGTATTTTTTAAACTTTCACACAAAATATCTGCGCAACTATAAAATATAGATATAAATAGTAAGTGACAAAAATATATATGAGGAAATTTAGTATTAAAATTCACATTTATTTTTAAAAAAGCTCTTATAATTTTCGAGTAATCGTCTTATTGAAAAATTATGGAAATTTTAAGTTTTTTTAAGTTTCTAATGCTTATTTCTCAAAAATAAAAAATAATGGTTATAAACAATAAACAAAAATTTATAGCACTTTAAAAGCCCTATAAGCGTATATAATCAGATTTTGGATAGAGTTATATTTTTTTCGATATTACGAAAGTTGAGTTTTATTTTACAAAATGTTATTCACGCAAAACCATTTCGGCTCCATCGGACTGGAGTCACTGCCGATCTTTTCGAAATGAGGACAATTGGAAATCAACTGCGCTAATAGGAAGTTGAATGTTGCACACGAAGACAAGAAGATAATTTGAAATATCGCAGAAGTTAAATATAGTGAGTTTCTAAAAAAAAAAAAGAAACAAAATCTGGTGTGGGCAGCAAATGACGTTCCCTACATAATGCAATAGCATTACTTCCTTCAGAGTGAGATAATAATGTACAAGATTAGAGCATAATACTTTAACCAATGAATTAACACCATGTTAAGTGAAATTTGGCGATTTTCGCAACCTTTCAGTCAGAAAGTTTAGCCAAGCTTACGCGCAAAATTCTCATCAAAATACAATTGGGCTTTAATTAATATCCTGTGAAATGAATTGGTGAATTCTTTGGCCCTAAAATACGCAAGTATTACAAAAAGTATTTCGTGAATGGAACGAATTAGATCCACGAGAATTATATTATCGTATTTGTCGCATAATGTTGCATATCGAAAGCGAGCATATTGAATGATATTTACTGCTTTTTTAATTTTATGTAATTTTCTTTTAAATTTATTTGAAAAACGTGCAATATTTCGGAAAAGGGGTTCATTCTATAGTTTTAAAATTTGTGTCATTCGTGTTTTAATGAAATATTATGTATGAATATTTATTTGTGTAGTAGCATTGAAAGTCTTGATATTTTAATGATTTTTTTCAAACATTTATTTAAAAATCATGTAATATCTGCATATGGTTTTAATGATTAAATTTTCATGGTGTGATAAGTTAGCCATAGTCGTAAGGAAAATAAATTGAGGACTTCTTGTACGGACTGAAACTGAAATTGAAAGATATTTACGCCAAAATCTTTCAAGTGCGATGATTTTAAATATCTTTTTGGAGAAGATGCTGCAGTAGAAGAAAAAAAGTTCCGTAAATTGCCGACAGATGGCAGCACCAGATACTAGCTAGTTTAGGATATATTACAAGGTATCGGGAGTGATAGAATAATTTGGGGGGCATAAAATCAGGGGAGCAAAATTAGCATATAAAAAGTTTAATGCTGTATATTTTAACAAGGTTACAAAATATAAAAATTGGATTAAAATGAGGATAAATTAATGGCATTTTGCATTTTTGTTATCACAGTGGAACCCCGATTTTGTGTTTTCTTGTGGAACCGATTTTAAAACGTTATGTGCGGGAAAACACAATGTATGGGAAACTATTTGAACTAGTATATAAAAATCAAGAAAGAGGTAAGAAAAATAAACATACCAATCACCAATCTTTACTTTTTCACTTGTTAAAAGTTTTATTTTACTTATGATTCAGAGAGAGAAATTCGAACTTGTTATCAAAAATGTTAAAACTCTTAGAATTTAGTGATTCATTAAATCGAATTTGCTAATGACTCGCCATTTTCCTCAGACGATAAGTATTATGTGTTCGAAAGCAAAACGACCGAAATCCAGCAGTGGAGGAAGAAAGGAAATCGTATTCCTAGTCTAAAAAATCCCCCAGCTTATACGTCTATCAGGGCCTATACCAGACGGATGGAGTATTCTGCGATTCCATTCTTCTAGAGCTTATTCGGCAGTTAAGTGATATAAGACGTGTATGCATTTTCTTTTAGTTCCATTCCAAATGCAATATCATATGGCAGGGTAGACATTTCGAAAGACGTCTCTCCAGAACAATACATTGACACTTGTGGGTCAAGCGTCAGTCGGAGCAAAAATATGTCTGCATCTCAATTTGTTTATTTACAAAGCAAACATTTTGTCATTTAAATAAAAGTCACTTGCGTCGAATTATATAGGTAGACAGTATCTATTTTGCTTCCCCTGACGCTTTGCCACTGTTTGATACTAAGTTATCAACATATACTGAGCATTAAAATGTACTAGAGCGCTACAGGAATCGAAGTGAAGACTTACAATTAGATCTTCTAACTTAGTCCCAAGGTTAGGTTGGTAATAGTACTAGTATTAAAAATCTGACGTGGGCAGCACATGACTTTCTCTGCAGACTCCTATTCATGTTCTCCATTTCTTCAATAATTCATTATATTGAGTTTAATTGCACACAATAATGCCCACAATTATTTAAAATTACACTGAATTGGCACTTTTAATTCAATTTTAGTTCTCGGTAACTGGGACTCCTTCAATGGTGGCGTAGGGTAAATGCGAAAAAACTGAAATATCTCGAGAACGGCTAGTTCCAGTGTAATGGGGTTGGTCTTATTCTTTTTATTGTTAAAAATCATGTATAAAAAAAGCATTTAATTGATATATTTGAGCATACGTAGTTTTTTTATTTTAGATATTGACGATTTTTGCGGGCCATTTCGCAAAGAGAGGCAGGTTACTTTTTCCGAATCGTACCAAAATCTAATCAGCACCAGGGTAACCCACAAGCGATTTATCTACCGAATTTTGTGAAATTCGGTCCATTAGTTTTTCAGCTAGAATGGATACAGGCAATGTTTGCGGGCCATTTCGCAAAATAAGGCGGGTTCTTTTATCCCGAATCGTACTAAAAACTAATCAGCCGACGCAGTGGTCGAGTGGTTAAGGCGAGCGTTTCCACAGCAATCGCTCGACCGCCGCGTTGTGGGTTCGAGTCCCACGTAAGGCATGGATGTTTGTGTTGTGGGCGTAGTGTGTTCCGCCCCCCTCTGGTGCGTCTAAGGCTCCTCTGTATACGAGCTGACTCATCAAGCATATTGAAGCCCACCGTAGCTGGAAGGCAGTCCATTAGCATTAACTCTATTCGTATTTTCACTTTAAGAAGTATATATGAAATAATTATAGGTGGTTGTTCTGCATTTAACTGCTTTATTCATTCTAGAAAGGGTTTTAGGATATTTCGCTTTCCTAGATACGAAGAAGGAAGAAAACAATGGCTAATAAATAATTGGATACTCGATACTGGAGCATACTTGTGCAAGCTAAGTTCTACAATATTCTAATTGAAACTTCTTTTTTTTATATAAAGTGTTTATTTTAAACACTTATTTTATAATTTCTGTTACTGTAGTATGGAACCCTATGGGCTTCAATATGCTTGATAAGTCAGCCTGTAGTAGAGGAGCTCTAGGTGCGTCTGGGGCAACGTCTTAGGACGGCTAAATGGTTCACGTTCTGGCCGCTGACGAAAGGCGAATGATGAAAGTCAAGTGCCTGGCTATTTAAAAAAAAAAAAAAAAACTAATCAGCACCAGGGTCACCCCAAGTCACCTACCAAATTTTATGAAATTCGATCTATTAGTTTTTGAGTTAGAGTGGATACATACATTGCACAGACAGACAGACAGACAGACAGACAGACACACACACACACACACACAGGCGTCATGCTAAGAATAGTTGTTTCGTATTCTAGAGGTCTGCAGACCCGTCGAAAACTCGAGTTGCGATTTTCGGCACGATTCCAATACTTTCCTTATACAATAATGATATATTGCAGGGAAAGTGAAAAGGGGAAGGGGGGGAGCATTGTAATTAATGCGTTTGGTAAGGACGGCAGAACTGGCTTCTGACGTTTATCGATTGAAATAATCGTATCAGATTTCATTCTATTTCTTCAATGTGTTCGACATATATAGTTTCTGTAGACTTTCATACATACACACTATGGAAAAAATCGGCAGTGACTCCACGCTGATGGAGTTGCAATGGCTTTGAGTGAATAACATCTTTCTTTGTGGGTGATATGTTTTCTTTAGATATTTTCAAAAACTTCAGAATATTAAAATAGAAAAATTAGAACCATCCTATTTTGATAACCAAAAATTTGATTCGAAACTCAATTATATATCCTTATGGTTTTTACAGGGCTATAAATTACTTGCAAACTGTTCACAGCTTTTAGTTTTCACTTGAATTTCAGCCAGATACCCCAACTGTAGACTCCTTTAAAATATTAAATATATTTTATTAACTTGCTTGGCTGCATATAAAATACGTACAATATTTCTGATAAGGTTTAAGCATGGAGTTAAAAAGAAGGAGATAAAACTCCTGTGGATGAAACGCTTGAAAATGGCATAATGCTTTGAGGATTGCTAGGCGTCGCTAGTGTTAGTAAAGTAGCTGCTATTGTTAGTTGACACAACATAAAGAAGTAGTATTTAGTATATGCATTTTTGATTATTCAGAAATTTGCCTCTCAGACTATTTATTGTATTGTGGATATACAAGATTTTAACCCGGAAATGACTTAAGGGTGAGCGTCAGTAAATCTTCTGCCTTATCCGCGCTTTGTTAACTTTCGCGGCATACGTTTTTCGCCGAAATTCTGCTCAAACATTGGCGAAATATTTTCTGATAGATAAAATGCAATGCTTAGATTATATTAAAACTAAATTTAATACCCAATAAAACATAGAATATATTTTTTATTTTAATGCAAAATATTTTTGGTGCTGCCATCTGTTGTCGTAATTTAATTCATACCGACTATTTTTATTTTTTAATGAACATTTTTAAATGTCTATTCCTTCTAATACGCTATCAAATACAACAACAGATCATACATAATAATGCCACAATCACGGAAACGTAATTGAACTTGGACTTGAAGACAAAGCTGCAGTTCTGTGATGTACATTCAGACCCTTATTAAATTTATAGAATGAGAAATTACCTTACCGTGATTGTGGCATTATTATATATGATCTGTTGTATTTAATACTGTATTAGAAGGAATAGATATTTAAGAATGTTCATTAAAAAATAAAAATAGGTATGAATTAAATTACGACAACAGATGGCAGCACCAAAAATATTTTGGATTAAAATTACAAATATATTCTATGCTTTATTGGGTATTAAATTTAGTTTTAATATAATCTAAGCATTGCATTTTATCTTTCAGAATATATTTCGCAACTGTTTGAGCAGAATTTCGGCGAAAAACGTGTGCCGCGAAAGTTAACAAAGCGCGGATAGGGCAGAAGATTTACTGACGCTCACCCTTAAAGGGAAATGTGTTTACATTTTTAACACTGTTAAAAGACCCCCCCCCCCACCTCTAATTTATATTTTTTATAAAGATAACCGTGTTGAAAATTCACACAGTATCTATATAATGTATATAATAACGTTGTGCCCACAAAGGCGAAATAAATGAAATAAATAATTATCTAGAGAAAAGATATTTTTCTGTACTTAACCATAATTTGCTTCATTTTAGCATTTCAGACGTTTTATTGTGCCAGATAATCTGACTGAATAAAATTTAAATTAGACTTAAAACTGCATGGGTCATTCGATTTCAAATTTTCGGAAAGTCCAATTTTTCAAGTTGGCGCTTATGAGTTGTTGGCGCTCAAGTTGGCGCAAAAGCAGACAGTATCAAGATGGGGAATTTACCTCAAAAGCGTGCCGAGCACTTGACAACTGGACGGCTGACCGTAAGCTGTGAGGGGCAGCTTGTACCGCGTGTCCTTCTGATCCATGCTGTCGGACACTGGAGGGTAGTATTTTCTGTAATGGCTGCCTTCGATCTTGAACTTCTCCACCAACGCCGATATTTGAGTGCTGGATTCGATAAACCTCTCTCTGGTGCGCCTGTCCACCGTGGATAAGCATACTGAAAGGATAAATTTCAAATATTTAATACAGGGAATAATGGAAATGGTAAGAAGGGATAATAAAAGTAACAAGGAATTTTAGGAGGAGCCTTCATTTGGCGGCACATTTATGACAGAACTATTAAGCAATTTATTCTCTTTTGAATACTTATTTACTTATAAAAAGTAAATAAATTGCATACTTATTTAATTATTTAAGATTTTCAGAACAGCCGAAAGGGAAAACCAGTCCCGGAAGTCCCGATTACCCCCGAGAAACCAGTCCCGAATATATCCAGTCCCCGAAGTGGAAATCATTAGCGACTTCCCCTATTTCTGGAATTTGATGCTGAATCCTTAACAGTCACCATTTAAGCTTTATCTATAACTAATCCTAATAAATATCTGTTTCAAGAATTTGTTTTTAAATCGGAAGTGAAAAAAAAAAAACTATTCTTAATGAACCTTGTACCTCCTCCGGAATTTGATACTGAATTAAAATGTCATCATTTAAGCTTTCTATGCAAATCTCGAGAAAAATATGTTTCAAGGGAAATGTTTGAACCGGAAGTGCGAAAAGAACCGGAAATGGAAATCTTTATTATACCACTACTTCCTCCGGAATTTGACGCTAGATTCATATCAGTTATCATCTAAGCTCCATCTTTAGTGCATCTTGAGAAATAAATGTTTCAAGTGAAATGAACATTTTTGAACCGGAAATGGATAAAAATACAGAGCTGAATACTAAAGGTACAGATCCTGTAGGCTTTGATTGAAAATGCAATGAAACAAGTTTAAAGGTAAAAATCTTGTAGTCTTTGATTGAAAATACAATGAAATAAGTCTAAAGGTAAAGAAAGGAAAACTAATTGAGCCAGTATTGCTCACTTATTTTCACCCCTCCTAGCAAAATGTTAGAAATCACTAGAGACATACTTTAAATTATAATTTTAGAGCAGTAGGCGAACTTCAAATCCTAGGCTCCTCAGCAAGATTCTGATCGGGGTACTAAATCACTTGTATTTTGCGAAATATTTATGCTACTATTTACTATGGGGTTCCTCTGCAATTTTGGGTCTTTGCATTGCGCGGTATTGCTGATCCACCCATGTTTTAGAGTCTTGTCTTAATTAGCGACAAATTAAGTACAGATACTTATTCTTGGATTTATGTTTAATTAAAAGACCTAGGCTGTTATTGTATAAAGTTCTAATTAGCCTACGCCTCATAGACCTGGACTTCAGAGTTTGTGAGGCGTAAGTAGCCTGGGAGTCTTTGAGAGAACGGTTTTAAGATGCATATTTGGTGGTATCCAAATTAATGGAGTGTGGCGTAGAAGGTTTATTTACAAACTAACCATCTATATAACAACAAGATATTAAGTTCGTAAAAATGTAAAGAACGAAATAGGAGGTTGGCCATGTAATCCAAATGCAAGAGGAAATAAGCACAATAATCATCTTTTTGGACAGTCCAACAGGAAAGCTGCCCATAGAGGAAGGTCAAAATTAAGATGGGCTGACAGTGTTGATATGGATTTTAATGTTCAGAACACTAGGAATTAGAAAAATCTTACTATGTGTACATCTTCGGAGGGAGGGTGGTAGATAGCCACGGGCCCACCTCTCGGGGAGCGGAATGTTGTGAATTCGTCGGATAATTTTGGGTGAATTCTCCAGATTGCGAACCAGACTCTTCCAAGTCGCATGAGGTGAACCGGCCGAATTGTGGTCTGAACTAAAACCCGTGGGCGACAGGGGTCTTGAATTGGCAGGTAATCTTCGGACCCTAAGCGGTAAATGATCCGGCCTCGCTGGAACGGGGTTTTGTATCCTTCCATTCATCGATGTAAACTCCGCGGCTACCGTGGTGGGATCCATCAATCTGATCTGTGTGTAGGACGGAATAGGACAGATTCAATGAGAAGGTCAGAACCTACACTGAGGTATCGAGCCAATGAAGAAAAAAAAGAGCTTATCCTTAGAATATCGTATGTTACCAATAGCATTTAACAATTTAAATTTGTGTATAATTCGACAGTGAATAGTAAATTCACTGAAAGAGGTAGCCAAAAAGATTGCGATTAATGTTTTACCTTTCTATAAGTTAATTAAGCGTGTAATATGAATCGAGGAGATATACTATATTAAATTTTCATCCACGATTGTACGGATGTAATTTTCAACAACTTTCAGTTTCGGAAACTAATTGTTTGAGAAAGAAATGGTGAAAACAGAATGGTTAGAAAACAACCTTTAAATAAACTCTGAAAGGGTTGTAGAAATTTTGGAAGATCACCATGGTTTACATGCCACACATTCTTGAACACATAATATGTTCACTATTTGTTCGCGAGTTCCTACGCATATAATTGTTAATATAAGTGCAAATTATTTTTTTTTTACTTACAGTAGTACATGAGTGGGTTTTCCAGCTCCGGACATGGAAATCCTATGCTTCCAAAATAATCTAGCAGCATTCTGGTGCTTCCTGTAATGAAAATAGGATAAATAAACCTTTTAATTCAATGACAATGTTTATCTCAATGTGCTATAAGCATGCTACTAGACATATTGAGTACTAATTGCAGTGCCCGCGGCCAACGCTCATCTTGTCCAACAATAACAGCAAACGATAGTAGAACCGAAATATTACCTTCTTTTCTCCACTTTTGCGACCCGTAATAACACAAAATAAATTATCCCTTCAGTCTTAATACAATCGACTGCGCACCTTATCTCTCAGTAGTACCATGCCACGCGACAAAGTAAACTCACCAGAAATATTCCCGCCCACCTTTCACATCGATCTAACAAAATAAAATGAAAAAGAAATCTTCGTTGAATAAATTCGGAACTCGCTTATTTTTCTCTGAATCGTTTATTTTTTCTGCCCATTTACATTTTATGAAATAGGCTTACATATTCCATCTTTCTTTCTTTCGATCTAGACTGCCCGACCTACCCGAAAGTGTAAGGCATCTGTTTGGATGGCCGGGGAAGTGCCACTCAATTTAGACCGGAACCCAGTGGGAGCGACATTCATAGGGACCGTCACTGCTACAAACGTCTCGGAAAGACTTTTGTATCCACAGATATAATGTGGGAATCGTGGGAGGTAATCTCAGGACGTAAGAATGAGTCTAAATTCATGGATAACTAATGTTTTATGCAAAGCGGAAATAATCGTAAACAGGAAAAATAAGCAGTTAGGAAATCTAGCTATCTAGCAAAATCATAAAACAACTATTATTTACAATAAATAAGCAATTCAGCGCCTAACTAATTCACATGCAAGAAGACAGTCTTTTCAAAACACTGACTATTTCCAATTCACTTTTACATGAATCACGTCAAATTGCTCTCACTGATCACGAGCAGGGCTCCTAGGTAAGTTTTTAAGCATCTAAGCAACTTAGGAAAAGCCCTATTAGGGGATTAAAAAATTCAGAAGGCAGGCATCAGAGGTGGAACATAATAAATGAACGGTAAAATATCAAAGAGGGAAGTAAACGTTCACTTCTTTCTTTGCAACCTACCTTTCATATATTATGTCCCACCTCCGGTTCCTGCCTCCTGGGTTGTGTAACCCTCTCTTCTTCTCTCACCGTTGGCAACACCCTATCCTTGCTTCTACCACGTTTGCTGTTCCTGCCACAGTCACCGATCTTTCTTTCACGCGTGAATGTTGCGCTTCTTGTGTGTCCAGATAAAGAAGGCTGCCTTTACCTTTGAAACTGGTTCATATTTTTAATATTTTGCTACTTTTAACAAAGTTGTTTTACTTTTGTTATCATAGGCCCATGCTCCATATTATCTGTCATAAAAGAAATAAACGAGAATAACGGTGAATCAACTTACTGAAGTTTTATTTTACAAGACGTTATTCATGCAAAACCGTTTCGGAACCGTCGGACTGGAGCAACCGTCGAATTTTTTGATTGGAGGCCCGGATCGCTTGACCTTGCAAGGTTAAGCGATGCGGACCTCCAATTAAAAACCATTGGTGCCTGTAAACATTTTTTCAGCGGGGATAGGCTCAACGATATAAAACACGATTCAGGTATATGTCATAACTATAATCATTTCTGGTTGCAGGCACTTAATAAAAGTTGTTGTTGTTACATATGACTTTATTGGCAATCAATCTATTGCATACCTAGTATCACACTAAGAAATAAAGTTGGAAATATAAAACAGTGAAAAATAACTAAACACAAAACAAAAATATTATAAATCAAACAAACACAAAGTCCAATGAGAAGAGGTGGAAGAAGGGGTCGCGACCTCAGCGGCAGTTGAGCTGAACGAATCAAAGTTCTGAACATAAAAAATATGTTCAAGATTTAAGCATAAAAAGGGCGCACATTTTACAGTTCGGTTAACATAAAAATTGTGGTATGTGAGACAATATTTCATCTCCGAGTATTGTATGTTGCCATACAACGGTTCCAGACCAATTAATTAAGCCTTATTCTTCAATTCTTTGATGTGTGGGGCCACAGATCCCCGATGGTGGGGAATAGGTTCGAACTCAGAATCTTTAGATTTCTGATACCGCTCTATGCCATCAGGCCCAAAAGAACTCTTTGAGGCCGAGGGGAAAATCGGGGGTGCCTTTAGTAGCAGTGAGTAACGAAATGCTGCAGCCTCGCCACAGATGCAAAGAATAGCCAATATGCGATTTTAGTACTTAAAACGTAATTTGGTGATTACGGTTACCACAATGGAATCAGAAGCTGTAAATAAATGCATTGATAAAATATAAAAAAAAATTGTCTTCTGTAACTATAAATTTCACTACCTAGACCGCACTGCTCGCCAGGAGGCATGGAGTTGCTTAATGTGGCGCTGGGGGAAGAGAGAGAACCCCATCACGAAAAAGGTACAACGGGCTGCCCAATCCCGTCAGATAGTGGCAGCAGTCGATCTCGACATGCAACCGGCACATGACCCAGGGCACCAAGAGGCCAGCAGTTCCTTGGCCAGTCGAGGCCATCCGCCACCACTCCCGAAGAGGAGCGCCACTGGAGACAACCGAAGCCCCCCACCCAGCAAACCAGAGACCCCCCCCTCGCAATGAAGCCTGAAAATATAAATTAAAATATCCGAAGAAACCTGTACACCCAAAGAATTTGAAAAATTAGGATATTTTTTTTTCTGCGCCAGGATGGTATAAAAACAATATTTGTATGTCTGTCCATTTGCGAGTTATAGTTGAAAGAAAGTTAGAACAAAAAATTCCGCGATTTATAAATGTATCGAACAAAATTCTAAGATTTTAAATTTTCTCATTACTTATAGATCAAGTACCACGTGTATGCAAAGTTACTTTCCGCAGTTTCAGCTGTGTAATTCATACTCCTGGTAGGTAGCCTTTATCTCACTCATAGTTTTACATAGAAAAAAAAAATCGCGATTTATACAATTTTCGAATAAAATTAAATGATTTTAGATTTTTCTCATTATCAAGTGTTCAAGTCCCACATGTATAGTATAGATTTTCAAGTTTCTACCTTAAGTAGTTTGGGCTGTGCAAGAATCTTTTTGTCATCTGTATGTATATGATAGTACAAGAAAGTTAAAATACAGTTTGGGATTATAGGGCATATTCTTTTAGGTTGCATTCTATTTAAGTGCTCCACCATCCAAATTTACCTGTATAGACGACCTCCCCTAGGCTCAGGTAAGTAACTCTATCCAGGAAGGGGAAGATGTCTGAGCGGGGCTTTTCCATGCTCAGCATCACGATCCGGCTGTACTTCTTGGCGTGGTTGTGCAGGATGGAGATAACGAAGTACGTGTTCAAGGGGTCCAGGTCGTAGGTAGGATCGTCCAGGAGGATCATCACTGCAAAGGAGAAAATCGAGAGAAAATTTATTATTTGTTGCTGCCCTTTCTTTATACTATAGTGGTAGCTAATCTATGATCCGGTTGGTTGGTTGGTTGGTTGGTTGACCGCCAACGGCAGTCGATTAAATAATAGTGAGATAAGAGAGTTAACAATGCAATTTTTACTTTCTCCTACTATTGTCTACAGAAAGTATTCTTTTTCCGAAATTCTAACACATTTGAAAATTGCAATTCTGAAATTACAAAAGTTTCTGTAAATAATCTTTCATCATGAACATTGAAGATATCACCCAATTTTTCAGTGTAATAACTGAACATCAGAAGTTTAGAATAAAGGTCTAAGTTTAAAATAAAGGTTAATTTTAAAATAAAAGTCTTTTGTGTACTAACAAAATATTAAAAATATAACAATTAAATATATAGATTGTAATTGCTAATAAGGTTGACAAGAATGACAATTCGATATGTATCTAATAGTATATTCTCGATGTAAATATAAATTAAGGATAGGTCACTTTTATTAAGGTCCACAAAATTAAAATTTAACAAATTATAATCGCACGTTCAAATAGTTTTCATTTTCAGAACGATTTCTTTTTCTTATGACTTGTCAGTTTCGAAACAAGGGTGCCATAAAAATTTTTTGTGGGAAATACCTTCAAAGGAAAACAACCAGAAAATAAGCTGAATATAAATATTGAAAAAAATAAAATTTACCATTTTTTCAGTATTCTAGCTTAAGTAACTATCCATTATTTTATATTTATTAAATTATGGCAAGCCATTTTACTGAATTTCAATTGTTTTAAAACAACACGTCTCCTTATAAACATTGATTATTTAGTTGAGTATATTAGATTTATATTAGTTATATTAGAGTTGTATTGATTACAACCCCAAACGCGAATTGATAATCACCAACCAGATTTTCAATTCATATTTTTACTTTCCTTATACACATATAATGTATAAGGAAAGTATGGTGACTGGGTCGAAAATTCGAATTCGAGTTTTCGACGGGAGAGCATATTTCAAGCATTCCTGATCACGAATCGAGCATTTTGGAGGTGATGTGTGTGTGTGTGTGTGTATATATATATATATGTATATATGTGTGTGTGTGTGTGTCAGTGAGTCTGTGGAGACGATATCTCACGAACAAATAGAGCAATTCGAACGAAATTTGGTACAAAAATTGCAATCGGTGAATACTGGAAGCCTATTGTTTTTAAATGCACTCGAATGTTCAGAACCCCCAAAATTTTCGAGTAAAATTTTGAAAGAAATCGTTAAAAAATCAACACCTTTAATAAAGTTACTCAAATCATCATTCCTTATATAATTTTTTATTTGAAAACGATTGAAACAAATTTTGGAATGCTAGTAGGGACCGGTCTCGAGATATTGTAAATTTTCCAAATAAATTTATCAAAAATTACATTAAAAAAAAAATTCCTATTTATTGTGAAATATGTTCACTTTTCATATGTAATATAATGCGATAAATTTGTTGGCATAATTCTGGTGGATCCGTCTGGCGTTCCATTCATGAGAAAAGATACTTTGGGTAATAATTTTTTATTTGGATGCCAATAATCATATATCGACTATAAGAATAACCTATTTCTCCGTTCATAACGTTTGGCGATAAATTTAATGGAATATCGCAATTTGACGACTTTTTAAATGTTGCCAAATTAACGAAAATCTCGCCAAATGGATAAAAATAACGCTAAATTGATAAAAATGACGACTCATTGATGAAAATTCAATATCTTCAGCTGGATGCCACCAACTTGGCGACTTTTGAATATTGTAAAATTAACGAAAATGCCGCAAAATTGATAAAATTTTCGCCAAATTGATAAAAATGACGGTAAATGGGAGGTAATGCTTCACAAATTTTTAATTCCGTCCATTTCGACAATAAGAGCTTGCCATTTCGTCTCCAGTAGCTCAACGGTTGAGCGTCGCCTGGCCAGTTCGTAGACCTAGTGTTCTAGGGCAAGGTTTTTTACAACCTTATACATCATTTTTTCACTGTGAAAGAAGTAAATTCATTGCATTATATAAGGAAAGTCATGTGCTGCCCATATTAGATTTTTTCCACAGAGATTCATATTTGAATCCAATAAAGAAAAAAGAAGTAGTGGTTTTGAAATCAAAGCCCTTCTATTATTCTTCAGAAGACGCAGCGAAAAATATATATTGCTGCGTTTGTGCTTTCGGCATGACAGTCAATTGTGTGGAAATCCTTCGCAAGCGTCACAACAGTTACTTCATTCAGAAATACCAACCTGGGTCCTTGACGAGCTCGATTCCAATGGCCAGCCTTCGATATTCGCTCGGTTTCAGACAGTTAATTTCGCGATTGGAAACCTGGTTGAGAGCCAAATCTGCCATCACTTGCTTCACCTGTAAAAGGAATAGTTTTTCACATTTGATGCAGAGACAAAATTTTTTCATAAAAACGAAGTACTTTCAAATTATCATTTATACTTTTTTATCTATGTGTGTGTGTGTGGCGGGAAATCTAAATGAAATTTGATACACAGGTACTTCAGATCCCGAATAGGTGCACTTCGTGTATTTTATATATATATATATATATATACATATATATATATATATATATATATATATATATATATATATATATATATATATATATATATATATATATATACAATATATACAATATATTAATTTCGAAATAGTTTTTATGGTTTTGTTCCAGTCCGATTTACAACAATTTCTGCTGATTTTCACACGAATGCATTTATTAACGACCTAAAATATTACCACAGAGTTTCCATCTTGACACTATTGAAAAGATCGAAAAATTTTCTTTCAAACAAACTTTAAATGAAATTATTACAATTAACAAATGGTTTTCGTGAATTTCTAAAAAATATATATATACTTTTCGTGGGTTTTAAACCTCGTCGATCTTTATATTGCGATATAAAAAATTGACGTGCCATCCAAAGTTTATATTTTAACAGCAGCTGCTAAATATATCACAGACTACTTTAGAAAAAAAATAATAAACCCATCCATTGATTAATTATACAAGTTTCAACCGAGCCATGTATTAGATTTTTTGAATAAACCTAGCGTTTTCCCATTATTAAGCGGACATCCTTTTCCGGAGTTGTTCTACCCAAGGCACTTTAAACAAGTTCTACCTACTGAGGCCCCTCTCATGTTCGGGGGAAGGAGCTTTATTATCTACTGAGGTCCTTCCCATGGAGGTGAGATATAGGTAGAGAGACTTATGGCAACCTTTCTGTGAACACTGAACTAAATCACATGACTACTGTACATCCCTACGCGCAGGGGCGGCATTTCAGCATTTCATTTGGGGGTGCGAGATTTGTATGAAAATCCCCAATATGAAATAAATAAAATGTTTGTTAACAGAGGGTGGGGGGAGGAGAGGGGAGAGGGATCACAAAATTAAATTGATGTTGAGAAAAAATAATTGTTGCTAACATAATTTTTGTACATAATTGTGGTAACATAATTGTTAACATAATTTTTCTAAATAAAAATATCTATATTTATTTACCTGTTATTGAAGTTTTAAACGCCGGTTCTTGAACGCCGGTTTAAACGCCGGTTCTGAAATTGAGTCTGGATGAAGAGAAAATTTTGTTACAATATCATCATAATTCAGTGGTATATCCTATTCTATAGCTAAAGTAGCTAAAGATGAAAGTCTTTCTTGTACCATTATATTGCGAAAATAATTTTTCAACCTCCTGAGACACGGAAAAGACCTTTCAAAACTGGCTGAGCTGATTGGCACAGTCAAAAATAATTTAACTAATAATGTTATGACAGGAAACACATTTTTTAAATTCCGCTCTTGAAAATAATTCAGGCTACTTTTAAAATTGGGATGGTCTATGTTTACATTTTTCACCATCGAATAAAACAGTCGCAATTCACATAGCAATTCCTGTTTCTGGAAGTTATGTACTTTGCATATGGTTGAAACTTTTTCTTTTTCTTTTCCGATATCTGATCCGAATAATACTGAACTAAGGGCAAACAAAACGGATATATTGTTCGCATTAAATCTTGTCTCAATTTCATTAGATACTGATTCTATAATTTCATATTGAATATTGATTCTGTGATATGATTTAACATCATCATGGGGATTTTTTCACCATGGGGATTTTTTTTTTCACTGAATTTGCTTAGAATTTTTTTACGCCTTTTCAGTTTTGGTCCAGAATAAGGAAAATTTGGAGGCGCGACCGCGCCCCCTATTTGCCGCCCCTGCCTACGCGCATATTTTCTTGCGCATTTCTCCTTCCATTACAATTGTATGGTGTAATGCTTTCATAGTGTATGCGTTTTCTTATGTTTTTAAGCTAAAAATGGTAATATCCTGCACAGCATATTGATGTAACTCAAAATTTATTAAGGGTTGAGATTCTACGTTTCACAAATAAGCTTTCCCAAATAAATACGTGTGCTCCCGGCTCCTGTGTGCCCACAAACCATATCTAGATGCCTCAAGGAAGCGAATTTGCGATCCCAGCGTCCTCTATGTGTGCTGCCGTTAACACTGGAATATCGGCGGCTCCCGTTGCAGTGGTGCCGGGCCAGAACACGTGGAAAGCCACAGATGGGCGATGTGTGGTGTTTAGCGAAGAGTGTCGCTTCGTTTTAGGGACCGATGATCAGCGTGTCCGGGTGTGGAGGTCTGTATAATGCCATAATCCCAACCTCGTTATCGAGCGCCACACCAGCCCCACTGCAGGCATCATGGGTTGGGGAGTCATAGCCTATGACAGCCGATCCGCTCCAGTAGCTGTACCTGGAACATTGACGGGCCAGCGGTACGTGGATGAGATTCTATGGCCCCATGTACTCCCATTCGTTGCTGGGATTCCAGTTGCGCCATTCCAGCAGGATAATGCTCGACCGCACACGGTTCGGGTTGCCCAGGCCTGCCTGAGTCATGTCCAGACACTTTCATGGCCTGCCCGCTCTCCAGACCTGTCAGCTATCGAGCATGTGTGGGACCAGTTGAAACGCCAACTGCCTTGTTGCTGCAATCGTTGGGATTTGGAACGTAACGTCCAACAGGTGTGGACTCGTCTGCTGCAGAGCAACATAAGGAGCCTGTTCAACACCATGCCAGACCATATTACTGCTTGTATCGCGCTTGTACGAGACCGCATCGCTTTTGTACGAGGCGGTGCGACGCGCTATTGAGAATGACCGGACTGTGTACCACAGCTTCCTCTGTAAGTGTTCTGCTGCGCTGTTTTTGTGATCATGTATATCATTCATCTGTATCCTTCCATCAATAAAATTTCAGGTCCATCCTATGCTTCCTTCTTGGTGCGCAACTTTCATTGTCCGTGAGGGTATTAGAGTTTTTCGTGGACTTAGAATCTGAGACATATGGAATGAGAGCAAAACCAAGATTCTAGATATAGTGTAAGTGTTCGATAATTAAGCAACGTAGTTTTGAGTTTTACGATTATTCCTTTGCACCCTGATTCGAATTTTGAAATTTTAGATTTTTTCCTGGATCTCGAAGCTGAGACGGACAGAATGATTGCAAAATTTTAGATTCTAGCTTTAGTGGATGAGCACGATAATTTTGATGCCCCCTCCTCATTCACTCAGTCCAGTGCCTATTATGTAGATTTCTGACGATGTTTTGTCTCTGTTCTTGTATCTAAGCATCTAGTTAGCTGATTTTTTATATTTCTTTTTAAAACGAAAAGTCTGGACCTGCAAATTTGCTGAAAATGCTTGCTTAAATGGACAACGTATTCAAATTTGAGATATGGCTATTTACTGAATCCACTTTTCCCAGTGTATTTTCAAAATCTACTCTATCAATTTCTATGATACATTTATTTTTATTAGTAGATTAGCTCAAAAATGTTTGCCTATATCGTGAACGCATTTTTTTTTTTTTTTTTTTAAATCTACTATAATATCCCTTGAACGACAGATTTATTGGTCGTAGATCCACGGTTTAAATTTAAGAAATGCTTTATTGGCTAGGTTCTTATCGTCGTATACACATTTTGATCATGTGACATCTTTCAATGAAAAAAGTAACCTCTCCTTGAAAAGAAGGTTTCCAATCATAGATATATTTCCCGCAGCCCATTTTGTCAAAAAAAGAAACGTTCTATTGTCATGCGATCAAAATTACCACAGATCATTCATTAAAGTTTATGACGTATAATTGGGGGTTGTATAATCTATTTGCTAAAGATCGGTTTTCATATACAGTTTTCGAATAAATATTTTATATAAAACCGGGGTTTCTTTTAAGATATCGTTAAATGAATAGGGTACAATTTGCTGATTTGAACTTTTTTTGTAGAGACTCCGCTTAAAACATCAAATTTCGTATTTTTTATACGAAAACGTGTCACAGGATTAAAACTGCCGTTACCCGAAAGTTTGATATGAAGTTTCTCTTAAAGTGGAACTACATGGTGGTCAATCGTTCAAGCGATGTTTAGTCGGGCAATGTTATTTAAAACATCATATATCCTAACGAGTTCTCAGAATATATACTCGGTCATTTTTCATAATTTTATTTTTAAACTAAAGCGCATTTGATTGATGACCATTTAGCAAGACAATTTCTTACATGGTTCAATTTTGCGAGCTAAAAATTTCAGTCCTACCACGTAGTCGTCTACAAATTTCTGTCAGGTAACACTAGACTGCAATGGCCAAGTTCATAGCATGAATGAATTTGTCAGTTCCCATGTTCATAAAATTGCGACATACAGAAAATTTTCCTCTTCTTCGACCCAGACCGTTCGACCTACCAGAAGGTGTAAAGTATCTGTTTGGACGGCCGGGAAATGCCATATAATTTAGATTGGAACCCAGTGAGGACGACATCCTCTGGGATCATACCCTCCTTCCCCTACCATCAACCTCTCGGAAGGACTTAGGGACCGACATATTTAACGTGCCCGTACTCAGCGTGAATACGGGAACAGTTTGGACAGAGCCAGTAATCGAACTGGAGCTGTTCAAGTACAATCCTAGCACGCTAACTACTGGGTTATTCCACTCCCAGCAAATTTTCTTAGTGCCATAGAGGTATCCCCTGTTCCGTTCTGTTGAGCATAATAAGCGCGAACATTGTTCATCCATGCAATCTGCAAAGGCCGCCGCTACAGGCGGAGTCTATGACTATGAAGGAGGATAATTTTTCTTTGACTGAAACGAATTGACTGTTATATTTCTGTTCACTAGGATATTTTTTATTCACGTAACTGATAACAAATAAAGCCTTGAAAAATCGCATCGCCGCGCAATAAGGAAAATCGTTCTATGAACGGGGCAAGATGTTATCTGGATAGCAACTTACCCTGCTCCTTTTCATGGCTCCAGAAACCTTGTTGCCAATCGTGAGATGTGCCGAGTACAAGAGCGTTTGCCGGACTGTGAGTCCGGGCATCAATGTAACCTTCCGAGGCACGAACCCGCATTGTTCCTGAAAGAGCTGGAGTGTCAGTGATATCTCGTTCAGCATGATCTGACCCCGGGTCACTCCCAGTGCCCGCCGAGCCGTCACCTCGAGGAGCGCACGCTTTCCGCTTCCTGGAAGAAAATGGAAGGGTGTACAGAATTTATAGAAATTGCATAAAACTGGTAAATGAAACAATTGAGAGGTAAGTAGGGATTACTTTAACTAGCAGTAGAAAGCAACTAACAAACATATTGCTGTCAATCCTATTGCTGTCAATCCTATTGCTGTTAATAGTATCTACACTGTAAAACATTTGCAAGCCTATGTAGCACATTACCTAGGAAGAGGTAATAAAAACATATTACTGAAAGTTTCTGGGGAATCAGCTGTCCTTAATGGGGAGTAAAGTTCCTGATAGTTATGTTTGGTATATATATATATATATATATATATATATATTAGGAAAAAGTAATAATAAAAATAATTAATTCAAGTAATCGTGAAATATTAACATCACCATAGAAGCAAAACCACGGCCATAATGTCGATAATAGAAAATATCAGCACCGGCTTAAATTCGAAGATTAAAAAGAATTAAATTCATCTTCAGGTCTGAGTATTTAATTCTAATTAATCCAAACAAATGCCTGTTTCAGATTGGACAATAGTACATTACTATAAATGTCATATTATACAGGGGGATTCAAAACGATGGGGCAAAACTTTAAGGGGTGATGGAACAACCTTAAACAAGCACTTTTCGTCATACAATGCATGCGCGTAACTGAGCGTTAAGTACTAGTGGCTATCACGTACTGTTGCATGAAATGATGAAATACAAGAATGACAAAGGAAGTACGAAGAAAATGAAGAAATTATAGAACACATTTTAACGAACAACTTACAGAGACTGTTCAAAGCAAGAAATCGAAGAAATTGCAAAACGAATTGTAATGAATAACTTGCAGAAACTGCTCAAAACAGCGACCGCCAACATGAATGCAAGCCACACACCTGACATGTAGCGATCGTCGTACACTGGTGAAAACACCAAGCATTTCTCGTACAGCAGCAACAGAAATCTTGGCAACAAAAGGTCCTCATAGGAATCGACGGGGTTATCGTAGATGAAGCTTTTCATATGGACCCATAGGAAAAAGTCCAGAAATGAGTGATAGAGCCGGCCAAGTGAGGGGACCACCCTGACCAATCCATCATCCTGGGAATGTTGCATCCAAGGCGTTTCGCACAGCCACGCTGAAATGATTGGAACCACACACGGATTTGGCTTTTATCACATTCCCGTCTGCAGATCCGTACATGAAATGCATGTCGGCCTTCCCCTGAATCGTGAAACAATCCATCCCTTCTGAAATCCAGGTAGAACTGACGACGAGTGCGACAACAGTTCGAGGACTTTTTGAGTTTAATAGCTCCAACCAACCCAAAGAGTGAACCTATACCAACAAAGTAGAATTGGAAAACTGGCTTTCCTTACGTCAGCGACAAACTTCAAAATATTGTCAGTGTTTTTGTGGTTTATCTGTGGGGACAGGAAAGTAAGCAGACAGTAGAAGAAATATTTGATGTAGCTATAGCAAAGCACGTTTCTATCCAACTTTCACAATAAGTAACTCGGGCGTCATTTTTACGGAAGTCAGTTGCTAACTTCAGCTACTGGTTATCAACTCACACCATGTAAATCAAGCATATGGAATAGCTCTTACTTTTTAGCGCTCTGTAGCACGATGATTGCCATGGAAAAAACTTGCTATGTGCGTCAATTTTGCGAACCTTTGTGGTAACCGATGAATGCAGTTATGACACCCAGTAGATTTAATATTTGAAGGAAATTGGATTCAGACTGCACGAATGTGCAATAATTATGTTCTTGGTTACAGAATTTGGTCATACAGCCTGAGGCGTATATTAAAATTTTGTCAGTTGTCACACAGTTCTGTAAAATTGCGACATAACGAGTTTTTGTACTGGTAATGCAGTTATCAGCTACTCCGTGTAGAAAATAATATAAACGTGATATTGTTGGTAGCTGATTTTCATACTAGGAGTGCGATACTGATTTTTTTATTTATGTATTCTTTTTGGAATTATATTTTTAGGCGGGTTTTGCAATCAGCAAACATGTTTTAAAAACATTCACATTTAATAGTCATAAATAATTTTAAAATAAAACTAGTTAAACGTCATAATGTTATTGGTTCATGATACATCTACGTATACTTGTAAGATATCTTTGCAGTAGATCAGATTAATCTGGACAAAAATCAAAAGTACCTGACGATAGTACACACATTCAGTATTTTACCTTCAAAATTGCACAAATAAAGGGTTGCAATGTATTGAAAATTAAAACTTTATTTATTCCACAAAAAGGTGAAAGGGAGTTGTTCCAGTCAGGTTCGTCAACAGTCAGCATTTTTCAAGTTGAATAACAGTGAAATTTTCAACATGAGAACTGTGCATGTTTTGCCCAATATTTGATTCTAAATTCTAATTACTCAATTTTACAGATTTGAACAATACTCAGCCCTACGAGCAAAAGTAAGTTTCGAAGCTTCGAACAAACGTGCCAAAGGATTACGTCGTTTCTCATAATGCATAGAAAGTATTTTATACAAGGCTTTAATATTCTGGTCAACAAAATGAACAATGGGGTTTTGAGATTATAGTTGGTTTAATGGATTTTTGGTGGTGAAATCTCCTTAAGGGTCTGATAGCGCGCAACACGTTTTAGAACAATAACATAAGGAGTTAATACCCAATACTTATAATTCCATTAAAAGGGAAAAAAAATGCTTGTATTTTTTGCCCGGAAATTTGTCGCCAACAATCCTTTCGAATGTTTATATAAAGCTGTATTTATTTTTTTTATAAACTGGTCTTCGTGTCAAACTGACTTTTGCTTTTCGACACTGACTTTTGCTTTCCAGAGGCAGTTTGCTTATCTAAAGGGGGGGGGGATCAAAAGGTAAAATCTCATGATGCCGATTGGAACAAGAAAAGAAAAAGACGGTTACTAAGAAGGTTTGACTGAGTGATTTCAAGCCATCTATGGTTTGAAAGGAAGGTCGAAAAAGTAAAAAATGTTGGAGGAATAATTGAATCGGGTAAGGAAAAATAAAAAGGTAACATGCGAGAGAAACTATGGGTTTGGAGAGAATAGAATAAGAAAAGACCATCACCACAAACGCTTCAGTTTACTCCTTTGTTCAAAGAAAATTACAAAAGGGTATTTTTCGTCCATTGATTTTCAAATTGTTCAAAAACTCTGAATTTCCAATTAATTACTTTACATATATTTGTAAATAAATTAAACTGCAATATTAATTGCGAGGTTGGGCTTTCGTGGTTAACGCACAGAAATTGTTATTCTTCCAACCCCTCCTTCTAAATATTATACTGCGTGCTTATTTTCTCTTGATATACATTTTAGAATAGCTGACGAACCTTTGGACCCGAGGATCGCCATAACTTCCCCGGCGTGAACCTCCATCGAGACATCCTTCAGGACAGTTCCAGTGGGGACGGAGCCTGTTAGCTTCTGGAAGCACGTGCCAGGTTCAACTTGGCCTGTGTGGAAGACGCTGTTCAACTCCAGAACGTGGTCGCTCGATATCACCGCCGGACCTGTGAAAGAAATGGAGGAAATAGTTGAGTGGCAAAGTTTCCGAAAATGTGCTCAAAAAAGAAAAATCTTATGTGGGCAGTACATGACTTTCCCTGCAGACTTATATTGACGTTCTCTTTATTTTAATTACATTTATTTCACTTTTAATTCAATTTTCGTTCTCATTCGGTAACCGGACTTATTTTCAAAAGTGGCGTAGAGAAAATACGGAAAACTGAAATATCTCGAGAACAGCTAGTCCTAGTTTAATGGGGTTGGTCTTATTATTTTCGTCGTTAAAAGTTACGTATTAAACGAGCATTTAATGGATATATTTGAGTATACCTCGTTCTTTAGTTTAGATTTTGACGATTTTTGCAGGCCATGTTGCAAAAAAAGGCAGGTTATTTTTTTCCGAATAATACCAAAATCTAATCATCACCAGGGTAAACCACAAGTGACTCATCTACCGAATTTTGTGAAATTCGGTCCAGTAGTTTTTCAGTTAGAGTGGATACAAGCTTTTGCGGGCCATTTCGCAAAAAAAAAAAAAAGCGGGTTCTTTTATTCCAAATCGTACCCAAAACTAATCAGCACCAGACTCGCTCACAAGTGACTTACCTACCGAATTTTGTAAAATTCGGTCCATTAGTTTTTTAGTTAGAGTGGATATAAAATCTGCACAGACAGACAGGCACACAGACAGACAGATACACAGACACACACACACAGACGTCACGCTAAAAATGGTTTTTTCGTATTCTAGAGGTCTTGAAACGTGTAGATCCGTCGAAAACTCGAGTTGTGATTTTCGACATGATTCCAATACTTTCCCTATACATTAACATGGATTGCAGGGAAAGTAAAAATCTGATGTGGGCAGCACATGACTTTCCCTGCAGACTTATATTAACGTTCTCTTTATTTTAACTAAATTTATTTCACTTTTAATTCAACTTTCGTTCTCATTCGATAAGCGGGCTTATTTTCAAAGGTGGCATAGGGAAAGTACGAAAAACTCAAATATCTCGAGAACGGCTAGTTCTAGTGTGATGGGGTTGGTCTTATTCTTTCATCGTTAAAAATTACGTATTAAATCAGCATTTAATGGATATATTTGAGTATACACAGTTTTTTATTTTAGATTTTCGCAATTTTTGCGGGCCATTTTGCAAAAAAAGGCAGATAATTTTTTTCTGAATCGTACCAAAATCTAATCAGCACCAGGGTGACCTATACGTGACTCATCTACCGAATTTTGTAAAATTTGGTCCATTAGTTTTTTAGCTACTGTGGATACAAGCTTTTGCGGGCCATTTCACAAAATAGGCGGGTTCTTTAATTCCGAATCGTACCCAAAACTAATCAGCACCAGCCCCGCTTACAAATGACTTACCTACAAAATTTTGTGAAATTCGGTCCATTAGTTCTTTAGTTAGAGTGGATACAAAATCTGCACAGACAGACACACAGACAGACACACAGACAGACACCACACAGACGTCACGCTAAAAATGGTTTTTTCGTATTCTTGAGGTCTCGAAACGTGTAGATCCGTCGAAAACTCTAGTTGCGATTTTCGGCATGATTCCAATACTTTCCCTATACATTACCATGTATTGCAGGGAAAGTAAAAATCTGATGTGAGCAGCACATGACTTTCCCTGCAGACTTATATTAGCGTTCTCTTTATTTTAATTTAATTTGTTGCACTTATAATTCAATTTTCGTTCTCATTCGGTAACCGGGCTAATTTTCAAAAGTGGCGTAGGGAAAGTACGAAAAACTAAAATATCTCGAGAACGGCTAGTCCTAGTGTAATGGGGTTGGTCTTATTCTTTTCGTCGTTAGAAATTACGTATTAAATCAGCATTTAATGGATATATTTGAGTATACCTAGTTCTTTAGTTTACATTTGGACGATTTTTGCGGGCCATTTTGCAAAAAAAGGCAGGTTATTTTTTTCCGAATCGTACCAAAATCTAATCAGCACCAGATTGGCCTACAAGCGACTTATCCACCAAATTTTGTGAAATTCGGTTCATTAGTTTTTCAGTTAGAGTGGATACAAGCTTTTGCGGGCCATTTCACAAAAAAGGCGGGTTCTTTTATTCCGAATCGTACCCAAAACTAATCAGCATTAGCCCCGCCCACAAGTGACTTACCTACAAAATTTTGTGAAATTCGGACCATTAGTTTTTTAGTTAGATTGGATACAGAATCTGCACAGACAGACACACAGACAGACAGACAGACAGACAGACACACAGACACACAGACAGACACACACGCACAGACGTCACGCTAAAAATGGTTTTTTCGTATTCTAGAGGTCTCGAAACGTGTAGATCCGTCGAAAACTCCAGCTGTGATTTTCGGCACGATTCCAATACTTTCCCTATACATTACCATGTATTGCAGGGAAAGTAAAAATCTGATGTGGGCAGCACATGACTTTCCCTGCAGATTTTACATCCTCGTTCTGTTTATTTTAATTAAATTTATTTCACTTTTAATTCAATTTTATTTCTCATTCGGTAACCGGACTTAATTTCATAGGTGGCGTAGAGAAATTACGAAAAACTGAAATATCTCGAGAACGGCTAGCCCTAGTGTAATGGGGTTGGTCTTATTCTTTTCTTCGTTAAAAATTACGTATTAAACAAGCATTTAATGGATATATTTGAGCATGCGTAGTTCTTTAGTTTAGATTTTGATGATTTTTGCGGGCCATTTTGTAAGAAAAGGCAGGTTATTTTTTTTTCCGAATCGTACCAAAATCTAATCAGCACCAGGATGACTTACAAGTGACTCAACTACCGAATTTTGTGAAATTCGGTCCAGTAGTTTTTTAGCTAGAGTGGATACAAGCTTTTGCGGGCCATTTCGCACAAAAAGGCGGGTTCTTCTATCTCGAATTGTACCCAAAACTAATCAGCACCTGCCCCGCCCACAAGTGACTTACCTACCAAATTTTGTGAAATTCGGTCCATTAGTTTTTCAGTTAGAGTGGATACAAAATCTGCACAGACAGACACACAGACAGACACACAGACAGACACACAGACAGACGTCACGCTAAAAATGGTTTTTTCGTATTCTAGAGGTCTCGAAACGTGTAGATCCGTCGAAAACTCGAGTTGTGATTTTCGACATGATTCCAATACTTTCCCTATACATTTCCATGTATTGCAGGGAAAGTAAAAATCTGATGTGGGCAGCACATGACTTTCCCTGCAGACTTATATCCACGTTCTCTTTATTTTAATTAAATTTATTTCACTTTTATTCAATTTTCGTTCTCATTCGGTAACCGGGCTTATTTTCAAAGGTGGCGTAGGGAAAGTACGAAAAACTAAAATATCTCGAGAACGGCTAGTCCTAATGTAATGGGATTCGACTTATTCTTTTTGTCGTTAAACATTACGTATTAATCGGGCATTTAATGGATATATCTGAGTATACCTAGTTTTTTAGTTTAGATTTTGAAGATTTTTGCGGGCCGTTTTGCAAAAAAAGGCAGGTTATTTTTTTCCGAATCGTACCAAAATCTAATCAGCACCAGGGTGACCTATACGTGACTCATCTACCGAATTTTGTGAAATTCGGTCTATTAGTTTTTCAGCTAGAGTGGATACAAGCTTTTGCGGGCCATTTCGCAAAAAAAGGCGGGTTCTTTTATTCCGAATCGTAACCAAAACTAATCAGCACCAGCCCCGCCCACAAGTGACTTACCTACAAAATTTTGTGAAATTCGGTCCATTAGTTTTTTAGTTAGAGTGGATACAAAATCTGCACAGACAGACAGACAGACACACAGACAGACACACAGACAGACAGACAGACACACACACAGACGTCACGCTAAAAATGGTTTTTTCGTATTCTAGAGGTCTCGAAACGTGTAGATCCGTCGAAAACTCGAGTTGTGATTTTTGGTATGATTCCAATACTTTCCCTAGTACGAAAAACTAAAATATCTCGAGAACGGCTAGTCCTAGTGTAATGGGGTTGGTCTTATTCTTTTCGTCGTTAAACATTACGTATTAAACGGGCATTTAATGGATATATCTAAGTATACCAAGTTCTTTAGTTTAGATTTTGAAGATTTTTGCGGGCCGTTTTGCAAAAAAAGGCAGGTTATTTTTTTCCGAATCGTACCAAAATCTAATCAGCACCAGAGTGACCTATACGTGAGTCATCTACCGAATTTTGTGAAATTCGGTTCATTAGTTTTTCAGCTAGAGTGGATACAAGCTATTGCGGGCCATTTCGCAAAAAAAGGCGGGTTCTTTTATTCCGAATCGTACCCAAAACTAATCAGCCCTAGCCCCGCCCACAAGTGACTTACCTACCAAATTTTGTGAAATTCGGTCGATTAGTTTTTTAGTTACAGTGGATACAAAATCTGCACAGACAGACAGACAGACACACAGACAGACACACAGACAGACAGACAGACAGACAGACAGACAGACACACAGACACACGCACAGACGTCACGCTAAAAATGGTTTTTTCGTATTCTAGAGGTCTTGAAACGTGTAGATCCGTCGAAAACTCGAGTTGTGATTTTCGGCATGATTCCAATACTTTCCCTATACATTACCATGTATTGCAGGGAAAGTAAAAATAGAAAATAGCAAATTTCCCAATGGATCTACTATACGATTGAGCTTAATGTGATGTGTTCTTATAAGATTTAGGAATTATAAACTGCAAATGAACGATAAAATTTTATATTGGGAAATCAAAAGACAATAAATAAAATATAATACTCAGATTTAAAATTATTGTGTGGAACACAAAATGATATCATACAATACTGAGTCTACAGGGAATGTGCTGCTCATATCAGATTTTTTAAATAAATGTAAATTTTTAGATGGGTCCATTCTATATTGCAAAAATTAAGGTCTTTGCCCAGAAAGTCAAAATACCTCTATCGTTTCTCTATTAAAAAATTCATTTTTCAAATCCACACATCAAATTTCATTTGTATTGCTCATTTTGTTTGAGGGATAACTTGACCACAGTCATACTTTTTGATTACCATCACAGCATTTTTCTCTACATATACTATAAATGGTAAGAAAATAAAATTTTATAAAAGGATTTTTGTTACAGTGTGTTGTTTATTTTATCTTCTTTCTTCTTTGTGTTAAGTTTATTTTGATATCAAAAGAAAATAGATATGTATTGATTAGAAAAAACCCGTTCGAAAAATTATAAGTTAATATATACTACTATATATACTTATTAAACTAATCAAGTTAAAACTATGATTAATTTAATAAGTAAAAACACTTTGTGTAAAGGATAAGGATAAATTTAACACAACTTAACAAGCATGCATGAATAAGCTAATTAATATGCTTATAAATTTGTGCTTAATTAAGTTGTTTTAGTTTTTTTTTTTACTTTCTCTGCAATACATGTATAAGGAAAGTATATATAATGTATAGGGAAAGTATAGGAATCATGCCGAAAATCGCAACGCGAGTTTTCAGCGGATCTACACGTTTTCAGACCTCTAGAATACGAAAACACTTTTTTTTAGCGTGACGTCTGTGTGTGACTGTGCAATGTATGTATTCACTCTAACTCAAACTAATAGATCGAATTTCATAGAATTTGGTAGGTAAGTCACTTGAGTGTGACTCTGATGCTGATTAGTTTTTGGTGCGCTTCAGAAGAAGAGAACTCGCCTTTTTTTGCGAAATGACCCGTAAAAATCGCCAAAATAAAATAAAAAAGACTACGTATGATCAAATGTATTAATTAAACGTTTGTTTTATACGTAATTTTGACGATGAAAAAAATAAAACCAACTCCATTACTCTAGGACTAACCGTTTCGAGTAACTCGAGATATTTAAGATTTTTCGCGTTTTTGTAATGCCATTTACCAAATAAAATGTCCAATTGCCAAATAAAAACAAAAATTGAATTAAAATTGCAAATTTAGTGTTATTTTGTGCAATTAAACTCAATTTGATGAATACAAAAAAAATGAATTTGAGTCAGCAGGGAAAGTCATGTAATGCTCACACCAGATTTTTACTTTCCCTGCAATACATGGTAATGTATAGGGAAAGTATTGGAATCATGCCGAAAATCACAACTCGAGTTTTCGACGGATCTACACGTTTCGAGACCTCTAGAATACGAAAAAACCATTTTTAGCGTGACGTCTGTATGTGTGTCTGTCTGTCTGTGTGTCTGTCTGTCTGTCTGTCTGTGCAGATTTTGTATCCACTCTAACTAAAAAACTAATGGACCGAATTTCACAAAATTTTGTAGGTAAGTCACTTGTGGGCGGGGCTGGTGCTGATTAGTTTTGGGTACGATTCGGAATAAAAGAACCCGTCTTTTTTTGTGAAATGGCCCGCAAAAGCTTGTATCCACTCTAGCTGAAAAACTAATGGACCGAATTTCACAAAATTCGGTAGATGAGTCACGTATAGGTCACCCTGGTGCTGATTAGATTTTGGTACGATTCAGAAAATAATAACCTACATTTTTTTGTAGAATGGCAAGCAAAAATTGCCAAAATCTAAACTAAAAAGCTACGTATGCTCAAATATATCCATTAAATGCTTGTTTAATGCGTAATTTTTATCGAAGAAAAGAATAAGACCAACGCCATTACACTAGGACTAGCCGTTCTCCAGATATATTAGTTTTTTTCGTATTTTTCCACCCCACCTTTGAAAATAAGTCCAGTTATCAAATGAGAACGAAAATTGAATTAAAAGTGAATTACATTTAATTGAAATAAATAGAACGTGGATATAAGTTTGCAGGGAAAGTCATGTGCTGCCCACATCAGATTTTTACTTTCCCTGCAATACATGGTAATGTATAGGGAAAGTATTGGAATCATGTCGAAAATCGCAACTCGAGTTTTCGACGGATCTACACGTTTCGAGACCTCTAGAATACGAAAAAACTATTTTTAGCGTGACGTCTGTGTGTGTGTCTGTGTGTCTGTCTGTCTGTCTGTGCAGATTTTGTATCCACTCTAATTAAAAAACTAATGGACCGAATTTCATAAAATTTGGTAGCTAAGTCACTTGTGCACGAATCTGGTGCTGATTAGTTTTGGGTATGACTCGGGTTAAAAGAACCCGCCTTTTTTTGCGAAATTGCCCTCAAAAGCTTGTATCCTCTCTAACTGAAAAACTAATGGACCGAATTTCACAAAATTTGGTAGATAAGTCGCTTGTAGGCCACCCTGGTGCTGATTAGATTTTGGTATAATTCGAAAAAAAATAACCTGCCTTTTTTTGCAAAATGGCCCTCAAAAATCATCAAAATCTAAACTTAAGAACTACGTATGCTCAAATATAGCCATTAAATGATTATTTAATACGTAATTTTTATCGAAGAAAAGAATAAGACCAACCCCATTACACTAAGACTAGCCGTTCTCGAGATATTTTAGTTTTTCGTATTTTTCCTACACCATTTTTGAAAATAAGTCCAGTTTTCAAATGAGAACGAAAATTGAATTAAAAATTAATTAAATTTAATTTAAATATATAGAACGTGAATATAAGTCTGCAGGGAAAGTCATGTGCTGCCCACATCAGATTTTTACTTTCCCTGCGATACATGGTAATGTATAGGGAAAGTATTGGAATCATACCGAAAATCACAACTCGAGTTTTCGACGGATCTACACGTTTCGAGACCTCTAGAACACGAAAAAACCATTTTTAGAGTGACGTACGTGTGTGTGTGTGTGTGCAGATTTTGTATCCACTCTAACTAAAAAACTAATTGACCGAATTTCATAAACTTTTGTAGGTAAGTCCCTTGTGGGCGACTCTGGTGCTGATTAGTTTTAGGTATGATTCGGGATAAAAGAACCCGCCATTTTTTGCAAAATGGCCAGAAAAAATTGCCTGTATCCACTCTAGTTGAAAAACTAATGGACCGAATTTCACAAAATTTGGTAGATAAGTCGCTTGTAGATCACCCTGGTGCTGATTTGATTTTGGTATGATTCGAAAAAAAAATTATCTGTTTTTTGCAGAATGGCCCTCAAAAATCGTCAAAATCTAGAATAAAAAACTACATATGTTCAAATATATGCGTTAAATGCTTGTTTTATACGTAATTTTTAACGAAGAAAAGAATGAGACCAACCCCATTACACTAGGACTAGCTGTTCTCGAGATATTTTAGTTTTTTCTTATTTTCTCTATGCCACCTTTGAAAATAAGTCCAGTTACCCAATGAGAACGAAAATTGAATTAAAAATCTGATGTGGGCAGCACATGACTTTCCCTGCAGACTTATATTCACGTTCTCTTTATTTTAATTACATTTAATTCACTTTTAATTCAATTTTCTTTCTCGTTTGCTAACTGGACTCGTTTTCAAAGGTGGCGTAGCGGTAAAACAAAGAAATTAAAATATCTCGAGAACGGCTAATCCTAGTGTAATGGGGTTGGTCTTATTCTTTTCTTCGTTAAAAATTACGTATTAAACAAGCATTTAATGGATATATTTGAGCATACGTAGCTTTTTAGTTTAGATTTTGACAATTTTTGCGGTCCATTTTGCAAGAAAAGGCAGGTTACTTTTTTCGGAATCGTACCAAAATCTAATCAGCACCAGGGTGACCTATAAGTGACTCATCTACCGAATTTTATGAAATTCGGTCCATTAGTTTTTCAGCTAGAGTGGATACAAACTTTTGCGGGCCATTTCGCAAAAAAAAGGCGGGTTCCTTTATCCCGAATCGTACCCAAAACTAATCAGCACCAGACTCGTCCACAAGTGACTTACCTTCCAAATTTTGTGAAATTCGGTCAATTACTTTTTTAGTTAGAGTGGATACAAAATCTGCACAGACAGACAGACACACAGACAGACAGACACACACACAGACGTCACGCTAAAAATGGTTTTTTCGTATTTTAGAGGTCTCGAAACGTGTAGATCCGTCGAAAACTGGAGTTGTGATTTTCGGTATGATTCCAATACTTTCCCTATACATTACCATGTATTGCAGGGAAAGTAAAAATGAATTAAATTTAATTAAAATAAAGATAACGTGGATATAAGTCTGTAGGGAAAGTCATGTGCAGCCCACATCAGATTTTTTAATTTGGAATAAGTTAAATTATGAATCAATAGTATTATATAGTATTAAATTAATATTTGCTTATTTTACTTTATCAGTGTCGGTTCAGAATTCTTCATGAAACAGTGGAATAAAAGTTTTCACACGCAGTCAAAAACACGCAGCCAAAATTGTCTTGAAACAATTCTCCGAATTTTAAAGCGCAACATCAAACTTGACAATGACCGTGGCTTCAAGGAATAGTACAATAGCTCACAATGAAGGAAACAGCAGTTGAATAAGATCAACGAATTCGGAATACAAAAGGAGGACGCAAAATGGCGGAAGAAATTATTTGGCATTCTCTTTTTCGCGAAGAAGGATCAGACAAACGTAGCAATAATTTTACTTCTCAATTCATCTCTATTCTGCTCATTTTTTGCATTAGTTATTTCGAGTTCAGGAGTGGGTTGAAATTAGCTCCAGTTCACAACTATAACAATGCCAACAGTCAGGACTAGCGTTCTATGGAGTAAGAGATTTTATTAAGAGATTTTATATAAGAGATTTTATTAAGGAAAATGTCTAATGTAGGCAAAAAAACATATGACTTTCCCTATATATATAATGCAATGAATTTACTTCTTCACGGTGAAAAACATGATGTATAAGCTCTGTTGCACAATGCTTACCACGCTGAGTTGTACATTTAACGCTTTTCTGAATGACAACATGTAAAACTATTTTAAAGAACTCAATCAACTTACATTTCAGGCAACTCTGAATTGACGATTATCAATATTGATAACATCCGCAATAAGCAATACAGGGTGTCCCAAGAAGATTGAAACGCGCTTTAATTCTTTACCTGTTGGAGATAAGTAGGCAATGCAAATTGCAAAAGTGTTGAAAGTAAGGTAGGAAATAAGACTACGTTAATGAAATAGTCTTCCCATTTATTTTCAAAAAGTTACACTTTTTAAATTTTCATACGACCCCCTAAGACAAATTCGGTCAATCAGAATTTTTTTATATTTTTAATGCAACAAGATCATTAAAAAAATCCCGCATAGTTGTTTCTTTAAAATCAACTGAATTATGATAAAGGCAAAAATTTGACTTATTCCACTTTTCCGTACCATGTGAAAGGCTGTTTTATCAGTGAAAATAGGGATTATAAACAAATTGACGATGGAAATTGTTCAGATCAAAAATACGTTAAAATGTATCAACATTTTTTATCACAAATGCATCTAAATAAAGCATTACAGAGACAGAGATCAAAATAAGCAGTGGTACTCACTACGCGGTTGGGTATCTTATGTATTATCATCCAGTTTTATCTTTTTTGTGATATGTCACAAATTTACATTTCTAATTTGATATAGGGTTCCCATTCACAATGTTCAATTAATTTATAACTCGCTCAATTTTAAAGATACAGATATGCGGTGTTTTTAATGATCTTGTTGCATTAAAAATAAAAATTTTCTGATTGACCCAATTTGTCTAATGGGTCGAATAAAAATTTAAAAAGTAAAATTTTTTGAAAATGAATGGGAGGACAATTTTATTAACGTAGTCTTATTTCCTACCTTACTTTCAACATTTTTGTAAATTACATTGCCCACTTACCTCCAACAGGTAAATAATTAAAGCGCGTTTCAATCTTTTTGGGACACCCTGTATAGCCTATATATTAAAATATTTTAATAATAAATTCATCAATGTAGCGTCATTTTCGTTAATTTAGCAACATTTTTGAAATTTTTATGATATTTTCTTAGGCGAAATATTGCCAAGTTGGCGATATTTTAGTATGTTTAGCCTTGAATGCTAGGTCTATTTGTATATAAAGGTAATCTTGTGAATCGGCAAAGATTTAATTTATTGAAGGATGACATACAACTGTTGCATTTGGGCCTTCCATTATTACATACTGTTACTGAATTGATAGAAAAGGTTTATAACGTCCTTGAAATGAATTCAGTAATTTAATAGATCAACAGTCATAGAATTTTTTTTATATATATAGCCTAAATTCTATACATTAGGCCACACATATAAAGAAATGAAATATTCAACTTTATTTAAAAAGGTAATAGAAAATTTTGAAAATTTTATAGGTTTATGCAGAAAGGATTTTAGTCCACGGACTTAAAATTTATTTGATGTAGCCTAGACTCAGCACATTCTGTCACACATATAACAAAACAGATCAATTATGCATAAAGCATTGATTATAAAACACTTTTCAACTGAAATGCAATTTTATTTAAACACCTAAAATGCGATACATTCAGTGGCGAATTTTTTTAAATTATCATAGAACTACGATAATTTATTTTACTTGAAAACTTAAAACTTCAACGAAAAAAATGAACTTTATTTAAATGACGTTATCGAAATATAAATCGTCTGGTTCTCTATGTAAAAGCAGTGAATGTTCCATTCATACACTTTTATTCCAGACTTCAGAGTTAAATAATTTTGAGTGAAAAATTCAGCAATTCTTATATAATTCATCTTTACAATCACTTGTTTATATTCTGCATCCATTAAAATTGGGCTTCGTTGTAGAAATAATCAAAGTTTGATGATCGTTTAAACTCCAAAATAGTGTAATTGCGTTGGCGCAGAATATAGATGCACAAAAATTATGCAAAATTAAAGCGATTTTAGGACGGATGCAACACAAAATATAAATTTAAAAGAACTTTAAAAATCACGATTTTTACTCCGGAAAAAAAAGATGGATGCCCCATTTTATTTTGAAGTGGGTCACG
Source organism: Amaurobius ferox (assembly GCA_951213105.1). Lineage (NCBI taxonomy): Eukaryota > Metazoa > Arthropoda > Arachnida > Araneae > Amaurobiidae > Amaurobius > Amaurobius ferox. The sequence continues at coordinate 156,507,701 of OX578140.1, read as the reverse complement.
TGATCTCTTCATATTATAGCCATTATTATTTTAATTTTTATTTAAAAAACTTTTACGAAACAGATTTTCTGAAATTGTTTTTATGGGATAAATTGAATATTTCCTAAAACTTCCTCAGTTTACAGATTTAATTTTTCAATAGCCTAAACGCTTTACATAAAAATTATAATTATCCCAAAAAACATTCTTATACACTAGCCTAAAAGTTCAATTTTTTTTCAGACATTTTGTGTTTACAGGCAACACCATATTTTTTCCCCCAGTTTTCTCAAAAAACGATTTCTAATCTGAGAAAAGAGAATTTCTAATTGGTGTCATTTTATACATGTAGATGTGGACATGTGACTTACACGTCGCTCTATGGAAGAATGCGTGCTGTCTTAGAAGTTTCATAAGCAAAAAAAAAAAATACAAAGAAATGTGGCCTATTTAATAAAAGCATGAAAACTACTGTATATCATGTTTTTTCGTTTGAAAAGTGGTAGTAATGATAACATAAATAATCACCTTTTGTGTAGCAAAAATGTTCTAATTCTCAAAACTTATTTTGCGATAAAAACATGCAATTAATTGCGAGTTTCTGCTTTTATTAACAAAAGCAAAATTAGAACACGTTATGCGTATTGACAGGTCGACAGGTGGTTTTATCTGGGTAAAAAGCGGGTTTGACACAGATATTTGCGATACAACGGACTGACTTGCTACAAAAGACTTTTGTAGCATGTCGATATAGTACGTTTATAAGGAAAATAGGATGTGCCCAACACACTACTTTCGCTATAAATCGACAAATTTTGATATTGTGGATTTAAGGTTGGACAATACACCAGCTGAAATTAAACCAGAAATTGCTTTAAATGAAAAAGGATCTAGAATGCAAGACATTAAGTTAAAATTCCGAAAAAAATACATTTATTTACATGCTAGAAAATGTACCTGACGTTTCCCGAGATTTAAGATGCAAACCTGTGATTAAAATCACACTGAAACGCATGGTGAATCTTCAAAAATCACATAACGCTTTAACAGTACGCCCGCTTATAACAATAACTAGAAAATAACAACACAATTTCGAGTTTGGGTAATTTACGCTCGTTATTTATCGTTTGCCGAATGGCAACAAGCCTATGTACATGTTCCACAATTTGGGTTTTTTTACGTTATTCGATTGTAATAAAGTGGGAAATCACATTCTTTTAAAATACCTTATTGCAATAATAACACTTTACACATAATATTTTTGTCTTATTTTACAACTTTCAGATGATTCATTAATTTTTAAATCAGAGAAAAATGCCCATATGTTTGTTCACCAAAGATTCTCCGCAAGTTTACAACTAGGCCAAACCTACACGTAGCACTTTCGCCATTATTTTCCGATCACATAAGTAAGAAAATATCAAAACTGATTTAATGAGATATTTTTGAGTGGATTTACTAAGGTATATAAAAAACCAAACCTAAAAATCTTTTACATTTATTCCATTCAGTGCTGTATCTTTCAGTATTTATTTACATTCAGTGGTGATATCTTTTACATTATCACAGTACTACAGTAATTTATTATACTTAAATAGTTAAAACTGTATCGAAATATAAATCATCTGATTCTCTATGCAAATTCAATGAATATTTCATTCATATAACTTGTATTCCAGACTCCAGAGCTAAATAATTTTGTGTGAAAAAAAATTCAGCAATCCTTATGTAACTCACCTTACAATCGCTTGAGATATTTGCATTCTGCATAAGTTAAAATTAGGCTTCGTTGAAGAAATAATAAAAGTTTAGAGATCATTTAAAATCACAACTATTGTAATTGCGTAGGCACGGAATTTAGATGCACAGATACACATATAATATATGTGTGTGCGTGTGTATGTATTCAAAGTATTGGAATCGTGCTGAAGATCGGAACTCGAATTTTCGAAGGATCTACACGTTTTGGGACTTCCAGAACACGAAAAAACTATTTTTAGGAAGACGTCTGTGTGTGTAAGAGTGTATCTGTGTGTGTTTCTGTGAGGATATTGCATCCACTCTAACTAAAAAACCAATGGACCGAATTTCATAAAATTTGGTAGGCAAGTTTTTTGTGGGAAACCCTGATGTTCATTTGATCAAAGTACGATTCGTAATAAAAGAATCTGCCTTCTTTGCGAAATGGCCGGCAGAAATTGCCTTTATCCACTCCAGCTAAAAACTAATGGACCAAATTTAACACAATTTGGTGTACAATATTTCAATAACCTACATGTGATTTATATACCAAATTTAACAAAATTTGTTATATAAATCACTTGCAGGTTATTCTAGTACGATTCGGGAAAAAGGAACGGGCTGTTTTTGCGAAATGGCCCGCAATAATCGTTAAATATAAAAATAAAAGACTACGTATGCTCAATTATATCAATTAAATTCCTATTTTATACGTGATTTTTGACAACAAAAAGAATAAGACTAACCCCATTACTCTAGCACTAACCGTTCTTGAGATATTTTAGTTTTTTTGCGTTCTCGCTACGCCACTTTTGACAATAAGTCCATCTATCAAAGGAGAACCAAATTTAAGTTTAACGTGCAAATTCAATGTCATTTAAAATACTTATTGATGTTATTTTGTGCAGATAAACTCAAATTACTATTGAAGAAATAAAGAGAACGTGAATATGAGTCTGCAGAGAAAGACATGTGCTGCCCACATCAGAATTTTTAACAATATTACAACAATGATTTATAGAAGTGAACGGGGATTATTTGCCGGCCATTTCGAAAAAAATGTAGGATCTATATTTAAAGATCCACCAAATTTTTGTAGAATAACATGTTCTATAAATTTAAGCTGTGTACCAAATTTTAATTCTAAGGTCGTAGCAAAGTGCATTAAAACGCCACCAAATAAGTATATCATGAAAAGTTATATAAAATTAAAAAAAAAAAATTTGAGAAATTGTTATCTACCAAATTTATTTTAGAATATGAAGCCACTCTCATATACAAAATAATTAAACTCTTGGAAAGATATTTATTATATAATATATCTATTTTTTCGTTCTGGAGGATATCGCAAAAGTCAGAATTTAATTGAATTCGTTTTTCTCCCTATATTAAATAATTTTTAATTAAAAAACTACCTAACATATTTTACTGAAATTTCTTTTACATATTTTATGGGATAATATGAATATTTCCTAAAAATTTCGAAGCAATTTGTGAATTTTAAATGTGCTTAAAAAATGTTTGAAAAATTAGATCCCATAGAGTTCAATGTATTTCATTTTTTCAACCCGGGTTCAATAAAAAACTAATTGGGTGATATTATTTATTTATACTCCCATAGGTCCCACAAACCGTCTGAAAAGCATACTAAAATTTCATTTTGATAAAGTCATTTTTACGGCAGTTATCGTGCTAACGGACAGACAGACAGACAGAATGAACAAAGTCATAAACACTTTTCAACTATGTTGTAAAGTGTTAACAAGAAAGATCAATCATGCTTAAAGCATTGATTATGAAACACTTTCCAACTTCAATGCAATTTTATTTAAACATGTCTAAAATGCAATACAGTCCTCGATAATATTTTAAAACTTATCACAATACTACATTAATTTATTATATTTGAAACCTTAAACCTTCATCGAAAAAAATTAACTTCATTCAAATGACGGCATTAAAGTATAAATTGCCTGGTTTAAATATCTCTAAAATGTGATATATTCCTCGGTAATAATTTTAGAATTATCATAATACTACGATAATTTATTATATTTGAAAACTTCATCGAAAACAATTGAAATTCATTCAAATGACGTCATAAAAAAATAACACGCCTGGCTCTCTCTATAAAAGCAACATTTCATTCATAAAAAATAATTCCCCCATTCATGTCATTCATCACAATACTATAATAATTTATTTTATTTAAAAATTAAGACCATTGAGCAACAAGTAAGTAATCTCTATGCGTAAAACTTCATCGAAAAATATCGTCCTTCTCTTTCTAAAATCAATAAATATTTCATTCATATCAGCTAAGCAGACTCCATGGACTAAATTATTTTGTGTTAAAGAATTACAGCGATTCTAATACAACTCATTCTATATATTTTGCTGTTTACATTTTACATAGGTGAAAAATAGGCTTAATAGTAGAAATAATCATATTTGGATGAGCATTTAAACTGGAATATATTGTCATTGCGTTGTTTCCGTATGTAGATGCACAGAATTTAGGCAAAAATAAAGTAGTTTTAAGACGGATACAACACTCAATATGAATTAAAAAGAACTTTAAAAATCACGATTTTGACACAAGATGGATGCCATATATCATTTTGAAGTGGGTCATGTGATCGTTTCATATCATGGACACGTGATCGCTTCATATAAGAGGTGTTATTATTATTTTAATTTTTATTTAAAAAACTACTGAATATATTTCGCTGAATTTTGTTTTATATATTTTATGGAACAATTTGAATATTGCCTAAAATTTTCGAAGCAATTTGTGAATTTTAAATCCGCTTAAAAAATGCTTGAAAAATTAGGTCCCATAGGGCTCAATGTATTCCATTTTTTCAACCCGGGTTCAATCCAAAACTAATTGTGTGATATTATTCATTTATATTCCCATAGGTCCTACAGACCGTCTGAACAACATACTAAAATTTCATTTTGATTAAGTCATTTTTACGGCAGTTATCGTGCTAACGGACAGACAGACAGACAGACAGACAGACAGACAGACAGAATGAACAAAGTCATAAACACTTTTCAACTTTGTTGTAAAGTGTTAAAAAGTGTGAAAACTTAGTCTGTCAATGCTTCTCGAGCGAAGAATCTAATCTTCGCTTTGCAAATTGACTTCTTACGTTTTAGTGGTGAGCATTGTAACTACCATGCTATGGATATACTTGGAATAATCACATGGACTTATTCAGACTATTCAATGGACTTTTTCGTAATACTCCCATGAACTTTTTCACATTACTCACAGTGGGCGCGGTAGCTCATTGGTTAGCGCGCTGGAGTTGCACTCGGTAGGCCCGGGTTCGATTCCAGCCACTGCCAAAACTGCCGCCGTGTTCATGCGGAGTACGATCACGTTAAACATGTGGGTCCGAAAGTCCTTCCGAGAGGTTGGTGGTAGGGGAAGGAGGGTACGGTCCCTGTGGATGCCTCCTCCACTGGGTTCCGGTCTAAAATGGGTGGCACTTCCCGACCGTCCAAACAGTTACCTTACACCTTTCTGGTAGGTCGGACGGTCTGGGTTTCAACAACAACATTACTCACAGTATTTATACTAACCCGCAGTACTCGCATGGACAGTACTCCCAATGCAGTACTCCCAATGCGGATTTGCTCTTAATTACTCACCATAATCATATAGATATACTCGCCCTCTTTATAGATGGGTTATGTGGGTATGAATTTGGAAGTAGCAATCCCGTGTAGCCGGAACTTAATCAAGAAATAAAGCTGGTTTAGTGGTAGGATTGAATTTGTTAGTCGTCATAGAGTTGAAAAATTGCTTCACATGGTAAATTTCCATGCTGCTATTATAGGTATCAGCTTTTTCATACTGATGAGTGCATAATGAGGGTTAAACATGCCAATGGGAGATCTTTACTATGTAATGGGTGGGCTATGTTTGAACTAAATATCATGCATATACAGGTTGGCGCAACTTCCATTATTATCGGGTACACTGAGGCCCCATGTCATTTGCTAAAAAAGGGTGGAGGAGGGGGAGATATTTCTCATATCATTTATCACTACAAGTTTCTTGTCTTTCGATCTTAAGAACTTATGTATTCCTGACATCTTTCGGGTATAAATAGAGAAGTTTATGAATACAAGATATGCCATATTTATAGTTTAAATTTCTCCACATTGAGGATTTCTGAAACACCCACGTCATTAAAATTAGGCTCAAGTCACGTGAGTGTCACGTGACTGCTTATAAAAATATGTCTGATGAACGAGCTTGTACATTTAGAAGACTAGTGTGATCGAAGACGAGAATTCAATTTGTATGACATGACGTTTTGCTGATTCAGTCATTAGATTTCTAACTATTTAGTCACAAGTAGATTCAAATCAGAACAATGTTTGAATATCAGAAACTGATTCGGGTTACATCAGAGTCCTTTCATTCTTAAGATATCTCATTTTTCATATAAGAAAGCTGTCATTGAGGCTTCTTTAGGAAAACTGCTACATCATACATCAGACCTTAATTCCCTATGTGCAAACCTTTGATCGGAACACAATAGGAAAGGACTTACAACATACACCTTAGGGTTATTTTGATAAAAGTGACTTAGTCGTTTCTCACCCATGCTGATTACGCTCTTTGCCACAGATTATGTCGGACGACCCACAACTGACCTAATTTCGATGTAAAGGGTGGAATACAGTGCGCAGTGATAATTTTTTGGAAAGTTACATGTAGGCCTGAAGGATAGGCAATCCTACGCTGCAAGGTAGAGAAAGTGAGCATACGCCTTGGCATTGATTTTCAGAAGTTGTGTGGGTCTAAGAAGAGAAACTTCCGCACCCTTGTTAAGTAAGACGACCTTGTTTTTTTATTGTTGATGAGCCGTTTGTTGATGACTCGTCGCGTGTAAGAAAGTAGGATGAGGTAAAAGGTATTGACATTTGTATGCGTTGTCAATTCCATCAACAATGCATTTAAAATGAATGTAAAGTGACATCGGTTCACCTTGCAGTCTTGTTCCTGGTAAGAAGTAATTATTCATAAACTTCTACCAGAAAAATTCTAAAATTTTTGCGTAAAGTTTTGTTTGGTGTAAAAGTTTTGTTTTGTGTTCTCTGGTGAACTAACTCATCGACTGCCTTTTGCCTTACTAACGAACGGCTAAAACGCCACAAAACCATAGACCATAGATAGGGAAGGGATGATCAGTTGAAAGCTTTCTTGCTTAAATTCAAGAATGGACCACCAACGACGTTGTAGGGGGTTCAAGAGAGGACCTTTAGAGGGTCTAAACATCCTATTAGAGACATAAACACATTGATTTTCCATTGACTCAACGAAATCAACTATGTATCTCTCACCATAAATGAAACTGTTGCTTCTGAGAATAACACTCTTTAATGCTTCCTTAAAACAAGCAGATATATGAAAGTCAGAAGATAATAATTATTTTGAGAGAATTTCGATACCTTTTCTTCAGGTCAAAACAGTATTTTTTTTTAACAACCGCTAAGCAAGAACTGTAAGGTGGCAGGCCAAGAAACTATCAAATAGATAGATTTGGAACAGCTAAGTAGACATATTTTTTGGCCTACCCCCTTACAGTTCTTAAAACAAAAGGGAAGCCACTGCTTTGAACTGAGAAAGAGGGGTCGAAACCCCCTGGAAACAATTGTTATCGTCTGATTTTTAAGTACCTGCTTTCTTTAAGGAAGTATCAGAAAGTGTTGTGTTTCCTCATTTGATCCCCTCCCCAGCACAACCCCATAGACATATTATTCAAGCCCAGCTTCAACCTCAAGTAGACATATTATTCAAGCTCTAGACTAGATCATAATAGAGGTGATCACGTGATTATGCCTAGAGAGGGGAAGCAAGATTAGATAAATTCTTCTGTAGAGGGAAGACGGGAACTGAAGAAGGAACCAATAACTAAAGTAATAAAGACCAGGTGCAAATATTCAAAACATGGACTCATTTTTCATCATAGGCCTTTACAATTGAGTGATGCATCTATTAGTAAATATTGGAATATCTATGCACGACTTATAGAGGGAACAGGTTGGGCAAATATCAGAATGTTTGAAATTAAGGGGATTTCGTCGAGGTATAACTATATCAAGCATGGCTAGGAGATTGGGTGGGGTGGGGGTCAGCAGGATGCAAATTTGTCGATTCAGGTCGAGTCAATTCCAGACTCAAAGATCATCAACCAGAATGGATTCATATTTAAACAAGAAAGATCAATCATGCTTAAAGCATTGATTATGAAACACTTTCCAACTTCAATGCAATTTTATTTAAACATGTCTAAAATGCAATACATTCCTCGGTAATATTTTAAAACTTATCACAATACTACATTAATTTATTATATTTGACACACTTTCCAACTTCAATGCAATTTTATTTAAACATGTCTAAAATGCAATATATTCCTCGGTAATATTTTAAAACTTATCACAATACTACATTAATTTATTATATTTGACACCTTAAACCTTCATCGAAAAATATTAACTTCATTCAAATGACGGCATTAAAGTATAAATTGCCTGGTTTAAACATCTCTAAAATGTGATACATTCCTTGGTAATAATTTTAGAATTATCATAATACTACGATAATTTATTATATTTGAAAACATCATCGAAAACAACTGAAATTCGTTTAAATGACGTCATAAAAAAATAACACGCCTGGCTCTCTCTATAAAAGCAACATTTCATTCATAAATAATTCCCCCATTCATGTCATTCATCACAATACTATACTAATTTATTTTATTTAAAAATTAAGACCATGGAGCTACAAGTAAGTAAACTCAATGCGCAAAACTTCATCGAAAAATATCGTCCTTCTCTTTCTAAAATCAATGAATATTTCATTCATATCAGCTAAGCAGACTCCATGGACTAAATGATTTTGTGTTAAAGAATTACAGCGGTTCTAATACAACTCATTCTACATATTTTGCTGTTTACATTTTACATAGGTGAAAAATAGGCTTAATAGTAGAAATAATAAAATTTGGAAGAGCATTTAAACTGAAATATATTGTCATTGCGTTGTTTCAGTTTGTAGATGCACAGAATTTAGGCAAAAATAAAGTAGTTTTAGGACGGATACAACACTCAATATGAATTAAAAAGAACTTTAAAAATCACGATTTTGACACAAGATGGATGCCATATATCATTTTGAAGTGGGTCATGTGATCGTTTCATATCATGGACACGTGATCGCTTCATATAAGAGATGTTATTATTATTTTAATTTTTATTTAAAAAACAACTGAATATATTTCGCTGAATTTTTTTTATATATTTTATGGAACAATTTGAATATTGCCTAAAATTTTCGAAGTAATTTGTGAATTTTAAATCCGCTTAAAAAATGCTTGAAAAATTAGGTCCCATAGGGCTCAATGTATTCCATTTTTTCAACCCGGGTTCAATCCAAAACTAATTGGGTGATATTATTCATTTATATTCCCATAGGTCCTATAGACCGTCTGAACAACATACTAAAATTTCATTTTGATTAAGTCATTTTTACGGCAGTTATCGTGCTAACGGACAGACAGACAGACAGAATGAACAAAGTCATAAACACTTTTCAACTTTGTTGTAATGTGTTAAAAAGTACTTGAAAATTCGGTCCGTGAAAGCCTTCAATGGACTGCCTTCGCGGCAATGGAGCAATTTAAATATATCGCACTCACAGCAGGGATACTCAGCATACAGAATAATCATCAGCGTTAATTCTTCAAGGAGACTATAGCCTTTTTATGCCTTAATCTGTAACTTTCAATAAAAATTCGCTCGGCAGACTGAGGAGATATGACACAGCCAAGCTGTTGCCAATAACTAAATGCCCATTTCGTGAAAGAATAATACAAGCCTTCTGGAATTTGAAACAAAGCAGCATTTTGAAAGAGGCGTATTCTCCCTAAGTGGTTAGTGGCACTGATTGCGGTAGGCTTGCATCTCAAATGTCTAAAGCTTCAATCATTAGTGTGGTTTCGAGCGAAATGGGTGTGTTAAATTCCTTGATTTTCATCGCGTCACTGTGCGTGAATACGACTTAAGTTCAAAAAGAAAGGGAAAAGCTCTTCAGCCTTTTATAAAACTTTTATCCTGGCTAAAATAATGATGATGTTACAGACATGAGGGTTTCCACATTTATGGTTTTTTAGTAAGTTATTAAAACAAAACCAGTACGAAAGCTTTTAGTTTTAAATGTTCAACAATAGAACTCAATAATCGGAAATTTGTGAATTTCATTTCTTCAAATGATAGATTATTTTTTTTTGTAAAAATAAGCACCGGCTCTTAATAAATTTGTTATAGATTAACGAATTGATGTGTTGTGGGAAAATAACAACATAAATTAAAACTCGTTTATAAATAGATATCGCTGAACACCATTAGGTTTATTAGTGTTGCCAATTGCAATAAGCAAACCAAATTTTATGGATATTTCTTGATTCTTTTAAGATGTTACTCCCATCTCGTGGAAAACGAAATTTTCTTTATTCTGATAACAGCTTGTAACTTCCAAACAATGGTGCCCATTTTTGGTTAAATGTATTTAACAAAGGATTCAGTTATTCTATAAAGAACATATTTAATGTTTTTGATTTTTTATTCCATTCAAGAGCAAAATAGTGCAGTATTTCTAGAATGGCTCATATAAACTTCTCATTTATTTTTAAATAAAAAAAAATCACATCAAATGGCTCTTTCTGTAATAATTTTTCTAAATGCTTTTGTAACTTTCATTTTTTAGAAGAAATTTTTTTTTCAAAAAGTTGAAAACCCGCTTTCTTTTGTTGTTCATCCCAAGAATCAATAGGTCTGTCGAAAGGTCATTTCCAATTTCACTCGATTAAATGAATCGAGAAATATCGTGGCTGCAGACTGTCATACAGACATCATTGAAATGATGGTCAGTTACTATGCTGAGGATGTTGAAAACAGGTAAATCTATCAAAATCATAGAGTTTGATTTCTTACCCATCCCTTTTATCATACCTTGTATTGTATGGAAATTATAAAGGGAAACCTTTATGAAAGAAGCCAATTTCTATTTCGACAAAACCGTTTATGAAAGTAGCAGTTCTTTGAGGGAACAAGTAACTGTAGTAATAAATACATTGAGCATTGCATGACCTTGAAAATTGAGCAAACAATACAAGAAAAGATTTAACAAATCTACAGTTGATAGCATCATTCCAGCTTCTGCAACTTAAGGTGATGTAAACATCCGCTTTCATTCGTTTAATCTTTAATATAAAACCATTGCATATCCCCCAACAATGCAGTTCTCAACTTTCTTCAAGCTTTCAGAAGTGCACGATTCCGTGAAAAGGCTATCGTACCAAACCCCAATAAAAAAAAAGAAATAAAAATAAAAATGGCGTTACAAAACCAAGCACTATTTCACAATTAGCAACCAAGGCTGCATTATAACTCTAATTACAAGAGCCAAGTACGTGCAAAAACGATTGCAATGCGCGTGAATGCTTGCCACCCCGAAAACTGGAACATGGTTTAATTGCATTTTTAATGAAAATATGAAAACTCTTTTCACGATGTTCGAGTATATTGATTTCGAGGTTTAATGGCATGCCGAGATGGAATTCTAATTCCTGTTTACCTTTCGGTGGTGTTACATTGTTCGAGTAATACCCCGAGGAGGGCAGTTTTATGGGATAATTTGGCTGAATTCATGTAGTGTATCCACGGATTTTTTATTTATTTATTTATTTGCATCGTGACAGAAATGCTCAATGATGCGCATATTGAGGGGGAAAAATGCGCTTCATACGACTCATTTTTGTCAATTACATGGTGTGTAAAAAACAGTAAATATTCTTGACGTTAAAGCTATATTTGCAGCAAGGCTTACTTGAATATAAGGGAGACAGTTGAGGCAATTTTTAATATATTTTATGTTTTTTAGACATGAGGTAAAAAAAAATAATGTTACACAGTCATAGAATGAAGCATTCTGAATGGTGTGGTATTTTTATTTTAAGGTAAATTTTGATTAAAAGTAGTAAATCTGTTTCTCGTTGGATTTTTCCATGCATCAATCAATCTGGCTCATGGAGTTAGCTGATGCATGCCCCGGGGCAGGTTGACGCAGAAAAATGCCAGCTTTTAACCTTTTGCTTACGGGTGGGACAGCGTCTATCCCAAACGAAGAACCTCTGCAAAAGACAGGTATTTGACAGGTATAAGGGGGATCGAACTGTTTGGAATAGGGTATGTCAAATACCTGTCTTTTGCAGAGGTTCTTCGCTTGGGATAGACGCTGTCCCATACGTAAGCAAAAGGTTGAAAGGTAAATATATACAATTGTAATTATATTGGATTGCATAACGCACAATCTAATTTTAATTTGAGTTTTCAATTTTATTGCTGTTATTTTCCTACAAAAACCATATCAAAAGAAGCCAAACAAATTCTATAATCCAACTATCAAAAATAAGCATCCATATGAAATAAAAATACAAATAAATGATAAAATAGTATTGCTGCTTCTATAAATAAAAGCAATATTCCACAAATAAAAACTAATATACGAGTATATACAGTATTTATTATTTAGTATTCAACAAATTTTTTCTAAATACTATCTATTTTTCTTTGTTACACGTACTTTATTTTTTCACAAATACTCTTAATGCTCACGTATTGATTAAATACTTCTTGTCTGTGCATCAAGGTGGTTTTCCAAAACTACTGAAAACTTATTTATTTCATGTAGCATAAACCCATAAAATACTTTATTTTTTTTTTCATTGACACGTGTTCTTAATAATAACTAGGGCAGTGATTATTTCGCGGCGCGACATTCGCGAATTTTTATGGGGTTTATGGGGTATACATCGGGTGGTGGTTGGGACCACAATTGAAAAACTTAAACACTGAAGAAATAAAAAAATAAATAAAAAGAAAGTTATGGAGATTGTCGCGGTGCATTGATGCATTAGGTGGTGGTGGGAATTAATTCTTGTGGTGATGGAAAAATTAATCTGTCTAACTACTATACCTACTATATCTGTCTAACAAGGCGAAGATATAATAGAGTTGAACAATTTAAAATTTACTTGCAATTTTAATTAAAAATTAATCTGTCATCAAGATTACTATAACTGTCTAACAAGGCGAAGATATAATAGAGTTGAACAATTTAAAATTGCAAGTAAAGACCATCAGATTTAATTAAAAATTTATTTGTCATCAAGATTACTATAGCTGTCTAAAAAGGCGAAGATATAATAGAGTTGAACAATTTAAAATTGTAAGTAAAGACCATCAGATTTAATTAAAAATTAATCTGTTATCAAGATTACTATAACTGTCTGTTAACTCCACGGGGTTATGGCGTCAGTGAGTTTGCCACGGTCAGAATTTTCAAGGGGAGTGAACAGGCTGATTGCCGAAGGCGACTAGTATAAAATATATTCGCGAATTTAAGATTTTTTATTGCCTAATTTCTATTATAATTCTTGCTTCGTGAATTTTAGAGTTTTCTCGGAAGTTCCGCGAACATTAACTACAGTAAGTCAACGGACCTTTTTAGACGACGAATAATTGTTTGCTTTTTCGTTCATAGAAAGCCAAAGAACTTCGTGTCAGCAAAGTTTAGAATACGAAAAAATTTGCTTTCCTAGCTATACATATAAAGTCACCATCCGTTCTCTGTCAATAGCCACTATCAATGTCGTCGACGAACGGTCCTTTTCTAAATTTAAAAACGCATTGCTGGACAACAGAGTCTGCATGAAAGAAGAAAACTTGTGTATGTACAATATAATGTATCAAAACGACATCTGCTTAAGACGGTGGACGTTGAATTTTTTTTTATTTATTGACTTAGAAACATGAAAATTTGTATAAATATTCTTCTTAACATTGCTATTTTTTTTCAATTTTTTTCAATTTTGTTATAGTTTTGTATTTTTTTTTAATTTAATTTTTTTTAACGAAAATTTGAAAATGCACTTTGCGTGTCATTTGTTCACATGTTTGATTCATTTTGCATTATGATCACTCAAAAATACATTATGAACAAATTTGGGTAATCATTTTTAAATCCCCTAGAAAGTTAATTTTTAAAAATATTTTTCTGCATTAAAACTTAATTTTCATCATTTAATTGGGTTATTATTCACTTTTAATTACTTTAATAAAGTTAAAAATGTATACCCAGTTTCATTAAAAAGTATGAAAGGTGTCTTCTTACCAAATTTCATGCATCTCAAACTAAAATTAAGACGCGTGGAGCATTTTAAAAATGTAAAACCTTTGAAAATTCCGTTTCGAAAAAAATGCATTTAACCTTTTGCTTACGGGTGGGACAGCGTCCATCCCAAACGAAGAACCTCCCCAAAAGACCGATATTTGATATACTGTATCCCAAACAGTTCGATCCCCCCTTTGCAGACATTGGCGTCCATGGAAATCGCCGGCAGAAGCATTGCACCTGCTGCAGCAGGTACTGCAGCATACTGACATCAAGTAAAATTGAATTTAGCTAAGTGTTTACAGAAAGTTTGAGAAATGGGAAAATTATTTATTTTCCCAACATACATAATATAATGCGCACAGAAAGGATTGTGACGTGGCAGAAGATTCGAATTTGAGTTTTCGACGGAAGAACACGTTTCAAGGATTCGAGCGTTTGTGAGGTGTGTGTGCCCCCGTGTGTATATGTATCAGAGTTGGGCAAAATTCATTTAAAATGTATTTTTGATACAAAATATAAGGGGTTTTGAGGCATTGGGGAACAAAATACTTTTCAAATTAAAAAAAATCCCAAATACAAAATGCATGTATTTTTAAAATACACTTCAAATACAAAATATATTTTAAAATATTAAACATTATTGTGTATTGTACTGGATTGTTAACTTGGACAAACACAATTGAGGAATTTATTTTTAAAGTGAGAAAGTAAGATGTTTAAAATATCTTGATTTTTGGCATGCCCATTGAAAGGCTTACAAAACTTAATAGAATTTGAAGCTAAATACATAATCGCTTTGTATGTGCTTTTTATTCTAAAACGAATGACAAACTTTAAAATGTTAGCTTCAACCATTCTCAAGATATTGCACTTTTTTAAATGTAGATGCATTTAAAAATACATAATTAACAGTAGTAAGTATCATCAAATATATAATACTTGAAGAATAATTTGGCAATATTGGGGACTCATTTAGCGAAATACCGCCAACTTAGCGACTTTTAATGTGGGAACAAATTGATCAAAATGCCGTAAAAAATTAACGCACTGAAAATGACACCAAATGGATGAAATTACAATTAACATATTTTAAAATAAAGAAGTATAATGCTTTGTAGATGTTAATAATATACTATATTCTATCCTTCCTTTCTACCCCTATCCTACCTACCTGAAGGTATGAGGCATCTGTTTGGACGGCAGGGACTTCATTGTATTAAATGAGTCAAGTTATATTTGAGCGAAATATAAGTCAATTTCAAAATAATTGTATATATTGTCATCCAGAAAAGTGCCAAATACATTTATTATCTTGAGGTGATGTGTGTGTGTGTCCATGAATCTGTGGATGCAATATCTCACGAACAAATGGAACGTTTCAAACGTATTTTGGGATTATTACAATCAGCGAATACTGGAAACTTATTGATTTTAAAAGCGATCGAACTTTGGGAAGACCCCCAAATTTCCAAATGAAATTTTTAAAAAATCATTAAAATATCAGATCCTTTATTAATGTTACATAAATTATCATTTCTTATGCAATTTTTCATTAGAAAGAGAATTGCATAAATTCCAGAAGGCTAACATGAAGCGTTCTTGAGATATTACATGTTTTTCTAATAAATTTATCGAAATTATTACATAAAATAAAAAAAATGTATTAACTATCGCGAAATATGTTCACTTTTCATGCAATATTATGCGACCCATTTGTTAACAATATTCTTGTGGATCTAGCTCGTTTTATTCACTGAAGAAGATACTTGTATAATAGTTTTGTATTTTTACCACCAACAATTCGTCAATAGTCATTTATATATAAGGAAAGCGTCTTCGTTTGTGTGGAGTTTCGTCCTTTGGCAGTACTTTTGGCGAACTTAGCTACTCATTTAGCGAAGTATCACTTACTTGGTGATATATGGCTCCAGATAGACGAAAATACAGTCAAATTTGCAGAAATGACGCCAAATTAACGGAAATGGCGCCTAATCGATGAATTAATTATTGAAATATTTATATGGAACATATTTCTTATTGCGAATACTATCAATATTGATAGTAAAGTACTTGGATTATGTAGGGAAAGTTACGTGCTGTTCATATCGGAATTCTTGTTCATATTTCTATTATGTGGGACATTCAGTTCATATTTCTATTGTATGAGACAGATGGGAGTATTCGCCAACATTGAAAAGAGTGCATCTATTGACACTATCGTATATTTCCAGCTATAGTGAACTTTCTGCAATTTTATCTCAAAAACAACTGATATGAAAAAAATGGTATGAAAGCATGGAATAATGAAGTACATTACATACAATATCACGATTTGTAAAACACTGCGTTAAAAAATGGACACACGCTAAAATTAGACAATTTTTGTGTTAAAAGAGTAAGTTTATGTGTACATATGAAGATTTAATGTGAGTAATTATATGTGAGTGTACCATTTAGTGACAGGTGGGCCTTGCAGTAGCTTCAGGAGTCTCTGACTTCAGGAAATTTTTTGTAAAATCTCTGAAAAGCTTAGAGTTTCCTGAAAGAAAACGGCTGACTTTTCTTAATTTTTCCTCTAAAGCAAAGAACATTTGTAAACTATTTTTGCAGTGTACTCTGTGGAGTTAAAGGGTATTAAAATAGTATATATCTGCACAAATCAGCCGATTGCATCTAATTAATCCATGCGACTGAACTCAAGACAACTCCAAAATAAAAAATGCTTAAATAATTGAGAATTTTGGGAGTAAGACGTGGAAAAAGATAAAGAATAATTTGGAGAAAGAAAACTCAAAGTTAAGTTTTTACTTTTCTACATATATAGTATAATGTGTAGATTAGAAGAAGTATTGTGATGGGGTCGAAAATTACAATTTTGAGTTTTCTAGGGAATAGCACGTTTCAAGTGATGTGTATATGTATATATATGAGTATATCCAGGGTGTCCGATGCTATCGGTGCCCAATGGTTATTTTCTCAACCGTTAGTCACAGAGATACACTTTCAATTGCAAAAATGTTTTAAATTTTGAAATATATTATCTTAGAAACAGTTTAAATCAATAAATGCATTTCTGAAAGTAATATGAAATATAAATTTTTATACGGTCCCCGGTCCTACCAATTATATTCAGAAAAATCATCCGCATACAATTTTATGCAAAATAAAAAAAAATCATCCTTTTACGACCAAAATTGACCGACTTATAGCTGTTTGAAGTTGGAGCACTTTTTGTGCTGAGAAAAGGTCAATACGATTCCTGATTGGTTGGTTGCCCCTGGAGAAATGGTCAATATGTGTGAGGATGATTGTATGAGGATGATTGTATATATTGTATGAGGATGATTTTCCTAAATATAATTGGTAGGACCGGGGGACCGTATAAAAATTTATATTTGGCATTTCTTTCAGAGATATATTTATTGATTTAAAGATTTTTTTCCTAAGATAATAGATTTTAAAATTTAAAACATTTTTGCAATTGGAAGTATATCTCTGTGACTAACGGTTGAGGAAATAGCCATTGGGCACCGATAGTACTGGACACCCTGTATGTATATATATATGTGTGTGTGTGTGTGTGTGTGTGTGTGTGTGTATTAATGTGCCTGTGTGCGTGTATGTTAGCGTGTGTGAGTGTAGGTAAATTAATGTGTCTGTGTGTCTCACGAAAGAAAAGAGTGTTCCGGAAAAAAATAGTACGTTCATTAGAATCAGTGAATACTGGAAACCTTTTGATTTGAAACTCAATCGAACTTTCGAAGACCTCTCAATTTTCGAATGAATTTTTGAAAAAAATCATTAAAAAAAGCAGGATATTTAATTATGTTATATAAACAATCCTTTTATACGTAATTTTTTATTAGAAAACTAATGACAAAATTTGTTGATACTAGCTTGAGCCGTTATCGAAATATTGAACGTTTAAAAAAAAAGTCTAAAAATTGACATAAAACTCTGTCTGCAGCCTTCCAGATAAATTTGATTACTTTTGCAACAAATTTGGCGAATGTTTTAAAAATGGAGACAAATTACAAAATCGTTGCAAAAATTGCGCTAAAGTTACGAAAATGAAGCTAGATCGATGAATTAATGATTAACATCTTTTAATATGTAAATTCTATTGCTTAGTAGATGCTAGTAGTATTTCCAATTGACAAGTGAGATTTGCGCTAAATAAAAATCAACTGGCTACTTCAAAATGATTTCACATGTTGTCATCCAGGAAAACTCAATGTTATTGTACCATTCAATGTTAAAACATTGTGCCGCGCGTTTTATGCATCAATGATGCATGTCGCTGCGCAAAAAGTAAATTTTTAGATTTATGTAGAGAATGACATGTACTGCCCACATCTTTTTCCTTTTTTGTATTTTGATACTAATTATGATACGAATGCGTACTGATTAGGAATCTAATAATTATATAATGTATAAGAAAGTTGAGTAGAGATTTAGACGTTTTATGGATCATTTTCTCTTTGCATATGAGAAGATCGAAAGTTATAAACTTTGTAGAATTTGAATAAATGCGAGATAACTCAACAAAGAAAATGAAATGTAAATTTTACTCAATTGAAAAGTTTTCTACACATCGAGTTTGAGGTCAGAATTCTTTGTAAAAACACCATTCTTTACAAATCACAATTTACATTGTATAACATTCTTGCCGCTAAAAGGCGTCATTAATTTGACAGTTGAAAATCAAATGACTATTTGATTTTCTATTATTTTTGTGGTATTGTTTGGATAGTGTCTCATGGTGAGTTTATAAAATGTTTCTCTTGAGTTCATAGACCGTAACGAATTAATGTTTTTAGTTCTTTATTTACAATGTATTCAGCCAAGCGTTGATTTAAAAAAAAAACTTAGTAAAAAAAATGAAGTGAAAGGAAATTAATTTTTGTAAAAGGAAAGAATTCATTTTGTTCTGTGGTTTTCGTTTTCAAACTAAGTTTAACACAGCCAATTCTCACCAGTCATTCAATTATTAAATGCTCATTTTTGTATTTAATAATTTTACTTTCTCAAACTATTGTATATTGTTTTCCCGAAAATTTTTGATTTCGAGATTTGGATGGGCAAACGATAAACATGTTTCAAGACCTCCTGCACACATTTTGAACACTTTTGGAAAGATGCCCACCTATGTGTATAGATGTGCGTGTGTGTGCATGTATGTATGCATATATATATATGTGTGTATGTATACCTATATATACGTGTATATATGTATATATATATATATGCATGAATGATATGTATATACTATATAATATGGTGTATATAATATGTAATATGCATGAATGTATGTGTGTATATAATATGCATGAATGTATGTGTTGTTGAGACCCAGACCGTCCGACCTACCAGAAAGGTGTAAGATGAATGTATGTGTGTATATGTATGTGCATGTGTGTATGCATGTGTTTGTATGTGTGTGTATATATGTATGGATGTGTATTTACTTGTGTGTGTGTTTATATGTGCATGCGTGTATGTATGGTGTATGTCCATGTCTACGCATCTGTGTGTGTATTTATGTGCATCTGTGTGTGTATCTATCTTTTATCACTGTGTGTGTGTACAATAAACCAAGAATGATTGCACCTACTAAAATTAAATTTTAGGCGTTGATGCGTTACGTGAAAAACTAGATTTAGACAGAACTTTTAGTCTTTCTTAATTTTAAGTTTTTTGTAGCATTATTTTTTATACAAAATAATAATTCTCGAAAAAATTTGGTGTATATAGTATATGGCGGCATTGCTAATTTGAACTATACGCTTTGAATGTTAATGGTATCAAAATAGTTTAATACATATAAGTCACATGAGTTCAGTTAATCAACGTCACTAAGCTGATGCCAATATGAAAAAAAATCTTTTAAAAAATTTTTACGAAATAATTTAACACTAACATTGGATGCAGAATCAAAAAACTATATATCTTTCTTATTTCTCCTAATATACAAAGGCAAAATATTGTGATGGGGTTAAAAATTTCGGAAAACTCAGATTTCGATGGATCTACACGTTTTGAGCATATTTGAATGAGTCAATTATTTTGTAAATGGTGTCTGTTTGTGGGCCACGATATCGTTTAAACAAAGGGATAAAATTGAACAAATTATCAATTGGCAAAGGCTTATGAATTTTCGAGGTGAACTAACTGATGAAGGGAAAGCTCTAAATTTTTTGATAATCGAAAAAATGTTATTAAAGATATAATTAGGTATAAAACAGAGGTATTAAAAACGTAGCAAAAGTATCGGATTTAGTGTGCAATGCTTATTCCAAGTTGACTTTTATTATTTAGTATATAATTGACATTTTCCGTTTGCGAGACATTTTAGGCTTTTTACTCTAAAATGGAATTATTGATAAAACATTAAAGTAAAATAATTATTATAAAAGGGACGAAATCTTTGTAAATACTTTTATCCCGAAATAAATGGACACTATCACGTTGAAATTATCACGCAAGCTGTTGTTCACAAGTTAATAAAATTTTTAATTTTTCCAAATTAGAGCATTTTTCTGAATGGAAATTAAGCCGTTTTTTCACTGTTAAAAGATGAACGTGGATGTGCAACTTTACTGGCACTATAAGTGGAATGTGGCCATAGATTTCATTGCAGATATTGTTCGTCTTGATGTGTACTATTCTCCCCCCCCCCTTTTTTTTATTGCTGAAAAAGTTTACAAGTACCCTGTATATGCACTCGTGTTTAGAAGTTATCATAAATCGTTTGCAAGAAAATAGAAATTTTACTTTTTCACAGGGATCGTGAAATCTCTTAACTAGAACAATCCAAATATCAAAATTAATTAAAAATTATTTTAATCGGAATTATTTTAATCAGAAACAGCAATGAAACTGAACTATCAGCGAAATTGAATAAATTGCTATACGTGTACAATCAAAGCAATTGCTGCACTTGCTAAACTGTTTTGTTTTTATCCACAATTTCAAGATTAAAATATTAAATTAAATACTCATATTCAATACATAATATCGTTGGATTCAGAAGATTGTATAAAAATGTATTAAGCCTAAGTCAAAAAATCAATATTTTCGAGATTTCAGCTTACCATCTACCCTTAATCAGCAACGCCGAGTGCCAGCAATTCAAAATTCAGAATTATGTTCCCAGAACGCAGAGATAGCAGTACAAAAACAGCACCAAAATACCCAGCTATTAAAACTATTTCAATGCCCGCATTTTCTAAACAATTGTTATGAAAGATTTCCGAAAACATCATTGACCAGATAATGACCGCTTGGAGAGGGGAGTCACTAAGCGGTCATCAACTTTTAATTCAATTAATTTTTTTTTTTTTTTTTTTTTTTTTTTAATTCAATTAACGTGGCAACAACAGATCGAAATCCAGTTACAGTAGCCACACAAGCCTCCATGCCTTATTCGGGATTCGAACCCGAGCCCTCCACACAGCAGCCGAACACGCTATCCACTACACCACCTGGGCGGCAATGGATGGCACGTCGGAAGTTGAATGATTTGTATATCAAAAGAAAGTTTTATATTAGTTGTTTTTCAACATGCAAAATATTCCACGAAAATTTGTTTTGTCCGAAAAATAAAAAAAAAAACGATTTCAAAACTGAATCTGGGACTTTTCTGTAGAGATAAGATCTCTATAGCAGAGGATCGAAACCTGTTCGAGCTCATTTAATATCTTCCGTAGTTATTAACTCTTCTTGTCGGGATATTCCTGTTGTGTCTTGGTGATCGTCAATCTCTTTTGTTGTTTCTCGTTTCAGATTGGCTGGATTGTTCTTCATGCTGCTTTCTGAGTGGCCTTTGCCTGCAATTTTAAATCGCCACAGCATTCTTGTTGTTTATTTAGTAATTGTGTACATAGCCTAAATTTAAATTCTTAACTTTATTTAAAATAACTTGTAACTCTAAACTCTTAACTTAACCTTTCATAAATCTAAACTCTGTTCTTTGTGTAACTACTAAATGTTAATCTTAAAAAGCTTAAATTTAATTCCGTAAAATTAATTGCAATTGTTTTTTCTGATGTATATTATATTTGTATTACACTACTGATTTTTGCATCCATGGAACTAACCATGAGGTTCCGGATTTTCTAATGACCCGCTTTACCCCTGGTCCCGCCCCTTTTCAGTTACATCCGAGCTCGCCAGTCCAAGACGGTCCGTCCCTGACTTCCAACCAGCACCCACCAATTGGAGTGCATACGCATATCGCTATAGCTACAAAACACCATATTATGGACATTTCATATTTTCTGAGGTGGAGGTAAGGGACTTTGAACCCAGGAACTCCGAAAGGAAGCATCTTGATTCTTGGTTTATTCCTCTTTTGGACTTCTGGTTTGTTGGTTCTCTTGCGATGACGAAAGAGATCCAACGTATCCTCGAAACAGCTGTATGCTGCATTATCATTTTATTTGTGCTTATATACGTTGCTCAAGTTTTCCTTATTAACTAGTGTTTGCGAATATTTAGGATGTGTGTTCAATTATTATTATATAATTGTATAAAGTGTTTTACCGAAAGAGCTAGTATCAATTATTCTTCGAAGATTACTCCTCGAAGGTTTTACCGGGTAGAACGCTCGTGGGGATGTGTTCCCCAGCTGTGGCAACTGCAGTTTTCCCAGGAACTTGTAGCAACCCTGTCTTCTTAATTTTTAATGTAGCTCAGTTTATTGCTGTCCTCTGTCAGATGAGGCACGAATAGAATTTTTCCTATTATTCCGTTCTTAGTAATAGAATGGTTTTCATAACTTAGGTAACCCGGTAAATGCGCCATTGCTAGTGTTCCACTACTGTGAAAGAACGTGTTCCTCTGCAAACAGTCCGAGTGCATTCATATCGATGTTTTCGTTCGAATTTTCTCGTGCTGTTTTTTTTGCTTGATTTGTTTGTAGCATTTTGGTACAAAAGTTGCTACACATTTTCGCAATTACTAAAAAAAAAAAAAAAAAAAAAAAATGAAAATGGCGACTCCTTAAAAATATTATATATGTTTATATTATATATATTTATACACTAAATAGTTTCAATGTATTGTGTCAATATTTTCTTAACACTTTTTATAAAAAAACGGTATACTTTTTTGGTTGGAGGTCTTGTATATCCTTTCACAATTATATGTGTCAGTAAAGTAAGCGCGCGTTTCCAAACTCACCGGCATCCCCCCTGGTGATCTAGAAGGCTGAATCTTGGCGCACTTAACTATTTTTAAATTTGTAATTAGAAAGTTTAAGGCTAATTTTTGGATTTTTTATAGGCGCTACAGAAAGTTGATTGTGTATGTGATTTATGGTTTTTATTAGACCATGCTTTATAGTTCATAAAACATTTGACATATTCTGCTATGAAACTTTGCAACTTTAATCAATTCTTGGCAATTTTCATTATCACTCGATCGTTTTACAGTAATTAAAAGTACTGCCGTAATCACAGTTTGAAACATTTGCAAGCATGTTACTGAAAGTTTCAGGGGAATCAGTTGTCTGTAATTCGGAGTAAGGTTCCTTATAGTTATAATGATATATATATATATATATATATATATATATATATATATATATATATATATACACACAAAAAAATAATGCTTTGGCAGACGATAATTAGCTGAATATTTCAGAAATAAAGCTGGAATTTCCATGAACGCCTGTCATTGCGGCTTTTCTGATCTAAATTATTGATAAATTAGTTGAAAAAAATGAGCAAAAGTTACAGAATGTTTTACAGTGCATTCTCAAAATGATCACCAAATAAATAATTCTATTTTTCCCCCCAAAAAGCAATAGAATTGTGATTGAAGTGCATTTATAAATACGCGATTAAAGTACCTATCTGCGCATCAAAACATGATTTAACAAATGCGATTTAACGACCCAAACAGTTGTATATTATTCGGATGATGTGTTATTTGTAGATAAATACACAGAATTGGATATACTTTTGGGACTGATGGAAATTAAAAATTATGTCTATTAATTGGAGGCGTTCGCCGGAGAGGTTTTACTGAAAATGTTTTATAAATGAGCATTGCACACTAGTGCTTGCTATGTACAGTTTTAATACTGGAACAGAATGGGCACTGGACCAAATATCATTGATACTGAACCAAAGATCTTTCGAAGGATTTACCTCTTAAATATGTTGAGTTTGTTCTCTTTTGTTTGGCTGAGTATCCAAGATTTGCTGCCTTATAAAACAAAGAAAATAATTTTATTACATAATAATGAAATTTACTGGAAAATAAAGACAGAACTTTACAAAAATGTGGATGACTCACGTAGAAATTTTCTCCGTCAAAGCAGAGTCCCAGAAATTCCTCGGCTAACTTCTAGGTGTATGTGTCTATTTGTCTAACTGATTATTACTCGGAGTTGTTTCAATTCCACGAACATCTTCCCACTTAACATACTTCAGAACAAAAGGTAACAATTAGCTGTCTTGACTTTTGCTATATCTCTCCCACCTCACAAAGCGTCTTGTACGTGGAGAAAGAGTCGAGATTGTTTACAAAGGGATAAACCAGGAAATAAAAAATACTTCCTTTTATAGTATGAGCCGCCCAAAAGTATCATTACTTGGCGGCTGTTATTTTAGTCGAGTTTTAGCTAATTGCGAAAGAAGTAACTATAGAGAGTTGAGCTTAGTTGAACGACCTGCAATTCTCAGCTGAATGGATGAAATGTAGATTGGATGGTTAAGATGATTATAACTACAAACTGGTATTAAATAACGTGAAAAACCCGTTCTTTAGTAAACTAGAAAAAATGAAAATAAATATATGAAAGTAGAAAAGGTAAACTATTTTGTAATATTCCTTAAAGAACAGTGAAAACAGCTGAAACAATAATTCTGTTGTAAGCAACTGAAGTTATTTATATATGTTGTACTTAGGTAATCTTGTATAATAAAATATGTTTGTATTTCTCTGTATATGTGTGCTGTCCCCAGCGGGAAATATAAGCTTCGTACGGTCATTAAATGTGATATAGAGGTACTTTATAACCCAGAGTCTCCCTGATGATTAATGAAGTCCGGCATAATTCGCAGACAGAGTCAAATTGCTAGAAGATTTAGCTCAGTCTGCAATGGCAGTCATAAACTGCCAATAAGGAATGTTACCAAAGTTTCGACTCCTGTTTATAGTGAAGAAATCTGTGAATCTCAACTAAGAATTCGACCATTGTAACCTAACATAATCTGAGCTCAATCTTCTAGTAATTTGAAAGCAGCTGAATGACCACTTTGGTCACTAGAGGTTCCCAAAACTACGATCTTACAGAATAAAGGGAGATTTGTGTGTGCGTGTAGATTTTAATGGCGAACAAATGGTGATTCACAAATGTGAAGAGTTTGTTAAGTTAAAAAAATTATCATTAATCAACGGATGGGTTAAGGAAATTATTTATTTCAGGAGCATTCTATAATATTTTAAGTAACTACTGTTAAATTAAAATCGCCAGATTGTACATCAATGTTTTTATATCATAATATAATTTTTGTTAAATGGTTTCATAGCATCGGGTCGCTTAGTCCACCTATCGTACATCCACATCTAAGGCCAGTCCTGGTTCTTACTTTGTTTTAAATATTCGGGTTCGCTGGATTACTGTTGAAAAGTTTCGCAGCATTGGATCTACTGTCTGGATCTACTACAACCACTTAGGATCTACTACAACCACTTAGTCCACTTATCGTAAATCTACAGGAGAGGTTTGTGGGTCTGATAGGGTCCGAACGTAGTTTTAAGTATTCTGGTTCCCTCAAATTTGCGTTCTAGTAAATAAAATACTGTAAAATAAAGAGAAAGTAAGGTATGAAGGAATGCAATTTTTATTCAAATACATTTGAATAAATTCTTATAATTTTCTTTTATTCAAAAGTAGTTTTACAATAAGTTATGCGTATATACACTACGTGACAGTGAAAATGAGACACCAAAAAGGAGTGGGCAGAAAGTGATGAAAATCGGCAAACAAAGAGAGACAGCAATGAACAATAAGTGATGTTTATTGCAACATGATGCACCTATACACTGAGCGATAACACCGTCTGATCAGTAGGTTGTATGACCACCGCGGGCGGCGATACAAGCAGCAACACGTTTAGGTACAGAGCCAATGAGGATGCGGATAGTGTCCTGAGGAATGTCTGCTCATTCCCTGTCAACCATTTGTCAGAGTTCGTCTTAACGCGGCGATGGTAGCGCACGCAAGCGAAGTCCAATCACGTCCCAGTTGTGTTCGATGGGTGAGAGATCAGGGGTGACTGGTGGCCAGGGAAGCACCTGGGTTCCTTGCAGGGCATGTTGGCTGATGCGTGCCGTGTGTGATCGGGCGTTATCCTGCTGGTAAATGGCATTAGATACCCCCCCCCCTGAAGGAAGGGTAGTGTCATCGGCCGCAGCACGTCATCCACGTATCATTGGGTCGTCATAGTGCCCTCAATACGAACCAGAGGTGACCTATCGTAGGCGATGGCGCCCCAAACCATGATGCTGTATTGTCGCGCAGTGTGGCGTTCCACAGATGCGACCGGATTGGACCTGTCACCATTTCGGCGCCAGACTCGGACACGGCGACTGTCATTGTTAAAACAGAAGCGTGACTCGTTTGAGAACACGACACTGTGCCATTCCGCCGCTTAAGTGGTTCTATACCGACACCATTGCAAACGGAGGCGTATGTGATATTGTGTCAATGACAGTCTTCCGCTGATTGGTCGCCGGCGACCAATCAGCGGATAATGGTCCTGGCCGATATGGGAGCATCAAGGGTGCCCTGCACATGCTGCAAAAAGGAGATGGAAGTGGCCTGCGGGGCCGCCAATGCTTGCCGGCGGATGCGTCGGTCCACGCGTGCTAACGTCACTCTGGTCGTACCTGAACCTTTTAAACGTGCCATATTCTCTTGTTCCAACCATCTTCGCCACAGCCTGTGCACCGTGGACGGATGTAGGTGGCTGTCCGCTGAGATGTGACGTATGGACCAACTTGTCCTTCTGAGCTCGATCACCATACCCCTCATGAAATCGTCTGTCTGCTGGACCTGCTTCGGTTGGCGACGGCCTGGCATTCTCTTATATTACACGTTTCCTCTGAGATAAAAACCATTACAAAATGATTTCCCTGGCAGACAAAGCGGCGCGACTATTGCCGATTTTGTAGGTTCCTTCCCTTATATCTCACTCAACGTGCGCGGGACAACTGCGCATTTCGCATCATTTACATAACTCGGTGAGCTGCGTCTACCCTGCAATTTGCATATTTTTCTGCCCACTCCTTGGTGTCTCATTTTCACTATCACGTAGTATATATTTTGAAGTTTATTGTCTATGTTGCTCATGTAATATCCCTTATAACCAGTTGTTTTCAATATTTACTTTGTCATAGAGCGCCAAAGTTTGTAGTTTTATTCATTGTGAAAGAGATTTGAATTCTACTCTTCTTTCTCCTAAGGTTTTCTCTTTCATTTTTTCGAATTCTCGTTTGGCAATAATTTCCTTCCTGGGTTACGTGATGCAACTATTTATTAACAGACACACTCTTGTCTTTGGTGTTGCGGAATTTTTGTCTCTATCTCGAAGAAGAAGACTCCGTTTTGTCCAATGAAACCCGTTAATACTTTTAATCAATTTGTTATAGGTGGTAAAAGTTTTGTCATACTATCGTTTTTACGAATCTTTTTTTCCTTGAAACATCTATTTCTCAGGATTTGTTATAGAAATAACTCTAATGATGATTGATTTTGGTTCAGAATCAAATTCAGGAACATAATAAGGTTCATTAAGGATTCCCATTTATGCTTCTTTTTCCATTTTGGTTCAAAACATTTCATTTTGTTTGAAACATTTTTTTTTAATGTCGGCTATAGATACAGTTTAGATGATAAGTGCTATGGATTTAGCATCCAATTCTGGAGGAGGTAGGGTGGTTCACTAAGAATTTTCACGTGCAAAATTTTTCTTTGAAATATCTATTTTTCAGTATTGGTTATAGATAAAGCTTAGATAATAACGGACATAAATTCAGCATCAAATTCTGGAGGGGTTAAAAATAAATCACTAAGGATTTCCTCTTCCGTTTCTGGAGATGTCACTTCCGGTATTTCAAAAAATTTGTATGACTGTATGAAATAAAATAAGCGAAAGAAAATAAAAACGTTTAAACCATTTGCTACAATAAGGTTCTTTCATAAATTTGTGCTTTTACGTGTGTTAATGAAATATGTTTATTGCAGGTTAATTTAAACAAAAGTTTGAATGAAATTCTATGTGCTAACAGTAATGTTCCGCATACCCTCTTACTGTATAATTTTTTGGTTGCAAATTGTTTTTAGATTGCGAATTCCTTTTTGGTTGCGATTTGTTTTTTGATTGTGCTTGTGTTAATGAAATATGTTTATTGCAGAATAATTTACATAAAAGTTTGAATGAACTTCTATGTGCTAACAGCAATGTTTCGCATACCCACTTGTCGTAAATTGTTATCGTTTTTCAGAAACACAAATAATCCTGATAACTTTCCACCATTACAACATTTAAGCAAAATTTAAAACAGTTCAAACCGAATGAAGGCTTCCTTGTCTTAAATATGAACATGGAAGCAGGTAATACTAACTCAGGGTGTGCCACTCTGGAAGTGGCACAATCAAGGAAGTGGTCAGCCAGAATTTAAAGTCAACATATTTAAACAGGTCATTTATTAAACGGAACAAGACGAGAGGGAGGAAATTCGTGGGTAATCACCGAAGAAATTCTTTTGTATTTCAGCAAAATTTAGAACAAAATGTTAAAGTAGTTTTACTTTGTATTTCATCACAATTTATATTTAATTCTCTTTCGAATTTTATTTAATTTTCTTTTATTTAAAACTTAAGGATAAGTATCATTTGCTGCATTAAAAATATCCGATCACTATACAAAAAAATCTGATGTGGGCAGCACATGATTTTCCATATATAATGCAATGAATTTACTACTTTTAAAGTTACAAAAATGTTATTCTTATAGTAGATACTCATAGTCCTTCCAAGATATTGAATTTTCTTCAATTAGTCATCATTTTTATTGATTTAGCGTTATTTTATCCTTTTGGCGAGATTTTCGTTAATTTGGCAACATTTAAAAATGCGCGCCAAGTTGGCGACATTCCGTTGCCAAAATCTCGCCAAGCGTTATGGACGGAGAAATAAGTTATGCTTACAGCGGATAAATGACTATTGGCGTTCAAATACAAAAGTATTACTCAAAGTATCTTTTCGCGTGAATGGAACGAGTTAGATCCACGAGAATGATGTCACCCAATTTATCGCATGATATTACATATGAAAAGTGAACATGTTTCTTAACAGTTAATATTTTTTTTAATTTATAGGATTTCGTGATAAATTTATTTGAAAAATGTGCAATATCTAGAGAAAGGTTTATGCTAGCGTTCTAAAGTTTATGTTAATCGTTTTCTAAGGAAAAATTACATAAGAAATGTCTATTTGTATAACTATATTAAAGGTTTTGATTTTTTGATGATTTTTTCAAAATTTCACCCGAAAATTTAGGAGGGTTCTAAACATTCGATTATGTTTTAAAACAATAGGCTTCCAGTATTCACGGATTGTGATTTTTTTACCAAATTTCATTTGAATTGCTCCATTCGTTCATGAGATATTGTCTCCACAGACTCACTGACCCAAACACACACCCACAGAGACATCACTTCAAAAATGTTCGATTCGTGATCAGGGATGCTTGAAACGTGTTCTCTCGTCGAAAACTCGAATTCAAATTTTCGACCCCGTCACAATACTTTCCTTATACATTATGTATATAAGGAAAGTAATAGTTGAAAAGTGTTTATGGCTTTGTTCATTCTGTCTGTCCGTTCGCATGATAACTTCCGTAAAAATGACTTTATCAAAATGAAATTTTAGTATGTTGTTGAGACGGTTTGTGGAACATATGTAAATGTAAATTAATAATATCACCCAATTAGTTTTGGATTGAACCCGGGTAGGAAAAATGAACTACGCTGAACTCTATGGGACCTAATTTTTCAAACATTTTTTAAGTGAAGATCTTCGAAGCTCACAAATTGCTTCGAAAAATGTAGGAAATATTCAAATTATCCCATAAAATATATAAAAAAAATTTCAGCAAAATATGTTCGATAGTTTTTTAAATAAAAATTAAAATAATAATTACACTTATGGCATCCATCTTTTTTTCCCAGTGTAAAAATCGTGATTTTTAAAGTTCTTTTAAATTCATATTTAGTGTTGCATTCGTCCTAAAACAGCTTTATTTTTGCGTATTTTCTGTGCATCTATATTCTGTGCCAACTCCATTAAAAAATTTTGAGTTTGAATGATCGTCAAACTTTGATTATTTCTACAACGAAGTTTAATTTTAATCGATGCAGAATGTAAATACGTGATTATAAGATGAGTAATATAAGAATTAAAGCGTGAAAAAAAATTTAGCAGCTCTGGAGTTTGAAATAAAAGTATATGAATGAAACATTCACTGTTTTTACATAGAGAGCTAGACAATTTATATTTCGATGAGGTCATTTGAATAAAGTATATTTTTTTCGATGAAGTTTTAAGTTTTCAAATATAATAAATTATTATAGCACTGTGATAATTTAAAATATATCAGCGCTGAATGTATCGCATTTTAGAGATGTTTAAATAAAATTGCATTTCAGTTGGAATGTGTTTCATAATCAATGCTTTATGCATGATTGATCATTCTTGTTAAGATATGACGTTGTCTAACACATTACTCTATACGAGTAAACAACAAAACAAATTAAACTAGATCTCGGAGAAAATTAATCACGTCGAAAAGTTTTTATGTTTACTACTGAATTGAGCATACACTGAATTTCATGTAAATTGCTTGGTTACTTTCAGAAATATGCTCCCTGGGGAGAAATAAAATACTTAATATTTCAAGAATAAACTCGTGATAATATCTAAACAAGTATGTCCATATACTTGATTAAAAATACTCGCAAAGCATTTACCCATTTGATATAATAATGAAAAATATGTAATAATGAAAATAAAGCCGTCTATTACTTTCCCCGCAATACATGGTAATGTATAAGGAGAGTATTGGTACTGTGTCAAAAATCGCAATTCGAGTTTTCAACGGATCTACACATTTCGAGCACTTAGAACACGAAAAACTATTTTTAGCGCGACGTCTGCGGTCTGTCTATGCAATGTATGGTATCTAGTATAACTCAAAAACTAATTCATAAAATTTCAAAAACTATCAACTAAATCATAAACTATTTCATAGAATTTTATGGATCACTTGTGGTTCATCCTGGTGTTGATTAAATTTTGGTACGATTCGGGATATAAAACCTGCCTTATTTTGTGAAATGGACCGCAAAAATTGTATGTATATACTCAAGCTAAAAAAACTAATAGACCAAACTCCACAAAATTTGGTAGTTAAATCACTTGTGGGTTATTCTAATGCTGACCAAAATTTTAGTTTGATTCGAGATTTAAAAAAAAAAGTCCTCCCCCCTCCCTTCCCCCGAAATGGCTTGCAAAAATTATTTATTTCCATTTTAGCTGAGAAACTAATAGAAAAAATTTCACAAAATTTGATAGATAAACCATTTGTGGGTTACAGTGGTTCTGCTTAGATTTTGGTACGATTCGGGATGATAGAACCTGCCTTTGTTTTGCGAAAGGGCCGCAAAAATCTTCAAAATCTGAAATAAATTACAACAAATGTATGAATTAAATGCATGTTTTATAAGTAATTTTTGTTCAATGAAAAGAATAAGACCAACCCCATTACTCTAAGATGGACAATTCTCGAGATATTAAAGTTTATTAATTTGGGGGAACTGAAGTCGTTTTTCACTGTAGTGATAACACTACATATTTAGTGAAATTTCTTAGAATTTAGTCCATTGAGGGTTAGTTTGACATTGACTAGATTTTAGTATGATTCGAAAAAATATAACTGACCCGTTTTTGTGAAATTGCCCGCAAAGATCGTGCAAATGCGAAATAAATGACTAAAATTGCTGAAATATATTAATAAAGTACTAGTTCTTCATGTAATTTTTAACAGCACAGCGAATAAGACTGATTCCATAATTCTAGGATGAGCCGTTCTCGAGATATTTTAGTGCTTTTGGAATTTTGAAGAGCCGAAGTTTTTAAAGTGCATTGAGTTGCCAAATGAAACGGACATGCATTAAAACTGCAAATTTGATAATATCAGAATGTTATTTTCATGTTATTTTCTTTAATTAAACGTAATTTAATTCTTCATGAAATAAAAAATAAGAAAACTAATTTGAATTTGTAGAAAAAGTCATGTGCTGCCCACATCAGATTTTTATGATTGGACCCAAAACGCATAATATGCGTACGCATGCTAGCGTTCTAGAAAGGATGTCATTCTGAAAATCACGGACTCTCCGGGATTGTTTACTTTTCCTATATACATAGTATAATGCATAGGGAAAGTATTACGACGAGATCGAAAATTCGAGTTCGAGTTTTCGACGGGAGAACAAGCATTCAACTCGAATCGAGCATTTTTGAGATAATGTCTGTGTGTATATGTATGCGTGTGTATATAAATATGTGTGTGTGTGTGTCCGTAAGTTGGCGGAAACAGTATCTCCCGAACGAATGGAATTTGGTACAAATATTACAATTGATGAATACTGGAAGCCTAATGTTCGGAAAATGCCCAAATTTTTGAAAGAAATTTGAAAAAATTTATTAAATAATCAGAATCTTTAATAATGCTACATAAGTGATCTACTACATAAGTGAATACTACATCTACATAAGAGAATACTACATAAGTGAATACTACATCTGCTACATAAGTGAATGCTACATAGTGAGTATACGTTTTAAGCATCCCTGAACTTGATTCGTACGGTTTGAGGTAATGTCTGTGTCCATGTGTCCGCCCTTGAGTTTGTGGAAGCAATATCTTAGGAACTAATGGAGCGTTTCGAAAGAAACTTTGTATAAATATTACAATAGGTAAATATTAGATACTTGGTGATTCCAAACTTAATTAAATGTTCGGAACAGCCCACAACTTTTGAATGGAATTCTGAAAAAATCTTTCAAAAATTAGAACTTTTGATAATGTTACATAAATGATTATTTCTCACTAACCGTCGTATTTCACTTCGTGATCTATTTCGTCCCATCTGCTATGCAGCAGCAAAACGCCCGCTGGAGTTCCACGCCGTATAGATTCATCCAGATCAGAGAGTCCGATTTGATCCCATTTTCCCTTTGCATGTATTGTAAATAAAGCAAAAACGTTTAATTTATATACAGAAAAGATCAAAATTTGGGAATCTACTTTTTGACTGACGCAAACCTCATAATCATTTCCCTTTACTCTGCATTTAAAGGAAAGTAATAATTTGTACGGAAGAAAAAAGCAAACCCACATAAAAGTAAATTGAAATCAGTTGCGTTGACCTAACTACGCTGACCGCTCCCCCCCCCCCCCCCCCTCGAAATTGAATATCCTGTTCAAGCAATAACCACCAGATTCTGACATCACACCTGAATAAAGAAGGCATCGAGTGAATCTACCTGACATCTCTCTTCACAAATTAATAACTTCTGAAGCCTGGCTTTCCTCATCGGGAACACAAAGAGAAAGGAAAGCAAGCAGTTTCTTTTGCTGAAACAGCTGCTGAAAGAAGTGCGACTGCTTCAACAATTAATGATTAGAAAACATTTCAGCATAAGGAGGTCACAGAGAGGGACTGTATTCGATCTCGCATCGTTGCACGTTTTAAATCTCGTTTGGGTTAAGTCGCAACCAACGAAATCAAGTTTCCTTCCTCAACTCGACTTTCTCATACCAGAATCCATCTTTAAGTAGCTTGTTACTTTTTTTTTTTTTTGAACATTTTGCTAGAAAAAATTTAAAAATCGATATCGTGGGTCAAACTATCACAATTATAGCATGTTATCCTTCATTTTAAAAGCCTTAAAAATATCTTACCAAGTTTGACAATGTAGTCCCTCGGAGGATACCCCCCCCCCCCTCAAGAGAGCTAATGACGTCAAGAACACAAAAATTGTATCTCGGCTATTTTTCACTAATATGATTGAAACTGTTAAGTTTCATGATCATTGAGCTATAAATGACTCCTTTTATGCATAATTATATCAAATTTTGTCCAATGTTAAGAAAATATAAAATTTCGAATAAATTTCAACGATTTCGCTCGAATTTCAAAATGTTCTGTCTAGTTCTAGATTTCGTGTTAACAAAGCGGCATATAAAGATTCACGAAAATCCATTTATATTTGTGGCAGCTATCGTGTACACAAGAAATTGACCACTGACAGACAGACAGATGGACATTACTCAAATAGTCAAAATGTATTCAGAAGCTCCTAAAAACATATATTGGCATCAATATCTCGAAATTGAAAATTTTCGTGAAAATCAATAGACGTGGGGAGGGGGTAAAGTCATAATTCCTGATAGGGGTCCAAAAGGAAATCCTCAAAAATTTGCAAACTAAAAGAAATAATATTATTTTATGACAAATGAAAAATGAGGAATGAATAGCCCTTTTTAACACTTTACAACAAAGTTGAAAAGTGTTTATGACTTTGTTCATTCTGTCTGTCTGTCTGTCCGTTAGCACGATAACTGCCGTAAAAATAACTTAATCAAAATGAAATTTTAGTATGTTGTTCAGACGGTCTGTAGGACCTATGGGAATATAAATGAATAATATCACCCAATTAGTTTTGGATTGAACCCGGGTTGAAACAATGAAATACATTGAGCCCTATGGGACCTAATTTTTCAAACATTTTTTAAGCGGATTTAAAATTCACAAATTGCTTCGAAAATTTTAGGTAATATTCAAATTGTTCCACAAAATATATAAGAAAAATTCAGCGAAATATATTCAGTAGTTTTTTAAATAAAAATTAAAATAATAATTACACATCTTATATGAAACGATCACGTGACCATGATATGAAACGATCACATGACCCACTTCAAAATGATATATGGCATCCATCTTGTTTCAAAATCGTGATTTTTTTAAGTTCTTTTTAATTCATATTGAGTGTAGTATCCGTCCTAAAACTACTTTATTTTTGCTTAAATTCTGTGCATCTACATACTGAAACAACGCAATGACAATATATTTGAGTTTAAATGCTCATCTAAATTTGATTATTTCTACAACTAAGCCTATTTTTCACCTATGTAAAATGTAAGCAGCAAAATATGTAGAATGAGTTGTATTAGAATTCCTGTATTTTTTTAACACAAAATAATTTAGTCCATGGAGTCTGCATGGCTGATATGAATGAAATATTAATTGATTTTATAAAGAGAAGGACGATTTTTTTCGATGAAGTTTCAAGCATAGAGTTTAATTATTTGTAGCTCCATGGTCTTAAATGAAATGTTTAAATAAAATAAATTATTAATAGTGTTGTGATGAATGAAATGAATGGGAGAAAGTTATAAATGAAATCCTGTTTTTATAGAGAGATCCAGGCGTGTTATTTTTTCTATGACGTCATTTGAATTAATTTCAGTTGTTTTCGATGAAGTTTTCAAATATAATAAATTATCGTAGTATTATGATAATTCTAAAACTCTTACCGAGGAATGTATAACATTTTAGAGATGTTTAAACCAGGCAATTTATATTTCAATGCCATCATTTGAATGAAGTTTTTTTTTCGATGAAGGTTTAAGTTTTCAAATATAATAAATTAATGCAGTATTGTGATAAGTTTCAAAATATTACCGAGGAATGTATTGCATTTTAGACTTGTTTAAATAAAATTGCATTGAAGTTGGTAAGTGTTTCATAATCAATGCTTTAAGCATGATTGACCTTTCTTGTATAACTATATATTAGCCTGCCCCAGTTGCCATAACATTTGCTCCACTTGTCGAATTACATAGCTTTGAAACACTAATCAAAACATGGTTTATGATAATAACCGGAAAATATATTTACCTAGTTGGTCCGGATTTGGCTTTAAATCCTTCATCGCTGTTTACTTTGATAGCTAAAAAAAAGATTAAATTTAAGCATAAAATATTTAAATTAAACACAAATATAAAACTGCTGCTTGTGAGAACAAAGAAAGCAGGCATATGCAAATTACGCGCCAAGAATTGTTTCGAGGGAGTTTTGATTCCTCTGCATCAGGTCAAAACAGAGTCTTTACTTAACAAACGTGATGCAAGTTTGGCTTTAAGTAAAGACACCGTTTTGAGCTGATGCAGAGGGATCAAAACTCCCTTGAAACAATTCTTGTCGAATAATTTGCACACGCCTGCTTTCTTTAAGGACGTACTAATTCTTTAAGGAAGTACTAAAAGTGTTATTTAAATTAAAATTACAGTGTAGAAATTACATTACAAATGACACGATAAAAATAATTTGAAATTAAAATGTTTGTAATAAAAAACCCCATCATAAACAGTTGATATAACATCATAACCAGTAATATAACATCATATATCCAGTTGACTAAAAATGCAACATCCACATCATAACCAGTAAATAATATCACAACAAGTTAATTAAAAGTATCAGTTGGTTTCAAAGACAAAAAGCAGTCTCCTTCTTTAGGGTGAAAAACAGAGCAACCGCACCACCACAAGCAAAAGGGCGTCCATTGTATGGCGGTGTGGTTGCTTTATTTTATTCTGAAAGAGGCTGCCTTTTGTTTCCAAAACGGATTAAGACGTTTGGTCAACTGCTTATGCTGTTGTTAACGAATTATTTGTTTCAGATTAGTTTAGACAGAAGTTTGAGAGATTTTTGTATAAAATTAAAAATATCAAATTCCAATCGCTTGATTCTCACAAGGTGTTACTCTGATGTTTTATATCGTGAAAACAGTTTGTTAGATGACTCCTAAATAAGAGTGGATAAAAAGTATTTACAAATCTTTCATTCATTTTATAATAGTGAATATATTAATTTATGGTTTTCTCTATTTCAGATAAAAAAACAAACAAAAAAACATGCAATACCTCGGGCGCACATGTTAGTATTTTGTAAGTGCCATCAGCTGTTAAATGAAACATTGCGTATCGAATAACAGTTTTTGCGACAATTCAACATTAAAAATATTTTTTATTTGATTTCGGGAAAAAATTTAAAAATTAGAGCCTCTGCATTTTATGGGATGCAATTTGGAGGGGTTTGCTTTAATCTCCGATCAAATTAAAAGATTCGGGAAATTATAGAAAATAAGGAGCATGATAGGGATCCCGTGGGATCGTAGCGGTGCACGTTGGATAGAATTAGGATAAGTCCCAATTAAGCCATTATGTGTCGCATAATTTGGAATCAGGAGAAGAAAATTTCTCCTAAGTAAAGGAATAATTTGGAATAAGAGTGTGTTCCGTGGAACACTGTCTTGAGTCAAGAGTTGAAATCTGGCGTGGAAAGGGGTGGGGCTACAGGGAGGAACTAAAGTAAAAAGATTAAAGATTCAAAGCACTCCAATGGGAAATGCTCTGAGGATATCAGGCAGACCCTTCATTGCTATACATTTATTCTTTAGTAGATTTACTGGTTTACCAGAAAAGGTTTTTGGAATAATTTTAGGTTTGGGGAATTTCTGGCACCCACGGTAGTTTGCGGGTCGATCACAGCCGTAATTTGTACATACGCATTTGGTTTCTGCTTTTTGGGGTCAATTTTTAGAATTGTGGTCTCCTGCACACTTCACGCATTTAGGGAGCAAAGAACCTCTACACGGTCCGACTTTCTTCAAAAATCAATATACTGTTGAAATTATCAGTAGTTATAAAAGGGGCGCTCTGCGGCGGATCGGGGAGGCGGCTCAGTGCGGCTCAGGAGGAGAGGCCCTCTTTGGGAGGAGGGTCCCTCTTTGGGAGGATGCCTCTCTTGAGCCACCTCCCCTCTTTGGAGTGTCTTCCCTCTTTTGAGAGGAAGCTCCTCTCAGAGGGTCTTGAGACCCCCAGGAGGGAGGATGCCCCCCTCCCCTCTTTTGGAAGTTTGGTGAGGCGGCACAACACCGGATGCCTCTCTTGGGAGGATACCTCTTTCCTAGTATTGCGAAAGAGGTCAAGAGGGCAATTGCGAAGTCTTTCAGAGAGGCATGATGACTCATACGGAGTGAGTTTCACTCTTGAGAGGGAATGTCACAATCGCTGACCTGAGGAAGGGGTTTCAAGCGATGTCGCAATCAGCGACTGACCTTTGACCTGAGGAAGAAGTTTCAAGGGATGTCGCAATCGAACAATCTGGAAATGACGTGTCGCGCCTTGGAGCTCCTTAGCACACGTCCTCCCTCTCTGCTGGTCAGCGACAGAGTGAAAGATCTTATCAGCAGGATGTAGTTAAAGCGCCCTCTGGCGAATTTTGATGAAGTGCTGCCATCTATCGGCATTTTTTTTTTTTCCAAAAGAAATTAATGTTTCACTTGTCAGGAGCTGGATTCGATCTTGGGTCCAACTGATTAGAAGTCGCGCGTCTTACCATCGTGCCAAAGCACCCGTGCTTTATAGGCAGTTAACTTCGAAGTGTACCTTATCAGTGGAAGTTAGATTATTTTTCAAAGTTCATTCGAATAGCGATGCAAGGGTGCGTTTTAAAACAGAATGTTACGGAGTGAATATAAATATGTATATTATAACACAATGATTTTTTTTAAAACAAATGTATACACAAACTTTAAAAACACGAATGTAATAATTAGCTAAAATTGTGTTCAGTGGACACGAAACTTGTATTCAGTGAATACTATTCTGAGTGTTGTGTATCTAAAAACAAATGTATACACAAACTTTAAAAACACGAATGTAATAATTAGCTAAAATTGTATTCAGTGGATTTTTTTTTTTTTAAATAAATCAATACGATTTTTATAATAATAACGAAATGATTTCGAATGTTTAAAAACAAATTGATTACGGATTTCCAATGAACACACAAATTGTGTTCAGTGGACACACAAATTGTGTTCCGTGAATACTATTCTGAGTGTTGTGTATCTAAAAACAAATGTATACACAAACTTTAAAAACACGAATGTAATAATTAGCTAAAATTGTATTCAGTGGTTTTTTTTTTTTTTTTAAATAAATCAATACGATTTTTATAATAATAATAACGAAATGATTTCGAATGTTTAAAAACAAATTGATTATGGATTTCCAATGAACACACAAATTGTGTTCAGTGGACACACAAATTGTGTTCAATGAATACGATTCGACCATTTTAAGTGTTGTGTATCTAAAAACAAATGTATACACAAACTTTAAAAACACGAATGTAATAATTAGCTAAAATTGTATTCAGTGGATTTTTTTTTTTTTTTTAAATAAATCAATACGATTTTTATAATAATAACGAAATTATTTCGAATGTTTAAAAACAAATTGATTACGGATTTCCAATGAACACACAAATTGTGTTCAATGAATACGATTCGACCATTTTAAGTGTTGTGTATCTAAAAACAAATGTATACACAAACTTTAAAAACATGAATGTAATACATAGCTGAAATTATGTTTTGCGAACAGGATTCGACCATTCTAAGTGTGTGTGTGATTTTTGAAAAATAAATCTAAAAGTATATAAAAATAATAATGGAAATTAGAACTCACAGAACGACGTCTTCACTACCCGCTGGTCAAACTTCAAATGAGTGATACACTCTCATTACGCTATTAAAAATTAGATATTATCTATAATGACGTCAGCAGTATGAGGTGTTGCCACCTATTTTTTCTAATAATATATTTTAATAGTTGGATACTTCAAGGGTCTGATTTGGTACACGTAATCTGAAATACATCATTTTAATGATATTACGCATTGAATATGATTTGGTCATTTTTAAAATGGTGGATGTAATTGAAATATCGAAGTTTAGAATTTAACAAACTAACGAATTTTCACCCCCAAAAATTTTAGCATTCAGTTTAAATAAAACCCAATGAATATGATATCACCATTTTAACATCGTAATTTTACTACCATTATAGAACTTAGAAGTGAGTGTACATTATTTTTTTCAGGACACCAACACATTTTAAAATCTATTGAATAGGAATAGACCATTTTGCACATACATGTACCTAGATTTCAACACCCGGTATTAAAACCTGCTAAACATGAAACGAGTAAGTATTGTGTGAGATTTTATCACACTAACTTTCAAACTTTTTAAATTTTTAAAAATATCCGAAATAGTTGTATTTCATCGGTAGACATAAATTGTATGGAACACATTTTTATGAAAAAAATATCTGTTTCGACAGCTTTTAAAAATAGATTTCTACAGTTGTACACTACGGTTCTAGAATTTTCTAAATACGAATCGACTGTTTGAACTACCAATGGTGGTTTTACCGATGCAAATATTTACAGGACAAATATTTCAATGAAACCGAACTTAGTTGAAGCTTCTAAGTTTGAATATTTAGAATCATTTCATATAATTTTTATATTCACATTGAAAATAGTTAACAAAATTGGAACTCACGGAGCGACAACTTACTGTCCACACTCCAAATGAGTGATACACTCTTATTACATTATTAAAAATTAGATCTTATCTATAATGATGTCATTATGTTGCCGTATTGCCACCACACAATTATTCTTTCCAAATTATGCATTTTTTCTTTTTTCTTTTTAATAACTTGCTACTACTGTCTTATGCTATCCATTTTTTTTTTTTTTTTTTTTTCATATAAGCAGATATTCCATATACCTTCTAAATGTTAAGTTATAATTTAAAAAAAAAAAGCATTAGAGATGTATTTTACGTCTGAATTCGTCCAAGTGGAAATCCGACAATTGCAAATGCATGATTGCATCCTCACATTTCAATAGACACCACTAAAATGTGTGGATCTTATTTTGAAAAAGCTGCTCTCAGAAAGAATATGTATATGAATACATATTTTCCATAAATATACCCCCCCCCCCCCACAATACACACAACATGCAGGCCAAAGACTCACCCAAAATACATTCCAAATCGGCTCTATAGCTTATCGCGCTTATCAGTGTAACAGATAGTGACCCAAGTTCATGTTCGCAAAGCGAGTTAATTGCAATGTTATTGTTTTAAGCAGTTCCCATATTTAAATGAAAAATTTATCAAATTATACAATACATACAAGAGCTGGAAGATCATAGCATTTCAATATTATAGAATACTCACGAATGTTTTTTTTTTCCCCATTTAAAATTATCAAATTTTAATGCAATTTGACAAAAATTGCACAATACTTAGTGTATGACTATCAAATAAGAGCTAGGTTTTATTGTTACAACAACGTTTAAGATCATTAAACGAGTATATATATATATATATATATTTTTTTTTTTAAAGAAGAATAGTATATAACTTACTGTTTTTAAGGATAGGTGATTGTTAACATTGAATTTAAATGAATGAGTGACCCTCTGAGACAAGTACAGTACATTGCAATAACATTAAAAAATATGAAAGATATGCAATTAACACCTTAAAAGAAACATGTAATGAGTTTTGATATCTTAATACGAGACATTATTGACATGCACATAGAAATGTCACAATTTTGTGGCTGTAGGTGCTCCATAAGACCCCTCTGCTCTTAATAAATGATCCCATTTGAATGTACATATTTAACAACACACAGAAAATGACAGGACCACAACAAAATTTTACACCTATTACAGAATAACTCCCAACTTCGTAGATTTTTAAGAAACTACAGTCGAATTTTCACCGATTCTTAGAGATTGAAACACAGCATTGTTTATGAATCTTCATACTTTAGAGAATGGAACATAAATTAGCATTTATTTTGAATGAATTCATAATTTTGACATTGATTATAAATTTATGATTTAAACTCTGTAAAGTGTAAATATCTTTTGTCATGAAACTCACGCTGTAGACATTTGATATGATTCGAATAAATCTATTTTTAATTTTTTATATTTTATTTTAAAAAGTGAGATTAGTAAACCTGTTACACTTGAATGCATAGATACATAACTCACAACAATATAACATTTCTTAAATGGAACATGCTAAAAAAAAAAAAATTAGCTAATGAGTATAAATAAGGAACTCAATTTGAAAGATAAAAACCATTTAATGAATCTATTATTAATGAAATACACATTAACCATTATCACTTGTACATTTAAACAAATAAGTTAAAATAATTTCCTTATCGCACTTTCATAGTCCTCTGATTTGAATGACTCGAAAAAATTTCTATCATAGCAGTAAAAGACTTCTTCACCACGCAACAAAACTTTCTTAGCAATGTTATTAATGTCAAGATTTAGAAGTACTTGTTCAGACACTCTGTCAAACATTTGTAATGGAGTGCTGTAAAGACATTCATGGTAACTTAAATCTTCAACTTGACCAACACAGCCAACACATTTGAAAAGTTTTCTTACATGACACATGATGTTGTCATGAATACAAGAGATTAATTGTTCAAATGCAAAATTTTTGTCACAAATAAGTGATGGTAGAAAGGTTATAGTGTTCTTTATTTTTAATATTTGAGCAGGAAGCCACTCTATAAATATACTTTCTCGAAGATGTATACTAATGTTCTTAACACTATTCTGTAAACATGCTATTTGATTTTTATCTAAGGTAATATGACACTGTGTTAGACAAAATTTTGAATCATATAATTGAATTATTTTCTGCAGCTGCAATTTTCCGTTGTCATTGAAACAGAACAACTCATTGCGACTGACGAAAGAGGTATCTACATATAGAATATTGAACGACCACAATTTTTGAGAAAATTCACTCCATGTAGCCGGTGACAGTGTAACACCTTCACGCGTAGGCTGTAATTCATTTCGATCGTTAGAGAGATATTTCCATATATACACTTTTAACTTCCCATGACGAAGTTTCAAATACACATACACATTAGAACCTAAATGCCAACGACGGAGTGCATCTTGCATAAAATCTGAAGAAGTAGATTCAGTCGAAACTGATTCTGCATTGGAAGATAACAGTCCACTATGTGTTAGAGCACAAGAAAGCAGATCATGAGTTGAGTTTTGAACCTCGGTGAGAACTTGTGAATTGACAACGGTAGATGTTTCTGCTGGGGTTTTGGAAGACATAAGATAGGTTTCTAACCAATCCACAGCAAATTTTTGTGAGGGTGAATTAATCACATCTGAGACAATGTCCACAGATTTTGTTTCTTCTAGGGCAGGAACAGTCAACTCCGCACTATTTACACTAGAAATTATTTGCTCGAGTGATGGCATACTTTGAATTTTAGACATTCTTTTTAGATAGTAACATCCAACTACGACATTCACAGTATAAGATTTATTTTTAAAACACTAACATCTTAAAACATTATAATTTTGTCACAGCTATGAGCGAAGCAAACCTATCCACACAACCTCCAAAGTTGAAATGACTTATCAAACAACTTCATAAGTATAATCACGTAACCTAAATCGAGTGTCGTGTGCAAACAGATCACATAAGATATGAAGTGATTAGAACTTATAATTTTTAATGAATCGTACAACATTAGATTGTGGTAAATACAATTGTTATCTACATGAGAAAATTTCTATATTATTTCATTCAGCTTCGAAATCATAGAGTGAAAATATGTACCAAACTTACTTAAAGTTCCGAATTTTAAATCACATTAACATTATATACTTAGAAAAATTTTATATATATTTTTATAACTTTAGGTGATATGTATCACGCGGAATATACAAGAATAACTATCAAAAACACGAAAATAACTAACAGTATGAGGCCTTCACAAGTCGGCATCCAAACTAGAAATGAACGATAAACACACTAATTGCAACAATTAGATGAGAGCTTATCAGTTCTTATCTTATCTAAGATTCCACATAAAATGACGTCATCACTCCAAAGTTCACAAGATGACGTCATTGGTCCAAGGTTCGCAAGATAGCCATTTGGCCTTTTAAAATTAAGAAGTAATTAAAAATCGATAGTAAAATTTTAATTACTTCTTAATTTTAAAAGGCCAAATGGCTATCTTGCGAACCTTGGACCAATGACGTCATCTTGTGAACTTTGGAGTGATGACGTCATTTTAT
The DNA here is from genome assembly GCA_951213105.1 of Amaurobius ferox. Taxonomy (NCBI): domain Eukaryota; kingdom Metazoa; phylum Arthropoda; class Arachnida; order Araneae; family Amaurobiidae; genus Amaurobius; species Amaurobius ferox. The sequence continues at coordinate 156,463,540 of OX578140.1, read as the reverse complement.
GTGGAATCTTAGATAAGATAAGAACTGATAAGCTCTCATCTAACTGTTGCAATTAGTGTGTTTATCGTTCATTTCTAGTTTGGATGCCGACTTGTGAAGGCCTCATACTGTTAGTTATTTTCGTGTTTTTGGTAGTTATTCTTGTATATTCCGCGTGATACATATCACCTAAAGTTATAAAAATATATATAAAATTTTTCTAAGTATATAATGTTAATGTGATTTAAAATTCGGAACTTTAAGTAAGTTTGGTACATATTTTCACTCTATGATTTCGAAGCTGAATGAAATAATATAGAAATTTTCTCATGTAGATAACAATTGTATTTACCACAATCTAATGTTGTACGATTCATTAAAAATTATAAGTTCTAATCACTTCATATCTTATGTGATCTGTTTGCACACGACACTCGATTTAGGTTACGTGATTATACTTATGAAGTTGTTTGATAAGTCATTTCAACTTTGGAGGTTGTGTGGATAGGTTTGCTTCGCTCATAGCTGTGACAAAATTATAATGTTTTAAGATGTTAGTGTTTTAAAAATAAATCTTATACTGTGAATGTCGTAGTTGGATGTTACTATCTAAAAAGAATGTCTAAAATTCAAAGTATGCCATCACTCGAGCAAATAATTTCTAGTGTAAATAGTGCGGAGTTGACTGTTCCTGCCCTAGAAGAAACAAAATCTGTGGACATTGTCTCAGATGTGATTAATTCACCCTCACAAAAATTTGCTGTGGATTGGTTAGAAACCTATCTTATGTCTTCCAAAACCCCAGCAGAAACATCTACCGTTGTCAATTCACAAGTTCTCACCGAGGTTCAAAACTCAACTCATGATCTGCTTTCTTGTGCTCTAACACATAGTGGACTGTTATCTTCCAATGCAGAATCAGTTTCGACTGAATCTACTTCTTCAGATTTTATGCAAGATGCACTCCGTCGTTGGCATTTAGGTTCTAATGTGTATGTGTATTTGAAACTTCGTCATGGGAAGTTAAAAGTGTATATATGGAAATATCTCTCTAACGATCGAAATGAATTACAGCCTACGCGTGAAGGTGTTACACTGTCACCGGCTACATGGAGTGAATTTTCTCAAAAATTGTGGTCGTTCAATATTCTATATGTAGATACCTCTTTCGTCAGTCGCAATGAGTTGTTCTGTTTCAATGACAACGGAAAATTGCATCTGCAGAAAATAATTCAATTATATGATTCAAAATTTTGTCTAACACAGTGTCATATTACCTTAGATAAAAATCAAATAGCATGTTTACAGAATAGTGTTAAGAACATTAGTATACATCTTCGAGAAAGTATATTTATAGAGTGGCTTCCTGCTCAAATATTAAAAATAAAGAACACTATAACCTTTCTACCATCACTTATTTGTGACAAAAATTTTGCATTTCAACAATTAATCTCTTGTATTCATGACAACATCATGTGTCATGTAAGAAAACTTTTCAAATGTGTTGGCTGTGTTGGTCAAGTTGAAGATTTAAGTTACCATGAATGTCTTTACAGCACTCCATTACAAATGTTTGACAGAGTGTCTGAACAAGTACTTCTAAATCTTGACATTAATAACATTGCTAAGAAAGTTTTGTTGCGTGGTGAAGAAGTCTTTTACTGCTATGATAGAAATTTTTTCGAGTCATTCAAATCAGAGGACTATGAAAGTGCGATAAGGAAATTATTTTAACTTATTTGTTTAAATGTACAAGTGATAATGGTTAATGTGTATTTCATTAATAATAGATTCATTAAATGGTTTTTATCTTTCAAATTGAGTTCCTTATTTATACTCATTAGCTAATTTTTTTTTTTTTAGCATGTTCCATTTAAGAAATGTTATATTGTTGTGAGTTATGTATCTATGCATTCAAGTGTAACAGGTTTACTAATCTCACTTTTTAAAATAAAATATAAAAAATTAAAAATAGATTTATTCGAATCATATCAAATGTCTACAGCGTGAGTTTCATGACAAAAGATATTTACACTTTACAGAGTTTAAATCATAAATTTATAATCAATGTCAAAATTCTGAATTCATTCAAAATAAATGCTAATTTATGTTCCATTCTCTAAAGTATGAAGATTCATAAACAATGCTGTGTTTCAATCTCTAAGAATCGGTGAAAATTCGACTGTAGTTTCTTAAAAATCTACGAAGTTGGGAGTTATTCTGTAATAGGTGTAAAATTTTGTTGTGGTCCTGTCATTTTCTGTGTGTTGTTAAATATGTACATTCAAATGGGATCATTTATTAAGAGCAGAGGGGTCTTATGGAGCACCTACAGCCACAAAATTGTGACATTTCTATGTGCATGTCAATAATGTCTCGTATTAAGATATCAAAACTCATTACATGTTTCTTTTAAGGTGTTAATTGCATATCTTTCATATTTTTTAATGTTATTGCAATGTACTGTACTTGTCTCAGAGGGTCACTCATTCATTTAAATTCAATGTTAACAATCACCTATCCTTAAAAACAGTAAGTTATATACTATTCTTCTTTAAAAAAAAAATATATATATATATATATATATACTCGTTTAATGATCTTAAACGTTGTTGTAACAATAAAACCTAGCTCTTATTTGATAGTCATACACTAAGTATTGTGCAATTTTTGTCAAATTGCATTAAAATTTGATAATTTTAAATGGGGAAAAAAAAAACATTCGTGAGTATTCTATAATATTGAAATGCTATGATCTTCCAGCTCTTGTATGTATTGTATAATTTGATAAATTTTTCATTTAAATATGGGAACTGCTTAAAACAATAACATTGCAATTAACTCGCTTTGCGAACATGAACTTGGGTCACTATCTGTTACACTGATAAGCGCGATAAGCTATAGAGCCGATTTGGAATGTATTTTGGGTGAGTCTTTGGCCTGCATGTTGTGTGTATTGTGGGGGGGGGGGGGGTATATTTATGGAAAATATGTATTCATATACATATTCTTTCTGAGAGCAGCTTTTTCAAAATAAGATCCACACATTTTAGTGGTGTCTATAGAAATGTGAGGAGCAATCATGCATTTGCAATTGTCGGATTTCCACTTGGACGAATTCAGACGTAAAATACATCTCTAATGCTTTTTTTTTTTTAAATTATAACTTAACATTTAGAAGGTATATGGAATATCTGCTTATATGAAAAAAAAAAAAAAAAAAAATGGATAGCATAAGACAGTAGCAAGTTATTAAAAAGAAAAAAGAAAAAATGCATAATTTGGAAAGAATAATTGTGTGGTGGCAATACGGCAACATAATGACATCATTATAGATAAGATCTAATTTTTAATAATGTAATAAGAGTGTATCACTCATTTGGAGTGTGGACAGTAAGTTGTCGCTCCGTGAGTTCCAATTTTGTTAACTATTTTCAATGTGAATATAAAAATTATATGAAATGATTCTAAATATTCAAACTTAGAAGCTTCAACTAAGTTCGGTTTCATTGAAATATTTGTCCTGTAAATATTTGCATCGGTAAAACCACCATTGGTAGTTCAAACAGTCGATTCGTATTTAGAAAATTCTAGAACCGTAGTGTACAACTGTAGAAATCTATTTTTAAAAGCTGTCGAAACAGATATTTTTTTCATAAAAATGTGTTCCATACAATTTATGTCTACCGATGAAATACAACTATTTCGGATATTTTTAAAAATTTAAAAAGTTTGAAAGTTAGTGTGATAAAATCTCACACAATACTTACTCGTTTCATGTTTAGCAGGTTTTAATACCGGGTGTTGAAATCTAGGTACATGTATGTGCAAAATGGTCTATTCCTATTCAATAGATTTTAAAATGTGTTGGTGTCCTGAAAAAAATAATGTACACTCACTTCTAAGTTCTATAATGGTAGTAAAATTACGATGTTAAAATGGTGATATCATATTCATTGGGTTTTATTTAAACTGAATGCTAAAATTTTTGGGGGTGAAAATTCGTTAGTTTGTTAAATTCTAAACTTCGATATTTCAATTACATCCACCATTTTAAAAATGACCAAATCATATTCAATGCGTAATATCATTAAAATGATGTATTTCAGATTACGTGTACCAAATCAGACCCTTGAAGTATCCAACTATTAAAATATATTATTAGAAAAAATAGGTGGCAACACCTCATACTGCTGACGTCATTATAGATAATATCTAATTTTTAATAGCGTAATGAGAGTGTATCACTCATTTGAAGTTTGACCAGCGGGTAGTGAAGACGTCGTTCTGTGAGTTCTAATTTCCATTATTATTTTTATATACTTTTAGATTTATTTTTCAAAAATCACACACACACTTAGAATGGTCGAATCCTGTTCGCAAAACATAATTTCAGCTATGTATTACATTCATGTTTTTAAAGTTTGTGTATACATTTGTTTTTAGATACACAACACTTAAAATGGTCGAATCGTATTCATTGAACACAATTTGTGTGTTCATTGGAAATCCGTAATCAATTTGTTTTTAAACATTCGAAATAATTTCGTTATTATTATAAAAATCGTATTGATTTATTTAAAAAAAAAAAAAAAATCCACTGAATACAATTTTAGCTAATTATTACATTCGTGTTTTTAAAGTTTGTGTATACATTTGTTTTTAGATACACAACACTTAAAATGGTCGAATCGTATTCATTGAACACAATTTGTGTGTCCACTGAACACAATTTGTGTGTTCATTGGAAATCCATAATCAATTTGTTTTTAAACATTCGAAATCATTTCGTTATTATTATTATAAAAATCGTATTGATTTATTTAAAAAAAAAAAAAAAACCACTGAATACAATTTTAGCTAATTATTACATTCGTGTTTTTAAAGTTTGTGTATACATTTGTTTTTAGATACACAACACTCAGAATAGTATTCACGGAACACAATTTGTGTGTCCACTGAACACAATTTGTGTGTTCATTGGAAATCCGTAATCAATTTGTTTTTAAACATTCGAAATCATTTCGTTATTATTATAAAAATCGTATTGATTTATTTAAAAAAAAAAAAATCCACTGAATACAATTTTAGCTAATTATTACATTCGTGTTTTTAAAGTTTGTGTATACATTTGTTTTTAGATACACAACACTCAGAATAGTATTCACTGAATACAAGTTTCGTGTCCACTGAACACAATTTTAGCTAATTATTACATTCGTGTTTTTAAAGTTTGTGTATACATTTGTTTTAAAAAAAATCATTGTGTTATAATATACATATTTATATTCACTCCGTAACATTCTGTTTTAAAACGCACCCTTGCATCGCTATTCGAATGAACTTTGAAAAATAATCTAACTTCCACTGATAAGGTACACTTCGAAGTTAACTGCCTATAAAGCACGGGTGCTTTGGCACGATGGTAAGACGCGCGACTTCTAATCAGTTGGACCCAAGATCGAATCCAGCTCCTGACAAGTGAAACATTAATTTCTTTTGGAAAAAAAAAAAATGCCGATAGATGGCAGCACTTCATCAAAATTCGCCAGAGGGCGCTTTAACTACATCCTGCTGATAAGATCTTTCACTCTGTCGCTGACCAGCAGAGAGGGAGGACGTGTGCTAAGGAGCTCCAAGGCGCGACACGTCATTTCCAGATTGTTCGATTGCGACATCCCTTGAAACTTCTTCCTCAGGTCAAAGGTCAGTCGCTGATTGCGACATCGCTTGAAACCCCTTCCTCAGGTCAGCGATTGTGACATTCCCTCTCAAGAGTGAAACTCACTCCGTATGAGTCATCATGCCTCTCTGAAAGACTTCGCAATTGCCCTCTTGACCTCTTTCGCAATACTAGGAAAGAGGTATCCTCCCAAGAGAGGCATCCGGTGTTGTGCCGCCTCACCAAACTTCCAAAAGAGGGGAGGGGGGCATCCTCCCTCCTGGGGGTCTCAAGACCCTCTGAGAGGAGCTTCCTCTCAAAAGAGGGAAGACACTCCAAAGAGGGGAGGTGGCTCAAGAGAGGCATCCTCCCAAAGAGGGACCCTCCTCCCAAAGAGGGCCTCTCCTCCTGAGCCGCACTGAGCCGCCTCCCCGATCCGCCGCAGAGCGCCCCTTTTATAACTACTATTATCATACCAATGAAATAATCGTACACAATTTCATTGGAATTGCTCAGTTTATTCGGGAGATCCGCGAACTGATTTGTCTACGCAGGTATACTACTGATCGCACACAGGTATTACTAAAAAAATGGCCGATTCATAGTCAGGGTCGCTCAAAACGTGTGAAGTCAGAAAAATGAATTCAGGTGCCGCATTTTTAGTCCTTTTATCTATACTATGTGGTGTATGGAAGTAAAAAAACTACAGTTAAGCACGCAAGTTTTGCCAAAGTTTGAAATAAAAATTAACTTAACTGCTTTATTAAGAAAACAGTGCTTGAAAGTTCTAAACTGCTATTAATTAATTATTCTTTGCAAAAATAATAAATCTTAGATTATTTAAGAAGTTCCAGGCAACTTTGGGGTGGGTTCGTACCCCCCCCCCCCCCCCCCCCCCCCCATTACTATACCCATTAGAAATCTTTAAAATAGTTTAGAACTAATGTCTTAACGCTTCTTTTTACATAATGAAAAAATATGTTTATCTGTAAGTTGTCTGTTGCAAAAAATCGAAGCGTCTCACAGCGGTGAAATTTGCTACAGGCTGATTTTTTAAAGTTCGAATTAGTTTAAAAGCTACGAATATTTAGAGCCGAAAATAGTCAACATTTCTACTTTAGAACCAGTTTTACTCCGGGCAGACGATAAAGATAAAATTATATATATTTGTCGAGACCGAAAAACAGCAATAAATCAATCTTTTTAGTTCGAAATCTAACGTATGTATCTTAAAAGTAACAATGTGTTTTGGAGCCCAAAACCAGCCTACTTCATCTTTATAGAGAGAAAGCAACCCAACCAACAGTAAGCAGGCTCCTGTCAACGTATGCTTGGCATTTATTGAACACAGTTTCCTGACAATAGAATTAACTGGATAATCCGACAATTAACTGGATAATGCGACAATTAACTAGAGTGTGGCTCAACTCGACTTTCTCATAACAGAATCAATTTTTAAATTGCTTGTTTTAATTTTTTTTTCTTTTTTTTTTTTTGGAAAATTTTAGGGAAAAAATTTGAATGATCTGAGTTAATGCCGCCATGAACACAAACATTGCATTGCGGTTATGCATAATTATGTCAAATAGTGTCCTATGCTGTCACGTTAAGGAAATGTAAAATTTCGAAGTTTTCGTTCGAAATTAAAAAAAACTCTATCTAGTTCTAGATCCTTCTCATAGCAAAATCACCAGATCTGAAGAATTATTTGATGCAGCTTTCGCGTATATAAGAAATCGATATGCGGATCAATATCAGTTGCGGAATTCTTGATGTTTCTTTTGTACACAAATCAGTCATTTTCGAGTTATGACACTTTACCAAACACTGGGGCGCGGTAGCCCATTGGTTAGCGCGCTGAAGTTGCACTCGGTAGGCCCGGGTTCGATTCCAGCCACTGCCAAAACTGCCGCCGTGTTCATGCGGAGTACGATCACGTTAAACATGTGGGTCCGAAAGTCCTTTCGAGAGGTTGGTGGTAGGGGAAGGAGGGTACGGTCCCTGTGGATGCCTCCCCCACTGGGTTCCGGTCTAAATTGGGTGGTACTTCCCGACCGTCCAAACAGTTACCTTACACCTTTCTGGTAGGTCGGACGGTCTGGGTTTCAACAACAACAACAACTTTACCAAACACTGTCACTTTTGTACATTATATGTGATCACTATCAGGGCTTGGTTACCGAAAAGGCACCGTAAGCACTTGCTTCCCTTCAAAAGATTTAAAAGGGCCCCCATATTACATCTCTGATTTACACATTTTTTTTTTTTAATTTAAGTTATTTGTTAAATAGTTAACTTAAATAATATCTTGCCCTACAGACAAAGAAGGAAATATTTTGGTTGTCTGAACTCAAATTTGTATTGCTTATATTTTAATTTAAATTTTAAATAGTAAACTCTTAAAGAAAAAAGGTGGCATGAGAATTAATATTTCAGTTTGAACTAATTGCAAAAGTAAACATTGACCACTAGTGATTAAATAATAAAATAGACTATGGTTTAGGAATTTTGATGCAGGCAACCAGTTTAAAAAAAAAAATCAGTTTGTTGATGAGAACTGTTAGTTGACCAGATCGATTACGATAATAGAATTTTTTGGGAATTAGTGTGAAAACGTTTCTTGGGCCATGCTCACCCAATCAAGATGGGGCCCCCAAATAGGGTTGTGCTTCCCCTAAATTTGGGGATTAATCAGGCCTTGTCTATCTGGAAATCTTCATATTAATACTGATAATAAAATATGAGCTGACGAATACATTATCAAAATAAGTTAGTGTATTTTTACTGATTAAAATATTGATGTTTTCTCAACTTAGTCATAGAGATACCTCAAAATCTACATTTTTTAGTTATTTCTATCGTTAAATTGAGCGAAGATTATATTTTTTTTACTTCCATTTTTTCAGTTGTATCGTTTTTGAAGTAACTATGCAATATAAATCAATCGCGACCCAGGGATTTTGAACGAATGCAATAAGGTATTCACTTCATTGCATAGGTATCTATTATAAATTCGCTAACCAAATAATTTTCATTAGTTTTACAGACATGTCTAAGGTGAACACTCAGGCAGGGCCGTAGCCAGGAAGAAAATCTAAGAGGGACTGTGCGGAATTCAAGGAGGTTGAGACTCAACAGCCCTAAAGGAGGGACTCCCTAGATTTCTGTTTCGGGAGGGAGGGGGGGGGGCGATAGGAAATTCGTTAAAATATTTAATTACAGTCTTTAAATGAATCAATCTATTAAAATATATTAATTAATTATAACTAAACACAGAATATTTTATTATTGGAAACCTTTACGAACTAGAAAGCTTATGAATTATTAGCATCTGCAAACCCTAATAGTTATTATTATATATATTTCAATCTATGTAAATCACTATAGAAATTATTACCAAAAATTTAATTGTATAGCCATATTTATAAATTAATAGTAGATTGTGAAAATCCATATTGCTGGCATACATCAATATTAATGTATAATAATTGCAATTGATTTTAATATAAGCATTAACTAGTATCGAAGCTTTAACTAATCGAATAAAAGTGCTAAAAGTTTATATAAGCCAATACATTATATAGACTCTATAATTACTCATCGAGTGATTTTAACTCTATAATGTAAAACAGTGAACTCCACAATAATGCAAAAATATTCTAAATACTATTTGTCTTAATTTAATTTCTAAAACAAGTATTTTTAAATTAAATATATTAATAAATTGTTGATCATCGTTTTAAACATAAATACGGTTAAACTAAAAAAAAAATTATTTCTGTACTATATCAAAGGAGTAATTTATAAAAAATTCTGAAAAAGCAATTTTTCAGGCAAAATTTGAATGGGAATTTGGAGGACATTTCAAAAAAATAAAAAAAAAATCTTATTTCTGTACTATATCAAACGAAGTAATTTATAAAAAGTTCCCAAAAAACAATTTTTCAGGCAAAATTTGAATGGGAAGTTGGGAGGAAATTTCATATAAATAATAAAAAAGAAAAAATGAATATTTTTATCGGTGGGAGGGGGCTGAGTGAGTATACATTTTGGGAAGCTCAGCCCCCCCCCCCTCCCTTTCCGTTCCCTGCAAATTTAATGGATAAATTTTTGAGTACGGATCATTTAATAGATGGGGGGGGGGGGGGGGAGAAAGAGTCCTAAAACAAATACTTGCCTATATACCAAGTTGTCAACCAAATTTAGTTTGGCACATGGCATTTCAGCAAAAAATATTCTGTTTGCGCATCTAATAGCTGAGACTAAGATTATTAATTATGTTTTATCATTGTTGTTTATTGTCAATGTTAGACAAAAGATAATTTTAGAATGTTTTAATGGTTAAGTTTTAACAAACAGATTTTCATGTCAAACAACTTTTATTTTTAACACGCATTGTATATTTGATTAAAAGAATACAGTTAGGATTTATACCAGACTTTTCTGTGTTTTCTGTATTTTACATAAGCTTACGTTTTGCGAATTTAAGAAATTGCGGAACAATTTTGAAAATGTGATAAGTCGTATAATACAAAATGTGTATTTTGTGTATTTGAGTTTCAAGTCTTACTTTGATTCGTATTAAGATTTATTACTAAATTTCTCATCAGCACAGTACAATAATATACATTCGTTTAACATTCCAAATATGTTAGCAACTTTCAATATTTCGCTCTAATTTACATATTACGAAGCTAAATTTGACATTTGAAAAATCATCACTAGCATTCATAAATATGTACACACATTTTCTTCTGTACAGTGGATGGCTAGGACCGTAGCTAGAAGCGAAATCCAAGAGGGACTGGAGTGAAATTCACTCAGCAGTCCTACAGGAGGGGCTCCCTAGAAACATTTTTTTTTGGGGGGGGGGGGGGCTAGGAGGTGCTCTATAATATTAAATGCTACTTTTTAAATAAATTACTCTACTAAAAATTATTATTATTAATTACAATTAGATATAATACTTTATTTTTTTGGCGACCACTATTATTAACCAAATTTTATGTACTTCAAAGAATATTAATTATCAGCATCTATAAACTCCAATGTTGTTGTTGTTGTCGTGTCCTTAACATTACATTTAAGGAAGAATGTGTGCACTGCTTCTGTTATAAACTCCAATAGTTATTATATATTTCAATCAATATAAGTTATGCTCTATAAATTATCAACAAATAGTTAATATATCAGCTATATTTAAGCTAATAATTGATTGTGAAAATCTATATATCAATATTAATATATTACAACTGATTTTAATATAAGAATAATTTAGCAGCGAAGCTGTTCATTAATCGAAGAAAGTTTCAAAAAGTTTATAAAAGTTAACGCATCATGACTTTTGACGACTCATCGGTTGATTTTGACCCTATAATGTATAACAGCGAACCCCACAATAATACAAAAGTATCCTAAATACTATTGACTTAATTTAATTTTTAAAAGTTTAAAATATTTTTAAATTAAATATGTAAATAGACAAGCATCACTATAACCGCAAATTCAGCTAAACTAAAAATTCTTATTTCTGTACTAAGCACAGCGAATTGATGTATAAAAAATTTGGATGACATGTTTGATGAAATTTCCTATCACTACTAAAAATTGAATATTTTTATCAGGGTGCCGTAAAGAGTATACCTCTTGGGGGGGGGGGGGGGGGGGGGCTCTGACTCCTTCTTGGATACAGCCCTGGGGCGGAGCCTGGGCGTTTTCAAATAATTTACGTTATAGATGGTTAATAGTTGTTACGTTATAGATGGTTAATAGTTGTTACGTTATAGATGGTTAATAGTTGTTACGTTATAGAGGAGTTAATAATTGACAAGTAGTAAGTGAACTTTAAAATACAAATTGATCAATATTGAAGAGTATTTGGTAACTTACCTGTACAAATGATTGGCGAACAAAATTGTTGGAAGTTTAACAACACAGCACGAAGTCTTTACAGAATGCACGCGATTGTTTACATTTATTTAAATATTTACTACCTGTAGTATCGATGCATGGTTTTAATGTTTACAAAATTTACACGACGGGAAGTCTCGGACCCAAACCATCCACGTTCTACGAGCAAGTTGTCAAAGAGAAACGTACGTGTAGAGCCAGATTTTCATCCTCTTTTCCCATTGGTTCAACGCGAGTCGCTGGCAAAATAAAGATCGGCTGCAAATGCAACCAACCTGTCCTTCATAGAAAAAAGTTGGGGGGAATCGCAGAGTTTGTATTTACTGCTTTGGAATGCCATGCGAAAACCGGTTTTCGGTTCCTGTTCCAAAGGTACCGAAAAACTTCATGAGTTTTACGTTTTTGCACTGCCGCTGCGAAAATTTCTACCTGTCCGATCTGTGCAACCAGAACGAAGTTGTCTATCGCTGGTTTGGCGTATTTTTACAATCGAAATATTTACTTCTTGTAATATATTGTATGGATATTAAATTCAATGTTAAAGCCGCTGGACTTCAATTTTTCGTTGTTTGTTAACAATAAAGGGGGGCTGTGTTTCTAGCGGGTTCGCGTAGGGGCTGTGTTTCTAACAACAAATGAGAAGAAGGAGAAGAAAATACAATATCTTCAGTTACTAATGTCATTATTGCGGACATAATAACGTCTGGAGTCGTAGTTAGGGTAGAGGAGAATGTAATTCGCGTGTAAAACGATAAAAAGCTGTGACTGAAAGTTGTTTGTCATTCATTATATAAGTTTTATGACATTATACTATAATCGGAAATAAACAAAGATATGAAATTAAGGATATGATACAATATTTTAGTGATTACATGTAATTCCAGTAGCATGTAATTTTAGTTAACTAGCATGTAATTCCAGTAGTTCACAAGTTTTCTTCCAGAAACTGTCCTACATAGGTAACCTATGAGGGATACTTTACTTTAAATTTCTTTCATGAACAATGTCACTGGTTAACAAAATGGCATCTGTTTATTGTTACATGACAGGCGTGGGCAGATCTTGCCTCTGTAGCCCGGGTCCCCCTCTACTGGGGGGGGGGGCATTGAATTGGTGCTTGTGAGCTTAGAGAGAGATGAAGTACCTCAATTCCCGGAGGTGAGGGCTTCCTGTGAGAGTTACCCCTTTCAGTTGCAAAACAGAGATCTTCCAAGAGATGTCGTGGACCAGATTTTGTAATCAGTGTCCAAAACCGTCGGCGACTGGAATCATTGTTTGGTATGCAATCTTTGGTCTCTACCCGGTGAATGGCTACTCCGACAATCCACCTGATTAATGCCTCGCTGGAAGGGATATTTGAACACTTAATTCACGTCATCTATCATGTAGAAGATCCAGACCACACGACTAATCTGAAGGCATATAGCAGCTTAATGTGTGGCCGGGTCATCTATGGCCATTTGGTTATGTTCTCGTGTTCTGCTTATTGTTACATAATTTGCGATAGTAAGCCCTAATAGTACTTTTTACGTTGAAATTTCGTTTGAATGTTCTCCATACTTTCGAAAGAATATCGTATTCGCAGATATCATTGAAAAAAAGTGGATGATTCGTATTCAGAGTTCCTCGAAATATATCCTTTCATCCTCATCCGAGATTTTTAACCATCTGAATACTTCCGTTTGGATAAACTATGTATAGGAGGGAAAATAAAAACAATATATCCCGTACAAAAGATGTAAATAAATGTAATAAAAACAATGTATCCCGTAGAAAAAATGTAAGTAAATGTAATAAATGTAATAAAAACAATGTATTCCGTATAAAAAATGTTTCCACAAATTGATAAAAATAGAAAAATTTCTGAATGTCTGAAAGATTAACAGAAATGATAACAAAATGATGGAAACGTTTTCTTAAAAGTAATTTTCAAAGTAAAGCGATAAAACAAACAAATCGGAGGTCTACTTTTTTTTTTTGCGAGACATGAGAAAATCATTACGTGGATGCCTATTCACGGATCACTTAACGTAAGAATCAACTGTTAAAGAAATGCACATTGACAACCAGTTCAGAGTTCAATTTTTTTTCCCGAGAAGATTTACTCCTTGTTATGTATAGAGAGGAAACGAATTAAAAGGCCATTAAGGAACTGTGTTGAAGAAATAGAAAAATTTTGTTACTTCTGATAAATGTAAAGAGAAAATAAATTGCCACAGTGTTTTAAAATGATGGGAAAAGTGTAGCAGGTCGTTATATTTTCTTTATTTCTTTATTTTTATTCCTTTCTTTCTTATTTATTTTTTGCTTCTTGTTACAAAAAATGCAGTTTTTGAAGTCGAATAAAGAAGACGTTTTCTCGAAAAAAAAAAAAAAATCTGATGTGGGCAGCACATGACTTTCCTTATATAATGCAATGAATTTACTACTTTTACAGTAAAAACAAAATAGGTTATTCTTATAGTAGATACTCATATTTTTTAAAAGATATTGAATTTTCGTTAAATAGTCGCCATTTCCATTAATTTAGCGTCATTTTTATCTATTTGGCGAGATTTTTTTTGATCTGGTAACATTAAAAAACTCGCCAAGTTGGCGACATTCCACCAAAATTTCGCCAAGCGTTATGAACGGAGAAATAATTTATTCTTATAGCAGATAAATGACTATTGGCGGTCAAATACAAAAGTATTACTCAAAGTATTTTTTTTTATGAATAGAACGAGCTAGGATCCACGAGAATGATGTCACCCAATATATCGCATGATATTACATATGAAAAGTGAACATGTTTTTCAATAGGAAATATTTTTTATTTATTTTATATAATTTTTTGATATATATATTTTTTAAATGTGCAATGAACGGTTCATGCTAGTGTTCTAAAATTTATGTTAATCGTTTTCTAATGAAAAATTACATAGGAAATGTCTATTTGCGTAACTTTATTAGAGGTTTTAATTTTTTGATGATTTTTTCAAAATTTCACTCGAAAATTTAGGGGGGTTCTGAACATTCGATTGTGTATAAAAACAATGGGCTTACAGTATTCACGGATTGTAAATTTTGTACCAAATTTCGTTCGAATCGGTCCATTCGTTCGTCAGTTATCGTCTCCATAGACTCACACACACACACACACACACACACACACACACACACACACACACACACACACACACACACACACACACACACACACACATCACTTCAAAATTGTTTGATTCGTGATCAGGGATGCTTAAAACGTGCTTTTCCGTCGAAAACTCGAATTCGAATTTTCGACCCCGTCACAATACTTTCCTTATACGTTATGTATATAAGAAAAGTAAAAATGCAATATCTTGAGAATGGGTGAAGCTAACATTTTAAAGTTTGTCATTTGTTTTGGGGGGTTCTGAACATTCGATTGTGTATAAAAACAATAGGCTTCCAGTATTCACGGATTGTGATTTTTGTACCAAATTTCGTTCGAATCGGTCCATTCGTTCGTCAGTTATCGTCTCCATAGACTCACTGACACACACACATACATACACACACACACACACACACATATATATACACACACATACACACACACACACACACACACACATACACACACACACATACATACACATATACACACACACACACACACACACACATACACACACACACACATACACACAGACATCACCTCAAAAATATTCGATTCGTGATCAGGGATGCCTGAAACGTGCTCTCCCGTCGAAAACTCGAATTCGAATTTCAGTTGGGCGGAAATTAGTCTGCATGACTTGGCAGCTTACTGTGGGCTGGAGGTTGGCTTGCGAATCATTCCGCCATAGAGCCACATCCGCAGAAGTACATTGTACATATTTGGTTCTAAGTTTAGCAGAAACTTTATCGCCTCCCTAGAATCATCGCGTTCTCCATCCGCTACGTTGGAAGGGTTGAAATTCATAAATGAAGGAGTTGATAAACTGTTTCTTTAGCCGACAGACGTATATGTCTATTTTAAAATTTTCAAGCAAAGTGTTACAATATTTGGTTGAAATGCAGAAGATTTTGTTTTAATGAATCTTCCAATCATAAAGGTCTGACGGCGCCATGCTAGCCATATAGCAGAACTCGCCAGTGACACACACACACACACACACAATCACTTCAAAAACGTTTGATTCCAGTGCAGAGATACTTGAAACGTGCTCTTCCGTCGAAATCTCAAAATCGAATTTTTGACTCCGTCAAAGTACTTTCCTCATACATTATAATATGCATGTAGGGAAAGTGATACAGAGAAATGTGTCCCGGCCACACATCTTGTTACCGTAAACCCTTGGGTTGGTCGTGTGGTCTGGGTCTTCAACAGAGAAATGTGTCGCTTTTTTGCTGTTTTCATCAAAGTTTTGATATAAAAAGTTCGTAAGTTCACTTAAAATATTGAACAAAAGATAATCGCCTTAGTTCAATGGATATTAGCTTCATCTGTCCAGCCGGAAACCAGAGATTCGAATCCAAGCTGTGAAAATAATTCTTTATAATGGCGTCTGAACAACTTAACTTTGAAGCATAAATTTTGTTAAAACTACCATCAGAAATAATTTGGAAAATTGAATATTTTGTTAGTTTAACAGCACAGACGATTGAATAAAAGTATCAACTGGTTTCAAAACAAAGAGCAGTCCCATTCCTAGTTTAAAATAATGTTAATCTTATATTAGATACTTATATTCTTCTCAAGATATTGAATTTTCTTCAATAAGTCGTCATTTTCATTGATTTAGCTTCATTTTTATCCATTTGGCGAGATTTCCGTTAATTTGGCAACATTTAAAAATGTCGCCAAGTTGGCGATATTCCGCTGAATTCGCCGTCGAAATTTCGCCAATCGTTATGGAAGGAGAAATAAGTTATTTTTACAGCAGATAAATGACTATTGGCGTTCAAATACAAAAGTATTACTCAAAGCATCTTTTCTCGTGAATGGAACGAGTTAGATCCACGAGAATGATGTCACCCAATTTATCGTATGATATTACATATGAAAAGTGAACATGCTTTTTAACAGTTATTATATTTTTTTAATTTATGGGATTTTTTGATAAATTTATTTGAAAAATGTGCAATATCTCAAGAACGGTTCATGCTAGCGTTCTAAAGTTTATGTCAATCGTTTTCTAAGGAAAAATTACATAAGAAATGTCTATTTGCGCAACTTTATTAAAGGTTTTGATTTTTTGATCACTTTTTCAAAATTTCACTCGAAAATTTAGGGGGGTTCTGAACATTCGATTGTGTTTTAAAATAATAGGCTTCCAGTATTCACGGATTATGATTTTTGTACCAAATTTCATTCGAATCTCTCCATTCGTTCGTGAGATATCACACACACACACATCACTTTTAAAATGTGCGATTCGTGATCAGGGATGATTGAAACGTGCACTCCCGTCGAAAACTCGAATTCGAATTTTCGACCCCGTCACAATACTTTACTTATACATTATGTATATAAGGAAAGTAATAATGTATAAGATTGTAAAGAACCTTGCTCCAGTCGGGAATAGAACTTTGATGTACGAACTGGGAAGGCGACGGTCTAGCGTTGAGCTACTGGGGACGAAATTGCAAGCTCTTATTGTCGAAGTAGATGTATAAGATCCATGACACACTGTATTTAACGTTGAATTGTACATTTGTGGCTTTTCCGGATGACAACATGCAAACTTTTTTGTACCCAATTGACTTATATTTCTCAACTCTAAATTAATAATTATCAATATTCTTTTCATCCTCAATAAGCAATATAGTTCATATATTAAAACATGTAAGTAATAAATTCATCAATTAGGCGTTATTTTCATTAATTTGGCGTCATTTTTATAATTTTGATGATATGTTCGTCAAGCTGGGGCTAAATATTGATAAGTTGGCGATATGTCATTAGATTATTCACCATGTATCAGCAAGTACTGCAGACAAATGGGGAGAAGAGTTTTGTAATGGATGTACTAGAAGGTATGCTCGTTATATGACAGAATTAAAAATTTTCATAATATCAAATGCAAACATCATTTTTATCAATTTGGTGATACTTTTATCAATTTTGCGCCACTTTCGTTAATTTACAATATTCAAAAAGTCGCCACGTTGGCGACATCCCGCTAAAAATATTGAATTTTCATCAATTAGTTGTCGTTTTCATTGATTTAGCGTCATTTTTATCAATTTGGCGAAATTTTCGTTAAATGACAACATTTAAGAAAGTCACCAAGTGGCAGCATTCCGTTAAATTTGTCGCCAAAATATCGTCAAGCGTTATGGACGGAGAAATAGGTTATTCTTATGGTCAATAAATGACTATTGGCGTCCAAATGCAAAAATATTACCCAAAGTATATTGTCTCATGAATGGAACGCGCTAGATCCACGAGAATGATGTTAAAAAAATTATTGCATTATATTACATATAAAAAGTGAACATATTTCACAGTAGTTAAGATAAGAATTTTTTTTATTTTATGCGATTTTTTGATAAATTTATTTGGAAAATTTGCAATATCTCGAGAACGGTCTTTTCTAGCGTCTAAAGTTTATGTCAATCGTTTTCTAATGAAAAATTACATAAGGGATGATGATTTGAATAACTTTATTAAAGGTTTTGATTTTTTGATGATTTTTTCAAAATTTCACCCGAAAATTTTGGGAGGTTCTGAACATTCGATTGCGTTTAAAAGCAATAGGCTGCTGGTATTCACGGATTGCAATTTTATACCAAATTTCGTTCGAATTTCTCCATTCGTTCGTGAGATACCGTCTTCACAGTCTCACTGACACACATACACAGAGACATCACCTCAAAAACGTTTGATTCGTATCCAGGGATGCTTGAAACGTGCTCTCCCGTCGAAAACTCGAATTCGAATTTTCGACTCCGTCACAATACTTCTCTTATACATTTTACTATGTGTATAAGGAAAGTAAAAATAGAGCTATATATATTTTAAATTCGCAAAGTTAGAAAACCGATAGAAAAAATCCACAGCTGTTTTCCGTTTCATCAAGTATCTGCCATTTTATCTCTTATTGTCTGCCCGAAATAAAACCGATTTTGAAGTCAAAATTTTGATAGATTTTTTGGTTTTAAATGTTCATAAAGTTTAAAATAATTCGAATTCTTTTAAAAAAAAATTTCTCTCCCAAATGCCTTATTCAGGCAACAGAAGTACCTTTCTAGCAAATTTCGCCGCTGTCCAACGTTTCAATTTTCCGTTACAGACGATATACACAAAACATCTTCTTTAATTATATAAGATTCAATGGCAACAACTTCGTGCTGTGAATCTTACACATCATTCATTATTCTGTTGAGAAAGAAGCAAAATCATTACATTATGTAGTGAAAGTCATGTGCAGTCCACGTCAGATGTTTTCAATGGCGAATTGCGTTTTCGTCATTACAAAAAACTATAAACGCTTTCAGTCACACATGTAAATCATTCCAAATCCATTCATCCAAACAGCAGCCATTTCGGAAACAATTGGGAAGAATTGAAATTCTTTTTCAATGCCATCTGAAGTAGCAAGTGATGATGTCACTTGGTAGAGGCCTTTTGACAACAATCGAGCATGAAATAATCCCCAAAGGATTATATATGGTGTATTAACTTCTCTTTGTACATCGTATTCACGATGTGGCTTTATAGTTTTTTTCTTTGCCAGGCAGTAACTCCCGAAGCGATGAATAATTTGTTATATATATAAAATATCTTGAGTTTAAAAATTTCTTAAAATATTTAGAAAACATTTTGCAAAGGTGCTAATATTAAGACGGAAATCGTTCCAACATTTTTTTTTTTCTAAATGTTATAATAGAAAATTATTGCATGTATACATCCAATGTTATGAAACAGTAGCAAAATTAAAGAGGTGAAAAAAATATTATCTATTTTGCCCATTGATACTAGAAATATGAAATATCAATAGTAATTTTTAACACTTTACAACACAGTTGAAAAGTGTTTATGACTTTATTCATTCTGTCTGTCTGTCTGCCGGTTCGCACGGTAAATGCCGTAAAAATGACGTTATCAAAATGAAATTTTTGTACGTTGTTGAGACGGTCTGTGGGACATTTGGGAATGTAAATGAATAATATCAGCCAATTAGTTTTGGATTGAACCCGGGTTGAAAAAATGAAATACATTCAACTCTATGGAACCTAATTTTTCAAACATAAGCGAAGTTAAAATTCATAATTTGCTTCGAAAATTCAAGGAAATATTTAAATTATCCCATGATGTATATATAAAAAAATTCAGCAAAGAAATTCATAAAAATTAAAATAACAATGACACCCATATAATATGACAATGACACCCATATAATATGAGGCCAACGACCGTACTGTGCTGAAAACACCGGTTCTCGTTAGATCACCGAAGTCAGGCAGCATCGGGCGCGGTTAGTACTTGGGTGGGTGACCACCTGGGAACACCGCGTGTTGTTGGCTCTTTTCGGGCGCGGCAGCCCAGTGGTTAGCGCGCGATTCTCGCCGCTGCCAGAACTGCCGCCGTGTTCATGCGGAGTACGATCACGTTAAACATGTGGGTCCGTAAGTCCTTCAGAGAGGTTGGTGGTAGGGGAAGGAGGGTACGGTCCCTGTGGATGCCTCCCCCACTGGGTTCCGGTCTAAATTGGGTGGCACTTCCCGGCCGTCGAAACAGTTACCTTACACCTTTCTGGTAGGTCGGACGGTCTGGGTCTCAACAACAACAACAACCCATATAATATGAAGAGATCACGTGACCCACTTCAAAATAAAATGTGGCATCCATCTTTATTTCCCAGTGTAAAAATCGTAATTTTGAAAGTTCTTTTAAATTCATATTTAGTGTTACATCCGTCCTAAAACCGCTTTAATTTTGTGCATTTTCTGTGCATCTGTATTCTGCGCCAACGCAATTACAATATTTTTGAGTTTAAATGATGATCAAACTTTCATTATTTCTACAATAAAGCCTAATTTTAATAGATGCAGAATGTAAACAAGTGACTGTAAGATGAGTTGTATAAGAAGTGAATTTTTTCACGCAAAATTCTTTAATTCTGGAGTCTGGAATAAAAGTGTATGAATGAAATATTCATTGGTTTTACATAGAGAACCAGACGATTCATATTTCGATGACGTCATTTGAATAAAGTTCATTTTCTTCGATGAAGTTTTAAGTTTTCAAATATAATAAATTATTGTAGTATTGTGATACGTAATTTAAAATATATCAGCTCTGAATGTATCGCATTTTAGAGATGTCTAAATAAAATTGCATTTCGGTTGGAAAGTGTTTCAAAATCAATTCTTTATGTATGATTGATCTTTCTTGTTAAATTTAATGAATTTCTTACTGAAGAAATTTCAATTTCAGAGCAGTTGCGAATTCTTAAACCAAGCGAATGGCCATCTGTAATGAATCTTGGATTGGAGAAAGTGAAATAGAATCGCCCTGTAAACGTTTTAATTTATCTTTCACAGATTGTTTCAATGCCTACAGGGAATATTTAGCTGATGGTGGTTGTAGCGTGTCCACAAATCAGGAACATTTAAAAACTTATTCCGAAATTACGTTCTCCTGTGTGCGATCATGACTTCAGTATGAATTTAAGAAAATATCCTCTATTCATGTCGAATATGTTGTGAAGGTGTCGGAATGAACACGCAAACTCCGTTAACGTAATTTACAAATAATAAGTCAGAATGTACATGGTTCACATTTTTTACCATCGTCTGCATTCACATACGCCACGCTCGTCGTACCAACTCGTATAATCTCGAACCCTCGTCGAACCATCTCTCGTGCTTCGCCATTTTATAACCTGGTTGCCAGCACCCTCTACCGTCCGCTGTTATTTAAATTTAGGCTCTTCTTTCCCCGGGGAAGACGCTGCATGAAAATTGAGAATAGAAATTGTTTACCCTTACAATGTGACAAGTTTGTTGTTTATTAACTACACAGTCCACCATTAGAATTGTGGAATCCAAATTTTTATGTCCGAACTTGATTGTAATCTCATCGGTTTGCTATTAACCAACAAACAAAAAGGGCAGTCACACAAGAATACGTATTTGATCCTGTAAGAGAATTTCTTGGTTCTTCTGAAAGGTAGATATGAACAGTACTTTTTATATATATTTGGAGTTATTGTTTCCGTTTCTTACTTTCATGACTTTTCACATTTTTGCCTTCCCTTTTGAATTTTTACTTTCCTTATATACATAATGTATAAGGAAAGTATTGTGACGGGGTCGAAATTTGAATTCGAGTTTTCGACGGGAGAGCACGTTTCAAGCATCCCTGATCACGAATCAAACATTTTTGAAGTGATGTCTGTGTGTGTGTGTGTGTGTGTGTGTGTGTCTGTGTGTGTGTCAGTGAGTCTGTGGAGATGATAACTGACGAACGAATGGACCGATTCGAACGAAATTTGGTACAAAAATCACAATCCGTAAACACTGGAAGCCTATTGTTTTTATACTCAATCGAATGTTTAGAACCCCTCTAAATTTTCGAATGAAATTTTGAAAAAATCGTCAAAAAATCAAAACCGCTAATAAAGTTACGCAAATAGACATTTATTATGTAATTTTTCATTAGAAAACGATTGACATAAATTTTAGAACGCTAACACGAACCGTTCTCGAGATATTGTACATTTTGCAAAAAAATTATCAAAAAGTTATATAAAATAAAAAAAAATATTTCCTATTGTTGTTGTTGTTGAAACCCAGACCGTCCGACCTACCAGTTCACTTTTCATATGTAATACATTGCGATACATTGGGTGACATCATTCTCGTGGATCTAGCTCGTTCCATTCATGAAAAAAGATACTTTGAGTAATACTTTTGTATTTGAACGCCAATAGTCATTTATCTGCTGTAAGAATAACTTATTTCTCCGTCTATAACGCTTGGTGAGATTTTGGCGACGAATTTGGCGGAATGTCGCTAATTTGGCGACTTTTTGAAATGCTGCCAAATTAACGAAAATTTCGTCAAATGGATAAAAATGACGCTAAATCAATGAAAATGACGACTCATTGTCGAAAATTCAATATCTTGGAAAGAATATTAGTATCTACAATAAGAAAAACCTATTTTTTTTACTGTAAAAGTAGTAAATTCATTACATTATATAAGGAAAGTCATGTGTTGCCCACATCAGATTTTTTTATTTAATAGTTATAAAATAATACTGAACAAATATTCTAATCCTTGATTTATTTATTTTTGCAAATGAAAAAACGTAGGTAACTATATGTTGTTCATCGACTTTCAAGCGTCCAGGTATATTTTTAGCAATACATCACTGATAATTACAATAATTATGATGATAATTACAATAACGTATTGCACTAGCAATACACCACTGATACATTTATGTAAGGAGCCAAACCGCAAGCCTTCTATTTTTCAAATAGAATTGGTAGATTGCGCGAATTCTGAATTTCTTTTGAAAAGTGTGAAGGCATCTGTCACAAAGAGAATGTCTAGCTGTAGCATTTGCCAATAGGATCATCTCGGTGTTGAAAAAGTAGAAGATTGGCCGAAGTAGGGACCTCCAAGTGGTCACTTAGGGCCCCTATTTTATGAGACCTTTTAAATTTCTTAATATTTTATTCAGTGAATATATCTTTGTCTAATTTTCAGGAAATAATGAAATGCAAAAATTCTGAAACAGTTAAAAACAATTTTGACCTTTAGGGCCTCCAGGAAGCGTTTAGTGACCATCGAACCTTGACATTGAATAATGAAATATAAAAAGTGAAAGTCTCTCGTCTATCCTGTCAGGATGCACGTGTCAAAAATATTAAGAATTTCAATGAACCTGGTTTATAGAAGACTAGGCCCCCCTCCACCACCTCCATGCGTTCTCTGCTTTCGCGAACATTGCCTCCTGTCAACAAGGAGCAAGTGATGAAAGAAATACCTCTGAGTACAAATATTCCGAAAGTAAGGATTTTAGAATTTTTCTGGTAGAAGTATTTTCTGCCAACTTATACTAATGATTCTTCCCGTGCTAAATAGCTCCAATGGCTTCGAAACCATGATCTTCGGGCTGTGACTAGTTGATCATTTTTTTGTTTGAGATACTTCCTAATCTAGCGTATTTTCTCATGGTATAGCTTTGGGATTGGGGGTGCTAATAGCAATAAAATCAACCTCATGACTACACTTACGAAGCATTGACAAATATCGGTTACGATTACCTCGTATGTGTTTGTCGCATGTACAACTCTAGGAACCTATTGCCTTCACCCTTTTAAGGTACTCAGGGTTCAAAATCTGGCAGAGCAGTTTCTCAACTTTCAATTGGAATCGTGAATAATCATTCGAATGGGAACATACTCTTCCGAGAGTCTTCTTTTGGAGTTTTCAAACCAGTTTATCTTATGACTCAACATCGAAGGGTTGTAACTTTAGTTCTTACGCTCTGAAGCAAAAAAATAGACAATTAATATTTAAGTAAGTGAAATGGGAAATAATCTTAACAACAACAAACTTTTTGAACCACCGTGGTGTTTTGAGAGGCTGCCTTCTAGGAATAATTTTCAGGAGAAACTGAAACTTAGAAAAGTAATAAAAATGTAACAATTTTACCTCTTTTAGCAATATTAGCATTTCTGTTAGCAATATTAGCATTTCTGTTAGCAATGTTAGCATTTCTGTTAGCAACGTTAGCATTTCTGTTAGCAATGTTACATTTCTGTTAGCAATATTAGCATTTCTGTTAGCAATATTAGTATCGCTTTCCTTATCATGTAGAGTAATGTATAGGGGAAGTATTAAAATAGAAACGAAAATTAGGATTTCAGTTTTCGACAGATGTGCATGTTTTGATCACTTCAGAACATGAATCCATTATTTTTGACGTAACGTCTATGCAGGGGCGGCATTTCAGCATTCCATTTGGGGGTGCGAGATTTGTATGAAAATCCACAATATGAAATAAATAAAATGTTTGTTAGCAGGGGGGAAGGGGGGAAAGGGGGAAGGGATCACAAAATTGAATTGATGTTGAGAAAAATAAATATTGTTAACATAATTTTTGTACATAATTGTGGTAACATAATTGTTGTTAACATATTTTTTCTAAATACAAATATCTATATTTATTTACTTGTTATTGAAGGTTTAAACGCCGGTTCTTAGAGTCTGGATGAAGAGAAAATTTTGTTACAATATCATCATAATCCAGTGGTATATTTTGTTCTATAGCTAAAATAGTTAGAGATGAAAGTCTTTCTTGTACCATTGTACTGCGAAAATAATTTTTCAGCCTCCTGAGACACGGAAAAGACCTTTCACAACTATTTGAGCTGATTGGCACAGTCAAAAACAATTTAACTAATAATGTTATGACAGGAAACACATTTTTTAAATTCCGCTCTTTAAAATAATCCATGCGACTTTTAAAATTGGGATGGTCTATGTTTACATTTTTCACCATTGAATAAAACAGTCGCAATTCACATAGCAATTCCTCTTTCTGGAAGTTATATACTTTGCATATGGTTGAAACTTTTTCTTTTCCGACATCTGATTCGGAAAATACTGAACTAAGGGCAAACAAAATGGATATATTGTTCTCATTAAATCTTGTCTCAATTTCATTAGATATTGAATCTATAATTTCATATTGAATATTGATTCTGTGATATGATGTTACATCATCATGGGGATTTTTATCACCTTGGGGATTTTTTTCACCGAATTCGCTTGGGATTTTTTTACGCCTTTTCAGTTTTGGTCCAGAATAAGAAAAATTTGGGGGCGCAACCGCGCCCCCTCGCGCCCCCTATTTTCCGCCCATGCGTCTATGGCTGAAGGTATATTTGTATCTCTCTCCCTCTCTCTGAAATGTATGTGTGCACTTTGTTAAGTTCGG
The DNA here is from genome assembly GCA_951213105.1 of Amaurobius ferox. NCBI lineage: Eukaryota > Metazoa > Arthropoda > Arachnida > Araneae > Amaurobiidae > Amaurobius > Amaurobius ferox. Next base: position 156,438,056 of record OX578140.1, on the reverse strand, counting down.
GTGCTGCATTATAGAGAAGCCAGTCTTTAATCTCCAGAATAGTTTTCTGAGTTTTTTTCACTTATGACATTATTTCAGTGTCCATTATGGAGTTTAAAATTTTTTTTTCACACTTTAATTTAGTCCAAGACTCTTAATGCAGCATTTTGATTGCACATTCAGGTTTTAACAGTTTAGGGGTTAGCACAGATTTGAGTTAATTTAAGCAATTTATTAGCTTAAGCTAAATAATTATATCTTCCCGAGTTCTGATTACATATACAGTTTAGAGACTAAAAGAAAAGGGGGGAGGAGGGTCTACCGGGATTTTTATTTATTCCAAGTTTAGAACAATATACAATTAATAGCTTGTTATCTATCTTACAAAATAACTTAGCAACTGTTAGATACGATTAAACAACACTTAAATGCTCATCTAATTCGCAAAATAGCTGATTCTATTCTCAAAATCCTGAAGTATCTCGCATTTCAATTTAGCCCGTATCACGCAAATTGTTCTCCAAGTGAGTGATGACTCATTTTATGTATTCTCAGTAGAACTATTTGAAAAAGGCTCGTATCTTCAAGAATATTCGATATTTCGAGAAAGTTCTAGAAAATTCGAAAAGTTGTAAACATTCGCTAAGTTGGCGAGAAATCCTCAAATCTGGAAATCCCGCCCCGAAATTCAAAATATGGCAGCCCTACATTCATGCAATAGGAATGGCTGCCTCTAAAGGTGTTTTCTCCTTGAATAGAAACAAAGGTCTGCTATGTATTATTTGAATAGAGGCAAAACCACAGTGAAACTTTCTACATATTCATATCAATACTGTATATACTCAGTCATACTTTCATTTTGCTGTTTGATGTATCACAGTGTATTGGTGGTCTCAATCGCATTTAGGTTTTCCGTAAACGACTTAAAAAGTCCTCCACTAAACTCATCCTCTCCTTAGCAATATGGCCATATCTATCTAGTGTCTGATAAAATATAAGATTAAAAACAAAAACAGTTGCTGCAATTAATATCCTTGAGGTCTTAAGCAAAGTTCCTTTTTTTTGCAAAATGATCGAAATAATTCAAAACCTTATTGCACCTTAAATTGAGATTTCGAAAAATGCGTATCTAAGATATTCATTTTTGCTCTTAAAAAACATTTGTTTCAAAATATCGCCATTTTTCTCCCACTTCAACCACTGAACCATTATCAATTCGACAAATAAATAAGGCTGTCCCGCATCAAAAGTATAGCCATCCGAAATATTCCAAGCGTTCGTAAAAGGAAACGAAGATTTCTGAGTTAAAGAAAATAAAAAAAATTAATAAGAATACGTAAAAATAAAATAGGAAAAAAGAAAAAATTCGGAAACTCCAAGTAATTTCTCTGCACGCTCTCATAAGCATTACATCTGAAACCTCCCACCGTGTTGGCGCTAACTTTCACTGCCTTGGCGATGTTTTCCGACTCACCTTCCCGAATTGCTGCAACCCCGTTTTCTACCTGTTGCCATTCGGCCGGACCTCTCTAGTCTCTGTTTTACTCTGCGAAGTTGTGTTTACGAGAAGTGCCAAACTAACCAACGCATTTTTAAATGACTGTCATCATTCTTTACTCTCTTATTTGTGCCAATTTTTGAAACTTTTTTGGACCCGGACGCCGACCATGGGATGCAAATTTCTGTGGAGGAGTTGTGATCTGCGGCCCTGTGTTTGACGTTTACTTAATCAGTGTTTATAAAGTGTGTGTTTTGACCCTTCATGGTTTAGCGACTTCTCACGTGGAGGTGTGTGCTAGCTAATTTCCTGTTGACATAGGTGAGTGGTGTTTAACTTTAAATAAAGTATGTTACAATACCTGCGAATTTTAGAACAATTCACATCGCATGGATTTGTTTTATTGGATGCATTATAATACTATTAAAGATACATATTTTATATTAATTTTCCATCTTATGAGAAACTTTGGGTCAGTTATCAACAGTTGCCTAGTCTCTGCGTTCTCAAACTTCGGATTTTAATTTAAAAAAATGTAAAACTTTGTTTCTTGCTATATTTAACCTATATGCACTTTCATAGGAGAGATTTAATGGGAGGTTGAGATTCTCTCTCCTCCTTCTCGCACATTTCCACTAAATATGAATGGACAATAAAATTGAAATGTCCAAATATTCCAAGGAATTCCAATTGAATATTCCAAGACAATAAAATTGAAAATATAGTCCCCCCCCCCCTATAATACTTGTATGCATCTATGAGTTTGACCTAATCTATGTTCACATGTCCCTTGAAACCTGTTAAACCACTGTGTCTGTGCTCAACCGATTAAGACTGTTCTCAAGATTTAATTTCTGGTCCCTTTTTCACTATATTCATTATAGCTTTTGAACCCCCCCCCCCTCCATAAACCAACCCACTGCATTATCTGCTCAGAGGGCTTGGAGTGTGTATGGGGGGGGGGGGGTCATTCGATTAGCAGATATAAACTACTAAAATTAAAAATTTAGTGAATTTTTTAGAAAATGAAATTATCGAAGAATAATTTATATGAATAATAGTTTAATATTTTACATCAACCGTTCCCGGTATTATACATTTTGTGATGACTAGCTGGATATAATTCCTAACACACATTAATTTTTCATTAATCTGTTAGTAATTCCATATTTCCCCCTCTCCGGATCACAGCTATGTCGCGGATAATTAAAATCTTTGACCTTTCCGCTTTATAAAATCTTCTGATTTGACAAAGTCCCCTTTCAGTAGATCCTCTCTCTCCAGAACCTTGCTTATTCGTAATACAAGGCTAGATTAAGGCAGGGTTGTCTGGGGGGGGGGGGGGGGGGGGGGGCACACTCCACCTGCATTCAAAAGGAACTGCCTCGAAATTTGATTGGATTAAAAAAGAGCAAATTAAAGTTTTGCTTAATTTATATAAATGGTAATTATTTTGCTCATCATGTAATTTATGACCCTTCATTTTATTAGCTTGTTGTGCGCTTTTATAATGAAGTAATTTCAATTTGAACAATATTTAACAAATAAAAAATAATTAAAGATTTTGAATTTGGCTGGTTGTTTTGTGAAGAACATTAGTTTTACTTCCTCGAATTAAAATATGTATTAACAAAATCGGAAGCTCCAACAGATTTGAGCATTTTATTCTTTGGGTAGTGGAGTTTACAGATTCTATCCTGAGTTAAAGTGTCGTGCATGTTAGCTAGCTCTCCGGGGAGAGATTGTACCCAGTCTTGGAAATCTGAAGGTGTTGGAATTTTATTTGTCTTCTTGGCGCTTAAATTTTAAAGTAACTTAATGCTACCAGACTAGTTTAAAATTGGGAGAACAAAAATGTTGTCAATTGTTACTCATTGTAGTAACTGAATTTGTATTAGTATAACAAGGATTATTAGTTGATAATTTTATTAGCACTTGGTGCACGTTAACTAGTCGGCGAATCAATGGTATCAAATTGTAAAGTGTTAAAGAAATCCGCAAGCATTATTGTACATATGATGCTTTTATTTAGAAATACTTCGGCGTTTTGAGACTTCTATTGTGCATATACGAATTGAACCTACTTATTCCATTGGAATTGGTTCAAAATGCGCCCGAAGAAAACGTAAGAAATAAATAATACTTAAGAATAAAGCAATGGTTCTTGGAGGATTAATAGAAAATATATTTTCGAAATGCTATTTCAACTCTAAAACAAGTTATCACAAATTTGTTTTATGTTGTATTTTAAAGTTTATATTTGGCGGTATAATATTTTATCGCATGAAATACTTAATGAATACAGAATACCTCGGTTTCAACTCTCAAGCATTTTGAAAAAAAATTCTCTCGTATCTGGAAAAAACGTAATTTGGTGTTCTAAACAATTGAGCAGTTTCAACTAATGGGGAGGTGTGTTTGTATAACTGTTTGTATGCTCTCTATGTACCATTTAAGGATTAAGTGTCATAAATGAATCTTAAAATTCATAGTGTCATGAATGAATAAAATATTTAAATTACTTTCTTATGTGCGAAGTTTAAAACTTAATCATTTTTAGAGTGGCTAGTAAAAGAATATTGGCTCTTTCATAGGCCCCATTCAATTGCTGAAAAGTTGCTTGCCATTTAAAAATATCAAGCTAAGACACTTAAATGTAAATGCTATCTTATTATGAAACTACATTTTCGCCAATCTTTTTTTTCCTCTCTAGATATTTAAAGTTGGGATTCTATCACCTGGGTACTACTCCTGTCCTTGAGTTATCGGGACAATATATATTAAGATTACATATTTAAGATATTACCCAGAGAATATTTTTCAAGTAGTTTAAATCCATGTTCATTGTTCTGGAGCCTAGATTCTCATGCCAACTTTTAGAGAAATATTAAAAAAAAAAAAAAAACTGGGATATCTAATTAGATATTTGCAATGAAAGCTCTGTCCTAACTTTAAGCCCCCCCCCCCCCCCACACACCACACACACACACACAAAGCTGGTTCTGCGAGTAAAACTAAAACTAGTTTCATCTTCGTAGTTTAAACTTTCAAATTACTGTTCAATGTTTCCTACTGTTACATCTAGCCCCCCCCCCCCCTACATAAAACTGATTTAACGACTAATATAGGGTTGAAACTAAGGATATAGGTCAATATTAAGATATATTGATAATGTTATTGGAAAACAGGGTATTTATCTTCAATTTTGCAAAACTCTTATCAAACTAATATGAAACGATTTTGAATATGCTGTGAAATCTATCTGTAACGAACCAACATTTAACACGATTTCGGATTCAGCAAGGATATTATGAAATTAATTAGTAAGATACCAATTAAAGCTAGATATGTCCTGTTTTAATGTACAGAGTTTAATTTCCAGGATTTAGTACACTCACAAAATTGTAAGATTAATGTAATCATTTAATTTCTAAAAGGAATTAACATTACAACGCCAACTTTTATTCTGCAACTTTATAAAACATCTAGTTAAAAGGCTGCAGATCCGTCTGGAAAGCAATATTAATTCCTTGTGGAAGGTTGCATGGGAATGTAGCAAATGTTAAATGTGGGGGTTTTACAGCCTTAATGAGAAGTCAGTCATTAATTTGTACTTAAAGATGCTGTTAGTTTCATAGTCATTATCCTTTAGATTAAAGCGTAGCAAGGATTTCGAAAGGGGGCGTTGTGCGACCGAATGAGGTGCTTACTGTACTGAATTAGTTTTTAATATAGATGCTAAGAAGGGATATAATTTATTACTTTCCTTATATACATAATGTATAAGGAAAGTACTGCGACGAGATCGAAAATTCGAATTCGAGTTTTCGACGGGAGAGCACGTTTCAAGCATCCCTGATCACTAATCGAACAGTTTTAAAGTGATGTGCGTGTTAGTGAGTCTGTGGAGACTATATCTCACGAACGAATGAAGGGATTCTAATGAAATTTGGAACAAAAATCACAATCAATCAATAAACACAGGAAGCCTATTTTTAAAACACAATAGAATGTTCAGACCCCCTAAATTTTCGAGTGAAATTTTGAAAAAAATAATCAACCTTTAATAAAGTTGCACAAATAAAAATTTATGTAATTTTTCCTTAGAAAACGATTGGCATAAACGTTAGAACGCTAGCGTGAACCGTTCTCGAGATATTGCACACGTTTCAAATAAATTTATCAAAAAATAACAAATTAAGAAAAACACACTGTTAAGAAAAATGTTCACTTTTCATGTCATGTGATAAATTGGGCGACATCATTCTTGTGCATCTAACTCGTTCCATTCACGAGAAAAGTTACTTCGAATAATACTTTTGTGTTTGAACGTCAATAGTCATTTATCCGCTATAAGAATAACTTATTAGTCCGTCCATAACGCTTGGCGAGATTTTGGCGACAAATTTAGCGGAATGGCGCCAACTTGGCGACATTTTTAAATGTTACTAAATTAACTGAAATCTCGCCAAATGGATAAAAATGACGCTAAATCAATCAAAATGACGACTAATTGAAGAAAATTCAATATCTTGGAAAGAATAGAAGTATCTATAAGAATAACATTTTTTTAACTGTAAAAGTAGTAAATTCATTGCATTACATAAGGAAAGTCTTGTGCTGCCCACATCAGATTTTTTACCAATGGGGGCAGGAGGTATGATCTTCAAACCTGCATCCATGGTTTAGTGAAGTTTATAACCCTTTAAATAATCTATACTAGCACGTTTCGAGTTGTGACGCTTTAAATTATTGTTTTTACACAAGACGTGTATTTTAAATTGCGACATTCTTTGTTGTCTTCAAAGTTTCTACTTCACTTAGATACTTTACTTCAGCTGGAATCACTTTTTGAACTGTAATTTTTGTATGTACTAGCTCACTTTCTGGAAATCTAGAGAGACCCATTATGTATAAAAGTGTGCACATATGTTAAGAGGATGTTTACTTAATTTAACTACAGTGATATAATTCAATTTAGTTAAAATTGTCTCAAGCGTGGGTGTCGCGAAACTCTAGACATTAAGACCCTATACAATTTGACTATAAAAAAAAAATTTCCCCTCAAACTGTAGTCTAAAATCTTTATTAGAAACCGCATAAACACTTTATTAAAAGTATTAACATGTTTCAAAGTCTGTGAAACCAGTTGATACTAATGATCATCCCTTTGAAACCGGTTGATACTAATGATTGGTTAGGATGTTACTGACGAAGCATTTATATTTGAAATATAAATGTTGTCAATGAGCACACAATTTCTTCGTACTTGTTGAATCTTTAACATCTTTTGAAGCAAGGAGGTTTAGGTTTTTTCAAACAAGTATTGCGATAAAAACTAAATCGGAACAAGGCAAATTTTAATGGGGAAAATTTCTAAAAGATGGTGTAGAAAAATCCGATCTTTTTTAAGATGTACATTTACGTTGAAATTACTCTACGCATGATCAGGAACTAAAATTTTTGTTGCAGAGGTGTTCAACTGGATAAGAACGAAGATTAAAAGTACAGGAAATGGGGATTAATTCTTAAGCACGAAAACCCTCGCCTTGTGTTATTGCATTGTCATGGTCTTCATTTAGCAACATTTACTTAAAATAATCCTAAATCATCAGAGTTGTACTAAATTTTCACTTTTCTGAGCAATTTCCTTTAATACACAATTACAGATTTTCAAACCTATCCTAGAAAAAATTTCGACGTAAAAGCGAAATTTTCTTTCCAACAAAATATGCAAACTCAAGTTTACATAAACAAACATTTCTATTCAAAGGTATAAATGTTCAAAAGAATATTAAGTAAAATGTTTGGTTAAGTTACGAAAGAATGTTTAGTTTTAATTTTAAAATTAGTTCTAAAGTTAGAAATTCTTCTAAACTCTTGTCTATTCCTCTAAAATATTACCTTAAGATCGCTATCAAAACGGAAAATACCTTTTTATATAAGCAAGTTTTATGCCAAAAAATCGATGAGCCTTGAAATCAATTTCCTGTGCAGTAGCATAAGCAAAAAATTCACCGGTGGTATGCTTTCCGCGAACTGCAAGGTTCTCCTGTAGGTGACTGGTTTATTCGGACTTTCGTATTTATAAGTCTTGGTTTAGAATCCTAGATAAATACAGGCGAAACAGTTAGAGGTGAGATTTAAAGAAATTCCTAAAGATTCTTTTCCTGGAAGCCTTCTTGCAGAATATGAACTTTTCAACAGACTAGTCTGTGTCCTTTCAAGTTGCAGAGTGTCATCAAATATAGTTATACGACAATTTTGAAGATGGGGATACATAAATTACGCAGATGTGTTCAGCTTACAGGAGTCTCCAACATGAGTGAATACAACTCGGGAAGTTTCATTGAACTCCAAGAAGATCTTCATTTTTAGACTAGCTGGCAACAAGAGACCCAGACTAGTAACTGGAATAAATTCCTGTACCCTACTGCATTTATTAACAAGAAATATCAATCATGCATAAGGCATGAAATGCAATTTTATTTAGCAATTTTTGAAAGTTTAAAAATGCATCTACAAAATTAATCTTAAAACTTCATCGATAAAGACAATGCTAAGTACACGATGAACTTTATTCGAAGGTATAATTTGCAAAGTATTTACCATGCTTTTGCAGTTACGTCACAATATTTCATTATAGAAGCTACATAGTTTATCGATCTCGTGTTAAATTAGTTCAAAATTTCAACTGATAAATAATTTCATCTTAGTCTGCCTCTATGTAAAATAAAGGAATATTTTATTAATATAGCTCATTTCAGACTCCAGAGTTAAAATTTCAGAAATTCGAAACAACTTATCTCTTAATTTGTTTACATTTTGTGTGCCATGGTCAAGAAGATTAAATCTCCTTGGCTATAGTTTAGCGTTAAAATTAAGCTTCGTTGTAGGAATAAAGTTTAGTGATCATTTAAAATTTTAATTGAGTTGGCACAGAATTTAGATACGTAGATAACATACAAAACTAAAGCGGTTTTATGACTGATGCAACACTAAATACAAATGTAAACGATCTTTAAATATCTACGGTATACAAAGCGAAAAAAATGAAAGCCATATTTCATTTTGCAAGGAGTCACGTGAGCTCTTCATATATCGGTTCATATAATAGGGATGCGATTATTTAAATTTTTATTAAACTGGAAACATATTTTTCGGAAATTTACTTTGCTTTTATGTGATAATTTGAATATGTCCTAAACTTCTCGAAATAATTTGGATTTTAACTCCACTTAAAAAAGTTTGAAAAATTAGGGTTAAATGCATTTAATTTTTTCAATCCGGGTTAAATCCAAAAATATTGGACGATATTAGTTTTTAATTTCCTAAAATACCACAAACTGTGCCAAACCATATTAAAATGTCATTTCGATGGTCATTTTTATGGAAGTTATTGTGCGAACGGACAGAGGACCATTCGCTCTTTTCAACTCTGTTGGAAAGTGTTGATAAAAAAATAGTAAATATTTAGATTCTGAATATGAGTAATTTCATAATGGAATTTAAATAACCTTGATTGTGCTGACATACTTTTAGTTTGGTTTATAACTATATGGCATTTTACACAAGCCTTAAATTCCTTTAATTACAAAGTGTACATTTTCTCATGTTTTCAGATAATCTTTGACTTTAAATACGATTCTTAGTCCTCAATTTTTTAAATTTAAGAAAAATAATCCTCGGAATTGCTCTGAAAAAGGGTTCGATGTGTCGACTTGTCCCTATTTCCATCCTCTAATCCGATCGCCTTGACGTAGACTTTATCGCAATTGGCAAGTAATATATAAAATATCTTAAATTGTAATCTTGTTTATTTTGCAATAGTCTGAAGCGTATTAAGCTGAAAATAGAAGGTATAATTTAAAATAAGGAAGAGCTCGCTTTAGTCACCCCCCTTCAACATCTTTGGATTGGCTTAGTGATTTGAGCTGTTCTTTTAAAGTAGATTATGACAACTTCACAACTTAAAGTAAATCATTGATTTTTCCTGATGAAAGCTTTGAAATATTTATTTATCCAGCCAATGATAGTGCGAGAATAATGTAATTTTGCCTCTCCCTCAAGTGCACAAGGTAACAATAAATGGAATTTAACCTAAAAATTGATCTACTTTACTTGCTGCAGAAACATGAAACCGGCCAAAAACTTGTCGATGAGCGATACTCTTTCGTTTCGATTGTTCTCTAACAATATCGCCACTTAAAGAAACAATCTACAACAAGCTTTTAACATTGATTAAATTATTGAATAACAAATTTATTAAATGAATCTCCGATCTTTCTTACAAAAAATCTGAGGACAACACATGACTTTCCTTATATAATGCAATGAATATACTACTTTTACAGTAAAAAAAAAATATTTTTATAGTAGATATTTATATTTCCAAGATATTGAATTTTCGTCAATGAGTCGTAATTTTCATTGATTTAGCGTCATTTTTATCCATTTGGCGAGTTTTTCGTTAATTTAGCAACATTTAAAGTCACCAAGCTCGCGACATTCCACCAAATTCGTCGCCAAAATCTCGCCAAGCGTTATGGACGGAGAAATAAGTTATTCTTACAGTAGATAAATGGCTATTGGCGTTCAAATACAAAAGTATTACTCAAAGTATCATTTTTCATGAATGGAACGAGCTAGATCCACGCGAATGATGTCACCCAATTTATCGCATGGTATTACATATGAAAAGTGAACATGTTTCTCAATAGGAAATATTTTTTTATTTTATGATTTTTTGATATTTTTTTTTAAATGTGCAATATCTAGAGAACGGTTCATGTTAGCGTTCTAAAATTTATGTAAATAGTTTTCTAATGAAAAATTACATAAGAAATGTCTATTTGCGCAACTTTATTAGAGGTTTTGATTTTTTGACGATTTTTTCAAAATTTCACGCGAAAATTTAGGGGGTTCTGAACATTCGATTGTGTATAAAAACAATAGGCTTCCAGTGTTTACGGATTGTGACTTTTGTACCAAATTTCATTCGAATCTGTCCATTCGTTCGTCAGTTAGTCTCCACTGACACCACACACATCACTTCAAAAATGTTCAATTTGTGATCAGGGATGCTTGAAACGTGCTCTCCTGTCGAAAACTCGAATTCGAATTTTGACCCCGTCACAATACTTCCTTATACATTATTATATATAAGAAAAGTAAAAAAAAAAATTGAGTCATGATCCTAATATTTGAATCATTCAGCTTAAATATTTATTGAAGTTTTATTACGTAATGTTAGATTAAATTTTGTTGATTATTGCAGCAAAATATAAATTTTTAAAATAGATGCTTATTTTAAAAGGTTAATGTTTAAAATTTAAGTTTATTTTATACTTGGTACTTTTATCTTCATTTATACTTTGCACCTTCGTACTTCTCAAAATGTTCTTATTTAAATGCAACAATTTCTAAATTTTAAATAACATTTCTGGAGATGGAGATAAACTAAATCTTCAAACAATTCTTTGGCAAGTTATCTATTATCCAAAGAAAAATCAACGAGCGATAGTACAGTAAAATGAAGTAGCAAATCGTTAAATACAGTCAACCCCAGTCTCTTAAGAGTTTGAGTACAATGTTGTATGCTAATATATGCACATGTGAAATATTCTACTTTCTCAATTGGCCCGATTTGTGCAAGGGTGAAACCACTTCAGTTTATATCTAGATGGGTAGGTCTATTTTGGCAATCCTCTTAAAATGCAAAATTGCATAAATACCCGTCAATTTATAGTAATATAGGCATAAACTTAGTTTAGAAACTGAATGTATCGAGGTGTTTGAATTTGACACCAGAGTCCATGACCACCGTTGCACAAATTTAGAAAGGTCTAAAGTTTTGTTTGCACGTGCGCAATTAGATTGTATAAATTTCCTTACACTTCAGTATTCAGACTGTTTAGTGTTAACTCTGTTTCTAGGGTACTTTGTGCAGTTCTATAAAAATCTGTTTTGTTCATTTTCTCGGTTATACTCTCTCCATTTCGTATGCTTTTAATTATAATGTCACTTTAGATTTAGATATTCGTTAAAACTAGTATATCATGAAGTAATAGGTTTATTTTGAAACCAGTTAAACATTAAAAATCTGGGCAGCACATGACTTTCCCTAAACTCAAATTCATTTTCCTTCTTTAATAATTCCTTAAATTGAGTTTAATTGTACAAAATAACTCGTAATTATTTGAAATCGCACTGAATTTACACTTTTAATTCAATTTTAGTTTCCATCTGGTAATTGAACATATTTCATATTTTTCAAAGGTGGCGTAGCACAAGCAAAAACCTAAAATATCTCAAACTGTTAGTCCTATAGTTATGGAATTGATCCTACTCTTCGTCTAAAATTACGCATACAAGTATTTAATTAATACATTTGAGTATACGTTGTCTTTTATTTTAGATGTTGACAATTTTTAGAACCTGCGTTTTTACGAAATAGTCCTTTCTCCAAATCGTACCAAAATCCAATCAGCAGGGTAAATCCATAAGTGAAATTGTATGAAATTCGGTCAATTAGTTTTTGAGTTAGAGTGCAGACAAATTTCATTTTTAAAAGTATTTGCATGCATAGTATAACGGTGCACAAATAATGTACACAAACATCACGTTTCAGAACGGTATTTTTAAAAATGTCATTTCATTATTAGCTTATAAAATTGAGCATTTTTATTGCATTTATCTTAGCGAGGTCTAAGATAAATGCAATAGAAATACTGACTGGACAAATTGGACATTTTTGAAAAAATTATAATTTGGTGCATACAGGGTAAATTACGACTCATTATTTTAGAGCATATTTGAAACTGAAAGTATACTCGACTTTAAGTTGCAGTGGGTTTGTCTCAGGAGTATATCTTAACCCAGTTGGAAAGAACCTTGCTTAGCATTAATGCCTTGTTCTACTGGAGTTTACTTTCATCCAGAGTTCCACTTTTTCGTACATTGACGTCTCAATTACCATAAAGTAAGCACTTTTACTCGCTGTCTCTTCACTTCCACATTCTAATCATACGTTGTGACAAAAGCAAACGGGCTTCTTCCATAAACCATGCCCTACTTCAATGTCGATAGTCCTCAAATGCATAATTTGACCCAGAAGCGACAAAACGACATTTAGACACACGCCCACAATTCGAAGAGTGAATGTCTACCAACGATGAGTTGGGAATACAGGCTGGTGTTTAGACATGGATGAGGAACCATAGGTTATTGGTTTTCGCTCTTTATCGGGCAACTTCATCTACTACTGTTCCTTTCCGTGATAATGGCTTGTTTGCTATACTGAAACTCTGAGGCTAAAGAATATCTTAATTTTCCTATTTAATGAGTTCCATGTTTAGTGCAGTGACTTTGCTGTATCTTCCCTCTAGAGTTTAGAGGGAAGAATGAATGTCTCTCGAGATATTCAAACATTCACTCCAATTTATATGAAAAAAAAAATTGTTTAATGTTTGCATGCAATAGCAAGATACAATGGGACATTTTTTTTCTATAAATTAACTAAATTCTAAAAAATTAAAATTTTTAGTGTGGTGGAATAAGCGCCAGACCTCTAATGAATTCTATCCTTGACGTTAATCCTGGCGATGAAAAGAAAAAATGTCTTCTATATCTAAGTAAGGGCGAGTTTTACTTTGAAATTTTCCCCCATACTACATTTAAAAGTAAGCTGAAGCAAATTCTATTAATAAAATTTTAACTTTCGTAGATATAGATCCACCTGCATTTTGACATACAAACAGAAATACTTTGGTTTTCAAGTTAACTTTTCTTTATTGTGTAAAGAATAATTGAAAATGCGATAGATGCAGTGACATCGGAAAGGGGTGGTTTTAGGGGATATGCCCTCCCCCTCAGAGATCCATTATAATAATGTAGACATCAAAGTAAAATGTTAATTTAACTTTTTACAGTCAAATCTCCATAAACATGTAATTCAGAGTAGCGGACACTTTCATTTAACGGACGTTTTCATCGATACTAAAGTGTAATCGTGTTGTGTATTTTTCTACAAATAAAATATTTCAGGATGAGTTAACGATTTTACTTATGAAATATCCTAAACAGAATAATTGATAAACATCCCCAAAGAAAACCCCCATTCATAAGAGAACCTCTGTACCAAAAATTCATGTTCTTCCGAACAAGAAGTATTTTTTGCAGAAAATGATTAGGTCAGTTTTTAATTTTAATTCAATGATGCACGTAAAATATGCACTTCGATCACAATTGTTAAATTAATAAAAATTTTAATTTTTCTTTATGCCCCAACTACGGAGTTCAAATATAAAAGTGTATTTCGAGGATTGTGTATATAAACTTGCCCCGAGTTATTTTTAAAATGAATGACTTGATAACTTTTGGCATGAGTTAAGAAAATGACCTTACTTTGCGTTACAGAAATTTGACATTACAATTTACTTAAGCCTGTGCAAATGTTTAAAATAAAACGCCATTTTTTCTTTATCTGCGAGAGCTATGTTTTGCTAAGGCACACTACCCTTTTAATATATATATACTGTATTTAAGTTTTACTGATTTTCAATTTGTGAATTCACTTTACTTCCCTGCAATACATGGTAATGTATAAAGTATTGGAATCATGCCGAAAATCGCAACTCGAGTTTTCGACGGATCTACACCTTTTGAGGCCTCTAGATTACGAAAAGTATTTTTAGAATGACGTCTGCAATGATGTAAACTCTAACTGAACTAATAGATAGAATTTCATAAAATTTGATAGGAAAGTCTCGTGGGTGAACCTGGTGTTGATTTAGATTTTGGTGCGATTTGGGATAAAAGAACTTGCCCTTTTTGCGAAATGGTCCGCAAAAATTGCACGTGGTGCGCTGACTAGATTTTGGTGCGATAAGATTTTTTTTTTGCGAAATGTCTCTCATAAATCGACAAAATAGAAAACAAAACTTTAATTGCTCAAATATAACAATTAAATGCTTGTTGTGTATGTAATTTTTGACAATAAAATCAACTTCATTATTCTAGGACTAGCCGTTTTAGAGATATTTCAGTTTTTCACATTTTCACTACGCTACCTGTGAAAATAAGTCCAGTTACCAAAGAAAACTAAAATTTAATAAAGTGCAAATTCAGTGGAATTAAAAATAATTATGGGTAATGTATTGTGCAATTTAATGAATTATTGAAGAAATAAAAAGAACCTGAATAATAAGCACGTAGGGAAAGTCGCGTACTACTCACATCAGATTTTTTCCTTTTGAGGAAATCTCCCAATTCGGGTCAAATGTCCACCTCTGATCAAATGCTGATGCTTAGTTCTAAGTCCTAGATTAATTCTGGCTTTAAAGTCTGACTTGTTTGACTGTTCCACATTTAAAGTTGCTGTGACATTAAGATACCTCCCTCAAACTAACCTAAAAATTGACCTTTTGATATTCTATAAAACTTCAATTTTCTTGGTCTCACTCTCAACACTTCGATTTTAAAGTTATTACAGCAAATTCTCTTGTATTACTTTTCACTTTTGCCATCTGACTTGAGTGTTTAATAGACTAAATACGACTCCATTTCTAAAAAAATATGTGGGCAGCACATGACTTTCCCTGCAGACTCAATTTCATATTTCCTTTATTTCGTCAATAATTCATTAGATTGAGTTTAATTTCACAAAATAACACTAAATTTGTATTTTTAATTCAATTTTTGTTTTTAGTTGGCAATTGGAAAATTTTCCGAAAGCGGCGTAAGAAAAATGCAGGAAATCTCAAATCTTGAGAACAGTTAGGCCTAAAGTATAATGGAGTGTTATATTCTTTTCCTCGTCAAAAATTGCGTATAAAACAAGAATTTAATTGATATGCATTTGATCATACATAGTCTTTTTCTTTTAGATTTTTGCGGGCCATTTCGTAAAAAGACAAATTATTTTCCAAATCGAACAAAAATTTAATCAGCATCAGAATATCCTACAAGTAACTTATCTACCAAATTTTGTGAAGTTTGGTCAATTAGTATTTTAGCGAGAGTGGATAAATGAAATTTTTAAGGGACATTTCGCAAAAAAAGGCTGGTTCTGTTTTTATGAATCAAAACAAAAACTAATCAGCACCAGGGTCATACCCAAGTGACTTACCTACCAAATTTTGTGACATTCGGTCCATTAGTTTTTGAGTTAGAGTGGATACAGAGATACATGCACAAACGTCACGGTAAAAATTGCATTTTCGTATTCTAGAGGTATCGAAACGTGTAGATCTGTCGAAAACTCGAGTTGTGATTTTCGGCATGATTCCAATACTTTCATATACATTACTATGTATTGAAGGGAAAGTTATATTAAATATATATATATACTATATCCACATTTACTATCTCCTTCCCAGTTTTGCAAGTTAAGATTGCAACAGAAGGTGAAGTTAATTTTATGCAGTTAATTTTTATTTGAAGTTTCTATAAGGTATTAAACATTAAAGACAAACATTCAAGAGGTCTTATTGCAAACTTGAAGCTGAAATTTCTTTTATGTTAAAAAATTCTTATTGTAACGTTCTTCTGCCTTCACAAAGCAGATGCTATCTCAAGATGCGTCGGTCAACAAAAGGCTGATTGGGCTTTTTAAATAGGTTAATGCTATATTTTCATTGAATGCAAGTTTTCTTATTTCAAACATTGAATGTCACTGTTCTGGTAATGACGCAAGTGTGAAATTTGCATTAATTATGTAATCCAAAGCAGAAGCAGTCAAATCTGTAAATGTTTATTCTAGTTCTAACACAAGTAAAAGCTAGAAACTCTGTTTTAAAGTACACCTTTTTTATTTGTATGTAACTTAAATGTATATTGAAATGTATGTAATTTCAATGTATGAAAGACGACATACCAAATTTGCACTTTCTAGCTGCTTTGGTTTGAGTTATTCCTCCCCCCCCCCCAAAACAAAATAGTCTTGCGGTGGGCCCTGAATGGGCTAGCCCGAGGAGATTCAGAATTTAAAGAATCAACACATGCCTCAAAAGACGACATACCAAATTTGGATTTTCTGGCTGCTCAGGTTAGTTATTTCCCACAAATGAGTTCATTCCTATGACGTGTCCAGGACTGAACGACCCTATAAGGATGAAAATAAAGAATTAAACTGCACTAAAGACAACATGCCAAATTTCATGTTGCTGTGATTAATGGGACTTGATTAGTCAGGGCCTTAAATAATTCAATTCGCTTGACAAACAAATGAATATTAACTCAAGTTAAATAAAAGGTTGTAATAAATATATTGGCATAATTTTTATTAGCCTTGGTCAATTAAAGAAATTTTTTTTTTCATTTTCAAGATTCGTTTTGCCACCACAATGCCGATATTGAAGTCCCAATGGTTGTTTTTCAGAAAATTAAGGTCCCTCCCCTTGAGTTTCCTGGGATTTTCTCTTTGAAAAAGTGGTTAATTCTAAATTAGTCTCCATTTTGTGAATCTCTGTTTGATATCATAGGAAGTGGAATAAACGTTCTCTGGTATCCAACCAGAAGTTGACCCTCCATTTAAATTTCCTATTATCGAACACCCAATCTCTTCACCAGGTTCTCGGACGTCCCAATTCCGATTCAATCTTGTGAAACGAAAAGTTAAGTGGTCGAGCTACTTCGGATAGGTTCAAAGGGTCAATAGGAATTACTTTCTTGTCGGAGATTGGTTGAGTAAGTGGAGAAATCCAAAATACCACGGCACGTTTCTTTGGCTAGCGAGGCCTTTCACTGCCCAAAGGTACAAGCTGTTCCAGAAAACAGCATTCGTCGGTGGGCATCCCGCGCAGGAATTTCGCTTGATTTAGCAATGATTAGGTTTAGCACGACTTCTGTTAATATGGGCACATTTTAATGCTTGATAAACGTTCTTGGGCCTCTATGGATTTGGAGTTTGCATGAAGCAACGTTAATTTGACGTTTTATATAGAGCATTTGGTGTCGATGATGAAATGGAAGTAAATTTTAGTAAATGCGTGTAAAGTTCGATTTGCTAGCATCCTCTCTGGAAGAATGTTTACATGTATGTGTAAACATTACTATTTGAACTTTCAATAATTTGTATTGTGTGCTTTAGAAGATAGTTGCGATTTGAAAGTTTAATTTTAGAAACATGAATTGGAGCGGTTGGGCACTAGATGTTTTAAAGATAATTATATCAAGGGTGCCAAAATTTTCAGTATTTAAGGTGTCAAAGGGTATATTCGGCAGTGTTTCTTGTATACCAGATTAATTTAGTTTTAATGGCCTCAAATTCGGTTTTAAAATGTTATATTGTAGAAACTTTAGGATACTAGTGTTTATGTTTTTAACACTTTACAACATAGTTGAAAGTGTTTATGACTTTGTTCATCCTGTCTGTCTCTCTGTCCGTTAGCACGATAACTGCCGCAAAAATGGATTTATCAAAATGAAATTTTAGTATGGTTTTCAGACGGTCTGTGGGACCTATGGGAATATAAATGAATAATATCATCAAATTAGTTTTTTATTGAACCCGGGTTGAAAAAATGAAATACATTGAATCCCATTGGACCTAATTTTTCAAACATTTTTTAAGCAAATTTAAAATTTACATTGCTTCGAAAATTTTAAAAAATATTCAAATTATCCCATAAAATATATATAAAATTTCAATAAAATATATTTAGTAGTTTTTAAAAAAAAAAATTATTTAATATAAGGAGAAAGATAAATTCAATTAAATTCCGACTCTCGCTATATCTTCCAGAAAGAAAAGAGATATATTATATAATAAATATCTTTCCAAGAGTTTAATTATTTTATATATGAGAAAGGTTTCACATTTTGAAATAAATATGGAAGATAACAATTTTCAATTTTTTAAATAAAATAAATTAAACGATAGGAAAAATGACTATGAATGAAATGCTGCTTTTATATAGAGGCGATTTATATTTCGATGACATCATTTGAATAACGTTCATTTGTTTTCGATGAAGTTTTCAAATATAATAAATTATTGTAATGTTATGCTAATTTTAAAAATTACAGACGAAAGTATCGCATTTTAGAGATGTTTAAACCAGGCATTTTATATTTCAATGCCGTCATTTGAATGAAGTTAATTTTCTTCGATGAAGTTTTCAAATATAATAAATTAATGTTGTATTGTGATAATTTTTAAAATATTACTGAGGAATGTATCGCATTCGAGAGATGTTTGTATAAAATTGCATTGAATTTGGTAAGTGTTTCTTAATCAATGCTTTATGCATGATTGATCTTTCTTGTTAGTATTCAAGCCGCCCAGCTCAACCGAAGGTTTATAGCAGTAAAACGGATGACCGGCAAGGATTTATTAATTATCTTAAAAATTGAAAGTGTACAATTGAAGGGAATTTCTAGACGATTTTAACACAATCGACCTGTCATATGGGAGCACTTGAATAATTTGGGTACTTCCGACTCAAGTCGGAAAATGTGGAATAACATACGATTTCAGGCATACATCGGGAATTTGGGAAAAAATAGAAACAAACTGAGACTGTGCTTGTAATGGTGGTGGCGTTGCTTCATAGAAATAAGCCTAATTAAGAGTTCGAATTAAGCTACAAAGATAAACATAGAGCGATTTTGGTTTGTTAATTCAATTAAATTACTTGAAAAATGAGATTTTGTATGTGGCTGTATATTTTAAATAGAAATACATGTATGTAAGCATAATACCACTTCACGATTGTCACAAATTCAAAATTGTAAGGTACATATGTATATTCTTTTTATCCGATGGAACATTATAAAACTTGCACTGTGTATACTAACATACTTATAGAAATTATAAGAAACTTGTTTTAATAAATATTAATAAGAAACTTGTTTTAATAAAGTTCAATGAATTTTTGGAATGATTTAAGAATTCATTGAAATTTGACTAGTATTATTATTCAAATAAGTTTCTTATAACTAAATTTCAATAAAATGAAATTTACTTCCACGCATTTCGCAATATCTAATGTTAGTTCAAATTGAAAATTTGTATTGAGGAAATCGTAAAGAATTTTCCTATAACACAAAAATCCTCATAAATTTCTTTAATATTTATTAAATCAACAAAAACTAACCACCACATTGAATGCATCTCTCTAAAACACCAAATTTTGTTTGAAATTTGCATTATTTACACCAAAAACTCTTTCAGTATTGTATCTTGCCCTCACAATCATAGCCCAAGGCAATCGGATGGTGGCACTGGATTATAATTTTATTGCAACAAGAAAATGTCGTAATTTTGCGACATTTTTATTCAGTCTGAGACATTAATTACCATCTTAATCCACGATTTCAGTCCTACGAGTCCAGAAACAATGCATTCTCCTGGATATTTTAATGACTGGTATTAATGTCTGAAGAAGAAACGGGACATTGCATTCAGTTGGTATCTCTAGAACAAAAGAATACTTACCGCGTCGTAAAATAAATGTATGGCACAAAAAATAAGGATTGAGATGACTGTTCCCAATTTGCTCTCTGTATAGAGGTGTTAGTCAAGGACAGATGACATTCTTTGAGAAGCTGAAGTTTGGACCGTTCGAATTTAACCCTTGCACTATTCTGCGATTGTTATTGGCAAAGTATAAAGTGGTGACGATATTAAACTAGCGTTTGTTAAATGTTGGCCATTGAGCCTATTATTTAAAACTAATGCTTGGTCGGAAAAGAACCTGGATTATTGGTTTGCATTTTTTAGATTGATGCTAAAAATCGGGTCGCGAAAAATGGTTTATAGAGTGTCTACATTGCATCTCTCTTGTTTCAAAGAATTGTGAAAACTATAGACTTGACATTGACGTGTACTCCTTTAGTAGTTCTAGCAAAATATACCCATTTTCTTTTACAGAAACTTGGTGAGTGTTTCTTATTTGTATAGGTTTAACACCATGATCCATAAACTGAATATATAAGATATTGAAACTAGGGAGATCTAATGTGGACATCCTGTTGTAGGTGGAAAAAATGCTTGCTTAACTGATTGAAGATCTAAACATTAAAAAAAGTCATATGAAACCTGGGATTTGAGTTTTAAGGGGTATCGGAAGTTTTAAAAGTGCCATAGTGAATTCCAATGTTCCAAATTTTATTTTGTATCTTCTATGCATCGATAATAGTAAAAAAATGTGAGGCTGATAAGCGAATACCTGTAGCATATATAATTTTTTAAATAGGGTGAATCTGATATTTTTAAAATATCACAATGTTAATGAATTAAAATTTCATTTTGTATATGTTGCCTGCGCAAATGATTGCAACAGAACTATTGCTTCCAGAAACAAAATATATTTTGCCGATTATGATTAAAAAGCATCAAAGAAGTTATACTTCAAAATAAAAACATCTGCATATTTCAAATTTAATTTTTTAACTTTAATTATGCAAATGTTTCATTTGAATGGATACTTTTGCATCCTAATCAGCAATATTTTTATTTTTGGAAGTAATAGTTCTGTTGCAATGTATATCAAAATGAAATGTTAATAAATTCATGAAAGTTATAAAATTTAAAGAAAATATAATGTTCACCCTATTGAAAAGATCATATATGCTACACTTATCATCCATAAGATTTTTAGGTGCATAGAAGAGGTACAAAATAAAATGTGAAGCATGGGAATTCATCTTGTTTATGTCCCGTCACTTACGACTCCCGAGACCCCTTAATGGTTACCCGTAATTTGTTAGTTAGCGGCACATGACAACTATTAACAAAAGCTTTATTCCTTCTCCATTTCCCTTTAAGTCTTCATTGTAAGGGTTGTATAATGCTCGGTTAGAAGTGTTATTTATATATATATTACTATATATAATTTGAATGTGTATATGTTGTAAGCTATATTATGAAATTATACCATACACATTTTGAAGAGGCTAGGATTTAAAATTCCGGTTTTGAAAATTTTATAAAGTAATCAAACTAATAAATTTCCTAATTTTTACAAATTTAATCATTTTTACCATTTTGGAAGACTGCTTAATGTTCTATACATCGAAATTTGAGTAGCCAGTTCATTTTTACTAGGTTTTGTTCATGCTTAATATGCGCACAGCTAGAAGCAAGTGAGATTGTGCTCAGCTGGTCATCACTTCCCAAACAGCACCGCAAAACCATGTCTGAATAAAAAGATAAGTTGAACACTTTCCTGTGTGAAACTGTTATAAGGCTAATAGACTAGATAGTTAGTAATGTCATATTGAATATCCGAAACTTGACATTTTGACGTCGATTCAACATTTGCATAAAACTATTATGTATTTATATGCATTTTTCCGCTTAATTGTAAATATTTTTCATATTTATAAACGAAGTATAAATATAATTAAAATCTAAATAATCCAATATGGAATGCAATGGGTGAATAAGAGGAACGATGAGTGAAATATTTTCTAAAGTTAAAAGTTTCACAGATGAAAAGTTAGAAAAGACTGGAAAAGAAAAATCTCAACTCCAGCAAAGAAAGGGTGCCAATAAATAAAATATAGTTTAGAGACTTTGGTCTTCAAAGATCAAGGTGATCTGTGGTCATAAAATGCCAAAAATTCTCATAAATGAAAGTTTCGCGAATTTTACCAGAATTTCATTGTTATTCAAAGGTCTAGTTTTCAGGATTGGAAAAGGGAGTTTTATCCGGTTTGGGAAAAGTTCTTTTCGAATTGATTTTGATTTGAATCAAAGTTAGTTTTAAAGGCGTGTATCTGGAGCCTAGTTTAGATCGGCAATTGCAAGTCGGCATGATTTCAAAGGAATGCCGCAAAGTCTGATTTTCTTTCTATTGCTCGAGGAAAACCGCCAAACTAGGCTAAGATACAAAGTGGATAAAGTTTATTTGAATATATAAAAACAAAATTTTGAACGTTATATCGTGACCTTACTTCAAGCGTAATTTCTGAGTTAGAGTAAGTAAATTACCCATATCAATCGTAAAGTGTTAGTTTGTGTCTATAATTGTTCTGTTTGATCAAACTCGTGTCAGTATGAAGATCGACTATTATAAAGTGCCATCTGTAAGAGCTATACTGCAGTAATGCCATAACTTAGAAAATAAGTCTGTTCTTGTGTATAAATAAGACTGTTTTAATTCGCAAGGATATCATTTAGAGCATGAACAAAATATTATGGGCAATTCAAAACCAGGATATTTTGATGTAAAATGTTGGCCATACAAAATTAGTTGGACTAACGCTGGTCTGTTAAAACTTTTTCATTCGTTAAAAATCTGGGCGATTTTTGATTTCAGCATAGCTAAATTCAAATATAGCAAATTAATTTCTCTATCCCCACTGTTGTAAAAGTGACGAGATTGAATTAAAAAATTGTAAAATGATTTGAAAAGTAAAAATTTTGAAGAATTTTCTCTGAAGGTTGATAATTTACTTTATAGATAAATGGTGCACTTCCCATATTAGTGGAGTTTTAAAGGAAAAAAAAATCTAGTTACGCTTGAATGCTATATAAATTAGATGTGAGAAAATTCCGATCCGTGGTAATTTGCGATAATCAATGCAACAAACGGTTGAAATCAGATTGTATAATCTTTAATACCTCGGTTGAATTATATAGCTGTGTTATCAACTAGTATTATTTAAACTGTAGATGATGCATAGTATTTACACATTGAGTTGAACATAATGCCAAATAAAAATCTCATTTATTTTGGGTACAAATTTATAGTGTAATATAAATTTCATGCAAGAGACACAAACGGTCTAAATTCTATTAAAGCTGAAAATTTTGACATTTAACGCAACACTCTATCGCTTGTAAAAATGATTTTTTCAAGCATCTGAAATATTCCTATTTTGACATTCTAATTGAAACAAGGGTGCGATATTTTGCGACGTCAAGGCTGCGTTCGCGAACGACTGCTTTCTGTTTTATATTCTCTTTCCAATTTCATATTCTTATGCATAAGAATTCTTATTAAATACATGTCAGAAAACTTGCCACCCAACCCAAACCCGTTAGGTAACACACTGTCTGAAGATTCCACCTTGTGCATCTTGAAAAGAAATCCAGGAAACAGTCGAGCCATTGTCTCTTGAAAACCGGCGGACAATCGTAATCTCAAGGATGGTTGGCAGAGGATGGCAAGGGAAACTTTCACTCAATTTTTCTTTCTCTCATGAGGGGGCTCTGACCTCTGAGGAAAGGCACCGGGAAGCTAGGAATGTCTTTCTGGCCTCGTCACGAAAGGCCTACCCGGTCAAAGGGCAGGTAGGGATTTTAAAAATAATCCAGTTTCGGGGCTGAGCACTCTTCCGTGGAATAGTTCAATACGAGTCGTGTTTATTCTTCGCAGCAAAATAAATTGTAGGTTTTCAATCGCTAATCAGATGATTTGACATTCCAAGCAGTTTCAGAATTCAGTACTGGGAGTTTAGTACAGCGAATTATCTCTAGCGGTTTAATTTACGAGAATTTGAAGATTGAGAGCAATTTTTCACAATTTTATTTAAAAGTTGATATGAAATAAGATGTATAATTTTCTTAGCGTGTGATGCTAAGTTTTCCGGTCATATGTGGCAATTAATATCGAAGTACTAGATGTTAAGACTGTCCTACGGTAGGGTGCAACTCTACTTGCAGCAACGCTTGTGCTCTTAAAATGCTTGAATACGTGAGTCAATGACATCTCCTGATCAATATTATTTAACGACCCCGCAACATAAATGACACTTTAACTCAATATTTTGCGATCCCCATAGACCCCTAATAAAACATGTCGCATTACTATTGAAACTCAATTTTGAATAAATATTAAATTAATAATTCTCCCAACGCGATACGATTATATCGAAGTTTAATGTTCGGAGATCGAATCATCGCCAACTTGGCGATACTTGCCGAAAGTTGGTGATGGTTAAAATTTGTCGCCAATCGTGATACGGAAAATTGGTTTTCTTTTATATTGTCTCACGAGTTTGTTCTTAATGGTGCAATTTAATTTCTGTATTAGGTTGCAATTAATTTCGAAGATTAGCAGCAGCTGAATGATTAGCTGAAAATATGTGGATTTATACAATCTGGAATTCAGTTGCTAATAAATAGTCGGATGGTCACACATTCGATTTTTAGATATCGATAATATGTATGGGAATGCTTAATCTACTACACCCGTAAGCAACGTCAACAAATTAATCTAAGGCAGTGCCGTTAAGTTGCCCATAAACTGAATTATGCTTTTGGTCATTTGAGACAGTTTGCCAACTGAAAGTTGTAATGAAAGAAGTTTTTTAAAGTGGCTGAAATTAGATAGGTGGGCTGAATTGTGCATAACCAATCTGATTTAGTCTCTCTGCATGATCACCCTAACTACCGGTCAGCGATAGATGTGTCAAATTTCTATATTTGCGGTGCATATTCATCCTATACAAAACTCCATTATTGTGAAACTTTAGCAATATCTGTTGTCCCTCTAAGTCCAAGGATATCAAGTTGTCTTAAACTTGATAACGTCTCATGATTTATCTTCAGGGGATATGTAAAAAACCAATTGATTTATAATGGTGTCAATGAAACAATGCAAGGGCGACTGCCAGGAAATATTAATTCAAATTAATAATTAAAATTAATAATTCAATTAAGCATTGAATGTTATTTCTACTTCGACTGCTGGTACGATTTGCACTACATTGTTAATCTGCTTCAGTTCTATTTTAATAGACTTAATTTGTTTTGATTGAAAGATGGTTTTGATTGAATTTATATAATCTGCCTTTCACAGAGCGAAAACTTAAATTCAATTTCTTTCAGCCATAGTGAAATAGCCTGAATGCGTTCATTTAGCAGCGTGAGTTCAAACTTAATCAATTTTCTGCTTCGATGCCTCGTACCAATTTAGGCACGAACATGTCAGAATTTGATGCATTTGAAGTTGACTGCTTGTAATGTGCTTCAGCGGTAATGGGCTTCATTTCATGTTTTATATTTTTGGAACTTAAATTATTCGCATTAAATCTAGCTTGGTGACATCGCCAAGCTAAGTTGAAGTATTTCTTTAAAAGCTGCTCGGTTTCATGCAAATTTCATTAAAAGTGAAATTAAAATTAAGTTGAAAGTTTTGAATATTTTAATCGTTTGCCTAATGTTTCGGTGATTTAAAATCAAATTTATTCATAAACTAGAAAGAGTTTTCTTGTTAATCTTTGGAAAACTTTGATTTTTTCAAAAGCATTTGCATCCCATGCAATTCAAAATTTATTGCATATTTTGTAAAATCTACATTTTTCAGTCAACTTTCAAGCTAATTAACACTTTTCTCATATTATATTCTAAATTAAAGTATAGTCATGTTATGTATTTCTAAGATTAGTGACTATTTGCTGAATTTGACTTTTAAAAAATGAACTTGAAGCGTTGGTTAATTCCTTTTTATTTGCATGGCACTAAGATATCAAGTAAGAAATTACACTAAGCACAGCCACTATCAAACTATGAGCCCTTTAAAGATCACCACCAAATAAATAAAACAAATATGAAGAAAGTATTCATTACAATCGTATTATAAATTAAATAATTAAATGGGAAAAATCTCGTTTAAAAACCTCATGGGTTAAATTATGGTTTAAATTAACGCTAGGTGTGGTATGCAAATAATTGGTTTGAATGGGTAATTATTATTTATCACATGATCAGTTTGAAATAACTCAAGTTGGGTAGTTTCATAATTAAGCTACTCATGTTTGGATGTTATGAACTTATTCCCAAAAAGTTAAGTTTTGCATCATTGAAGATGCATAGCCCCAGAAGTAAACCATGTTAAATAAAAAGTAAACAACTTAGAAATTCTAACTTTGTATCAATAAAGTGATAATGATTAAGTTTTCAATTATTTTCAGATACTTCAGGAGTCTGAATTTTTTTATAGTAGCTTGAGCAAAAAAGTTAAATAGGAAAGTTTCGTTGTACAGTAATTGGTCAAATGAAAAAATTGACTGTACCTCCAATTTGATCGAGTCGAAATGGTTTTGTGTGAATAACATTTTGTAAAATAACTCAACTTTTGTAATATCGAAAAAAAACTATCCAAAATCTAATTTTTTTTATATATACAGTTATAAAACTTTCAAAGAGTTGGCTAACAAGAATTTCTCACTTTTAGTTTTAAGTTGTAAGCATTACTAACTTGAAATATAAAAATTTTGAGTTTTTTTAACTTGACTTACTCGAAATGAGCTTTTCAAAACTGGATTTCGAAACTAAATTTCCTCATGCATATTTTCGTCACTTACTGTTTGTCTTTCATAGTTTCGAAGATATTTAGAAAGTATGAAAAAACTCGTTCAGATATTTTAACGTTAAATTGGTGTTCTATCCAAAATTCAATTATATACATTTGTGGAGCTTTTAAAGAGCTACAAATTCTTGCTCATTATTTAAAGCTAGTTCTTTTGGCTTTTGTGAGATATGATCACCGCAAACTTAAACGGAAAATTTTTTAATCTTAAACTTAAGACGATTACTCAAACTATAACTGTTTTTAATATATTTTAATTTCAAATTTTCTGGTACACATGCTTGTAGTTTACTATTTATATCTACCTTTATAGTTTATTATATATTTCGAGTGAAAGTTTGAAAAAAAGAAAGTAGCTGTATGAGCTAGTGTTTTAAGTGTTTGAAAAGTTCAAAATACTGAAATTTTATATATTCATAATCTGGACCCCCATTTCAGACAAAACAAGAAATTATTTAACTTTTTAACTTTTTCTAAAGTTAGACCTATAATTTTATAGAAAATGCAACCCACCGCAAAAATATATATACGAAAGAATTTCTCAATTCATTCAAACAAACTTTCAAATTGAAAATATGTCCAGAACTTATTGCCAAAACAAGTCAAGTATGCTGAAATGTCTTCTATACTAGGTTTGTTCATTCCTCCCTAGTCTGAATTTAAGTAAGGGGGTGAATTTAACTTAGTTAAATCGGTGTTGCGGATTTTGCTTACGATCAATTTGGCTTGGTGTTTTGGGTCTGGATTTAGTCTCAAAATGTATTTTAAATATGAATGAAGGCTCTGAATTATTTTAGGGAAATTTATCAAATGCAGGGTAAGCTACTAACTGCATATGCGTCAGTGGCATAACTAAAATCTTTGACCTCATAAGCAAAATTATTTTGGGAATTCTGCGCCTTTCTGTCCAAAATGGTTAGGATGTATTCTGAAGCAATTTGCAAATGATAAATTATATGGAAGAGGTTACATACAATCATATGGCATAAATGTTAATGGAACATTTTCAAAAAATAAAGTTTGATATATTTATGCAGCGAACTTAGCTGTCATTAATTTTTTCTGGCCTCGCTATATTCAATTGGCAAGAGATAAATCACTTAATCGGGATTGTCGGATAGAATTTTCTTTAGTTTTTACAGGTTATATTTAATAGCCTTTCAACAGAAGCTGCGCTGACAGTGATAAACTGAAATGATGGAGAATACACGTCTGATCAACTTTATGGATTTATTTGTTAACATGTGAATTTTAATCTGATTTTGGATAATTTTTCCCTCAATGTGTTCAAATTGAATGGGAAATTATGTAGAAAGTCTTATTTTTTTCGAATAATTTCGTATATTTTGCAATAAATCCAAATTCTTAGATTTCAAAATTTATCTTGGTGATTGGCGGATATATAGTCTTACCGTTTTGCCAGAGGCCCCCCTTTTCTTGTCTGCTTTTGCAACCCAATTGTTACGCCCCCTGATATGCATAATCGTTTGCGAAAATAAGGTATTGAATTTTCGTTTAACTAAAATCAAAATATAGATCTTTTTAGATGTTAGATTATTTTCATCTCCCTTCAATTTTTCAAATCTCAAATTTTTTTATCTGAAAGTTATAAACTGAGAAATCAGGCGGATATAATTTGGTTCCCCCATGAATGATTTTGCCAAGTACTAAATTAACATTCTTCATAAAGTCATTGTGAAGCATTCAGTTAGCAAAGATGACAGAAAGGACAAATGTAGCTTGTATCCGTTGCTCATTGTTATTTGCATTCCAAGTCAGTTGAAGAACATCTCTAGCCTTGGAATTGTTGTAAAAACCGGATGACAAGTGCATAAAAAGAGCCTTCCTGTCGCACCGAACATAAAGTAGATGTAGGCTTGTTATGTGCAGGAAACGTAGCGTCTCAAATATCGTCTGATTTATGAGTAATAAAACATTCATATTAAAATGGCTTTCAGAGGTAGTTTATGGAACTTTTAGAACGTGACATTTTTAAATGATGCAGTTTGGTTACATCTACGGTTTCTATAAAAATTTCTTAGTTTCATTTTCGCCGGTTTCTTTTCGGTATTCCAACAATGTTTTTGAGAGAGCGATAAAAACGCGATATTTATGACACCGGGGCATTTTAACGAAATGGGACTGTCCCTGAAAGAACGGAACGAATGGAAACCCTAAACTAATTTCATGTTTGAACTTCCGTTGCTCAATGTTATGTCCATCAAATAAAAAATGCGTTATTAAAATCAAAGTATATGAATATATCCCATATTTACTCCAAAAGGAAATCATTTAAAAAATGAAAAATAATTTTCGGTTTACAGTCTGTACCCGCGATCTTTACTCAAATACCAAATAAAGAGTTTGAGGGCCTCATAAATACATCGGCTCTCCGCGTTGTTGGCCTAAGTATTACGCCACTTCTGATCTCTCTAAATCACACGTCATAATTAAGTAAACTGATTAATAATTTCATAAAAAAGAAATAAGTCAATAAGGCCCCTTGAATAAAGTTGTACAGAACTCCCAATATTAATTTACAAACTGTTGCAGGGGATGACCATATCTATTCCAAACTATAAATTTCCCGAATAAAAACTTCGTCAGAAGAGATGATTGGTCACCCTGTGGTTAGTGAGCCGTTCAAAGATCTTGCTCTGCAGATATCCCAAAATAGTTTAGCGACGACATTGCAGCATCTGGTCTTTAAAATACTTCCTTATCAATGGGCTAATTTTGTGGCTTAAACCCAAACTTTAACCGTAAAGTTTACGCACTTGTATATCTGGAGTTCGGCTAACTCAATTTCCGCTTTTATACCGCACAAGTTTCACCCGTCTTTAGATTTGGAATACTTTGGCCATCCGTGAATGTAATTGCACGAGTTTCTGTCATGCAATGCGGCTGATGGCCAAAGATCTTTCTACAGTCATGGAATGAATAAAATTTTTCTTAATGAACACAAGGCCAAATATCTGGAGTTCCGCCCTCGGCCAGATACGTACTTGCAGAGGCAGTTTGTACGGCCTTGTGCAGGATGAGCAGGCCTTGCATTTGCTTGCTTGGCTTGGGTGTCCTTGTTGATCACTATTAACTTGAGTGAATGGCGTAAAGTTATCCAACTATTTTGTAATAAGCAATTTCAAACGCATAACGAATCTGTTTAAACATATACTAACGGTTCTTCCAGTGTTGTCAGTTAAAACTTCTATTTAAAGGAAATTAAAAACTTGAGATTGAAAACTGAATTTAAAGATCTTATAGGTTTTAGTTTATTGGCCGCTTTGATGGTTGCTAGTTTAATTAGTGTGGAATAATCTTCGCGATTGCTACACAAAACAAACCATAAAACTAATTTTGTATCTTGCTAGATTTTCAGACCTCTGCTCGATTTCCTGTTAAAGGTTTTTGGAAATATCCCAGGCTTTAATATTATCATTTAGGCTTTGTTTTCGTTCAGATTAAATGGGATTATTTTCTCATTTATTTTAAAGTTTTATTTAAAAATCGTATTATTGAAATCTCAATTGTCAACAGTATTCTGGAATTTCTGATATTTCAGTTTCTGCAAGTCTTAATCCCAATCTGCAAGCAAATAAAACGCCAAAGGTCTATAGAACAAAGCAAATGTAAATAAAATATAAAGGGTATTGCATGTTTTGAATTGGATATTGATCTCTTGTGCTTTCAATCTGTGTTCCGCAAGCTTAGAAAATTTTGCGCGTTTCATATAGGATATTTTAGTACCACCATAGATCATTTATGTCAGTTTTCCCACGCATTTTAAGACTACTCATAAAATCAGCTGTATAAAATTTAAGATTCTAAAAAAAATTTAAATTTTACTTATTCAATGTTTATTTAAATGTTGCTAATTTAAGGAGATGGCTAAAATATTACTCTGCTTACTTTGACACTTCGTTCCCTTTTATTTGATATTAAAGTTTTTGTTTGCATTTAGTCTTATCCACAATGGCTAATACGATGTTTACTTTACAGGTTTTAGAAACAAAGACACTTGTAATAAAATTAAGATATTATCCTGATGTATAGAATTTTCAATACATTGGAATGGATGTTAAAAGTTTTGGTCTTTAATACCAATCTGTTTAGTTACGCAGTCTTGATTTAAGCTAGTCTTCGTTATTCTGTTAGTCTTAGACGGCAAAATGACAAAGTCGTGTGTGAAACATCGTTGCACGCCAATATTCATAAATTGTTATTTTACTTAAAAAGAAAATGACGAATTCGCCGAAGCGTGTCTTTTACTACTTTGTTTTGCTTTCGGTTCGTCCTACCTTCTCCCATAGCCAGCTGTTTTTCAAGGTTTTTCTTTTGTCTTGTGCATAAATGGCTTAAGGTGGGATACAATTTTGTAAAACTTTGCTTGTAACCTTGCGGTTGCAAAAAGCTTAACGCATTCTTAATCGTCCAACAGAAGTCTGGATTACTCATGAACTTTTCTGTTGGAGAGCGAAAGCCAAACTGGAGTGTCATCGCCTGAAGTCTGTTCATGGAGAGAATTCAGTCAATATTACTGTGTACATTTATCCATAAAATCTATGTGCTCGGTAATAGAATATGGCAAGCAAATATTGAGCTAGTCCGGTTCCTCGCCTGCGGCTATTAACTATTAGAGCAAACATTGGTTGTTATTGGGTATGGTGATGTAATGAATAACTGGATTGGATTTCGGAAATTAAACTTATTTCAATTTGAAAGAGAACAATGTTGCAGGTTAAACTTGTACGCGATCAATGAATGGTTTATACTCCCTAGAAATAAGTTCATTTTATCATGTATCCTTGGTAGACTTTAAAGGAATGCAAGCCTATGTGTAATTATAAATTACCTACATATTATCTTTTTAATGTTAAAAGTTTTAAAGTATTTTTGACATTCATATTTTTCACTTTTTAAACATTTTAAGATCAGTCTATTGTAATTCTCGGGTTCGTTGAGGTGCTCCGTGAAAATTTTGTTATTTTAAAATGTCATTTCGGAGGCGCATTTTTATGGCCTTTAAAATTCTGTTCAGACAATCAAAGCACGAGTTCCTTATTTTAAAGTACGGCTCTGAACTGAACAAATTTAATTTAGTTTATATTTATAGTAGCTACAGAATGTCAGAATTAATAATTACTATCCTTTTGGACCATCAACCATTTCTAACTAAGCCAAGCAATTTAAGATGAAATAAAATTTCAGATATTATACCCTTTTGGGAATAAATCTTGAGAATTATCAAATAGTTAAACTACACATCTGATTGGTAGAAAAGTGGATATCAAAATTTTTATATCTAATCTAAAGAATACGTTTTCGTTTGATCTGATCTTTGTCAATCTTGAAGAAATTCCCAGCGCGATAACTTCTGTTATAATTCCTACCTGTGATAGGAGGAACTCATTTTCATAAAGAATTGTAATACTACAGCAGTCTGTATCCATAGTTCACGCTCTTATCGTTGAATGGCCGCGTGGGGAAGTTAAAACTTTGCATAGGATAAATAAATCATTGCTTGCGCAATAATCAAATTAGTTGCAACCAATCTGAATACAGATACTAAATGTTTGCATTTTTCTGAAGGAAAACTGAATTTATCCTTTAGCAACTACTCGTTTTAAGTACATTGTTATTGAGTTGTAGGCAATTTTGTTTATTCGATGTATGTTGCCTGTCTATTCAACTAGTAAAAAGATGAAAATTTTACTAGTTGGATTTCGGTTAACTCTACTAGTTAGATACTGTGAATCTGACTAGTAGTTGCTAAATTTTAAACAATTTACGGCTCGTTTTACTTCAAATTTTGGAACAGAATTTTAACAAAACTTAACAACTTTAAACAGAATTTAAAACCATAATTTGATCTGCTCAACAATACGGTATACATACTAGCCAACGGCGCCACCGTGCTGAAAACGCTGGTTCTCGTTAGATCACCGAAGTCAAGCAGCATCGGGCGTGGTTAGCACTTGGGTGGGTGACCACTTGGGAACACCGCGTGCTGTTGGCACATTTCGGACGCGGTAGCCTGGTGGTTTGCGCGCTGGATTTGCGAGCTGCCACAACTGCCGCAGTGTTCATGCGGAGTACGATCACGTTAAACATGTGGGTCCGTAAGTCCTTCCGAGAGGTTGGTGGTAGGGGAAGGAGGGTACGGTCCTTGTGGATGCCTCCCCCACTGGGTTCCGGTCAAAAATTGGGTGGCACTTCCCGCTGTCCAAACGGTTACCTTACACCTTTCTGGTAGCCGGCCGTCCAAATAGGTGCTCTTAGTCCCCTGGACGAGTCGGACGGTCTGGGTCTTCTACACCTTTCTGGTAGGTCGGACGGTTTGGGTCTCAACAACGGTATTCATACTGTTTTGCCTTATCAAGAGTTTAAGTCTAACCTACAAACGTTGTAGTTTCCAACATTTCCTAAGTTATATTGAGTGGGGTTGTGTGTCATAAACTTGTCAGCTATTTCTGAGAATACACTTGTTAACGTACATGAAAACTTGGCTTTTTTTTTCAGACTGTGCGTGGTAATTTTGTAAAGATACTAGGTATTTTTGGGTATAGCACGATGAAAACATATTTGGGATTCAAAGTTTTATCTTTTTTTAAAAATATTTTAGAGGGAGTTTGATCCTGCTTCTCCATTCTCTATATTGTTGCCAATTCAGTAGATGCGATACAAATCGGCGGCGTTTAGTTATTGTCGAAACTTAAAAAATATTACCAATCTTGGGATTTAAATGTTAAACTAAACTTGAAACATTATGAATTTTCAAGATCTGAACTGTTTAACATACTTCCTCATGCATAATTTCCCACTCCTTCGGATCTTAATCTTCCAGCAAAGCTGCATATGAAATTGTTACATTTAAGACTCGAAACAAAGTACATATTTGATTCTTATGCCACATTAACCAGTAATCTCCTGTTTAGCCGTTTTTCACCTCTGGCAATGGTTCGTCCTTCAAGGTTTATCCCTAATGCATTTGAACGGAAATGAGTGGATAATTGCACCTCATTT
Organism: Amaurobius ferox; assembly: GCA_951213105.1. NCBI lineage: Eukaryota > Metazoa > Arthropoda > Arachnida > Araneae > Amaurobiidae > Amaurobius > Amaurobius ferox. The sequence continues at coordinate 156,404,291 of OX578140.1, read as the reverse complement.
ACGAATGTCTGTAAATTGTATAAAGGTTCTCGCCCGGAACTGTTCATGTGCAACGATGTTTGAGGCCATCTTTCAGTGGCCAATCTAGTTTAGAAAGCTAGTCGGATCTTATTTTTGCTCTAGATATTTGCGAACCTATTGGCTTTTTGCTCTGACGATCGATAAATGTAATTTTGAATCTGACATTTGAAGTCTGACGGTCAAAATAGGTTTGAATCCTAGATGTTTTGGTTCTTTCAGTCGTGGTATTCAGTCGTCAACTTTTGTAACTGGACTTTGTGTTGGCTATAATTGAAATGCTGCTATATACCACATTTTCTGGACCAATTTGTCACAATTGCTCTCAACAGATTGGATTGCAACTGAACGCTTACCAAATGTATTCTTGAATAGGATTTGGGAACTGTTTAACATGCATTGTATGCAATTCATTTTCCAAAACTTGACAACGTATTTTCTATGGCAGTGTTAGTCTTGGATCTTGTTTCCCATCTATTACGTATGTTTGCAATATTTATTATAATGCATTTTACTTGAGCTTCAAATGAACTTGGATTTTGCTATTAACATCCGTTCACTTATTACTTAATACTCCAGTCTTAATGGAAAGAATTTTTCACTAAGTATATTCATTGTTCTTGTAGATGTATAGCTTGCCAATGTATTCAAAATGGCTTAAGCTTTGAGTATTTTTAATTTCTAAAATTAAAGGCTTGCGATGTATGCCACTGTTTTAAATGATTTGTTTTGTATTTCGACGTAGAACCAGCTGCATAAATTCTGCTAAATAAAAAAATAGTCTTAACGCAATTTCAAAAAAATTTGCAAACTTAATTATTTTTACTTGAAGGCTTTGATTGACTTACTGAAACCTACAACTGGAAAAGTTGAAAGTACTCTCAGCGGAACTTCAAATCAAATTGCCTTTTGTTAAAAGCAAAACAAATTGAAGGTGACGTAAAGTTCCCGATAGCATGACATGTTTGAAGCTCTTAAACACAAGTATCTAAGTACTGTTCACTCAAGCAGCTAAATTAAGTGTTAAAACATGTTCTGCAAACTGAGAATATAGCTCACGAAAAATAGTTTATATAATATCGTAGATATCTAAGATAGTCATTAAGATTTCTTAGCACAAGTTCGAGCTTGTGTCACTGCAGGACTAAAAATATTTCATTAATCTCTAGCAGTAAAATACATAGACATTTAACGAGAAAACCGCACTGAACTTTGCCTCGGGTCGCTTTGCATGCAATCTCCAATATATTAATGTTGCCAAATTCTCCTGTCGCTTCGACCTCAGAATCGTCTGCAGTGCATAAAGAAGCCTCGGGATAAAAATTGCTTTTTCTTGCATCATTTCATAACGAGGCATCAAATGTGCAGTAAGCGTTCTGCGAAAACGTGAGGTCAAATTCCAAAAACTGGAGGTACAGACAAAACCGGTACTCGGGTCAACCTCGGGAGAAAAATATTATCAGATACATCGTTAGTTGGATGAGTCTGATACTTTTCATGGTGTGGTTGGGACTTGGGAGGGGCTGCTCGAGACGATCTTTTCATAGTCCGACCCGGTTTGATTGGTTAGAACCGATAATATTACTAGTTGTATTCAGTTATTAGAGGTACAATGTGGGGGCCTGGGTTGAGAATCCTGCCAAGAGTCTGCAACAATTTAGAGGTTTGCGCTTTTCCTATAATTTACAGAAATAACTTTCAACATTTTTTAAGTCTCGAGCATTATTTGATCAGATAGCTCGATCGTTTTACAATTGGACTAAAATTACGATCAGATAGCTGGATCGTTTTTCAATTGAAAGTAGTTTATAAAATTGATATAAGGGAAGAAATGTTTAAAGCAATATCGAGCACTTTAATTGGTTTTGATAGGGGGTGTATATAGTAATATTGATCGGGAGAGGCATGTGTCCAGGATTTTGGAAGCAAATTGCTGCTGGCGGAAGAGAGAATATTTTAAGCACTACCAAAAGACAAGCTTAATACCTAGTTAGGGTATATTTCAACTTCTATAATATAGTTCTATTATCCCAAATATTTTGTAGTTCAGTTCATTAGTCTGCCGGTATGGCTAGAACAACGAATTAAAACCTTTCAAATCATTCTCTCTCATTATATAGTTCCTTTAGTGCAAGAAAATGGGAAAGGATTGCGGTTTAAATTATCATTTGGAACTTCGTAATCCGAGTTCAAAGTTCTAGCTTCCTTGCCTGCGGTGTAGTTTCGTCCTAGCGGGATATCTGTGAAGTAGGCGTGTAGAACATGATTAAAGTCTTAAAAATGCTGTCGTGCAGGAAATGTGGCTTGCTTTCTGGCATATTTTTTGAAACGGAAGTGTTCTTACTAGCTTCATTCACAAAACTTGTTGGCAAGTCAGCTAGTAAGTAGTCTTATGAACAGAAAATTTTATTAATTAGACATTGGACCATTTTTTTAGCCTGTTCTATAGATTACGCTGCCGTTGTCATTTTATACAAGGCAAGCTATGTTGGGTTATTTTATATAATAAAAGCTAAGTTAACTAGTAATTGGAGTTAATTTGCTATGAGTTGGTATGGATACCTGAATAATATTACAATTTTCAAAGTTAACAATGTTAAACCAACTCAAAATTTTGAATTGCAGATACAAAGATATTCAGAGTTATTGCAAAATGCGTACATTATAAAATTATCCTGTCATTTCACTAGCAGTTTACATGGTAGCTGTTTATATCATGCTATAAAACTTCTAATCACTGTTAAATCCGGCTATTATCGCCGTTGTGTAAATCCTGGAATTCTAGAAAATTTACGTAAATACGGCCAAGGCATAAATGAAACATTTACTCCAAAATACAAATTACCATGCCAAAAGTTTGTTGAATTAATGTACTGTTTTATAATCTACCTTCATGTATAGAAATTTGCCTAAAGCAATTTATCATTTTGGGATTTTCTTGAGTCTTCAGCTAATCTGATCCAAGGTAAATGGCGTTTTTGTATTTGTATAAATTGGGTTTCATTAAACACACACACACCCAATGACCTCTAATCGTTTTACTCCAGGCGCCGTAACGCGGTATGTTTTTATGGCAGTCCATTTTGCCCATAACATTGAACACTTCAGCAATTTTCTCCACATTTATTACCAGATGGTGGTTGGGAGGTGTCGGCATTTTATCTAGTTCCCGACTGTTCCTTATAACTGCTCTTCACCTTTTGGGTGAGCTGGACGATCTAGGTAATAAAGAAAACTGATCTAGGCGTCTGCATTTGCGACCTTTATAGACCTACCTTGGTGGACATTTAAATAAAATAAAGAGTGCGCAGAAATTAAACTTAAAGGATGTTAATATTCTACCGGAGGGGTCTGGGGTTGGGGAATGGCTGGAACATCCCATATTGATCCATTCGTGTAGGTCATAAATCTATTTCTTTGTCACCTTTTAAATATTTAGTTCTAATGTTTTAAACTGCTAAAATAGGTTCTTGGCTAATATTACTAAATTTCTGTAGTGAATCTACAAATGCATATGAAATCCATGTGGGTATTGTAAACAATTGCACGGATACGGTTATTTTATCCAACTGGGCGAAAGACAACGGATTATAAATTATCCGCATACGGAAAATTCTTTATAGGCAACTATACAAACGATTCCACCCAGCTTCACGATTATATTTTGCATCTCTAAAATTATTTTTCAGATCGTTTCGACCAATCGAATCCATTCTTGAAAGCTTGTTTTTAAATTACCAAAGCAAGTGACAAGTGATCCTGCAGATGCTGTTTGCGATGATGTAGCTTCGTGTGAAGACTTGTTAGACGTGGGAAATGAATTTTGCTCTCATTTTTATTCAGATGGGCTTCCCAAAGAAACCTTTTCATTCCGGGTAATGCGTTCGCTGGTGCGTGTCGATCATTCCCTGAAGGGCCGAGTGTGCCATTAATAAGTTCGTACTGCCCGCTGCCTCCTTTTCTTCCCGCTAATCAATGTCGAGCATCGGTTATTTTTAAAATTTTCATTGTTTGGCTGGCAATCTCTCGCGATCTTGCGTGGCAGGAAAGATCGCTGCGCGGGCTAAATAGTAGCACAAGAGGAGTTATCGGTGTTAGTTGGGTGAAACTGAATTACGTGAGACAGTTACACTGAACCAATTTAGCAGAGAACTTTTGCTATTAAGTTTTTAGTTAATTATCGGCAATGGTTGAAGGTTGTTTTTTAAAGGGTAATGTATTGGTCGATTTCTGTAGCAAACGGCAAAAGAAACAATCTGTTCACTGTAGGCACGGTTGGCTAATAACTCAATTTTTCAAATTGATATTGTAAATATATATCTTTCCCTTTAAGTTATTCTAGGTTTATAGTTAGAAGCTGTTACGGCAAAATCTGGATTGCTTGACCTTGGCGACGTGTGTGGGGCTTCTGATGAGCTTGGAAAAGTTCGAGAATCGAAGCGATTAATAAAGAATTTCAAGAGTTATCAAGATTTTTCAAAGTCTTGCCACAGGGTATATATGAACGTTCAGTGTTTTGAAAGCGGTGTTGCTGTATGAGTAACGGTAAATACGCCAGTGTTTTGGGAATGCGGACTTGTTTGTTAATTGAGCCTTTTATTGCTTTTTTTTTTGTATTTGACGGTTTTACTAGTTGGGTAGGCACTCAACTGTATTCTGTTTACGCTTGTTGCTGTTTTTATAAAGTTAGCTGGATATAGGACCCATTCTTAAATTCTGGCAATGCACACACAAATCCAGAGGATACATAGAATAACTACGTTTCAGAGTTTTTGGAATTTGCTTGGACATTTAATTTTTCTAAACAAAAAGATCTTGACCTGCAGAGTTGCTAAATTTTTTATCTAGATGAACTTTATATCTATTGTTTTATTGAAAACTTGACAATTTCTTTTCTATATGCCTGCAGTGTTCTGTGTTTTAATCGAAATTTTTGAAACCCTGGAGCGTTTTTGAAATTTTATTTAAAGGAGTGCAAATTAAATGGTTTAAATCAATGCAGTGGGGAAAGGTATTCCGATATAAAACGTGAATTTTTCTAAAAATAAAATGGAAGTGTGCTTTAAAATAACTTTTGCTGGGAAACTGAATAATCTGACTATTGAATGTGTGCTACTTATTAGTTCACAAAATTATAAACAAGCGATGAATATTAAACGTTTAAAAGCGTACTTATTTAAATTTTGGCTGTTCACTACTGCACACATACCTAAGAACCGAAGGGTAATAGAAACAATATTGACTCGAGGATATAAACTGTTAATATTTTCCCTTCGTTTTTCTGTATCTCTTTAATTGTCTCATTTGAATTACAAATTTCATTCATGAAACTGCACGATCATTCATTCGGGGTGTACTAAATGATTCTTCCTCGTACGACCTGAAGGAAAATGGTGCGACAAGTTAAAGACCTTGGATCCCTATCGTGTTAAGGAATGACAAGATCTAATCGCACGATATAATGTAGATCCACTTCATAAACTTTAATGCACACAGAAAAGAGTTGAAGGTATTTTACTGCAAATAAGTTCTGCATTCTAAACAATGCCTTCTGGAATATTTGCCTTTTTGTTATTTGTTCTATTTTTTCCCACTACATGGTTTAGTTCACTTGAATCTAGATAACCACCATTACTAAAGTTCAGTTTTATACTATACTTGTATTAAGGCTTGTCAAAAACTGGGAAATTATTATTCCAATAAAAAATTTCTTAATTGTAGCTTTATTTTGTTTAATGCATGGCTTGAAACGGTCTAATCGGAAATTGGTTCAGTGGGTTTCTGTCCCGTGGTCGATTCTATAAGTATGCAATCTTTCAACCGTTTAGGTTTCTAGAAAGTTTGGAAATACTTTTCGGTATATTAAAAATACTTACCCCATGCTTGCCCCCCCCCCCCGTGCGGGAGAAATAATGAAACACTCAGACTTCATTAGGTTTTGTTTCGATGTCTATACTATGTGTGCAAACACTCAGCTTTCCAAGTTACCAAGTTGGCTTCCGAAGGATCTTTAACTATTTCAGATATTGCCTTTCGAGCTGACAAGCGCTAAAGTGTGAAATATTTACGTTTCTGCATGTAATTTTTCGTTTCAAACGGATCAGTCGCGTAGATAAATTGACTTTCGTCAGATATTGCCAAGATGCACCAGTTAAGCCATTATCGATAGCGCAGTTCAAACTTATTTACAGACTGGGCTGCTACTGTTCCGGAAATATATTTCTTAACGAGAAGTAATGCCATCTAAATCTCGTGGTGATAAATTGTATTTAGAAAATGGAAATACGCATGTATGATTCTAGTTTTTACAAAATGTATCTTTAAATGAAATTAATAGCAATGAGTTTTCGTTCCTAAATGCATTGCTCAAGTTTTCAAAGTTTGATTTGATTGCGGTTTAATTTAGCAGAATCGGAGTTCAAGACATGCTGAGCCAAACGCATGATGAATGTATAAATTCATAAATGCAGTGTAATGCAGATAAAAGCTATGGGTAAGATTAAAAATGAAAAATATGCGATAATGTAAAAGCCATGTTTAAGATCCCAATAAAGTTAATCTGTTAATATAATGAGATGGCTAAGGTGAAAAGTAAATCCGTGCGTGATATGAAAAGGGGAAAAATTAGAATTTAAAAAGATGGCAAAGTAATAGAAAAGTGTTACACAAAGGAAATGATCAAATTTTAATAAAATTTCTACTTCAAATGCCCCCGTTTCATTAACTATATTTTTAACTATTTTAGAAGTGGATAGTCTTTCATAAATTAAGTTCTGCAACAGTTCAGAGATTTTTTCACATTTAGGTTCGATATTTATGTAAAGTTTAGTTTTTGGTTTAATACCAGATGAATTATACTTCTGCTTCTTAATTATACTTCGGCATCTTATACTGGAACTATTTAAATATATTTTTGGGATCTGTAAAGAGATATTGGTAGATTTAGTAGAAGCATTGAATTTCTAAATTTAGGATAGCGCTCCCATAGCAGATAACATCGATGGAAGGGCTTCACGCTTTGTACGAACTCATCAGCATGGAATAGTAGATATCTGCAACGGCAGAAAGAAAATGGGCTATGTGCCCCCATTTTGAAAGCTTCCATGGAGACTGATAAATTTAGTGCTAAGGAGTGGCATTTCAAATCCTGAAATTTTCAAACTTTTTCGAAATGTGGTCGGAGCTTAAAATGAGCTTCTCGTTGAAATTTCCAATTAAAAATTATTCGTAAAACGGTACTTTCCAAAAGAACGAAAAAGTAACGGTGAAAATGTTGAGGCTATGCCAGAACGATGCTGTGGAGCATGGGTTTATATGTCCTCATTAATTGGTCTCTTATCTGTTCTTAATATTTCAGGATTGAAACTAAACATTAATATTATATACCAGAGTCGTGAAACCTTGGAAATAATTATGCAAAGTTTGTCTTTTGTTATGTTATCTTTCTCCATGCAAGTGTGCGACCTATAAATTATATTTGTTAATGAATCATCTTGGAGCATATTTTGACAAATATTTTGGGAAGACAAGTTTGACAGGAATTCTGGTGCAAAATTCTTATTCAGTCTTCTAATCTTCAGCTGTGCCCAAATCGAGTGAATTTAGGTTTGAATAATCTTTAATTTCGGTTGTCAGATGTGCACCTAAATGTTTCGTGTTTTGAGAGTATCTACTTAATTCACTCTCCTGTGATCAGCAACTGTCTGTTGTACGCTTGCTATTGAGAATCGATTGAATCTAAATTTAAAGAGATGCCACTGTGTCTAGATCGAAATGGCAGGATGTCAAGCTACAAAACTCTCGTTACTGCTTCTGGCTCGGCAAAGATGTTCTCTCCCCCCCCCCCCCCCAATGTTTGTCTCTTAGTATTTAATCGTAGAAACGTCTTGTTTTGAGACGGCCTAAGAAATCTGATGTCTGGGTCAGACGGTGACCGTATGCAGAAGCTCATGTGGAGCTTCTGCTATAAATTAGAGTATCTCCAAATGTATTAATTTGAATGCATATCGGCTGATTTAGTCAACTTGGGAGTCCTAAACACAAGCCTCGACGGCACTATCTGTCGGGGCTCTATATTTAACACCACTTTTAGATGGACAACTACATTTTGCGTACTTATCCATTTCATTCCACTGGCGAAGGAAGGTGGATCAAGGGGTCTTCCCCCCAGGGGTTTTATTTATTAAAATGCGGTTTTGCTGGGTATAATTATCTTTCGGATTTAATTCTTGGGTGAGCCTTGCTACTGTTGTCTCCTCTCCTTCCGCCTGAATCCTGGCTGCTCTACTGTCTCGTATTGTATAATTTACGGTTTTATACACTGGAGCGGTATAAATATGTCCTATTGAGGTTTTTATTTTTGCTTTGTTTTTAAGCCGCGAGGTCCTTAAGCTGAAAATTATATTTTTCGCGTAAATAGGGCCCTTCTCAAAGTAAAGTCGTAAATGATCGCTTTAGAGAACATTGCACAGCTAGATAGTTTTTACGAGGTCGCAATTTTAGGTCCAAGAGATTAGACATGTAATCTCACCTTAAAAGTTTGTACCATCTATTATAAAATGTATAGAAATAAAACTCGAGCTTTAATGGCTCTTGTCTGGAATGTAATTTCGTTATCTGCCATCGAAATAAAATATCCCTATTCTATGCACCAGTTCAATTGATTAGTTTTCATGTATCGGTTAAATTTTCAATGAGACTAAAATATTCATTTTGCGAATCAAAATAGAAAGTGTTCAGTCTGCTGCAGTAACTGAAGAAATTTCCTAAAGTGTTCCTAGCAAAACTCTTCTGTAGTGCTGCCATCTAGTGTCAGTATTTAGATATTTTAAACTTGAAAATCTGTAGTCTTTGTGTGGGACGGCTGCACAGAATTTCATAAAATTTTGTAGGTAGCAAAGAAATAGCCCCTAAAATTTGGTTGATATTCAATTTCTAGGACCAGGGGTTGTAGCGATAATTAGAAAAAGCATTATGCATACTATATTCATTTATTGGAAAAAATGTTAAGTAACTGAATTAAATCAAATAAATTTATACAGCAGACTAATTTTATTAAATCTTTTCAGATTTAAATTAAGAAATGTATAAAATAAATTTTATCGGAATTGAATTTTTGACTGGATTACACAAATTACGGTTTTCGGGTTGAAAGTTTACGAGGAGTGTTCATATTTTCAATTTAAGAAATCTGTTTTATTCGTAAATATTTTTCAAACTCATGGAGTTTAGCCAATTGTTGAAACAGAATAAAAATGGAACGGGCCAATACCATTTTAGCACTTTCAATTTGGCATATTAAGGTAACTTCATATTTTTAGGAAATTTGTTTTCAAACTGGGCCCAGATGATTCTTCAGATCTGTCTGAAGATAATTTTGTAGAGAGAACAGATTCTTATACTTTTTAGGAAAAGTAATCTAAATATTTTAATAGAATAGTTTGAATAACTGTCATTTAGAATACTATAGGAATTATATTATATATTCCGTACGAAGAACAAAGTCTGGCGCAGCTTATTTTTGGATCTTGTGCCAAAAACCCTAGTGAACCAACCAGCAGTACGAAGAACGGATATACTGCTAGTTCGATGTAAAATTAAAATCGTACTTTGCTATTTCATTCGCGCTTAGGCAGTTATTTGATCTCTAACGTTTCATCCTATCCCCTAGCATAAGAATAACTATCTAACTAAATTATCATCGGAAATAAATGTTAGCCCTCTGACGATAAATACAAGTAATTAATGTTAATTTATGCTGTTGTGCTAAATTTACGAATAGTGTCTATAGTATAAATAAGGATGAATACTATGCTGTTAATCTATTCTAGCTCATAATAGTTGTATTAAAGATACTGGTTTTGGAAGCACTTGCATATTCCGTAATGAATACAAAATTTGTGTGAATCAGATCTTAGTTTACTATTTTACTATTTTAATCTGTTATTTCCCGACCTAAGTGACGCGAAGGGGACCCCCCCCCCCCCCCACACACACACACAAACACAATTTTTTTTTTAAACAATATCTTTGGAGACTTCAGACTAAACATTTACATTCTGTTTAAGTGAAATTAAATACTCATTCTCTTTGTGCAGTAATGACGTTTACTCCTATGACGTTTACTCCTATGACGTTTTACTCCTATTCGCATCTTCAATTTCTACGTTCATAGTAATCCTGAATACGGACAAGCCACTTTTTCAATGTCAGTCTGGATACGATATCATTCTAACAAACTGGCGAAATCCGATCCAAATTTGTTATTGATCGTACGCTATGGAAGCTAATAAACACCAGAGGCCATTTGCTTTCCAGGGAGGTCGAAAAATCGAATTTTTTTAAATACTTCATAAAATTGCTAATTTATAACAATTATTAAATTTTATATCGAAGTAATTGGGATTTACAGAAGACTGCATAAACAGCTTTTGCGATACTTTTTTTTTTGTCTAAAATGATAAAATCGTGAAAAAGTAAGTTTACTTTTTCAAATGAGTGACTGCTTTGCAAATACTTATACCAGAAATAAATGGAAAATATATTTTTTAAATTTATCACGAACCGTTCATTTGATAATTTGGCTTTTCGGAGAAATTATCTACGTTCATTTCGTTCGCATGTTAATTGGTTACACTAAAAATTTAATTTTAATCTAGGTCGTGTTTACGTAAGGCTCCAATTGTGGACTCCCCCCTAGGGCTTTCTACAGGAAGGGGGGTGGAAGCAAAAACATACGTTGCATAGAAATCCTGAGGGCTTGGGGTGGGGGTTTCGGGCCACATAAACTGTCTAAAAAAAAAAAAACACTTGTGCAGACCGCCTTACAATCCTTTGTTTAACATTTGCCGCATATGTGCCCGAAAAATTCAATCTGGCATCGTGTCTCCAAAATCTCAATTTACTGCGTAGAGAAAAAATCGCATGTTGGACACCAATATTTTTAAATTTCTTAACGACTGGCCAGAAGAGTATTTATTCTAAAAGCAACTCTGGTTAAAATAACCAGTCATTTTCTGCATGACGCAATCTTAACCACAAGAACGTCGAATATGCCTTCAAAGTCCCCGACTGCACTTAATATCCGGGTTAGTTTTGATGTGTTAAACCGCAAGATTGTTCTGCACCTGTGACCCGTCTAAAGCCCAGACCGTCCGGCTCATTCGAAGACATGGAGTAGCAAAATGGGCGGCCGGGCACCTGTTAAAGGCCCAGACCATACAGCCAACCCAGGGGTTTACGGCAATTGAGCGTATGGCCGGGGCCGGGCACCTGTGACCCGTGTCACATCCTGGCGTATCTGTACTTTTAACACGTGGCATGATTAAATAATAGACTTGATGGTCTATAATTATCCACTTTAAACTTTCAGGATTTCTATATATTCAATTATACTAAAAGATCGAATGTATAAATATAACTAAGTTAGCAATTTCCACCCATGCTTCACGTGGGCAAAATGGCTTGAGGTCACTAAATGTGGCACCGTTCGAAATATAAAACCGTTTAAATCTAAAAATGGTGCGCATTTTATAGTTCTGCTAATATGAAAACTGCGGTATATAAAACAATATTTAATCTTCGATCGCTATATGCTTCCTTATTTTGATATTTGAAGCTAAAGTAAATTATAAAATTTTTCAGTTTGATTTGAAAAGTCAAACGATTTTTAACACTTTAGAACAAACATAGTTGAAAAGTGTTCGACTTTGTTCATTCTGTGTCTCCGTTCGCGCGATAACTGTCGTCAAAATGATTTTATCAAAATGAAATTTTAGTTTGTTCAGACGGTCAGTGGGACACATGGGAATATAAATGAATAATATTATCCAATTAGGTTTGGATTCAACCCAGAATGAAAAAATGAAACACATTGAACCCTATGGAACCCAATTTTTCAAACGTTTAAGTGAATTTGAAATTCACAAATTGCTTTGAAAGTTTTGGTAAATATTCAAATTATTCCATAAAATATGAAATTTCAGTAAAATATATTCAGTAGTTTTTAAATAAAAATTAAAATAATTACACCCATATTATATGACGGCCGTCCAAATAGTTGCTCGTGTCCTTTGGATGAGTCGGACGGTCTGGGTCTTCTAAACCCATATTATATGGGGCGCGGTAGCCCATTGGTTAGCGCGCTGGAGTTGCACTCGGTTGGCCCGCGTTCGATTCCAGCCGCTGTCAAAACTGCCGCCGTGTTCATGCGGAGTACGATCACGATAACATGTGGGTCCGAAAGTCCTTCCGAGAGGTTGGTGGTTGGGGAAGGAGGATACGGTCCCTGTGGATGCCTCCCTCACTGGGTTCCGGTCTAAATTGGGTGGCACTTCCCGACCATCCAAACTGTTACCTTACACCTTTCTGGTAGGTCGGACGGTCTGGGTTTCATCAACAACCCATATTATATGAAGAGATGTGAATCACTTCAAAATAAAATATGGCATCCATCTTGTGAAAATCGTAATTTTTAAAGTTCTTTTTAATTTATATTTAGTGTTGTATCTATCCTGAAACCGCTTTATTTTTGTTTAATTTCTGTGAATCTATATTCTGAAACAACGCAATTACAATATATTTGAGTTTAAGTGATCATCAAACTTTGATTATTTCTACAACAAAACCTAATTTTCACTTGTGTAGAATGTAAACGCATCAAGCTGTAAGATGAGTTTCATAAGAATTGCAGAATTTCTTTAACGTAAAATTATTTATCACTGGAGTCTGCAATATAGCTGCTATGAAACATTCATTGATTTTACATAGAGAAGCAGACTATTTTATAGCAGACTTTTTCGACGAACTTTTAAGCATAAAGTACTTTTACCGCCATGGTTTTCAGTTTTTAAGTAAAATAAATTATTGTAGTATTGTGATGAATGAAAGGAATGGAATAAAAATGTATGAATGAAATATTTACTACTTTTACATAGAGCCAGGCGATTTATGCTTCAGTGACGTCATTTGAATAAAGTTCATTTTTTGAAGTTTTAAGTTTTCAAATATAAAATTGTAGTATTGTAATAATTTTAAAAATACTACCGCTGAATGCATCTCATTTTAGAGATGTTTAAATAAGATTCCATTGCAGTTGGAAAGTGTTTCATAATCGATGCTTTTTGCATGAAGGATCTTTCTTTGTTTGGTATTTGAAATGTAACTCGTTACAACAATTAAGTCAATCTATAAATTTATAAAATATCGTCTGCTGCAAATATAATTAAAAATATTTCTAGAGCGTTTTATTAAAAATTTGCTTTTTTTTACTGCGCAAGATGGTATTTTGTTCTCGAATTATAGGTGAAAGAATGTTAGAACAAATAATTCCGCGATTTTATAATTTTTGGAATAAAATTCAAATATTTCAGATTTTTCTCATTTTATAAGCATGGGACTTGACCTATAAGTAAAGTTAAATTTCTACATTTAGCAGCTTAGCTGTGTTACTCATTCCTCAGTCCCACTTTGCTGTATGATATAGTTGCTGTAATAAGATAAATTATTGTACATCTAAATGTTGAACCAGTCTTGTGAATTTTAATTTCAAGTTGCGCTCAATCACGTTGCATATTTCCACCTAATTATTCATTTTCCACATGAACAATAAAGCTAATTTAAATGTTAGATGTTAATGTTTCTTTTATGCAGCGCCTTGTTGTAGGACACGCGTCTCTTCAGGCTTGAACGCTTAGAATTTGTTAACTGGGCGGGGTTAAAGTAATACTGTTAACTTTGAACGCGGAAATTATTCAGTCTTCTATCTGAAGACGTTGAAATCCTTGCTTTGAGTTTTGTTTTAGCTGATTGTCATTCAGGGTCGTAGCCAGGGAGGGGCCAAGGGGACTAAGCCCCCAAAGAAGTATACTCAGCCCCCTTGATAAAAATATATTTAGTAGTGATATGGAATTTCATACAACATGTAATCTAAATTTTGCATAAAAATTGATTTGACATATTTTTTATAAATTACTTGGATTTTACGATTTTTAATTTTACTAAATTTGTGTTTATACAGGTCAATTTATTTACACTTTAAAAATTTTAAACATTTTTAAATTAAAAAATACTTTTAATTATTGGGGCTTTTACTGTTATACATCATAGTGTCAATCAACAGATAAGTAGTTAACACCTAGTAAATGCAAGTCAACACTTAATCGAAGAAAATTTCAGATAATATTAACAGCTTTGCTTCTAGTTAATGCTTATATTAAAATAAATTGTAATCATTATATATTAATATTGATGCCTAGCAGCTATATGGATTTTCCTAAAACTTACTAACAAATATAAATATGCATTATTTGTTAGTAATTGGTATGGATTTGAAAATATAACTATTATGGTTTATGAATGCGAATGATTAGGTGCTTCTAGTGAGCCCCCCCCCCCTCCTCCTCCTTAAAGACTGTTGAACTCCCTTGACTTTCAACCCAGTCCCTCTTGAAAGTTGTATCTGGCTACGGCCCTGTCATTGCCTGCACCGTGCTGCGGAGCGGCAGTGGCTGTTAAACCATGATCCACATGTAGTGAGGAATGATCAGTGGAGCACTCGTTGAAAAGAAACGTTTTAAAGCAGACAGTTTTATTTTCTCAATCTTAACCTATTGGGAAATAGTCCCGAATCGTCACTTTGTAGAAGACCCAGACCGTCCGACTCATCCTGAGGACTTGAATCGTCACTTTGTGTAGTTTTAGAATTTTTTTGACGAACATACTAGATGCAGCGAGTAAGGTTTGCGCTTTTTAAAAATTCCAATAAAGTAATTGTAAGAGTTTCTAATATTTTTGTAAAATGACCTCGTTACATTTCGATGAATATATATAAAAAATACTACTTTACAGATTTTTGAAAACTCATAGACATTATCTTTTACATTTGCTTTGCAAAAAACAAAGGGAAAATCACAAACTAAACTAGCTAGAAGCTGGGAATTATTTTCCGTATGTTAACATGCATTTTCCATATGAAAAATGTGCTGTCTGAGAGAAAATGTAGACCCTGTCATGAAAGCCAACTTTCCATCCGGTCCACATCAGATTTATTTTTTATTTAAATGCGAATGACATAACATGCCGAAACGTATCCTACTCCGTTTGAAATATTGCCCTTGCTTTTGATCTAAAGCGGAAAAATAAAATATTTAAAATATTCCTTACTTTGAGTACTTTTAACCAAAAATAAATTTATTCTTTAGTGGTTGAGTTGTTCTCGGGATTAGAAATTTTTCCTTTTCACGGGGAGCGCGATATCTCTTAAAATAGAGGAATTGCACGAAATTTGGTATGCATCCTTTACTCGCTAACAGCCATAATCTTATTATTTTAACATTCTATAGTTTTATTTTGCCCGAAAATCAAAGCTAGCCGTAGGGGAAGTTTTGTTTGGGCCATCGGATTTTTCTAAATTAAAAACATTTGGTATACTAAATGCGTTTGAACATGATGTATACATAATGTTCTCGCAAACATGCACCCGATCGTAAAACTCAAACTAGAATACCAGATCTACATTTGCAAGGCTGAAAATACCTTGGACATTCTAAATACCTTTCCCACTTCCGCATTCTGGGATGTTTCGAATTTCATGGAATTTAAATAACATCCCTCTGCCATTAAGCTCGCAAATGTAATTGTGCTTTAAGTTCTTGGTTAAATATTTGGATAAAGTTTTATAAAGATAATTTATTCAAATTAAGCTGCGCATAATGGACAATAATTCAAATTGTTAGTGATATTAAACTACTTTATGTTTTTAGCTATTGAAAGATGATTTTTTCAAATTGACCTGCGCATAACGAATTAGAATTCAAATTGTTAGTGATATTAAACTACCCGATATTTTAAGTTGTTGGTAATCTCGTTATCGTCCAGCTCCAGTATGGTCCAGCCGGAATGGTTTTGCCTGAATAACTGCTTGTGCAATAAAAGTCCAGATTTCTTAAACATTGGGTCGCTCTGCGAAAAAAACTCTTTTGTGCTCATTGAAACTTTACAAAATATTGAAATAAGAGCCACCTTTTCAAAATATCGAAATTGTAACTAATATATTTCGAGAATTAAGAATTCGAATATAGGTGTATGTATGTATATGTATATGTATATAAAATATTTCTTAAAATTTGTATAATCGTTTAACGATTGTATTATATAGCTTGATTTTTCAACAGTTAACGCGTATAATTTTTTTAACACTTTATTTACATTCATTTAGTACCATTTCATCAATTTGGCAACATTTTCGTTAATTGGGCAATAATTTGGATCGGCCGCCGTAAATTCTTTAGATTTTCGAAAAGGGATATGAATGTTTAGATTCCTAAATGAACAAAAATTGATACATTGTAGAAGGGATGAATAATTTTTTCGCCGCAGTTGGCGGTAAGTGCTCCAAAACAGGCTTGTTCTACTGTGGTCAACAAGGAGTGTCTCGGATTCAAAGCAAGTATGTTTAGCGCTGGCTCTCGTTCCTTGTCGCAAAGGTGTTTCTCATTGATAAAACATAACGACCCAGCGGCGTGACGTCACGACAGATAATTTCCAGTTTTAGGAAAGAAACGCGACTGTCTGTTTGTATCGCGCCCATTGAAATTTCACTGCAAAATCTTACTTTTTTTCTGGTTTCAAAATAGAACATCATAGTCAGGATATCAAAAAAATTGACGATCGGTCCGATTGCAAGAAAATGAGTTGCGATAACAAATTTCACAATACAAATATTTCATCTGGATTCTATAGTTTATAATAAAATTGGTTTATAAAACAATTCGTTAAACATAAGCAAACAATTTGTAAACTAAAATATCGTTCTAGACGAAAGATGAGGACGAAGATGATTGGGAAAATTTTATCGAAAACATTATAGGCTATTAAAATATTTTGTTGCAATAAGATCTCTATAATTTGCATGTAGAGTACCCTTCACACAAACAGTTGTGGCAATGTTTGACCCCCTTAATATATTTTACAACACCCTTAATGCTGCATCCCTGAGTGAGTTTTATTGCATAACTTGTTAATGACTTAAGATTTACTGCAACAAGTTCTTACTGATATGTTCTTTTCTTTCAGCATACCATGTGGGAAATGAGTACCATGGAGCGCAGATACTCGGTACCCCCGAGTACCCTTTCTGACCCTTCTGGCAGGTATCGCACCACAGAAGACTTGCACGCGTGGAGTATCTACAGGCAGAACTTGAACTCAGACTTTACGGACAGTGCCCTTGGTAAGAACACTCTTTGGAATTGCTTAAACGTTGAAAAAATGTTTGGGCTTTATATATTATCTAACCTTCTGTCGAATTATGGCAAGTAAGGGGGTGCTATGAAAATATCAAATCTGGCGGTCTATTTGAACATTTCCTGGACTTTCCAAGCATTAATATTCTTACGAGTTCTTTTTGTCTCGCAATAATTATCGGAATGAAGATATAACTTTTGTACTTTTAATCTCAACAGACATATGCGGATTCATTATTATATGACCCTCAAATTAATTTTAGGTCATAAGTACATAGTTCAATTTAAATTTTATTGTCTAGCAAAAACCTGAAGAAAAAATGCATTTGATATGAAACCATGGAGGTGAAGGAATGCTAACTCTATGGATACTTTTGAATTTTTTAAAGTCATTTATTCTTTACTTTTATATTTTAAACCATAATTAAGAATTTGTCATTCGGCAAACTATATAAATTAGGCCCTTTTTTAGAGCAACGTACCTAATCGTTTTATACATGTGTGGATATGCAAAATGAAAATAGGCAATCGAAAATCTGACTGAAAAAGTCCATCAGAAAAACGGACTGATCAGATCTCCGGAGAAGCGGCTTCGCAGGTATTCTAGTCGGCAAGATGCAAGCAATGAGATAATCGTTGAATGTGGAACTCTGTGAAACAAGGATTTTAGAATATTTTTTGTTTAAATATTTACTTCGAACCGGTAGTATTACAGAGCATTATTTTAAACCCTCCCCACTCTTAGCATTTTAAGCTCTCTGGACTAGTGAAGAAATCTTTCCCTCTATAAGTAATGCATAAAATAAATACATTTTGGTAACGGTGGGGAGAGTCTAAAATAATGGCCTGCATTGCTATCGAGTGAAGTGAATCATTTTCCCAATGAAATTATGAAATATTTGCTTTAAGCAATTTTCTGTCCAGTGATGTAATCACCTGCACCCTGTTGACGAGTGACAATGACCGCGAAACCATGGTAAAATGGTGGTGATGGATGATTAGATAAGTACTTTCTAGCTTTTATGCAACGTCTTGCTAAACGGGTAGAAGTGATTTTCACTGTTGCCAAAAATCCAGATTTGAATGAATTTATACATTTCGAGTATACTTGAATGATTCAACATTTCAGTGATGTCTTTGAAATTTGGTAAGATTTTAATAGATGAACATCGGAGGTCTATTGATTATTTATATAAACAGATTGGAGGAAAGCACTTAATTTTTCGAATTTTTTAATTTTATAAATATTAATTGAATTAATTTTTTTTTACGAAATTTGTTACTTAAAATTTGTTTAAAAACCAATTGCCATCTATAAAATTAATTTTAAAGTCTGTCGTTCTTGATGGAACGTTTTGGTTCTAAAATAGAAAAAAATCTCCAATATTTTAGCAACTATCAAATGAGTGGAGGGTTTGTAAATGCTTCTATTTTTAAATGCTCAATTTTTGTTCTTGAATAGATTAAATTTTATATGAAAAGTAACGTGTCGGACAGATACGATTTTTACTTCCCTGCAATACATGGTAATGTATAAAATAAGGTAAGTATTGGAATCGTGTCGAAAATCGCAGCCCGATTTTTGAGAATCCCAATTTAGTAGTACTCTAGTTTTCGTAGGATCTACACATTTTGGGACTTCTAGAACATGAAAACTATTTTTAGCGTGAAGTCTGTGTAAGTCTGTGCAATTTTTGTATCCACTCTAACTGAAACACTAATATACCAAATTTCACAAAATTTGGTAGATAAATCACTTGTATATTAACCTGGTGCTGATTAGATATGGGTACGATTGAAAACAAAACTTGAATTTTTGGTGAAATTACCCGCAAAAATCGTTAAATCTAAAAATAAGACTATGTGTGCAATATATATCAATTAAGTGCTTATTTTATACATAATTTTTAACTATGAAAAGAATAAGATGAACTCCATTACTCTATAACTAGCCGTTCTCGAGATATTTTAGTTTTTCACATTTTTGCTACACCACCTTTGAAAAGTCGTTGCCAAATGAAAACTAAAATTGAATTAAGTGAAAATTCAGTGCAATTTCACAATTATGGCTGTTATTCTGGGCAATTAAACTCAATAAATTATTGAAGAAATAACATAAATATGTGTCTGCAGAGAAAGCCACGTGTTAACATCGGATTTTTACTTCCCTGCAATACAGGGTAATGTATAGGGAAAGTATTGGAATCATGCCGAAAATCGCAATTGGAATTTTCGACGGATCTACAAGTTATGGGACCTCTACAACACGAAAAACATTTTTAGAGTGTCGTCTGTGTGTCTGGGCAATATCCACTTAAACTCATGGACCCAATTTCATAAAATTAGGTAGGTAAATCACTTGTGTGCGACCCTGGTGCTGATTAGTTTTTGGTACGATTCGAAATAAAAGAACCTGGCTTGTTTTTAAGAAATGGCCCTCAAAAATTATCTGTATTCACTAACTGGATAATATGCTACCCCCGTTTAGAGAATATAAGTAGAGTTAACAAATGCAAGCTAAATTAAGTGCAATTTCAATTATGCGTGTTATTTAGTGCAATTGAACTCAAATTAATGAATTATTAATGAAATAAAGAGAAAGTGAATTTGAGTCTGCAGGAAAAGTCATCTGCTGCCCACATTAGATTTTTATGCTTGGACCCAAAACGCATACTATGCGTACGCATGCTAGCGTTCTAGAAAGGATGTCATATTTTGAAAATACCAGACTCTCCGGGACTGTTTACCTTTTCCTATATACATAGTATAATGTATAGGGAAAGCATTACGACGAAGTCGAAAATTAGAGTTCGAGTTTTCGACGGGAGAACAAGCATTCAACTCGAATCGAGCGTTTTTGAGGTAATGTCTGTGTATATGTATGCGTGTGTATCCGTTAGTTGGTTGAAGGAGTATGTCTCGAACGAATAAAGCGTTTTAAACTGAATTTGGTACAAATCTTACAATTGATGAATACTGGAAGCCTACTAATTTTAAACACAATCGAATGTTTGGAAGATACCCAAATTTTTAAAAGAAATTTGAAAAAATTCATTAAATAATCAGAACCTTTAAGAATGCTACGTAAGTGATCAGCACGTTTTAAGCATCCCTGAACTTGATTCGTACGGTTTGAGGTAATGTCTGTGTGCATGTGTCCGCCCTTGAGTTTGTGGAAGCAATATCTTACGAACTAATGGAGCGTTTCGAAAGAAATTCGGTATAAATATTACAATCGGTGAATATTAGATGCTTGGTGATTGCAAACTCAAATGTTCGGAACAACCCACAATTTTTAAATGGAATACTGAAAAAAATCTTTCAAAAATTAGAACTTTTAACAATGTTACATAAATGATCATTTCTCACTAACCGCCGTATCTCACTTCGTGATATATTTCGTCCCATCTGCTATGCAGCCGCAAAACGCCCTCTGGAGCTCCACCCCGTGTAGATTCATCCGGATCAGAGAATCTGAGTTGACCCTATCACCCTACTTTCCCTTTACATGTATTGTAAATAAAGTAAAAACGTTTAATTTATATACAGAAAAGATCAAAATTTGGGAATCTACTTTTTGACTGGCGCAAACTTCGCAATCATTTCCCTTTACTTCTGCATTTAAAGGAAAGTAATAATTTGTTCGGAAGAAGAAAGCAAACCCACATAAAAGTAAATTGAAATCAGTTGCGCTGACGTAACTACGCTGACCGCTTCCCCCCCCCCCCCCCCTTTGAAATTGAACATCCTGTTCAAGCAATAACCACCAGATTCTGACATCACACCTGAATAAAGAAGGCATTGAGTGAATCTACCTGATATCTCTCTTCATAAATTAATACGTGGATAAAATATTTTATTTTACAATGAGTCACATGATCTCTTCATATAATATGGGTGTAATTATTATTTAAATTTTAATTTAAACTACCGAACCTACTTTGCTGAAATTTTTTTTATATATTTTATAGGGTAATTTGAAAATTTCCTAAAACTTTCGAAGCAATTGCGAATTTTAACGTCACGTCGCTTAAAAAGTGTTTGAAAAATGAGGTCTCATAGGGTTCAATGTATTTTGTTTGCACAAATATAAAGCGATATTGGGACTGATGCAACGCTAAATATGAATTTAAAAGAACTTTAAAAATTGCGATTTTTACACTGGGAGATAAAGATGGATGCCACATTTTATTTTGAAGTGGGTCACGTGATCTCTTCATATTATATGGGTGTCATTGTTATTTTAATTTTTATTTAAAAGTACTAAGCATATTTTGCTGAAATTTTTTTATATCATGAGGCAATTTAAATATTTCCTAGAATTTTCGATGCAAATTGTGAATTTTAACTTCGCCTATGTTTGAACTCTATGGGACCTAATTTTTCAATATATTTAATTTTTTCAACCAGTGTTCAATCCAAAACTAATTAGGTGATATTATTTATTTACATTCTCATACAGTCTGAACAACATGCTAAAATTTCATTTTAAGTCATTTTTACGATAGTTATCGTGCGAATGCAGACAGAATGAACAAAGCACAAACACTTTACAACTACGTTGGAAAGTGTTAATAAGACAAGAAATCTGATTTTGTTTTAGATTCTGAAAATATTGTTTTATCGTAGTTAGCTGTAATTTTTGAGTGGATAATTTATAATGGAATTTGAGTTTGTAAAGTGTTAATAAAAAACACTTATACTCTTGTATTCAAAACCATTTCGGCTTCATCGTTTTTTGTTTAAAAAAAAAAATCCGCACTTTGTCACTGTGATAAGATCTACTTTTTTCTCATCTTGAAAGAAAGTTTGTTGTAAATGTCAATTTTTCTAGTTTGAATTGCTTGCGTGACCTTCTATATACATGAATATTAATGTTTCTCTTTAACAATCTTGCGATCTTGCACGAGTGTCTTGTATGGTTCAGTTTTCCACTCTTGCTCAAGGTGGTGTTCCAGTTTACTTGCGAAACTTGAGCACGAAAATAAGTTATTTTTTTTCGTGACTATTGTCAGAACGCTGTGTGATCTGGTATTGAGGTTTTTATTGGGAAAAAATCATTAATCGTGAAATGAATAATTGTTGGTTATTGTAGCTTGTGCTTGCCTTTAGGCACGCTTAATATCGTAGGGAGTTCAGGGAAAGATTTCGATATTGACATCTGTAGAAGGAAAACAAATTTTAAACATTTCTATGCTGGCATATTGTCAGAGTTCTGTTAAATCTGTATTTTTCAAACTTAAAGATCGGGTACTTGCAAGATTTAATTTCATTAGTGTATTCCTGTCTATTAATTTTAGGGAAGATTTAATAATTTTATCTCGAGATTGTAGACTAGTCAATGTATTATACATTGTTTGACAGAAAATATGATTAATAAAACAATGTTTCTGTGTGACTAAGTACCAATGCCATTTTAGCACATGGGCGTGCCCGGCTTTTGCCGGGGACCTCAGCCCAGAAGGGGGCCTCAAAACCAAACTTGGCGATTTATTTGGCTATTTTTTTAATGAAATTTGGCAGTCTATTATAAAAGCGATATCGACAAGGAAGAGTTTATATTTGGCAGCATCCATCTCAAACACTACATAAAGGAAGAGTCAAAAACCCTACAAGAAATGTACAGATATAAACCATCTGAAAATCAGCAGAAGGAGCGGGAAGAAATGGAGTATGTCGTCCATGATTCTGAAGAGGACAGTTATGATCCGAAGAGAACGACTTTCAACATCCTACTTTGTATTATCATTTGCATATCGGTACAAGACTTCTTTTAGCCTTCCCCAATGTTGAAATCGCCATGCGGATTTTTCTGACAATGATGGTTGCCAATACAAGTGGGGAGCGAAGTTTCTCGAAATTAATGTTAATAGACGATAGGAGTACACTGACAAAGGGGAGATTATTTAAGCATGAGCATTGAAAGCAAGGTGTTGGAGGGGATTGATTTTATATTATAAAAACTTTTGCACAAAAGAAATGAAGAAAGGCAAATATTGTGTATAAAGTTTCTATCTCATTCTCATGTATTGCAATCTAATTTACAGCTAAAGTAAAACTCTTTGTTATGGAATAAATGCGTTTAGTCTATCATAAAACATGCACATGTTGGGTGAAACAATTAGTTATAAGACATAACGAGCTATTTTCGACTGAAATGTTTCCTGAAATAGGGAATGTTCTTGCCCGCTCCCCAGCCCCCCCCCCCCTCCTCTATTCTCCCCCCCCCCAAAGGAGCAGCAAGGGCCTCGTGAATTACTGTGCCTGGGGCCTCAACACTTTTTAAAACGGCTCTGCTAGGTATGTATATCCCGCTAACTCCAAATCTGATACTTGGCCTTTAATCTTTTGTATTCAAATTTAGCTGCCAATTTGAGGTGCATAATTTTATTTAGAGTTAAAAAAATTTAATACATTTTTTAATAATAAAGTTAAAAAAAAAATCTAGCTGCCACTGTTTGACAAATTTCTCGTTTCTTGATTCTCTACTTTCCACTGCGAAAATCATAGCATACAAAAATACAATTTGGTACACTGGTAGAAAAATGTTTGGGGAAACACTCTGAAATAAGTAATTTTAGATTTAAATTTTAGTTTAAAAAATATTTAGTGTCTGGCAAAATATTTGAGCCGAGAGTTCGCGTCCTGGACATACTAACAATAGCAAGACTACACATTTTTCAGGCATGTACCTACATAGTTGAATATATGCAGGACTGAGCCATTCATTCAGTTTCGATGTAGTTTACGAGTTATCTTACTTTTTATGCACTTCTAAAGTGAAAAATGTTGTTCGTATCGGCGGGTACCTAGAGTTTATCTCTTACCACAATCTATAGCATGCAAAAATAGGAAATTTAGTATATTTATAGATATGATGGAGGAACATGATGAAATAAACATTTTTACGATTTAAACTTTAGTTTGGCTTGAAACAGCTCGCGAAGCTAGCTCAGCAAGCGCCAATAAGTAGGAGGTGAAAGTCGGCGCGTCCTTGGAGTTTCACTGTCTCGTACTGCAGAAATTATAACATGCGAAATTTGTACATTTGCAAGGAAATGGAGGAACTCTGTTAAGGGTGAGCGTCAGTAAAGGAAATTTCTCATTCTATAAATTTGATAAGGGGATCTGAATGTACATCACGGAGGACTGCAGTTTTGTCTTAAAGTCCCTTTGTCTTCAAGTCAAAGTTCAATTACGTTTCCGTGATTGTGGCATTATTATACATGAAATGTTGTATTTAATTGCGTATTAGAAGGAATATACATTTAAAAATGTTCATTAAAAAATAAAAATAGTCTGTATGAATTAAAGTACGACAACAGAGGGCAGCACCAAAAATATTTTGAATTAAAATATAAAATATTATGTTTTATTTGGTATTAAATTTAGTTTTAATATAAGCTAAGCATTTCATTTTATCCATCAGGAAATATTTCGCAACTGTTTGAGCAGAATTTTGGCGAAAAATGTGTGCCGCGAAAGTTAAAGCGCGGATAGGGCAGAATATTTACTGACGCTCACCCTTAAATAAACTGTTTTAAATTTAAACTTTAGTTTGGCTTGAAGTAACTCGTGGCGCCAGTGAGTAGAAACGAGGGGTTGGTGAAGCGTAGCGAGCACTTGGAGGATGGAATACAGGAAGTCTGCTTGTGTGTTAATAAAAAAGTGTTAACATTAATTGTTAATTTTTAAAATGAGATTTTATTTGTCTGAGCATGGCAATTTTTGGAAGTCATTACAATATGAAAAGCTTCAAAGAAATCTGAAGCGGTTCTTACCGATGCAATTGTTGGTGATTGAAAATTTAACTACATATGTATTGAATTTTGATGTTTTGAAAGCGGTACATCAAGGCACGTTTAATTTGACAAATATACGACAATACGCATTGACGGGAATTTGATAAATGCCTCAATTGAATTTTTTAAGAGTCATCGAGGGAAGAGAAATAATGGCTTATTAGATGCCTTCAATATTTCAATTTGTCAAGCTATATTTATGCGAAATAGAAGTTAATTGGGAACTTCAGAATAACTTGACTTGTTGCCATTTCGAAAAGCTCCGAATATCTGTATTTTTCAACTTTAGAAACATTGTGTCGTGGACCATGTTCATCATTTCACATGGATAAAGTACTTGCATTATGTTGGGAAAGTCATGTCACATCAGATTAGTTTTTCAATACGCAGATCAGTTATTAAAGATACTTGTAGTCGATTGGCAGTTTATAGAAAAGGACTTGTATTTTTACCATAAGAATCTTGTTGTGTCTGTTCCTTATTTGGAAAAACAAAAATAAATCCTGGTCCAGGGTATTTAGTGCATTGTCCATAGAGCCAGTTTTAACAAATGCTTAGATAAATTATTTTAAGAGCACATTTTTTCAAAGATTTTGCTTCAGATTACTAAGAAATTATCCTCGTTATCATACCTTCATCACTGTATGTTTCTAGGCTCATCTATAGCTAAATTCTGTGGGACGAGGGAAAAAATGCACGCCCAAATTCTGTAAAACTATATTTTCTGGCATTTGGGATAATTTGGAAACTGTCCTTTCTTGGTTTTTACCAATAATCCGATTTTGAACAAGGGGGGGGGGGGGGTATTTTGGAAGGGACGCTGTACATGTACTGTTGATGTGTCAGACTAGGAATAAACTGCTAGCCCCCATGCTAGTTCACCCATGTAAAAAATGCATCTGGAAGTCCAGGATGATATAAATGTATTTCTTGGTTAAATTTGTTATGAGTTTAGATTGTTGAATCATATCGGTGCTATGTAAAGCTTGAATTTGATCGTATAAATATTCCCTTCATAAAGTTCTAATAGTAATTGCTCTTCTCCTGCAGATACAGGCCATAAGTCACAACCGCCTTTTGGGAACTTCAGGCTCCGAGAAAGCACAGTCCAGACAATCCTCAACCATCCCAAGTACGGTCCTCGAGAACGGAACTCTGAACTAGGGTCCAACGTTTTCACCTACCTCAGATTTGGCTTACCCAGAGTCCTACCTCATCCCATTCAAAACCAGAATGCAAGCCAGAAACCTCTTCGAAACGGTTCCAGCGGCTATGACTCCAGCGACGACAACAACGGCTCTCCTTTAGCAGGTTCTAACTTACTGTATTTTATAACAGTACTGTGAAGCAAATCTAGGTTTAGATGCAAAAAGTTTTCAATTTTTATGTAATGGAAAAGCATTCCTTGAATTTAAGGAAAGTGATAAAACGTTGCGGAAATTTATGTAAATGGTTATATGGGAATGGTTAATTTTTTCGATTAAAGTTAAAACAGCATTCCGAACATAAGCGAGAAAATTACAGTGCAGTCATATTCTGAACACTCTTCATAGAAAAAAAAATTAAGTTTCGGTGTATGTTTCAGAGTTACGGTTATTTTGCACGTGTGCCGTACGAGCAGCGCATTATTATTTACGCAACTGTCATTAGGATGTTTTTAGACGGTTCACTTAACCTATTTTTGTTTGGATGTTTCTTTGATTAAATGTCAGTGTTCTTAACTTGTCAGCGATCACTTAAGATTTTAACCAGTGTTTGAGGTTGATACGATAGCGCAAGAACAAACGATAGGTTATTCTATGGGGATGCATTATGCAGAACTAAGTGGAATGTTTTGTAATTTGCATAATAGAAACAATTATTCAAAATGCAATATATTATGGCATTTTATGAGAAACAAAGTTCCCGAAACAAAGGGGGTAGTCTATATAGGAGAATTATAGTTTGAGCAATAATAGGGATGCGAGTAGTATTTATATAGAAACACAAATATGCCCAATTCATCCGCTCTTGCTTATCTAAAACTTTTAAGTAAGAAATCTTTGAAGAAATTTTCTAAAACGTAAACGTCTAAATATTCAGGAATTTATTATGGTACAAGTATTCCAATACATATGGAATATGAACGCGTAAAAACGTAGACTCATTCCAAGTAAATTAATTTTCAGAATTTGCTAAAAAGTGCATAACTTTAATATATTTTTAAAATGTCATTTCCCAGATGGTCCTGGTCGCCGGGCCCGCAGTGATCCGGACTTCAGAAACCATATAATCCCGTCCACTCCTACTGTTGATTCAAACACGAGGAAGAGCGGGCACCGCCTCAAGGCGTGCAGCGAGGCAGATCTGCTATCGGCGGATCACGGCCGAGGAGCGAGCACAAGGCAACAAGTACTTCGAGCTCGAGAAGACGCTAGGGAAGGTTTCCAGCGGAATCCCATGCCTGGAAACGGGCACGCGGGATCGAAAGCAGGATCCCACCTTTCCATCAACTCCAGGATGTCGCCTGATCATTCGCACAGGAGTCCGACAAAGGTGAGTTTTAATAGTTATGCCCACGGAACTGTCCGTTGTACTTGAGTGGTCATGCGTCATTAGAAAATCCTAACTGTTTACTTAACGGGAATATTTTTAAGTGAAAGCATAAAACTGTTTTAAACAGATGGCTATTTACTTTATAGTACCATTCCATGGCAATGTTTTCAAAATTTTGACATTTGTGTACCCTCTTTTAGGAATTTATCTTGCTGGCTTACTCGTTAGATTGATCTTAATGGCTGATCTATTGAATGGATTGAAGTGTCCAAAGGAAAATAATTTAGAAATTAATTCTAAATATACGGCTATTGAATTTGCCATACCATTCTAGAACAAAGTTTCCGAAACTTAACCTTTTGCTTACGGGTGGGACAGCTTCAATCCCAAAAGAACTTTTCACAAAGACGGGTATTTGACATACCCTATCCCAAACAGTTCTATCCTCCTTTGCAGATCTTGGCGGCCATGGTCTTTGTCCCACCCGTAAGCAAAAGGTTAACATTAAAGGCAAGAAAAATATGGGTAACGTATTTTAGCACAAATAACGTAATGCAGCGCATAACTCTTACGCTGGATCTTCGTCAGTGCAGGAGAACCAACAAACCTGAATGGTATAGCTCTATGGACGAGGATGAAAATGCGCTTGGGAAATAATTTAGAAAATAATTCTCAAATGGAACTTCGTAACACGATAGTTATACAGCAGTTTATGGATAAAAGTTGTCGCGCAATTTAAAATTATGCGAAATTTTTATTGAAGTTCGTTTAGAATGTTTTTATTTACAACACACAATGTAACGGGCACTGCTTATTTGTTTCATTTTGGGAATCAAACATAACCTATACAATAAAGTAATTTAATTTTGTTTCAATTTTGTAATAGTTTTCAGGATATATCGAAAGAGTCGTTTAAATTATTATCCAGCCAACATGCGACTTCAGAAATATATTTCAGAAATCCGAAATTTATATTAACTTGATATTGAAAGATAGCCTTGGTAAATTATCGACTAGCTTGCTGGCAAAAGTAAAAACTGCTCTACAAATTTCTTAAAGATTTTACTACAATGGAAAATTGCACATTTTATTTTATTGAACTCAATCTATGGTTATACTTAAAGTTTAACGATTATTCAAATCTGCATTTTCCTCTTCATGTTCTACAGTTTCGAAACTAAAATTGCAAAATTACAATCTAAATGTTTACGAGGGACGTTTTGGACAAATACCGGAAGATTCGGAATTCCAAATATTAAATTAAGTTTTCTAATAGAGCCCAATTTATTGTTATATATTCGATATTCAGTTATATCCGCAGTTACTCCAGTTGGATTTAATTTAAAATTAAAGTTTTATATTTGTAATGTATGAAGTGGCTGTAGTTTTGGTTATATATAATATTTTCTAAGATGGTATATTTTATTGCACCTTACAATGCTAACTATAGGGAGGTAAAATATTTGAATCTTAAAAGTATTTATTGGTAATAAACTTTGAATAGAAAATACAATTTGTATTCATATTCTGCCGAAGAGGGCAGGAGTTATATTCATTGATGGCATTTATGTTGACTTTAGCTTCCATCAATGCAATTCTTTACTACCTGTTTAACAAGTGCTCAGAATGTAGGCAATTTCAGTTGATTTATCTTTGCATAAGTTGTCAATCTCCAGGATGTTTTAGTTTCATAGAGATGATTGCTTTGCAAATAATGGTATAAATTAGCGATACATTGTAGTTTTCGTATTTTTTCTTAAACTTTTAATGAGGTAAAACACCTTTGTTTATATAGCCGGTGCGAGAGAATGCAATATTACATGGAGTTCAAAGACATCTGTGGTTTTATTTGATTTTTTGTATTTACTTCATTGTGAAAAAAGGGGGAAGGTGGATTGATAGTTTGATAAAGTTTGAAGACCATTTTAATGTTCACGATTTAATTCATTCTGCAGGTTTTTTATGATGGGTTCTTGGACAAAATTGCTGCAGATAAGTAATTTTATATTTGATTATATTTATCTATGTATTGTTAAATATATAACATTCAGATTATTTTCCTATCTGAAAGTTCTCTTTAGACTCCTCATATATATATTTAGAATTTTCCAAAATAGATTTTTATTTCGTATTTATTAGTGCTTTTAAATCTAACTGACAGTGACCGGTTTCGTTCTTGACAGATCTTCATCGGTGCTGAATATTCGTTAACCACCCAATCAACAAGAAAACATGCCAAAGTTGACTTTGCCACGCATCTCGTATAAATTTATAAAAGATCCAACTTAAACTGGGACTACATAGTACATGCTGTAAACTGGGACTACATAGGACACGCTTGGAGACGATATGTGTTCTAAAACTTGGAACCATGTCTATAAAATCTGCAATATTCTAATCTTTGGAATATATCTTTCAAGTGTTGAAAAAGATTAGTTGAACAAACTTGCAAAATTACGGCACACTTATAGTAAGTTTGTCTCCAGTGCAATTATTGCTGCTTTGTAAAACCAATCTTATTTGTTACACTTGAAGTAGTAATTTAGATTTAATCTTTGGAATTGTCTGGGTTTTTAAACTATCTTTAGTTGTTCAAATTTTCTGTTGAGTTGCTCTAGTAATAGCATGCCTATCCATTGTATAATGAATTGTTAAGAATATTTATTCAAAATATGATTAACTAATCTACTTGTTCCCAATCTGCTGTAAATAAGTATCTGGAATACAAACGTAATCAACTGTTTCGGAAGCAAAATGAACAATGTAAAGTGTATGCAACAAGGGGAATCTTAACGGCTAATTTTCCTTTACCAGGAAAAAAAATTATCCAGCAAAGGTTGATCAGTTTCTAAAACCATTAAGCTTATTGGTGCTGCATGTTAGCAAAATTTTTAACTAAGGTGAACGTTTAAGCTCATTTTGACTTCACTTTTTATTTTGTAGCTCGACGGCTTTTATACTCACGATGCTCCTATGCTAAATGAGCGCTTCTTTCCGAAGGACAGTTTCTACTCCACTCTTCCCAGCGAAGGGTCTCGTTATCCTCACTTACAAGTAAGGGACCTCAGCTACGAACAGGACATGTCCTCTGCGTGGCACACCCTCTGCGGTGGCGCGCGAACGAAACTAAGGATGCTGGAAGGGCTATCCTTTGAAGCCAGAGGTGGTGAGATACTCGCCATCATGGCTACGGCAGGTAAGATGAGTCGGTTTTTTAACATGTGTTAATTGAGCAGTTGGCGTCTTGCTTGCCCAGATTCCATATGGGGTATATTTTCAACATTTTTCAGTTACAACTAGAATTGTAAACAATTTTATTGGGCAGTTTATATGAGCAACATCCCTGTAAACTCTTCAGTTTTTGAGGATGAGAATTAAAACCTGCATACTTAATGTGTAGAAGCAAATTGATTATTAAACTGCCTGGTGCAATCGCCTGATTTGGCTGACTGGTGACCTGCTTACGATTATTTTTCCTTAATACCTCATATGCTAGCTATATCGGACCTAATAACAGTTTAGAATAACCTAGACCATTTGAAGTCACAAATGACTGTTCCTTGTAAAAGTGATTAGAACCGCTTAATATAATCACTTTTAATACTGTAGTATTTAAAAAATCTAAGTATTTCCTTTCAAACTTTTATTTAATTATTCCTGTTATTGAAACTAATATTTAACAAATCGTAGTTGTTATACTTAAATGACCCTATTTAAGGCACAAGATCGTTAAAAATTCAAAGAATACCTCCTTAATTGAGCGTCAACTTGTTGAATATAACGATATTAATAGTATTCTGTACTATAATTATGGTTTTCATCTAAATTACAATTTAACGATGTTGGTATAATTGTTGTACAAATGCACAATCTTGTAAATATATATATACCAATTCAAAGTTTTCCTTTAAATGACTATCCCAAATGAAATATTTCTTAGCAAATTTGCTTTCATAAAGCAGGTTCTATGTAGCAAATAAATTAAATTTCTGGATTATCAATCTTGTTGATGATTTCGGATGTTTCATTACTAAACTTACTTAATATACCAATGAAACCAACTTTTCTACCAGAATTTTATTCTTGTAAATACTGAAATTGAGATTGCTACACATTGCAAAGCATTTTGAAGATTATTTCGCAGTAAAATGTTTTGCTATTTATGTGTGAACTATTGCTTACAAATTATTGCAAATTGTCATTTATGCTTGAAATGAAGACTGAATTGTCTTACCTTACCTCGGTGATAGTGTTAGACTAGTTGCACTAAAATATTCAATTAAACTGTAAATTTTAAAATTTACATGTGATCAATGATTATAGAACTTTTCTTTGTACTGTAGCATATTTACGTACAATTTTAATATTTTGACTGCTCAAATTTCAATTTCAGAAAGCGAAGGTACCGCTCTCTTGGATATCCTAGCCAATCGCCACCGCAAGTGGCGTTGCCGTCTCAGGGGCGAGTTTATGGTCAACGGCTTGTACCTGACCCTAAAAAAATTGGAGAAATGCGTCGCTTACGTTCAGAAACATGCGGACTTCGGCCCAGACATGAGTGTGCGTCAAACTCTCCTCTTCACATCGCTGTTGCAGGAACCGGACAATAACAGAGGATTTGATACGAAAAGCAGAGTAAGTGATTATCGAATTATTTATTGCAAATGGTTAAATCGGCCTCGAATGAGGAGAATCTAAAGCACAATTTTTGAGTTATTCAAATTATGGATGTATGGTCGCTTCTAAATTGTGATAAACTTAATTTAGAAGTCATAAATACGTTAGATGTATGAATGTCTGATACAATAAGCAAACAATGTGGTCAAAGCTTATGGAATTTTGCCTGAAACATATTAACAAATATCACAAGGATAATTTTTTGCATTATGTGTATTTCGCTTGTGTCCCCCCCCCCCCCCCCCCGGCCTTCATGGAATATAATTAACGTAACGTTTAGTGATCTGTGCTTAAAACTATTGCTGGAACTCGTGGAGAACGTACAAATTTATCTTTCCCAATCATATTTTAACAGACTTAAAATGCGATTTGAATGGGATCTTTAGAACAATTTTTCCCCTTTCTATTTTATAAAGCATAAGAGCGATCTCTCGCCCAAAGCATGCAATATTTTGATAATTTATTTCAAATGTGCTTTTGTTAGACGAGTGTTTGATTTCATTGCACATTATGCGTATTTATTTTCTGCAGGATTTCGACAGCAAAACTCTCACTCAGTTTAATATTTACATGCTCTATTTCATACCCCCTTTAAGTTTGAGACGTTACAAAGTCTTGGAATTTGTGCACATTGTCTTAAAAATTGGAGCCAATTGTACTGTTAATTTTTATGTAACATTATGTTCTAGTTATTTAGGGAAGACTTGGTGTTGTAATATTACACGAAAATTGGGAGGCAATGAAATTGCAGACAGTTTTAGTGTAGCTCTGCAAGGCAATTTTTAACGGTGCATGTTTTATAGACACCTGTTCGCTCCAGTTCAAATGTTAACTCTGTTTGTATTTTGGGATAATTCCGGAAAATTTTAATCTTTGTTTAATTTTAGCTTGTTCAATGGTGTGCCGTTGTCAGAAATTTAGACTTTTCTGATGTATTTCTGCGACCTTGGAATCGGTGGAGTGACTGGACTTTTAGCGCCCTGGAGCAAATATTTTTGACTCATTTCCATAATGCAGTCTTTAGTTTTAAGCCCAAAATATGTTCATCGCAGTAAGGAGCATTTTCCTCGTTAAGCACCCTAGAGCGATGGCTCCGTCCCGCTCCATGTCGGTACGCTACTGATCGGAATGTAATGACACCGAAAGAGAACAACTTTATATTTTTTGTAAATGGTAGATTTTATACAATATTTATCCCTGGCTCATTTCACAAAGCAGTACGCTTGGCATTGGGATTTGGTTATTAACTGTCATTGACATTCAATGTGTTCCTTTGTCATTCTACGTCATAGAAATCGGAATATCAGTCCACAGTATTGTTCAGTAGAAAAATGTACAGCATGCAAAATTGTTGGGCAAAAGCTTTAACTCAAATTCAAAGAACATGTTGCAAATTTCCTTTTGTCTGTGGATTTTTCAAACATTTATCAATAATTTAAATCTCAAAGGCTTTTATCCCAAATGATTCAACTTGTTGCATGTTAATGAGTTTATCAGTATATCATGCAGTTTATCTCCATTTTTCTGTTAGAGTTGGAAATTACAACGTCAACTTTCTAAATCAACCAGTATTTCAAATAATTAGTAACGATCTACACGGTCTTGGATGGTGTGGGAGTTGGCTTCCGCTAACTTTCCTTCCCGGTCGTCCAAATTGTTACTCAAGTCTTATGGATGAGTCGGACGGCCTGGGGTTTCCACGGTCTTGGATGGTAGCCAACGGCCCTACCGTGCTGAAAACACCGGTTCTCGTTAGATCACCGAAGTCAAGCAGCATCGGGTGCGGTTAGTACTTAGGTGGGTGACCACCTGGGAACACCGCGTGCTATTGACACATTTCGGGCGCGGTAGCCTGGTGGTTTGCGCGCTGGATTCGCACGCTGCTACAACTGCCGCCGTATTCATGCGGAGTACGATCACGTTAAACATTTGGGTCCGTAAGTCCTTCCGAGAGGTTGATGGTAAGGGAAGGAGGGTAAGGTCCCTGTGGATGCCTCCCCCACTGGGTTCCGGTCTAAATTGGGTGGCACTTCCCGGCCGTCCAAACGGTTACCTTGCACCTTTCTGGTAGGTCAGACGGTCTGGGTCTCAACAATAAACGATCTTGGATGGTGAATTCTGCAGAAAAAAATGCTTAAATTCAAAGCCTTTGTACGCATAGCTTGTCAATTGGCATTTCCTTGAAGCCTAGAATATTTTAGATCAATAAATCCCGACATTCATATGAATTCTTCACTGCTGTTCTGTTATTGACATTCATGATACTTGGTCATGGATATTTCATGCATGGTTGATATTCTTGCCAAAGGCGGTTAAAAGCAGAAATAATGCTCTTGGATTTTCCTTTCCTGAATCATTTCAGAGGGAGGGGGGGGGGTAGCAGAAATATTTCATGAAAATTGAAAGTGGAATTTATTACTCTAGGGAAACTTTTCTCGTAATATTTTGATTTACAGTTTTCTTCTAACAAGCTAGTAAGGTATTGAAGTAAATATTTTAATCTATGAATCAAATTGAAATACGGCTGAACAGAGATAAAACGACTTATTACAGGAGGTTCCCTACTTCCTCTTGAATATGATGCTGAATCTATATCAGTCATAATCCAAGCTCATCCTTAAAAAAATAGATGCTGCAAGGAAAATGCAAATTTTATAAACGGAAGTGACATCTCCACAACCAGAAGTTGAAATTCTTAGTGATTTCCTCTATCCCCTTTGAAATTTGATACTGCATAAATCATTGTCTAAGTAAGCCAATTCCTCTAGCCAATTCCAAGAAATGGATGACGCAAGGGAAATTTTTGAACCGGAAGCGGGGGAAAAAATAGGAAATAAAGATTCTTCCTGAATCAAGAATTTGATGCTGAATCCATATCGGTTTTCACCAAAGTTCTATTTATAACCAATCTTAAAAAATGGATGTTTTAAGGAAAAGAGGAAATTTTGAACTGGAAATGGAAACATAACTTGATATGGAAATCTTTAGTGAACTTCCCTACCTCCTCCTCCAGAATTTAATGCTAGATCCATACCAATCCTTATCCAAGCTCCATTTATGATAAATTCTGAGAAATTGATGCTTCAAAGTAATTTTTTGGGAAAAGCAGTAGTATTGCAACATTTTTGCCGCCAACATTCACTCAGAAAAAAGTTATCAGTGTTGCAGTTGAATTACCTTCAGTCAGTGTGCTATGTAGCATATAAATAAAATGTCCGAAATATCTCTGGATCTTATCAGACGATCTACTTTCATTTGTTTCCTAAATTTTTAGATGGAAATAGCACGTGCACATATACATGCGGTATTTTGCATCAATCATTTTGACTCACTAAAAATCCCAAGAGGCAAAGTTCTCTGCTTTTGAAAAAAAAAAATGTTTTAACAGTTAGCAGCAAAAGTTTGTATCCTCCAAATACTCCACTTTAATTATTCTAAGGTTTGAATCTAGATATTTTTGAAAACTTTACCGATTGAAATCGCTTTTGATTTAATACATTACATCAAACTGTTACAAAATAATATTTTCTAAATTACATGATTTTGAAGACTTTCGTTGAATTTAATCTTTTATATGCTGCATTAGCCGCATTTAAATGTCAATTCGCAAATTATTATGCCACAGTTGAGAAAATGATGGTATTTTGAGAACAGTTTATACCAGCATAGCGGGAGCAGCAACATTTTATTTTATGTTGTATCATTTGATTTTCTCCCACAAATCAAATCGGTACCTAATCAACATAGCTACCAAGTTTTAAGAAAATCTAGTGGATGTCTTTTAAACTATAGTGAATACAAAGATTGCCTAGATTTTTCCACAGTCTGACAATCCGCCAATATAAAGTTGATAAAATGAAGTTCATTAAAAACGTTTTTGCTTCATAACTACATTTTAAATTTATTTTTATAATTACATTAAGAGAATGAAAACATGAAATTAATTTATATTGTCATATGTTCATTATGTTCATAAAATGTTTCTTCCAAAATGTATCAATTCTGATGTTTATGAAATAAAATGTCAAGTGCGAATCCAGAATTCTTTTTCGAGCGTGCGAGGTCACACAAGCTGTAAGGCCAAATAACACTGTTTGAATATGCAAAAGATCCCATATAATAATAAAAACTTCACTATTTTGGATTTCAGGGAAGGGGGCAAACCTTAAATCTCCTCGCTCCTCTTCCCTGGATATTCCTTAGCAAAATGTAATAAATATATGATAGAGAGGGTGTTAATTTTCCCTTTCACTGACTGAACACAGTTCCTAGTAATTAACAAGTTGAACGTAAAATCATACAATATAAAGTGAAAGTTTAAAAACTCATACACAAGCATTAATTTCCCTTTTATAATGCAATATTTTCTCTGAAGTTTTGTACATATTTAATTAGTTAAAGGATAAAATTTACAAAACAGCATAGGAATTTGATAAAACAAATTTTTATTCATTCTAAGATTAGCTTTGTTTCAAGATTAATATATCTGAAAATAATATTTGAAAAATATAAGAAAATTATTTTGAACATACATTAAAATTTTGATTTTGCATTGGGATTTGTTTCAGCGAATAATTTTTTTTACAAGATTTAGTCACGTGTTGAGAGATGCACTAGCAACTAGCACCGATAACACATGAGATTACCATATAATTGCATGAGAAATTAAAATAAACTTGCTGTAAAGAAATATAGTCTATCACTGAAACTGAAATCAACGTGGGAAGAAAGTTCATGCCAGGGAGGAAGAAACCAGAATTTTTTTTTTCAGCATCCCTGCATTCAGTCGAACACGACCATGGATACCCCGTCACGTTAATTGGTTTACGACCTCGAGAGCAGCAAGATAAGATCGCCCCCCTTCCCAAACTGATAATTTCACAAAAGAAATCTGTAGAAGGGTCGTTCGTCTAAGTAGTTAGCTGCATGTGATTGATATGAGCTGTAAACATGAATGAGCAAACTTTCCACCAGGCTCATAAACGTATCCATTTAGGTGTAATTCTAGAAAATTTCTTCCTGTAGGGATCGGTTTTTATTGCCTTCAGATTCTGAACACAATGCCACTGAAGCTATCTGTACCCAGACGGCTTGTATTGAACTAAGGGGCCCTTCTTTGAGGCTTTTTTGACTATTTCAGAAATGAGATATAGAATCCCAACAAACTCAACTTATCAGATGTTTACTAAATGTTTTGTACTTTTCTTTCACTTAAACTTATAGGTTGTGTTTAGGCTTTATCTAATCTATATTTGTAATTTTATAATTACGCATAATATGCAAATTTCAAAAAGTAGTTTAGAAAAAAGAACTATATATTCATACACAAATGCATAAATATTTTATCCTCAACAATGTTCACGGGCCCCTAAAAGTTGCCGGGCCCCAGTACCGTAGTACCAACTGATCCCCCCCCTTGTGGGGGCCCTGCGTGGCAGCAATATATGTTGTGTGTTCTTGAATTTTTATTGAAGTAAAACTCTCTAATCTGCTATATTAATCTGCTTATTTACTATTTCTCATTAATAAATTGGGAATGTTACAAAATTTTCTCATTTTACTTTATAAATGGTTTCGTGCGATGCTACTACTAACCTAATAGGCAACAATCGCTATACTAATAGTGGCTGCGGTAATTAAAATATCTTGTTTACGGAAAAGTGTTCTGTAGCGGTCGGAGCTTTTAATTTTCGGCAGTCTGGCCCATTACCCAATTAATCTAGTGTTAATGTAACAGAATATAAAAAAATTTAAATTCTGAGGTATCGTAGGTATCGGTAAGCGCCAAAGTAGTGTGATATAGCCATTACCTATAAATCGTGATTTTATGGGTAGCAATTGCTAAATGTATCAATTGATAGAAAGTAATAAATGAAGGCCTTGTATAAAAGCACAAGAACGGGCTTCGACTCATTTGTCGTAAATATTGAAAAATCTTGGAAACATTCAATATTAAACTCTATGCATTTTGTCTTGGGAAATCCTCTGAGTAGCATGGAGAACGCTTTTAAAATATCTAAAACAAAGTTCACAATGTTCTTAAAATATTAAACAGGCGTAGAACGTACTAGATGAAACATTCATATATACTCTAGCCATTCAACTCTAGAATAATATTACAAGGAAATTGTAAGTTTCTTTTTAAAACGGAGACTTGCATAACTTTCTCAGATTATCATTTTCAAGATGTTGCACACTAATTAAAAACTAAACTCCCTTGCAACGTCAGATAAATGAGCATAATTTGTTAAATATTTACACTTAAGATAACATAAGATTGTAGCGAGTTTTCTGCACGTGGAATGCGAAAACATACGAAGCGTTTTGTAATGGGTTGTTTGCATAAATTGTTTCACCTCTCCGCATCATCGAACGCACCTTCCCACGTTCTTTTGCTCTGGAAAACCATCTCTGGGTGGGTGGAATCTTCCTCTCCCCCACAAAAATCAATTTTCTCGTGAAACGAACCATCCAGTAATACGTCGGGAGTTTTTCTTGACGAAACTCTTCAGGAAGTTCACCCTGACGTTGTGGTATATAGGTGAAATACTTTGAAATATTCCTGTTGGCGATGAAAATTTTCTCGTGTCACTTGCGTTGCTTTCGTGGATAGAAAAATGGCGGGAAAATTTGTATTTGAGGTAAAGCAGTACCGATCGGGAAAACTGTTCCCGTCTACTAGTGATTATGATGTCCAACACAATTGTCACACTTATGCATACAGCAATTCCCTCGCGTTGCTTTAGTGGACGGAATAATGGCGGCAAAATTGCTTTACGAGACAAGTATTGGGATTCAAAAGCTATTTGTGTACCAACAGATATCCATGATGTCTATGGCAACACGTACTTGGTAATCGCTGATCGTCCTAACTGAAGCAAAAATTGGTCCTATTATATTTTGTCCACTGAAAAATGATGGCACTGTTCTTCAAAAATTCGTGATGGCATGGAATGCAAAAATTTCCTCAAGAGATTTTGGGCGATTTCCTTGTCACCGGCAGCTAAATACAAATAATGCAGTAGTACTATAAATGTAAATATTGGGTATTGTGAAATTTTTTCTATGATGTGTAATAAAAAGTAAGAATAAGCCATCGGTGAAGTTGGCACTTTCGAAGAAACCATGCGTGAAGATATCTATTCTACACTTACTGTCGCTAGACTCTGAGCGATAGATGGTCACAATATACCGGATTAGCTTTTCCATAATTTATTATAAATATCTGAATTCCGCAGTCTTGTATGTGGAACATTTCTTTCTTTTACTGGATAGTTTTAAGAGAATTTTTAATAAATATATCATTAATTTCTGTCTTATGCAAAAAGTAAATGTCATGTGATTTAAAACTCAAATTCTTGGCCTAGAAACTCTCGTTAATGAGGGGACCTCTCTCTCTCTATAACGTATCTTCGAAACAACTCTATGCTAAATTGTTTATTAATTTTCCTTTAACTACGTTTAAGTTTTCATTATCTTTTGCATAAAGTGCTTTTACTTGAATTTTTTAGGCTTCAATGGACCTTATTTTGTATTTTTTTTCATGGTTAGAAAATTAAATAGCTTTGTAATTTGCGTTTTAAAGGCAAGAGTTCTCAAATTATTGAAGTTTAATTGTAGGCGTCGTGAAATAGTTCGAATAAGCATTTAATTGTAACCTTAAGATTCCAAATTAAGTTCATAAACATGTATATCGGATTTTTCCATTTTTCTTTAGTAGTTTGAGTAGTCATTGAAGACGTTGTCAAATTGCTATGATTGAAATAGTTGCTTAAACTTTGGAAATTTTTATTTCTCTGAAATTTCATTGCTTTTGAGAGTAATTTTTGGTATAGGGTTTTTACTGCTTCTGATTTACATACGGTTTCTCTGAATACATGTTTTTGAAAGTTTATTTAGCTTGTTCGTTGCAATTTTTGTTTACGAAAATGC
The DNA here is from genome assembly GCA_951213105.1 of Amaurobius ferox. Classification (NCBI taxonomy): domain Eukaryota; kingdom Metazoa; phylum Arthropoda; class Arachnida; order Araneae; family Amaurobiidae; genus Amaurobius; species Amaurobius ferox. Next base: position 156,364,084 of record OX578140.1, on the reverse strand, counting down.
AATGCTTTCGTAACTTTAACGCTCCCATATTAAAATTGATAATCTTATCTAAACTTTGGGTTACTCTTAATTTCTGTTCCTAGTCTTATCGCTTTTGTTGAAAAGCTTTGAAATTCAACCCTTTAACACCCAACAGGACGCTATCGGACATCTAATTATCAACTCGGTTAAATGCAATGGTAATATTTCAAAATTAAATATTAATAAAACTAAAATATTGGCTGTAATTCATTGCGCAACAATCCTGATTGAAATACCACTGAAGCTAAGGGTGGCCCGATATTTTGAGATAAACATGTGTCGAAAAAGTTGAAATTTTAATCTGTAAAGGTCCATATTATGCTATTAGCAAGGATCCTAGTAGTTCTATACAAAATTGGACATGCTATTAAATCATCCCGTATAATCTTTCAAAATTGTAGGATATTTTAGATTTCTTCTGCGGCAAAGTGTGCCGGATTGTACGCTTTCTCCAAAGTTCTTAAAACAAGATTTCGCTTTAGACTTATTGTCTCTAATATTGGTTTAAAATTTAGTTGATTCTCTCCCCTCCTTAGTAATATTCACACTTTCTAAAATCCTGTCCAATTAAAAAAATCTTAATTTGAATTGCTTGCTTGTTGCCCATGCGAAACATAAGGTGTATACCTTCTAAATGTCTACTTTCTTTAATAAATTCTTCAAAGGACATGTGCCGCCTAGTTGTAAGCGGTTCCAGTTGGTCCACTTCAGTGGTCCTACAGATATTGATTCATGGTTATCTTGTTTCTCCCCAGATCAACGCCCTCCTGGAAGACCTGGGCCTGGGCCAAGTGAAGCATACCAGGGTGTCTGACCTCACCGAATCCGAAAAGAGGCGGCTTAACGTTGCGTCACAGCTTCTACTTGACACTGGTAAAGAGCTTGAGCAATTTTTATAATCTTATTAATAGTCGACCATCAACCTTTTGGGTTACACTGGGTCTGACCCAAGCAAAATATTGGTTTTGACTACAGTGGGTTTGAAATATTTGTAGAAAAGATTTTTGATTTTAAATGAAGAGGATAAGAAGTAAAAGACTTCGATGTCATTTCATTATTGATAATGGATGGTGTTAATGCAAACAAATTGAATTTTGTCATCTTTTTATATTTGAGAGGGCAAATTATTTCCAGTTTTCAGACTGACCTACAAGTAGTAATACGGTACTAGTGTTCAACCCTTAATGTTTACGGCGCCCTCTTTTTAATTTCTGTGGTTCCACCGTCTGTCTCAAAACCATATGCAATAGAAAACATTGAATATTTACTTTATTTAAAAATATTAAAAATAATCTACCTACGGAGTACCTGCCTATCATTCTAGTCGCCTCAGTTGAACCCAGTTAGTAATGTAAGCGAAAATAAGTGCCATTCATTAAATTCTCCCACTGTAGATGTATTTTGAATCATATGTTCTAAAATGTGTTGGGTTCTGAACTTGCTGTTTCTTCACTACTGATTTAATTTAAAAAGCAAGAGCAATATTCCTTTAAGGTGTAAATGTTTTTAGAGATAGCCATTTAATTATTGGGTAAAACGTGAATTCTTTACAAAAAGTTTGGCCCAGGAACCCAGAAATTTTATCTGCACGATCGATGAAAAATAAACTACCCAATGCTGAAATATCCACTGCTAGTGTCATATTATATTCCAAAATAATATTTTGTACTTTCAACATCGGAATTATTTTAGCAAAGGCTGATTTATAGCATAGGGCATCTTAAACATCTATATTGGAATATTAGAAAGTGGAACATGTTATGCTTTTAACTTTTTGCACACCTTTTTAACTTTTGTAAAAATGATCCATAAAGTAAAGCATGCTGTATTTTTGTATTGGTAAGGTAACCGAGAAATCTGAGCGATAGCCAAAAGCTTATCCAAATGGATGGGTCATTTTGAAGTTTATCCAGTATGGCATCTGAATCTTTAGGTTCGTTGAAGTCCATAACAATACCTGAAGTAATATTGAAACCATGGAGGTAAAAGTAAACTCCTTGATTGAAACGGTGTGGCATAACTATAGGGATAATGGCGATAAAACAGTCATTGAGGTTACATTTTTGTTTCAACAATAACGATTTCGGACATGGTCTAATGATTGCATATTATTACCATAAAGAACTCAAATTAAGTTTTAAATTCATATCAATGTAAACATATTTCTGGTATGTTTAAATGTAAAGTGTCTCAAAACACAATGTTTAGACAAGATAACTTGCCCCGTAGATTTCTGATTTGTATCTGAAGCTATAATCTCATATTTCCAGCCCTGTGTATAAAGAACTGTTATATTTAGCATGATTTTTAGAATTTTACAAAGTTTCCGATTGGTGATATTTAGTTTTGTTTAAAAGTATTGTATGGACAGCTCATTGCAAGTACTGTACTTGACATGTATTTACACAGCTGGAAATGTTATAAATTGCAATAATTTCATTTAATCACATTTTATTTTTCAGATTAATTTTTTGCTTGTTTAATGTTATTTTGCTTTGTTACTAGACATAGTGTTATTGGATCAGCCAACAAAAGGCATGGACATATTCGACACGTTCTTTTTGGTCGAGTATCTAAGACAATGGGCAGCGCGGGGAAGGATAGTTGTCATGACGATCCATCCACCGACATACGAGATCTTCACCATGATATCCAGAGGTAATTTAGAATGCTTGAACTTCTAGTCAAAATGTTTTATGCTTTAATTTACAATTTAAGGCAAGAGTGTATTAAATTGGCTCATGCCCTATAAGTATGGAATTATTTTTGCAGAAAGATTGTATTTTTGATGCTTCACTGGAGATTCAAAAAGTATTTCTACTGTATCAATTACTTATTCGAATTTATTGCAGCCAACCTTCACAAGCAAATAGGCAGATTATGGAAAATCTTGAATCTGAGTTTTCGCATCACTTGCAAACAATCTAACCTTGACAATTTGACCTCAAACTATCCTTACAAACTCTGTAAAATGCAAAAAGAAAAACTATTTGGTATGGAAATCATTGGTCTGGCACTAAACTCCTTAACCGTCAATTGACAACTCCAGTAAAAATGTGCTGTATCACATTTTAAAACGCTCCATTGCCTTTGACATAAGTTTGCAAGCATTTTTAAGGGTTCATCCTTCTTCCTTTTAGAATACTTTTAAATAAATGATTATGAACAAAGTTGGGTGGAAATTAGTAAAGTATAGCTTGTTATCGGTAATGATTACTTTTAAAGTACCGATAATGTAAACTCTACTTTTAATTAAAGTAACTAACATAAAATTATCCTTCATTCTGCAATTATTTCGCTATTTAAGTTTTCTTTCCTTGGAAATGAAATAATTTGAATTCCATACACAGGTGTATAGCATGCAAGATATCTACTTGCATCATTAGACTGCTTGAGACACAAATTGCACTTGTAATGAACAGCTTGGGAATGATTCACAAAGTCAAACTTCTTGGAGTAGGCTTTGTCCCTGCGTTAAAGGTCGGGTCACTCCAAGTCTTCAATACTTTTCTCAATGCAGCTATTTTCTTCCCTTTTAATTCAAATGCCTAAAAGTTTTCTAGATTTTCTTTAGTTATTGCCACGAAATTTGTGACAAGTTTATTTTATATCATTTGGATCCTACAGGATTGGTATTTTTCAATGTTATTAAGTCCCCCCACCATAAATGAGTTTAAAGTGAGGTGACTAACAATTGGGCAATAACCATTAGGATCGCGCGTAGATTGCAGGTAACTGCATCCATGAGCCTGTTTCTCCATTTTGACACGCTCGTCAGCATTCCGGCCGTCCAAACAGCTGCTCATGTCCTAGGACGAGTCGGACGGTCTGGGTACAGTGCCCAGAAGTTCTGGGCACTGTAATTTGGGTTTTCGACGCTCGTCAGCATTGAATAGCAGGTACTTGCAATGGCAACAAGGAACCTTCATTGCTCGCCTCTCTTGCGACACATGGCAAATTTTTTGCTGCCATTGGAGGTATCCGCTATTCCACTATGATGAGCGTATAAAATGTCAAACTCTCAAATGGATGTCATGGTGAGGGGGCGCAATTTTAACTTAAAAGCATCTTCTATAGGAAAGTTTCCGAAAGTATGAACAAAAACTTTTAATGAAAACTTTTTAAATTTTCTAAAGTAGTTATTAGAACTTTATATAGAAAAACTTTTAGCAATTCGTCATACAATTTATAACCATTAACAATTGTAAATTAATTTACATGGAATAATTTGCTTATTTTAATAAATATGGGTTACATAATTGTTCATTAATATTTTTCACCCTTTCTGTGAAAATTTTCAGTTTACACCACAGGCAAGTGTAATGTAGAATTTTTATTCCACGTGCAAGAAAACATTCTTTAATGTGGATTCAAAATATTAGTGCTAAATTTTACTAATGATACTATACTTAAAATTATCTCGTGCAAAATTATTTCGGTGGCAAAAAAGTAATGGGTATTAAAAACCTTGAGGGATTATAGGAAATAAAAATGTAATATTTGATTTTAAATGTTTGTTTATTGTGTTTTATAATTCTTTCAGTTGCCATGATATCGACGAGTCGAATGTTATACTTCGGCAAGAGACGAGATATGTTGCCTTACTTCGCCTACATCGACTTTCCATGTCCAGCGTACAAAAATCCATCCGACTACTACTGTAAGTATCAATGATAATATTGCAGTTGAAATAAAATGGGCATTGTTCAGACTTTGAACCCGCTTATAGAAAGCCAATCTAAAATGTTGATTCGCAGTTGCGGAATACGTGCAAATTGAGCTCGGTCTTTCAATTTAAAGTCGTATGCATAGTTTGGTGAATTTTATCGATCACACCCATTAGCGGTTAGCAAAATTGCTGCATATGTCTCTTATTGCTAGTGTTGAAATCAAATCTACAAGCCCGAAAATAAATTTATTAATGCTGAACTGGGAGCGCTATCCCAAAAATTGTTAATCATTGGAACATAATCAAATTATGAAAGATTTTGGTTCTTAATTGCTCGTTTAGTAATTGTGATTTTAAGTTTATCCTTAAAACTGCAATTACTATCAATTGATCTTGGTTTTACAACCTTTTATTTAACTTGATCTGACGTTTCTTGTATATCGGTGTGATACAAATCGTTGAGGCCCTAACTAATAAAGTTCCATTGATCAATCTCGTGAAATTTAGTATGTTGTTTTTTGTGGTACAATTTCTTTTGATTTTCAACCCTCCTGGGCTAACTATAGGATTGTACTCGTTTTTAGTGAATAGCTAAAGATCCGATGTAGCCAGAAAAATCATTTGACATGTTGCAATCTTTCTGGTATATTTCGGTGGCGTATTTTAATTTTTTGGATTTTGAATCTTTTCATCCCAGCCCGCAATAGAATGCACATTTTATGAAATAACTCCAAAACCGAAACGGTAAGAAAGTCCAAGTTTGGTATGTTGTCCTTCATACATTTAAGTTTCATTCATTTTAATACCCTTTCAAGCATTAAAGTTGTTTACAAATAATAAAAGGGTGTATTTTAAACTTTCTTTTATTTTACTTGTTTTAGATAGTGTTTTCTATTTATTACGTGTTTGTCCATCGAATTAATTACATTGAACTATTTCTCCTCAGATATTAAAACTAATGATTTAACTCCGTACTAGCTTCAGTTAACTTTCTATACGTTTGAATAACGTGTTAATTGATATTTTGAAATCAATATTTTACTTGTATTTGAATTTTGTGAATTTGATCATCTTTATGAACGTTAAAGAATTCATACTTTCAAGTGTTTTGCTCGGTATAAGTTCTAATGCTATTCAAGAATTTTCATTCTGATAATGCCGCGTGTTATTAAATGGAATGAAGTTTTCGTAATATATGAAAAACTTAAATTAAAATATTTCGTACGACTAATTTTAATATCTATCTAATGTTGAACGTAAAATTTTGTGTACCAGAATCTGAATAATTACATGCTTGGATATTTATCAGAATTGCCATGGTATTCTGAACCGTAATTTGCCACGTGCATATTATCTTTAATATTGAATAGCATTTTTAAATTTTGAATTTAAGGTATCTAATCCTGTGTTCGTTCGTTTGACCCAGACCGTCCGACCTACCTGAAGATGTAAGGTATCTGTTTGGATGGCCAGGAAGTGCAACTCAATTTAGACCGGAACCCAGTAGGGGAGGCATCCATAGGGACCGTACCCTCCTTCCTCTAAAACAAACCTCTCTGAAGAATTTACGGACCCACATATTTAATGTTCCTGTACTCCGCGTGAACACGGCGACAGTTTGGTCAGAGACGGGAATCTAACTTGGGTCGTCAGAGTGCAATCCCCTCGCATTCACCGCTGGGCTGTCGCTTCCGTAAATAAATGCCTTCTATAACGATTTTAAGGTCGATCTCAAACTCATTGGAAAACGCTCTTAAACTTTGTAAAACTTTAATTTGCTTTTTCATTTATCCTAATTTGTTGCAGAGTTTAACAAACTCTGCAACAAATTAGGATAAATGAAAAAGTCAAAAGTTATAACATCGTAACTTTTTAAATCCTCCGCTGGGGCGCTGTAGTCAGTTTTGATCGTGCATGGGCACTTTACTATAGATAGACGTGATTGTGCTCCGCGTGAACACGACGACAGTTTGAGAAGAAGCGGGAATGGAACTCTGTTCGTCGAAGAGATTCCCGCGAGTTAACTACTGGTATGTCGCGTCCCCAAATCCTGGGTTCAACAGCTTAAGAATTAAAAATTTTAACGGTTACCTTTAGCATATGTATAATATATTTCAAAGCCCATATTTCAATTTACATTGTATTTCAGTGGATCTTGTGACATTGGATAATCTGTCAGCTGAAGCAATGTTAGAATCCAGCCAACGCGTGGAAGGCCTGGTTGAAATCTTCAGGCGAAGACAAGAACCTCTGGCTGATCCCGGTCCTCCAGGTGTGCCGCCGGCTACCATCAAGCGAGCCAATGTATTCACGCAAGTTCTCACACTTTGGATGTAAGTGCAATTAATATTTGACTAAATATCTATTTAAGCGATCTGCCTTTTTGGAGTACTGAAAAGTAATGTAAAATATAACATCAACTGAGTTTAACATTGAAAAACAGTTTTTGTGGACTCTGATTGATGGAAATTTCTAGTATATTATTCAAGACTACCCCCCCCCCCTTGCATTAAAATAACAAACTCCCAATCTGTAGAGGACTAAAAGGAACGAATTTTTATTCAGCAGATACAAGAAATGCGATAAGATCACTTTGATGTTGGGAAAACCCTGAATTGAGATTACTTTGAACTTTTAAAAGGTTTCAAACTTCAACCATGGTTTTGACTATAGAAATAACTTTCGAATGATATTTCATTGTCTGACATCGGATAACATCGATATTATTGATAAATTATAACAAATAACATTAATTTATTGGTAAATTATAACAAATAACATTAATTAAATTATAACAAATAACATTAATTCTGATTTTAAAAATTGAAAGTTATAAAAGAAAGATGAATCATGCATAAAGCATGGATTATGAAACATTTTCAAACTGAAATGCAATTTTATTTAAACATCGCTAAAATGTTATACATTCAGCGCTAATATTTTAAAAATTATCTCTGTACTACAGTATTTTAATATTTTCAAGCTTCATTGAAAAAGACAATTAGAGTTCAACAAAATGAACTTTATTTAAATTACATCATTGAAATATAAATCGTGTGCCTCTCGATGCAAAATCAATAAATATTTCATTCATATCACTTACTAGCAGTATAACGGTTCTTCGCACGGAATATATAATATAAAGAAATTAAACTTCAATTATGTGCAAATTTTAAATGGCATTGTTATCTAAACATTTTATTAATATTTAATTATCCTTAAGAGTTTTATTAGAATATGTTCTCGCTATAAAAACAATCTTCACGGCCAGATCTGAAGGAAAAAAATTCCTGGTCCCGTTTGTAAACAAATTTACAAAAACTATTAAATTCTCCCAAAGCGACAAGGGTTACCAAGAAAAATGAACTTAATTTTGCAAAATATTGAATTTTCATCGATTAGACCATTTTCATTTAGCATCATTTTATCAATTCGGCAGCATTTTCGTTAATTTGACAGCATGTTAAAAAGTCTCAATTTGTGGGACAGTTGGACTAAGCGACAAACGCTACCGAAACATTACAATATTATCTTTCAAAACTAAATTTCACGAATTTGGTGTCATTTTTATCAATTTGACAACGGTTTTTCGATTTGGCGATATTTTCGTTAATTTGGCGATAGTTGAGCAATTTAGACATTTTAAAAAGTCGCCAAATCTGTTAAGTAGGATGGTCGAACTGGCAGTCAAAAGCAACCGAAACATTGCAGTGCTATCTCCTTTCGAAATGAAATTAATGTAATTGATTTGGCGATATTTTTATCGATTTGTGAACATTTTTAGCGATTTCGCGACATTAAAAAAATGCCGCCAAGTTGGCGGTATCTCGCCAAATCCCTCGCCAAACATTAGAGACTGTCGGAAGAACCATTTATATTTTCGTAGATCCATGTATTAGAAGATATACCCGTATTACAATATGTATTTTAAAAATTTCCCCCAAAATGATTGTTTAAGAATTTGAAAATATCAATCCTACACACGTTAAACCCAAAGGCCGTAATTCAATCAAAAATTAAATTACGATAAGTTATTTATGTTTTTGATTTAAATTGAAAAATATCTGTTGCTGTAATAACTCTTCGAGTTTAATTCAGTTTCTTAGCAGCATATTTTTTCAAATATGAACTCGCTGGGTTTAATTCAGTCGCTTAACATATTTTTTCCCAAATGTTTCGGAACAAATATAGTTTGCGTAATGCTATCTCAATCGAAGGTTTAATAGTGCGTTTTTTATCTCTATAACCCTGGTCTTAAAAACTCGAAATATAGATTAAATTTTGAATGGGACTAGTCTAAGTCTACCCGAAAATTTCATCTAATTCGGTGCAGCCGTTTTCCCGTGATGAGAAAAATGCATAACATAAACATATTTTCAATTTTATTATAGATATTCCAGACTCTAGAGCTAAATAATTTTGTGTGAAAAAAATTAGCAATTCCTATACAACTCTCCTAACAATTGTTTTGTTTACATTCTGCATACATTAAAATTAAGGCTTCGTTGTAGATGTAATAAAGTTAAATGACCATTTAAAATCAAATATTGTAATTGCATACACACAGAATTTATATACACAAATAATATGCAAAAATATAGCGTTTTTAAGATGGATGCAACACTAAATATAAACATTCCTTAAGTCCATTATTTTTTATACAAAAAAAAATCTATGCCATATATTAAGCAATGAGACGCGTGATTTTTTCATATAATATGGCTGTAATTATTTAAATTTTTATTTAAAAGCTTCTTGACATATTGAATTTTTTACATTTTACGTTATAATTTGAATATTTCCTAAAGTTTTCGAAGCAATTTGTGAATTTTAACTCCGGTTAAATGTTTGAAGAATGAGGTCCAATAGGGGTTCAATGCATTTCATTTTTAACCCGGGTTAAATCCAAAACTAATTGGGTGATATTATTTTTTTAATTCCCATGTCTCACAAACCGTCTGAACAACATACTAAAATTTCATTTTGATAAAATCATTTTTACGGCAGTTGTCGTGTTGACAGACAGAATGAAAAGTCATAAACACTTTACAACTATGTTGGAAAATGTTAATAAGACAAGAAATCGGATTTTGTTTTATTAGATTCTGAAAAGATTGTTTTATCGTAGTTGGTAGCAATTTTTGAGTGGATAATTTATAATAGAATTTGAGTTTATATGGAAACCCATGTTTGGCTAAAATTGGATGATGAAATAAGGCAATCCAGATACGATGATATTTTTAAATTTTAAGATCTTAAAAGTACTGCTTCACCGATTTAGAATCAAATGTTTGTAGTTATTTAACATTGCAGCGATTTGAAATCAAATATATGTAGTTATTTAACATTGCAACGTTTATCAAAATGACAGGATTATTTGTCTTGTGCAGAGTTCAGAAAATTGTTGCACCTGTAAAAGTAATTGCTTTTAGACGATAATTTATCAGTTTGACAATTGCATAACTTATTTAGGCCCATATGAGTTCGGAGAGACCATTTAAAATACAATATTTATATATTTCAAAACATGTTGGACAATTTATTTTTTGATAGATGGTGCACATGCTTTTCAAAAGCCCCGTAAATAAATTCTAAAATTTATTATCTTAATGTGTATTTTAATTTTGTTATGGTACTATAATCTATGGACACTTCTATAATCTTAAATACAATAGATTTTGTTGGATTGCGCAATATAGTTTCATCTTGTATTAGTGAAGAACATATTCTCTATTTTATCGTATCTTATACATTAAACTTCCAACTAAATTTTTATCGCCCTATAGAAAACGCCTATAGTTTTAACCGAATCTTGAAATTTGGTAGGCCGGTTTAATAAATTTCCTAAAAAGTCTGGTCATTCAAAGTGTATCGCTTGACCAGTATCTTCATTTGTAGGTCAATGTAGTAGCAAGAGAGGCTCTCATTTCTCACCCAGGGTGACTTTTTAAGTCTAATTATGTCTGTAGAAATTTTCAAATTTTTTTTTAAATTGAGCTTTAACACTAGTATGAAAGGACTGTATTAAGTTGATAAATTTCAGGGTCCAAATGAATAGATATTAAATGTAGATCATGCATATATTTCAAAATGATAATCTATCATCGAAATTCTATTTATTTTTTTCAGACGTGTCCTCATCTACATGTTTCCCTTCAATGTGGTCCATTTTTGCGGTGAAGTTTTCCTGGCGGCCCTTATGTCTGTCTGCGTTGGATCCCTGTATTGGAACATTAGAACGGGCAGGGAACAAGAACATATAGAAGATAGGTTCGGCTTCTACTACACACTCATGGCACTTGCAGTGTGGCCTACTCTTCTCTACACAACCAGCAATGGTGAGAATGCCTGCAATGGGGCGATTGGGATAAGCATGGTGGCCGTTAATTGAAATATATCTGGTCTATTTCTGCGGGTTACTGGAAAAAGTGCTTATCTTAAATAATAAAAGGCAATGTCTGTGTGTGTCTTATACACTATACGTTCAGCGACCGCGCGGAGAGCTACGAAATTTGACAATCGGAGACCCGGGGGGGGGGGGGGGGACACGTGAAAACAGATTTTTAAAATTGTAATCATTTTTTTTGTTAATGTTTTATGCGATTATCGACAGTTTTTGTCCATTTTCTCCACGATCCAGACGTCATAGAAAAAAAACAAATCACGCCACCGGAAAGAGCAGACAATTGCGAGTAAAAATATATCAATTTCAAATCTCAATTTAGATTTCTAACATTTTTTAAAGATTTTAAAACAAAAGTAATTTTCGGTTCAAAAAAACCAACTTTCGTTTTTAAATCCTCCCATCGTAAAAACTACTCATAATTTCGATTAATTTACATTTTTAGAAAGCTCAAACATCTGGTTTTCTTACAAGCCCAATCTGGTCAAGAAATAATTAAAATTGGCTGCTAGATCGGAATTTTAAAGAAGTCATGATTTTAAAATTCATCTGCGGGCGAAAGAAGTTCTCACTTCCCATCGCCCGTTTCCCCCAAGCGCGTGTTTCAATGGCACGGGTTTGTGTCTAGGTGGAGGGGACGTCACTGTTCTGAATATGCATAGGGATGGGTGGAACAATAAAAAACCGAATTAGTGTTTGCTTTCAGTTCCCGCGCTTCCGGTTTTAAATGCATTAAGAGCTTAGCATATGTATTGTAGAAATTATCATATTTATATCTTAAATGATGGAACGATATGGATTTTTTAAATGGATATTTTAATTTTTAGATATTTTAATGGATATTTTAATTTGTGGATATTTTAAATGATGGAACGATGGATATTTTAATTTGTGGATATTTTAAATGATGGAACGATGGATATTTTAATTTGTGGATATTTTAAATGATGGAACGATGGAATGAGGATGATGGAATTGAGAGCTTAGCATATGGTCATTTTAAATTGTAAATTAGCGCGTGGAAAGATAGCGGTAGGACCGGGTTCGATTCCCGCCACTGCCAAAACTGCCGCAGTGTTCACGCGGAATACTATCACGTTAAACATATGGATCCCCAAGTCCTTCCGAGAGGTTGGTGGTAGGGGAAGTAGGGTACGATCCCTGTGGATGCCTCTCCCACTGGGTTCCGTTCTAAATTGGGAGAATAAAAAAATGTTATGGAGATTGTCGCGGAGGGCGAAGTAGCCCAGTGGTTAGCGCGCGGGAATTGCACTGGGTAAGCCCGGGTTCGATTCCCGCAACAGCTAAAACTGCCGCCATGTTCACGCGATGGCCGTCCAAGTAGTTATCTTGCACCTTTCTGGTAGGTCGCGTTAGAAAGTTTACCGCGGTCAGAATTTTCAAGAGTAGCGAACAGGCTGGTCGCCAAAGGCGGCTAGTACAAAATATTAAAGTTCTTTTAGTCCAATACGAAGGAAATGCATGTTAAATTTAAAAAAAATCGTACGTGATCTTAAGTTATGTTAGAAATAAAAGTATAAGTCAGTAAGTTATTTGTCAAGAATTTATTCCCAGAAAATCATAAATTATATTTTTAGTAGATAACTTTCAGTAAAACTTTTAAAAGTTTGACACTGATCTTGGAGCGAGTTACTTTTATTCAGAGTGCTGAACTTTCTATTGGACCTGTTTATCTGAAACGGCTCATAAAATGTTTCGCCTCATCTGCTCGCATCCTTTTGTCATGTCCATGCTAAGAAATATCTTTATTTCAACCCAGACCATCTAACCTAACCGAAGGTGCGAGAACTGTTTAGATGGCCGGGAGAGAGCCACCCAAATTAGACCCTTCCTCTGACCCATTACCTCTTGAAAGGACGTTTTGGCCTACATGTCTGTCGTATCCATATTCGAAAGGACGTTTTGGCCTACATGTCTGTCGTATCCATATTCGAAAGGACGTTTTGGCCTACATGTCTGTCGTATCCATATTCGAAAGGACGTTTTGGCCTACATGTCTGTCGTATCCATATTCGAAAGGACGTTTTGGCCTACATGTCTGTCGTATCCATATTCGAAAGGACGTTTTGGCCTACATGTCTGTCGTATCCATATTCGAAAGGACGTTTTGGCCTACATGTCTGTCGTATCCATATTCGAAAGGACGTTTTGGCCTACATGTCTGTCGTATCCATATTCGAAAGGACGTTTTGGCCTACATGTCTGTCGTATCCATATTCGAAAGGACGTTTTGGCCTACATGTCTGTCGTATCCATATTCGAAAGCACGTTTTGGCCTACACGTCTGTCGTATCCATATTCGAAAGGACGTTTTGGCCTACATGTCTGTCGTATCCATATTCGAAAGGACGTTTTGGCCTACATGTCTGTCGTATCCATATTCGAAAGGACGTTTTGGCCTACATGTCTGTCGTATCCATATTCGAAAGGACGTTTTGGCCTACATGTCTGTCGTATCCATATTCGAAAGGACGTTTTGGCCTACATGTCTGTCGTATCCATATTCGAAAGGACGTTTTGGCCTACATGTCTGTCGTATCCATATTCGAAAGGACGTTTTGGCCTACATGTCTGTCGTATCCATATTCGAAAGGACGTTTTGGCCTACATGTCTGTCGTATCCATATTCGAAAGGACGTTTTGGCCTACATGTCTGTCGTATCCATATTCGAAAGGACGTTTTGGCCTACATGTCTGTCGTATCCATATTCGAAAGGACGTTTTGGCCTACATGTCTGTCGTATCCATATTCGAAAGGACGTTTTGGCCTACATGTCTGTCGTATCCATATTCGAAAGGACGTTTTGGCCTACATGTCTGTCGTATCCATATTCGAAAGGACGTTTTGGCCTACATGTCTGTCGTATCCATATTCGAAAGGACGTTTTGGCCTACATGTCTGTCGTATCCATATTCGAAAGGACGTTTTGGCCTACATGTCTGTCGTATCCATATTCGAAAGGACGTTTTGGCCTACATGTCTGTCGTATCCATATTCGAAAGGACGTTTTGGCCTACATGTCTGTCGTATCCATATTCGAAAGGACGTTTTGGCCTACATGTCTGTCGTATCCATATTCGAAAGGACGTTTTGGCCTACATGTCTGTCGTATCCATATTCGAAAGGACGTTTTGGCCTACATGTCTGTCGTATCCATATTCGAAAGGACGTTTTGGCCTACATGTCTGTCGTATCCATATTCGAAAGGACGTTTTGGCCTACATGTCTGTCGTATCCATATTCGAAAGGACGTTTTGGCCTACATGTCTGTCGTATCCATATTCGAAAGGACGTTTTGGCCTACATGTCTGTCGTATCCATATTCGAAAGGACGTTTTGGCCTACATGTCTGTCGTATCCATATTCCGCGTAGATTGAGTAATGTCAAGACTCTGGGCATTGTTCATTCTATCCTCTTACCATAATCACTGGTATATCCCGGTGGTGTTTTGTATGTCACTATAGGCAGAGTTGTGCAAATACATTGAAAATGTATTTTCAATACAAAATGCATTGGTTTTAAAACACAATACTTTTCAAATTAAAAAAATTCCAAATGCGAAATACCTTCAAAATACACACAAAAAAAAAAAAGCATTGACGTGTATTGGATTGAATATTCAATACAAATCTACATTTATCTATACATTTTATTGGAAATAAACAAACTTTGTACTTGTTATGTTAACATTGGCATTTTAAAGGACTTAAAATATATTGAAAAAGTATGACTTTAAAGACTAAACTCCTTGAAATTCAAAATCTCAAAGGCAATAAAGTAAAATAGAAAAATTTATGGGAGAAGCCTTCGAATGGTGGCAAATGGTTTACGAGTTTCGTTTCTAACTGAACTATTAATTATTTTGCATACGTATTTCGTATAGGCATATGAATTTTCAGAAAATACATTTTGTATGTTAATTTTAAGAAATCATAAAATTTTAATTTGTCTTTAAGACAGCTATTCAACTTGGAAGGAATTTTATCCTAAATCATCTAGAAAAAACGTTTAGAAAATAAAAATTGAACATACTCGTAGAATCTATCTGAACCGAGCGTTCTAAAAAGCTTTTTCTCGGTTTTCTAGCTACTATTGTAGAATTGCAGCTACTGGCTATTCCATGCATAAAAACGTATATATAAAGCTGCGAATTTGGCAATGGGTATTACGATTCTAAAAATATTCTATTTATCGTTTAGCTGATCAACTGAAATAATACTTTCGAACCAGAGCTGTAACATGTCGTTTATGGACTTTCCCGGAGAGAAACATAATGGTGAACATTTTGTAAAAGTTACGGACTTATGTAATCTAAAGTACTAATGCTTTGAACAATAGTTTCAACTCTAATCTAAATTTTATGGGCGAAGTCCATTCTGCATTCTTAACTAAACGAAATCAACATTTGCCTGAATTGGGATTCCTTTTACTCGGAACAATAAGTAGGTAGATAAAAATTTGCACACGTACGTAAAATTGCACGCAGATGTGCAGAATTTAAATTAAAAAAATTAAACTACGTGTAACTGTGAAACTCCTTTTTAAATTACGCATGCTCACTACGCTTCGTACAAATAAACAATTTTTAAACGGCTAATTAAAGCGTATGAACTTGCATGCATTGTGATTTAAATGTGCTCTTTGATTATAAAATAAGTTTTTGCGATTTAAATGTGTTACTTTGATTTCATTGTTTTCCTGTATTCCAATTTGTTTAATATTCACATTCTAAACACTTATATGCTCTTTTGCATTCGAATTTTCAAATATTGAAATACATTTTTATACTTCTAATTTCACAATTTGTTGAACTAAGTTTTAATTTGAAATCTTTCACAGCTTCTATATCTCATATGCCAGAGTCCATTTCAAGCCAGACTTTTTGCTGGTTCGAGTAATTTTTAAGCTGTTGAAATGAGATTTGCCGATCTTCCATTGTATAAGAATTTCTTTGTAAAGCGCAAATTTGATCGCGAGACACAAAAATTGCAATGAATTGAGAAACTAAATTATGTGCATCTGGTTGATGCCTCTTTTCTGGCTCATTCGGTGTAATGTGCAGCAAACTAGGAAGCCATCTGACATGGTCGCAAATTTAGATTATATAACTTCACGAACTGTTGCCATTCTGTATTAGACTGCGCAAGTCTGAACTCTAATATCCAGCTGGCAACACTACACCTCGGATCCGATATCTTGTATAATCCACTCCCTGTAAACATATTACGGTTGCTTTTAAAAATTGACAACTCTAGTCATTCTGCTAATGCTCTCCACAGCTTCGAGCCGTCACGATCATAACACGTTCAAAGTCCACCAAATCTCATATTTACTTATTTATTGAGCAATGCACGTCAATTATTGCATGGTTCAAATTTCCATTATACCAATTCATCTAAAGTCTGAGCAATATCTACGGGATAGCTATTTGCATAAAATGGTTTGGTCGTCATAATAATCTGGCCAGTCTGTGCATACTTAGAATGGCCGAATGCCCAATTTAAATGTTATCTTCAATTTAGAGGTTTTATATGAAATCATTGCTTTGTTGAGCGCTGAGGCGTCTATTTCACAATTTTTTTAAGACGTCTATTTCATTTCTTTGCGGCGTCTATTTCCAGTACAGAAAAATTTTAAGAATATTCATCCACATTGTTATTCATCCACATTGTATTATGTGATGGTTTACTATAAAAATCAAATGGTCGGGAAATTTGAGTTAAGGTCTTTGTGAAGTCAGCTTTTCTGGCTGATTCTAAAGTAAAAAAACACGCGGATCACGTTTACGATAATTGTAAATATCTTGCAAATTTTGAATTATTAATCAAACGCAAACATTAAAACGGCGATAAAGTTTGAATGTTTTAGGTTGATTGCAGGGTTATACAGACAACTGTACCTTTGCATGCCATGGCAGGGTAATGCGACTGGTTTTAAACCCCATAGGTTTAAACCATGGTTTTTGTTTAAACCATTTGTTACTTTCCTTATATACATAATGTATAAGGAAAGTATTGTGGCGGGGTCGAAAATTAGAATTGGAGTTTTCGACGGGAGAGCACGTTTCAAGCATCCCTGATCACGAATCAAACATTTTTGAAGTGGTGTGTGTGAAAGTGTGTGTGAAAGTGTGTGTGTGTGTGAAAGTGTGTGGAGACTATAACTAACGAACGAATGGATAGATTCGAACAAAATTTGGAACAAAAATGACAATTTGTAAACACTGGAAGCCTATTGTTTTTATACGCAATCGAATGGTCAGGACCCCCCTAAATTTTCGAGTGAAATTTTGAAGAAATCGTCAAAATATCAAAACCGCTAATAAAGTTACGCAAATAGACATTTCTTAAATGTAGTTTTTCATTAAACGATTGACATAAATTTTAGAACGCTAACATGAACTGTTCTCGAGATATTGCACGTTTTTCAAAAAAACTATCAAAAAGTCATATAAAATAAAAAATATTTCCTATTGAGAAACATGTTCACTTTTCATATGTAATACCATGCGATAAATTGGGTGACATCATTCTCGTGGATCTAGCTCGTTCCATTCATGAAAAAAGATACTTTGAGTAATACTTTTGTATTTGAATGCCAATAGTCATTTATCTGCTGTAAGAATAACTTATTTCTCCATCCATAACGCTTGGCGAGATTTTGGCGACGAATTTGGCGGAATGTCGCCAACTTGGCGACATTTTATATTGTTGGCAAATTGGCAAAAATCTCGCCTAATGGATAAAAATGACGCTAAATCAATGAAAATGGCGACTAATTGAAGAAAATTCAATATCTTGGAAAGAATATAAGTATCTACTATAAGAATAACATTTTTTAACTGTAAAAATAGTAAATTCATTGCATTATATAAGGAAAGTCATGTGTTGTCCACATCAGATTTTTTTAGTTTAAACAAAGGTTACATCCATGGGATTTTAAACAAGTTTTTTTCAACTCTGGTTGACAGAAGAAAATAAACTGTGGCGATGGAGCTGAAATGGTTTTTGCGTGAATAACATTTAGTAAATTAAAACTCAACTTTTGTAATATCGAAAAACTCTTCAAAATCTGATTATATACCCTTGTAGGGCGTTCAAAGAGATTAATAGCTTGTTTATTCTTGCTTATACTTATTATTTATAGCTATCGCTTTTACTTTGAATGAAAATTTTAAGTTTTTCAACTTGACAAGACTATTGGAAAATGAGAAGAGCTTTCTAAAATTATAAATTTAAAAATTAAATTTCCTTGAAACGAAAAATGGTAAACTACAAAAATAAACAAAGACATTTTGAATGAAAGTATGAAAAATGAGAACTCGTTCAGACAAATTTAGTTTTGAATAAAATAGCTCCATCCAAAATCCAGTTTTATACACTTGTAGGGCTTTCAATGAGTTGCAAATCCTAGCTTTTTGTTCAAATTTAGCTCTTTTAGTTTAGAGGTATAAGCATTACAACTTTGAAAAGTTTCAATCTTCAACTTGACAAGATTTCTCTAACTATAGGAGCTTTTTAATATTAAATTTTCCAGTAGATATTTTTATACTATATTATATTTTTTAGTTTACTATATATTTCGAGTGAAAATTAGAAAAATAAACACTTGTTTGGATAGCTGTTTTTAAGTTTTTCGAAAAATTTCCATATTCGACAAATTATGAAATTTACATTTTTATATATTGGGTTTGGCGGTATAAACGTCCAAAGTGTTTACAATTTTCACAACTGTTTTTTCCGCCAGAAAACTCCCAACCATAGACGTTATTCGCATCAAAAAGTGATTTCTCAGAATTGGCAACGCTCTGAACATAATGAAAATGTTTCCTTTTTTTCATGAAGCATGCAGCTATCTGAAAACTAAAATGTAGTTGCCGGTATGACTGTACTACGGTGTCGTAAAATTGGGCAACTGGGCCCTTGTGAACTATCCACAAATATGCCCTTTTTGTCATGACTTGCATTATTGTGAAATTTCTAATTGTTTCTTTCTTTCAGCGTGGAAGGAAAAATCCATGGTTGCACGAGACGCCAGAGAAAGGTTGTACCACAAATTTACTTATGCTATTTGTAAGGTAATTATTGGTTTTCAATATTCTGGGCTGCATTTAGTTTAATTTATAGTTGGTTCAATGTCATGATGCAATTATGTTTTTACAGAAAATGCTTTGGGTTTTATTTTAACCTACGCAAAATATGAGTTTCCTATGTTTACTTTCCTTATATACATAATGTATAAGAAAAGTATTATGACGGGGTCGCAAATTCGAATTGGTTTTCGACGGGAGAGCACGTTTCAAGCATCCCTGATCACGAATCGAACATTTTTGAAGTGATGTGTGCGTGTGTCAGTCTGTGGAGACGATATCTCACAAACAAATGGAGCGTTTCGAATGAAATTTGGTACAAAAATCGCAATTCGTGAATACTGGAAGCCTATTTTTAAACGTAATCGAATGTTCAGAACCGCCTAAATTTTCGAGTGAAATTTTGAAAAAATCATCAAAAAATCAAAACCTTTAATAAAGTTACGCAAATAGCCATATCTTATATAATTTTTCTTTAGAAAACGATTGACATAAAATTTAGAACGCTAGCATAAACCGTTCTCGAGATATTGCACATTTTTTAAATACATTTGTCAAAAAATCCCATGAAATAAAAAACATTAACTGTAGAGAAAAATGTTAATTTTTCATATGTAATATCATGCGATCAATTGGGTGACATCATTTTCGTGGATCTAGCTCGTTCCATTCATGAGAAAATATACTTTGGGTAATACTTTTGTATTTGAATGCCAGTAATTTATCTGCTATAAGAATAACTTATTTCTCCGTCCATAACGCTTGGCGAGATTTTGACGCCGATTTTGGCGGACTTTTAATGTTGCCAAATTAACAAATCGCCAAATGGATAAAAATGACACGAAATCCATGAAAATGACGACTCATTGACGGAAATTCAATATCTTGGAAAGAATATAAATATCTACTATAAGAAATCTATTTTTTTTATTGTAAAAGTAGTAAATTCATTGCATTATATAAGGAAAGTCGTGTGTTGGCCACATCAGATTTTTTACAATATATTAAGATTGGTGTCAAAATTTTAACTTAACATTTACCATGGAATTATGTAAATCTGCTTTTTACCATTTCCACACTGTATTATGTTTATAAACGAAAAGGTAACGTGTAATCTATAGTGTTGCTAGAATTTGACCACCGTTTATTTTATAGAGCATTTTCAGTCTGCCGTTATCTTTGTTTGTTGTATTCAAAATAAATCTGTTTACTGTAAACAAGACTCCACAAATAATGTAATTTTGATGGAACATATTTGTATCGGCACCATCGGCAATCTTGTTCATTGGTAAACTTTTTGGTGCTACTCTTCACATTAAGCTATTGCATTTTTCGGAAGAAAGTGAAGATGGCTTTTCATGAAGTCCCGTCATGCCTGGGCTCTCTGAACTTTTCGAACAGATTAAAAATGTCTATGTATTCTGAATTTTTGAGCCGTTGAATATAGAGATTATTACTTTTACTTCTGGCTTGCTTTCAAGACACTTTATCAGACAGCTTAAATATATATAAATTCGAAAAAAATGGTCAAGTGGGAATTTTTTAAACTTAATAGCAACTTTACTTTTAACGATGATAAATCTTCTCAAATTGTTTGAAATATGAATTTTTATCATAATCTAACGTGGGATAAATTAGGTTTGGCGTATACTTAGACTTGATAAGATAAAAGATAAATAATGTTTGTAATATTTATCTGATCCTCAATGACTATCGGTATTGCGCGTGTTTTTATCATTGCATAAATTTTTAATAACCTAAACGTGTGAATGTATTTTAAAATTGATGTTTATGATTACCTTTGCTTTAACCATTAACTGGTATCAATTCTAGTTCCTAGATATTAATATTTGCAATATATTACCTATTCTGGAAAATTTTAGGAAATATTTAAAGGCAAAATACGCACGAGTGAAAAGTCATGTACAGTATATATATATATATATAGAGAGAAATCGGTTTAGCTTATACATGTACTGTGGAAGCATATACAAAATTAGACCTTTTCAAAGGAACCTTACCGCAAGCGATATTTTTATAGCTTTTTGCTTCAGAATCTGTTGTAGATTAGTGTAGAATTTTAATTTCTAGAGCATTTGCGAATCTGAACAATTTTTTATTAACATATTTTATAATTTCATGACTGAATTTAAATAGAGATCCTTCTGAATTAAAGTTTTGCGTTCTTTTTCAGCTTACATACAGTTTAGTACCCGCATCTGCTGTTGCAGTTGCCTATGCTGTTCCTGCTTACTCAATGGCTGGCCTTCAAACCACTTCAAGGGTCCGGCCTTTTGGAATCTACATAGCTTACATGATTCTATACATGCTCACACTTCGGATGATGGCAATTGCTTGTGCTTGGGCAAGCTCGTCCAAACACATGGCAGCTGCATGGACTGGGTTCTTGTTCACCATAATCTCTGTAGCCTCGGGATACAGTGTTCATCTGAAGGATCTTTCCTTGGTCTTCTCCTGGGCTCAATGGATATCTCCAGTACATTGGGTGTATAAACAGCTGGCATTGAACGAATTCAACACCACGATGGGAGATGATTACAAGTACTCTTGCAGCCATAATCCTGTTGTGCAACAGGAAAATACCATTCTTATGAGAGCAGAATGTGGCATTGGCACAGACTTTGATGCGCTCAAATTCCACGGTTTGCAAGAATTGTATCCAGTTTATCAGCCAATAAGCATAGTCATTGTTTTCCACGCAATATGCCTTATATTGGGATTATTCCTTTTTATGACCTTCGGCAATTCCAAGAAAAATTCCGAAAAAGAACGAGGTTAAAGAATTCGAACTGTGCCTAATGTCACCGTAACATGAACATGACGTGTGGTTTTTAGTCAACCACGATTGTATAGACTTCAGTTGCATACATTGCCAAGCTAATTTATAATTACAACTGAAAGCTAATTGTTGTGATGTTCTGAAATCTACGTTTTCTCAGAGAGAATTATATTTGGATACTTGCAATAAGCAAATGAAGGTTTTACTTAATGGACTAAGCAAGCTAAGGCTTCCAAAATCTTACTTGCTGCTCACAAATCTGATATGTTTGAATATACTGCTTATGCGACTAACAGAAGCGCTTCGTGCCTGGTTAAATAAATTTAATGTATTTAAATTCATGAACATTTTCAGAGTTTTGAAGATTCCTTAAAAAGCGATCGGATTTAGTCTTCATTATTTTAAAGAATTTATTTCGCATCTGGTGTTGCGGACGCAATATTTGCATACAATTTTGTACAGACTAAGATTCCCTTCTAAAACTGTGTTGTCCTATACCAATGACTTCCAGCCAGTGTAATCTTTGAGGTTCTACAGAGGTGATGTAACTTATACACGGACAAATTTCCTCTTGAGAGAATTTGGAAAGACTTTGTTTTTATTTAACCAGTGTTTGTTTCTTCTGATGCTGCCATTTTTTGTAAATAAATTTTAATAATTACTTTGAAAGACTATTTGATTTGTAGCAAACTGATGCATAATTATCTTGATGACCATATTTGACTTACAAATTCTGGATTTGCTGCCGAAACTATTCCTGGCATTTAGAATCGTAGGTTGCCCCTTTCAACTCTAAAATATGAAAAAAAAAATCAATCATGCTTAAAGCATTGATTATAAAACACTTTCCAACTTCAATACAATTTTATTTAAAAAGTCTAAAATGCAATACATTCATCAGTAATATTTTAAAACTTATCACAATACTACATTAATTTATTGCATTTGAAAACTTAAACCTTCATCGAAAAAAATGCACTTCATTCAAATGACAGTATTGAAATATAAATTGCCTGGTTTAAATATCTCTAAAATGAGATGCATTCCACGGTTATACTTTTAAAACTATCGTAATACTACGATAATTTATATTTGAAAACTTCATCGAAAACAACTGAAATTCATTCAAATGACGTCATAGAAAAATAACACGCCTGGATCTCTATAAAAACAGCATTTCATTCATAACTTTCTCCCATTCATTTCATTAATCACAATACTATAAAAATTTATTTTATTTAAAAATTAAGACCATGGAGCTACAAGTAATTAAACTCTATGCTTAAAACTTCATCGAAAAAAATCGTCCTTCTCTTTGTAAAATCAATGAATATTTCATTCATATCAGCCATGCAGACATCATGGGCTAAATTATTTTGTGTTAAAGAAATACGGCAATTCTAATACAACTCATTCTACATATTTTGCTTTTACATTTTACATAGGTGAAAAATAGGCTTCGTTGTAGAAATAATCAAATTTGGAAGAGCATTTAAACTCAAATTTATTGTATTTGCGTTGTTTCAGTATGTAGATGCACAGAATTTAAGAAAAAATAAAGTTTTAGGACTGATACAACACTCAATATGAATTGAAAAACTTAAAAAATCACGCTTTCGAAACAAGATGGATGCCATATATCATTTTGAAGTGGGTCATGTGATCTTTTCATATCATGGTCACGTGATCGTTTCATATGAGGTGTAATTATTTTAATTTTAAACTACTGAATATATTTCGCTGAATTTTTCTTATATATTTTATGGAACAATTTGCTTCGAAAATTTTAGGTAATATTCAATTTGTGAATTTTAAATCCGCTTAAAAAATGTTTGAGCCCTATGGGACCTAATTTTTCAATGTATTTCATTTTTTCAACCCGGGTTCAATCCAAAACCAATTGGGTGGTATTATTCATTTGTATTCCCATAGGTCCCACAGACCGTCTGAAGAACATGCTAAAATTTCATTTTGATTGTCATATTTACGGCAGTTATCGTGCTAACAGACAGACAATTGTGTCGATGACATTAAATTATACAAAACAAGAAAGATCAATCGTGCATAAGCATTGATTATGAAACACTTTCCAACTGAAATGCAATCTTTTACATTACCACAGTAATTTATTATACTTAAATATTTAAAACTGTTTCGAAATATAAATCATCTGATTCTCTATGCAAAATCAATGAATATTTCATTCATATAACTTGTATTCCAGACTCCAGAGCTAAATAATTTTGTGTGAAAAAAAAATAATTCAGAAATTCTTATGTAACCCGTCTTACAATCGCTTCAGATATTTGCATTCTGCACAAGGTAAAATTAGGCTTCGTTAAAGAAATAATAAAAGTTTAGGGGTCATTTAAAATCGCAACTATTGTAATTGCATAGGCACGGAATTTAGATACAGATAATACACAGATAAGATAATATGTATTGTGTATGTATTCAAAGTATTGGAATTGTGCCGAAGATCGGAACTCGAATTTTCGAAGGATCTACACGTTTTGGGACTTCTAAAACACGAAAAAACTATTTTTAGGAAGACGTCTGTGTTGTGCAAGAGTGTATCTGTGTATGTTTGTGTCTGTGAGGATATTACATCCACGCTAATTTAAAAACTGATGGACTGAATTTCATAAAATTTGGTAGGTATGTTTTTTGAAAATCCTGGTGTTCATTAGATTATAGTACGATTCGTAATAAAAGAATCTGCCTTCTTTGCGAAATGGCCGGCAGAAATTGCCTTTATCCACTCTAGCTAAAAACTAATGGAACAAATTTAACAAAATTTGGTGTATAATATTCCAATGACCTACAAGTGATTTATATACCAAATTTAGCAAAATTTGGTACATAAATCATTTGTAGGTTATTCTAGTAAGATTCAGGAAAAAGGAACGGGCTATTTTTGCGAAATGGCCCGCAAAAATCGTTAAATATAAAAATAAAGGACTACGTGTGCTCAATTATATCAATTAAATTCCTATTTTATACGTGATTTTTGACAACAAAAAGAATTAGACTAACCCCATTACTCTAAAGACTAGCCGTTCTTGAGATATTCTAGTTTTTTCGCGTTTTCGCTACGCCACCTTTGACAATAAGTCCAGCTATCAAATGAGAACCAAATCTAAGTTTAACGTGCAAATTCAATGTCATTTAAAATACTTATGGCTGTTATTTTGTGCAGATAAACTCAAATTATTATTGAAGAAATAAAGAGAACGTGAATATGAGTCTGCAGGGAAAGACATGTGCTGCCCACATCAGAATTTTTAACAATATTACAACAATGATTTATAGAAGTGAACGGGGATTATTTGCAGGCCATTTCGAAAAAAATGTAGGATCTATATATAAAGATCCACCAAATTTTTGTAGAATAAAATGCTCAACAAATTTAAGCTGTGTACCAAATTTTAACTCTCTAGGACGTAGGAAAGTGCATTAAATATCCATCAAATAAGTATATTATGAAAAGTTATAAACAATTTTTCAAATTTTTTTTTAAATTTTAATCTACCAAATTTATTTTAAAATGTGAAGCCTCTCTCAAATACAAAATGTTTAAACTCTTGGAAAGATATTTATTATATAATATATTTCTTTTTGGAGGATATCCCAAAAGACAGAATTTAATTGAATATGTTTTTGGCCCTATATTAAATAATTTTTAATTAAAAAACTACCTAATATATTTTACTGAATTTCTTTTTATATATTTTATGGGATAATGTGAATATTTACAAAAAATGTCGAAGCGATTTGTGAATCTTAAATTTGCTTAAAAAATGTTTGAAAAATTAGGTCCGATAGGGTTCAATGTATTTCATTTTTTCAACCTGGGTTCAATGAAAAACTAATTGGGTGATATTATTTATTTATATTCCCATAGGTCCCACAGACCGTCTGAAAAACATACTAAAATTTCATTTTGATGGTCATTTTTACGGCAGTTATCGTGCTAACGGACAGACAGACAGACAGAATGAACAAAGACATAAACAATTTTCAATTATGTTGTAAAGTGTTAAAAAAAAAAAATCCGAATGCAAAGTCTTCAATCTAGATCCCGATTGACTATTGTATCTTGAAGCTAAAATTTGGGGTTTTGGAAAGATGAAAGGGATAGTATTTTAATTGGTGGCAAATATTTTGCCATGCTATTTTCTTTTACTGAGCATTTTGAAGAATCTATTTCTTGGATCTATTATAGATAAAGCTTAAATAACAGGTATGAATTCAGTATGAAATTCAAAAGGGGGTTGAATGGTCTGCCGAGAATTTAAATTTTGGGTTTCTTTTCCCCTTTCGGTTAAAAAATTTTCCTTAACCTCTATCGGGGTTGGCTATAGAAAATGCTTATGACTGATATGGATTCAGCATCAAATGTTAAAGGGCATACAGGTTCGTTAAGGATTTCTGGAGATGTCTCGATGCAAAAGTTTATTTTCCTTCAATCTATTTTTCAGGGTCGGCTCTAGAAAGCTTTGACGATTGCTATGGATTCAGCATGAAAGTCCGATGGAGGGGTTCACGAAGATTTCACTCTTCTGGTTCTTCCCTTCCTATTCAAAAAAATTCCTTTAAACATTGGAATTAACTATACAGCCTTGACTAATATGAATTCGGCATCTAATTTTGGATTGAGACAGTTTATTAAGGATTTCAACTCCAGGTATTAGATGTTGCTTCAGATTTTTCGAAAATTCGTATGGCAATACCAAAGGAGTGTGAGGAGGTGTGTAAACGTGTTTAATAGTTCCGTTGCATATGTGTACATACCACTTGCCCCACTATGAAGGCTCCTTCATAAATTTCTTGTTTGACCTTTTGTTTGTCAAAATTGTAACTTCGACATACTAAGTTTATTTTATCTTATCTAAAATATTTACTCTCTATTCGAAGGCGGTTATGTAGCAGCTGTTCCCAAATGCTCTTCAACTCCGGTTTAAGTGACATCATATATACTAAAATTGAATATTGTCCTTTAGATTCTTCAAATTATAAATTTTAACTTCCATTTTTAAAGGCTCGCGAAGTCTCATTGCAGATAAACTCTGAAACTGGTGCATGGATGCTGTTATGAGCTGGCCGGTTGCTACTTTGCGGTGTTGCAGCAGGCGCCAAAATAAGTAAAGTCTTGTCCATCTTGCCAGTAGGACTTCGACCGTTACTCTGAACAAAATCTAAAATTTGGAGTCTGCGTAATAGAACTGAATTCTTCGGTCTTCATAGAGGATCGCAAAATCGTAGGACGTGACAAGTTTTTACCGTTATTACAAATATACTTGGTTGCAAAAAAAATATGTACCGACAAAAGAAATTGAGCTACAACACGAAACTCGACATGCAAATGTCGTTTTTGAGTTATGCAAATTATCAAAATGTCTGTGCCAGTGATGTTGTGGGGCTAATGCAACGCTCACGAGAAAGACTGACTCATCGTGCAGCATTTAAAACGACCCGTGCCATCACTCGTGGATAATTTAAAATGGGTTTTCTCCTTTAATACTGAACGTTGTGTACAAAGATGCCTGTAAGATGTATTCAACGGCGATACGAACAATTTAGAGGTCGCATCATAAGCCTAAGGGAAGCTGGTTAGTCTAACAGACGTATCGGTCACCATCATTCGGCCGAATATTAGACGGCACACCGAAATATTAGATTTGCCGAATAAATGTGAAACGCTAATTATTCAAATTTACATTATTCAGGAGTTGCTTATTGCGAGACAGTTGATTTTCAACGGGTATTCAGCTAGTATATACTAATTGCCAAATGTCTGTCACGCCTTTTTCAGGCACTTCCGGAATATATAGACTTGTAAACGGGTCGAATATTTGAAAAATGTTCTGTAGAGAGGGTGCTATACACCAAAACGTTAAAAAAGTGAAATGTAGTAAAGCACACTTTGCGACGAGAGACTTCAAATTTAGTGCATGGGTAAACCGTTCAAAAGGAAAAAAGTATGAAATTTCAGATTTTCAATATTTGCTACTGTAGGGGGGGGGGGGGGGGGGGCACGCACCGAAATGTTCCATTTGCCGCACAAATGAGAAACTCCTGCTTTAAAACTTGATAAAGCTTAAAATTTGGTATATGCGCTAATCATTTAATGAAAACACCCAAGACAAAAGTTTTTAAAAATGTTCGTTTAAGGGGGTGCTCCAGAGAAAAACGTTCGAAAGATGAAAGGATTAAAAATCATGCTTAGAGTTGCGATAGAGACTTCAAATTTGGTATACGACTAGATAGTTCGAAAGGAAGAGCATGTGCAATTTCAGTTTCCGATATTTTTTATTTTAGGGTGAGCAGCAAACTCAAATGTTCTATTTTCCGAATAAATGAGAAACGCCTCCTTTAAAAATGTAATATTGACTTGATATTTGGTATATGGGGCAATCATCTGGTTACAAAATAATAGAATTTTTCAAAAATGTTCATTTAAGGGAGTGGCTACTCCATACGAAAACGTTTGAAAAGTGAAATGATGGAATAGAAACTTCATATTTGGAAAAGTGAAATGATGGGAAAAAATTCGCAATGGAATAGAAACTTCATATTTGATATATAAGTAAATAGTTAAAAAAATGCAATAGAAAATTTCTAATATTTGTAATTTTGTGGAGTTTCGCACACCAAAACGCTCGAAAAATGAAGTGATAGAAAAACATGCTTCGCGATGAGATAGACTTCCAATTTGGTGTATAGGTATAGCGTTCGAAAGTAAAGTGTGCAATTTCAGATTTCTATATTTGCAACTTTAGTCGGTAAAGTTGAAATGATAAAATTCCATGCTTCAGTATGGGATAGACTTCAAATGTGGTGTGCGGGCAGATGGTTCGAAAGGAAGAAAGTGAGCAATTTCAGTTTCCCAATATTTTCTTCTTTGGAGGATTCCGCACACCAAATTTTCGATTTTTCGAATAAATGTGAAACTCGTATTACTAAAATAATTACGTTATTCGGGGGGTGCTTATTGTGGGACCGTTGATTTTCAACGGGTATTCGGCTAGTACAAAACTATTATATAAGAAAAATCTCATAAAAGTAAACAAATTTGTTTGAATAAAGTGCAATATCTTGAACGGTTCATGCGAGCTTTCTAAATTTTGTTCATCATTTCGTATGTAATTTTTCGTTAGAAAACTATTGCGTAACATTAAGGGTGAGCGTTGGTAAATCTTCTGCCCTATCCGCGCTTTGTTAACTTTCGCGGCACACATATTTCGCCGAAATTCTGCTCAAACAGTTGCGAAATATTTTCCGATAGATATAATGCAATGCTTAGATTATGTTAAAACTAAATTTAATACCCAATAAAACATAAAAATATTTTAAATTTAAATATATTCTGGTGCTGCCATCTGTTGTCGCAATTCAGTTCATACTGACTATTTTTATTTTTAACTAGCCGCCTTTGGCGACCAGCCTGTTCGCTACCCTTGAAAATTCTGACCGTGGCAAACTCGTTGGCGCGACCTACCAGAAAGGTGTAAGGTAACTGCTTGGAAGGCCAGGAAGTGCCACACAATTTAGACCGGAACCCAATGGGGGAGGCATCCAAAGAGACCGTACCCTCCTTCCCCTACCACAAACCTCTCGGAAGGACTTGCAGTCCCACACGTTTAACGTGATCGTACTCCGCGTGAACACGGCTGCAGTTTTGGCAATGGCGGGAATCGAACCCGGGCCTACCGAGTGAAATTCCCGCGCGCTAACCACTGGGCTACCGTGCCATCCGCGACAATCTCCATAACTTTATTTTTATTCGGCAATTTTGGGAATCGAACCCGGGCCTACCAAGTGCAAATCCCGCGCACTAACCACTGGGGTACTTCACCCTCCGCGATATTCTTCATAACTTTCTTTTTATTCACCCAATTTAGACCGGAACCAAGTGGGAGAAGCATCCACAGGGACCGTACCCTTCTTCCCCTACCACCAACCTCTCGGAAGGACTTACAGACCCACATGTTTAACGTGATCGTACTCCGCGTAAACACGGCGGCAATTTTGGGAATCGAACCCGGGCCTACCGAGTGCAATTTCCGCGCGCTAACCATTGGGCTACTTTGCCCTACGCGACAATCTCCATAAATTTCTTTTTATTCATCCAATTTAGACCGTACCCTCCTTCCCCTACCACCAACTTCTCGAAAGGACTCACGGACCCACATGTTTAACGTGCTCGTACTCCGCGTAAACACGGCGGCAATTTTGGGAATTGAACCCGGGCCTGGTAACTGGTTGGGCGGCCAGGATGTGCCACCCAATTTAGACCGGAACCCAGTGGGGGAGGCATCCACAGGGAACGTACCCTCCTTCCCCTACCACCAACCTCTCGGAAAAACATACGGACCCATATGTTTAACGTGATCGTACTCCATGTCAGTGGCGGAAATCGAACCCGGGCCTACTGCGTGCAATTCCCGCGCGCTAACCACTGGGCTACTTCGCCCTCCGCGACAATCTCCATAACTTTCTTTTTATTCACCCAATTTAGACCGTACCCTACTTCCCCTACCACCAACCTCTCGGAACGACTCACGAACCCACATGTTTAACGTGATCGTACTCTGCGTGAACGTGGCGTAAGTTTTGGCAGTGGCGGGAATCGAACCCGGGCCTACTGAACGCAATTCCCGCGCGCTAACCACTGGGCTGCCGCGCCCTCCGCGACAATCTCCATAACTTTCTACATATTCACCCAATTTAGACGGGAACCCAGTGGGGGAGGCATCCACAGGGGCCGTATCCTCCTTCCCCTACCACCAACCTCTCGGAAGGACTTACGGACCCACATATTTAACGTGATCGTATTCCACGTAAACACGGCGGCAGTTTTGGCAGTGGCGGGAATCGAACCCGGGCCTACCGCTAACTTCCCGCGCGCTAATTTGCAATTTAAAATGACCATATGCTTAATTCCATCATCCTCATTCCATTGTTTCATTGTTCCATCATTTAAAATATCCATAAAATTAAAATATCCATTTAAAATATCCAAAAGTTAAAATATACATTTAAAAAATCCAGATCGTCCCATCATTTAAAATATGCTCTATTCAGAACCGTGACGTCACCTCCACCTTGACGTCCCCACCCACCACCTTCCCTGCTTCAGCGGAGGAGAAACGAAGCGGTACGCCGAGCGGAACGCCGAGAAATATAAAATCATGGCGTCTTTAAAATTGCCATCCTGAAGGCAATTTTCATTATTTCTGGACCAGATTGGACTTGTAAGAATGCCAGATGTTTGACCTTTCTGAAAATGTAAATTATTAGTCGAAATTATGAGTACTTTTCACGATGCGAGAATTTAAAAACCAAAAATCGTTTTCTTGAGCAAAAAGTGACTTTTGTTTTAAAATCTTTAAAAAATATTAGAAATCGAAATTCAGATTTGAAATTGATATATTTTTACTCGAAATTCTCTGCTCTTTCCGATGGTGTGAGTTGTTTTTTTCTACGATGTCTGGATCGTGGAGAAAAAAGGGCAAAAAGGGCAAAAAAAGGTCGAAATCGCATAAAACATTAAATAAATAAAAAAATAATTAAAATTTTAAAAATCGGTTTTCACGTGTCCCCTTCCCACCCCCCCGGGTCTCCGATTGCAAAATTTCGTAGCTCTCCGACGCGCGGTCGCTGAACGTATAGTGTATAAGACAGACAGACAGACAGACACACACACAGACATTGCCTTTTATTATATAGATGAACATTTTTAAATGTCTATTCCTTCTAATACGCTATTAAATACATCACAGATCACATATAATAATGCCACAATCATGGAAACTTACTTGGACTTGAAGACAAAGGAACTTGACAAAACTGCTGTCCTCAGTGATGTATATTCAGATCCCCTTATCAAATTTATAGAATGAGAAATGGCCTTTCCGTGATTGTGGCATTATTATATATGATCTGTTGTATTTAATACTGTATTAGAAGGAATAGATATTTAAAAATGTTAATTAAAAAATAAAAATGGGTATGAATTAAATTACAACAGATGGCAGCACCAAAAATATTTTGGATTAAAAAAAAATATATATTCTGTTATTGGGTATTAAATTTAGTTTTAATATAATTTAAGCACTGCATTTTATCTTTCAGAAAAAAATTTCGCAACTGTTTGAGCAGAATTTCGGCAAAAAACGTGTGCCGCGAAAGTTAACAAGGCGCGGATAGGGCAGAAGATTTACTGACGCTCACCCTTAAAGGTTATGATCTTTTGATGAGCTTTGTAAAATTTCTTTCGAAAATTTGGGGATCTTCCGAACATTCGGTAGCATATAAAATCAACCGGCTTTCAGTATTTACTGATTGAAATATTTATACAAAATTTCGTTCGAAACGCTCTATTCGTTCTGTCTCCACACACACAGACATCACCTCAAAAACTGTAGTTTCAAGTTGTGGGATGCTTGACACCTGCTCTCCCTTCGAATTTTTGACCCCATCACAATACGTTCCCTATATATTATATTATGTATAAAGGGATAGTTAAAATGATATTTTTTCTTGAGAGCAAAGTACACTCATCCTATGCAATAAGACAACACCCAATCCGTGTCTGTTGTCTATAGAGGTAAAATAAAGGGTTTATAGCTGATTTCGAAGGTGTTGCCTCACCATAATGCAATTGCATGGTTATAAAATTTTAATGCCTGATGATAAAATTAAACTGAACTGTATTGAATTCATAGTTAGAAATGCTCCCTCCCCCCTTTACCTTCATGATTCAGTTGAATAGGAAAGTTAATACTGGGCAGAGTTCAGAATTTACGATCGGGCTATTGAAACGTCCCCAAATGGATTCAATTCCCCCAAAATGGATTATTTTGGGGGAATTCATTTGGCTAATGCTGACTCAACTGTCCGACCGGGCTTGACTTCTTAACATGGCCATTGATAGGTCTTCCCAATTTAAATAGTTGAATTTGAAATTAACGCAAAATTGATTTAAAGATAGATTCGTTTGTGCTGGATTGTATGACCCATGAAGTTAGTACCTTTTACCTCCATGGTATAACCAGTAATTGAATCATGGAGGTCAAAGTAAGGAATTGAAACTTCATATTAAGAAAACATCAATATCGTTTGAGACAATAATTCAGGTGGTGCTGAGATAAGTTAAGTAGTCATGTATTTCTATGGTAAAAGGCCTAAAATATCTAGTTAAACTGTCAATTTTGTAAAACTGAATTATTAGAACAATGCAAATTAGAACTGAAACAATAAAGAATATTCCAACGTATTCAACATTATTTTACCTTTCAATTTATTTTTATCGCCATCTATTCTGTACTCGATGCTACAACTGTGAAAAAATACTAGTTAATTATACTCATAATTAGCTGACATTCATTTTAAAATAATCAAAAATACATATACTAAATACTACGCCTCTTTGTTGCATCAACTAACTTACTTATCAGCACTTACTTATATCAGACTTACTTATCAGCAACACCTAGATATAATTCTCAAAGCATTATGGCATTTAGAAGCATAGCAGTTTTATCGCCTCTCAAATTCCATCAGTTGAATATTTGAAATAAAGTTTAAGGGGACGGTGGACGTTGAAATTTTTATTTATTGACTTAGAAGCATGAAAATTTGTATAAACATTTCACTTAATATTACTATATAAAATACCATTAATTTTTTTTTCAATTTTGCTATAATTTTGTATTTTGTTTTTAAATTTAATTTTTTGAACGAAAATCTGAAAATGCTCCTTTCGTGCCATTTGTTCACATTTTTGATTAATTTTGCATTATGATCACTCAGAAGCACATTATGAACAAATTTGGGTATTCATTTTTAAATCCCTTAGGTAATTTTTTAAAAATATTTTTCTGCATTAAAACTTAATTTTCATCATTTAATTAGGTTCTTATTCACTTTTAATTACCTTAATAAAGTCCAATTATAAGATGCATACCCAGTTTCAATAAAAGGTATGAAAGGTGTCTTACTTGCCAAATTTCACGCATCTCGAACAAAAATTAAGACGCATGGAGCATTTTAAAAATGTAAAACCTTTGAAAATTCCGTATAGACAAAAATGCATTTAACCTTTTGCTTACGGGTGGGACGGTGTTTATCCCAAACGAAGAACCTCTCAAAAAGACAGGTATTTAACATACCCTATCCCAAACAGTTCGACCCTCCCCCTCTTTGCAGGCATTGGCGTCCATGGAAATCGCACCTTCTACAGCAGGTGCGATGTTTCTGTCGGCGATTTCCATGGACACCAATGCCTGCAAAGGGGGTCGAACTGTTTGGGATAGGATATGTCAAATACCTGTCTTTTTGGGAGGTTCTTCGTTTGGGATGGACACTGTCCCACCCGTAAGCAAAAGGTTACATGTGTAAAATAATGTTATATAATAAAAAAAAAATTTTTTTAGGCAATTTTTGCTCATTTCAACGTCCACCGTTCCCTTAAGGCATTGAACTTTATAAATTTGCTTGGTACAGAGTCTAAGGGAGTGTAGATTAATTGCGTTATGTTACTAGATGGTATAGTGTGTTTAGGTAGGGCCTAGTATAAGAAATAATATTCAATGGGAGAGGGTGTATGGCTCGCATGCGTATGTGGATATTAGAAGCGTATATCTCTTGCGACTTTATAAATGGCAGATCTAAAATAATCTTTTGTAACTTTATTTCGTCTTATGACGAGCTTTTCCTTCTAGTTTGATAATAAATATGCAAATTTTTAGGTACTTTTTGTTTTTATTTTAGGTCAGAAACGTGCAATATTTCAAAATGTATGCTATCGATCTGTAAATTATGTTTTGCACTTTACAATAAAACAATGCGCATGAAAAATAGTTTTTGCAACCTACTTTAATGCTTTGCTTTTCGGACATTAAAAAAAGTTCTAAAAAAGAATATAAAAAAGAAAAAGCTTTTCTTCAGAATTCTTCTGAAATCAAAATGCCTCCGACATCTATCCAATAGAGAAATTGAACCAAATTTCATTCGATTTGCTAAGGAGGGAATTGGATAGAGGGATATAGCTCTCTATGTGAGAAAGAGAATGTCTCAAGAACAAACAGCTCGTGATAACTTCGAAACAGTGATGTTCATTTATTTCTGGTTATAAGCGCTTACAAAGCGTTTGTATATTTGACTAATAGTTGACTGAAGAAAGCCTGTCTTAAAAAAAATGCAAATAAATTTAGCCAATAATTTATTTTTCCGTGTTTCACTGAAAACACAGTAAAAATTAAAACATTCGATATTTTAAAATATTTAATATTTAAACTTTTAAAGCCATTGCTTTTACAGAAGGTCGTTCACACTTTATGGAAGCGATTTTGAGATAAAGATTTCGCATTTTCGATATAATCGCCTGCGATTGTTTTGGTTTTGATTGGAATGTAGAATAAAAGATTTATTTTGAAAATGCTTCCTGAAATTGATAGATGGCTCTAAGGTTGCGTAAATGCGCTTTCCGAGGAAAAATATTCGTATTAACGAATTGTAAAGCGGTGTAAAAATCAAGGTTATTGCATTTCAGAGGTATTTTTAATATATTAAATTTGAATAGGAAAAAGCGTCTAGCTGAAAGTAAAAATGAAAAAATGGCCGCAAAATCGCATCCTAAGACTGTTTGAACGCGGATAAATATCAAGAAAGTGAATTCTCTGATCCTAAAAGAAAATCCACCGACTCAAAGATTACCTATTACCTAAGTAAAATCATCGTCGAAACCGGGAATGTCTTCTGGCACTGTAAGTAAAATCATTCATAAAGATTTGAACTTAAAAAATATGTTTAAATCTAAAGTTCATCTGCTTTTACCAAAGCATATTGCGGAAAGTAAAACAAATTGTAGAAAATTATATGAAAAACACCTAGCCGCCGATAAATAGAAATTTATGGTAACAGTCGATGAGGCATGGATGACTGTAATTAAGTGACTGTAATAAAAATAAAAAGAGCAATTTTCTATTGCTCGACTGACGAAAATGCCCGTATGAAATGGTTTCGTCAATGTACAAAAAAGTTCCCAAAGAGATTCATGATAGTTACAGGATTTTATTACAACGGTAAATTAAAACTAAAAAAAAAGTCTCAAGTAAAGCTAAAATTAATTCACTCTACTTTCAGCAGAATATTTAAAACCAATTTTTGAAGAAGAAATTCCAACTTTATATGGAAAGGACATCAATAAAGTTGAACTTCATATGGACAAAACCTTTAGTCACACGTCTAAGTCAACTACCATATATTTAGCAAAGAAAGAATCAGAAATAGGAATAAAATGTATCCCATTTAATGAAATACCTGTAAAATCACCTGACGCTTCTCTTATGGACTTTTGCGCTTTCGGTTTGTTAAAACGAGCTTTAGGAAAACACGTATACAGGAACACTGAACGGACTTTGGAAAACGACCCAAGAGGAGTGGGATAAAATCGACATGACGGTGCTAAGAAAAAGTATATTAATGGAAAATTTGAGCTAGATCAAAAGTCAAGAATCAAGGCTATCAGACAGAAACAAATCATCGCAAAAAATACGCTTTTTATGCATAAAAATTAATTATCAATATCGTTTCCATAAAGTGCAAACGACCTTCTGTAAATTATTTTCTTTATTATCTTATCAAAATTATTTTTTTGTCAATTCAGTTTCAATGGTAACTAAAACTATTTTAATAATTTTGTAGTATACATACTTGAGGCGTAGGAACCGGACCGAACTTGTGCCAGCGTTTTTAATTTCTGGTTTATTAGTTTCTGTATAAATTTCAAAGAATGGACTAGTTTTCTCATGTATAAAATATATATCTTTTATAAGTATAAAGAAACTATAGTGCGGCCATTTACCTCATTTGAGAGAAAACTTCAATCCAATGTTTTTTTAGTGTCGCCATCTATTTATTAAATCTGAAACTTGAATAAATATTCTTTCTTTTAGTGTCGCCATCTATTGTCAATTATTTTAAACAAGCCTTTAGATTAAAAACTTTTACCAAATTGCCTCTTTCATCTTATGGTACTCACCCATTCAATTATAAACAGGTAGTTTTTAAACAATTTTTAATATTATATATAGGAATTATTTAAGAAAAGGTTATAATTATAGGTATTTTTTTAATATTTTTATATATTTCATAATATATTTCTTATGTCTTTAATAAACTGGACAATTTCTTTTTCTTTTTATTATTATTAATTAGTATCAATAATAGCAGTAGCGAGTAGTAGTCATTCAAGAAAGTGGTAGCTTCAGGTCTCATGTTGATCTAATTTATGTACTATAGGACGTGAGGAGTCTTTCAGATTTCCCAATTATCAGCAGCAGGATTGGTTGATTTAAAATTCCATTGATCTAAACAATGGTTTTTTTATTTGTTTAAACCATGGATTTAAATTAAAAAAAAAAAAAAACCACCTTTTTCTGCCCAACTCTGGTCAACAGGCATTTTTTTAAAAATTGTTAATATAAAATTTAATACTTTATTTTTAAATCATAAGCAATTTCTATTTTTTCTTATAATATTTTTTTATATAACAATAAACAAAACTGCTGCTTGTGAGAATAAAATTTTCTAATCTTTCGTTAAAGCAAGCAAGCATATGGTAGTTATATATTTAATAATTTATTCCTTATACCTACAGTAAACAGTAAATTATTTATGATTCAGACCGGGTTTAGCAATTTTTATTTAAAAATATTATTTTCTATTGTTATAGATAAAATATAATTTTATAATTTTTCGAAAGCACAGGTACTCAATGAAAATATTACATTGCAGCAGCTGACTTCAATAATAATGTATTAGAAATATTTATGCATAAAATATTTTTATATATTTCTAAATTTAAGCCCTTTTTAACCATTTTATTTAATATATATATGACTGTAGTTTTAATGCAAGCACAAATACTTTTAAAAGTCGCTGGACATATAATTCTAGCTTAAATGTAATAGTTAAGAATAAGTTCAAAATTTTCCGAAAAATCCATACCTCTAACTACAAGAATTAATTTGTAGCTAGCTCTCGAAAAGCCTTACAAGGAATTATAATTGGACTGTAATATAATTGGATTGGATTATGATTATAATATTATTGAATTATAATAGGATGAAGTTCATAGTTCTCGAAATATAATGGTTATAATTTCGATATTTTCAACTATTTTGAAAAGTGGTTCTAATTTTGATATTTTAGCATTTTGAACTGCTTTTAAAATATCTGAAGAAGACAAATCACCTAGAAAGAAAGATGTTATTAACGGAAGACCATTTCTTCCTTTCGGACTTAAAGTATTGCTAATTTTAATTTTGGGGGCGAAAATTAAATATTTGGACCTCTAAGTTTTAATTTTAAAAAAATAAAAGCATTTTCTTAATGACTTTTACTTTTGAGAACCCGCCCCATAATTTTAGTTTTCCCAAACTACTGTCGGTTTCCTATAAATTTTGCTTATCTCTTAAGGGAATAAAACTCCTTGTTACACCTCTGTTGTTTAGCTTTATGTTTTGATGTCGCCTTTAAATTTTTGCGGGAATTAATATGGTCAACTTTTAGAAAATTGTGTGGAGCCCTATACAGTTGAACCTATGTATTAAGGAAAATGGGTTTCGGTGGTAAGTTGAAATATCTACATATTTGAAATCTAAGAATATTCAAAAGAAACATTTGCAAAAGTAATTCTACTTATGTTTCGTGTACCAAGTCAAATGCTCCTATGAAATACATTTTTGTGCATATCAATGAATTATGGACATAAAAAAAAAACTGAATTAATTACGAGCAGAAATAATGGGCGTTGTCCGGGAAAATACTCACATAAAATTAATATGGTACAAAATCTGCGATAATTTAGCCAAAATTTTGCCCCCAATTAAACTTAACAAACCCATAAGAGAAAGAAGGTAAATAGGGTTAACCATTTTAAAAGCGGTCTTTACAAATAGGTAAAACAGGTTTTTTTTCTTCCCGTTGTTTTGAGGATAGGTGTAGGGGGATGAAACGCGAACTTCAGGAGATAGTTTGTTTATAATTATATACGCATTTTATAATTTTCACTTTTATGTATTAAAGCGGTACAAAATCGGAAATATTTTAATCCATAAGCCTGTTGTTTTTTAAGTTTAACAAATTTGTGAAAAAAACGTATGTAAATTCTTTGGGTCGTTCTTGAGTTGTAAGCGGTCAAGACAAGTAGGCAAGCAGAACCATTTTTTAATTTTAATTCTCGACACTCCGCACTATCGTGATAGCATTCACAAAACATATGTTGATACTCGCTGTATCCTGATAACTTTTGCATTAGAATATTATCTGAACTGAGCCTCATTGCCTGAGGAATGATTAATCAAAATCCATGGAGTACATGAGATGTTGAAGTTAGAAGCGTGACGTTTTCGTTTTTTATTGTACTTACAATAGATGGTAATGTATAGGGAAAGTATTAGAATTGTGTCGAACTCGGCTTTAGGCTAGTTCTAAATTTTTTGATAACAAAGCTGCGTGAAAATCCATTAATATTTATGGCTGCTATCGTGTACATACGAAATCGCCCACAGACAGACAGACAGACAGATGGACGGACACACTCCAAAAGGAGTAAAAAAGTGGTCAGGAGGTCTTGAAACATATTAGCATCAAAATCTCGAATTCAAAAATTTTCTTGAAAACAATATTTCCTCTATACCATATAACATCTATGCGAAAGTCATGCGAAAGTATGCGAAAGTCAAAATAAACTGTGAATAGCTTAATTTACACATTCACGTGGTAAATTTAGATATCACGCTTGCAAAATAGACAAAAAATTCATATTACTCCATTAAAAGACTGCAGGAACAATTCTGAGACTTTTTGCGCGAATCAAGCGAGCATTCTATTTCTGAATATATACATTCTGACTATATACAAAACTATATACATTTTTTAAAATTTATTGTTTGTTTTCATACGCTACCCGACACAGAAAATGCAACTCCATGAAAAAGCGAAGAGTGTGATGATAAAGGACACACAGACAGAGATGACGTATATAAATAAGTTATGTCAATTCCAGAAGGATGATACAATAGAGTAATGGCATAGACAGGGGGATCAGTAGGACCACCTCTTGATGCGATACAAACAGCAACCCTTCGAGGCAGGGGCGGCATTTCAGCTTTCCATTTGGGGGTGCGAGATTTATATGTATGAAAATTTATAATATGGAATAAATAAAATGTTTTTTAATAGGGGGGGGGGGGAGGTCACAAAATTGAATTGATGTTGAGAAAAATAATTGTTGTTAACATAATTTTTGTACATAATTGTGTTAACATAATTTTTGTACATAATTGTGTTAACATAATTTGTTGTTAACATAATTTTTCTAAATACAAATATCTATATTTATTTACCTTATATTGAAGTTTTAAACGCAGGTTCTCAGAGTCTGGAAGAAGAGAAAATTTTTTACAATATCATCATAATCCAGTGGTATATCTTGTTCTATAGCTGAAACAGCTAAAAATGAAAGTCCTTCTTGTCCCATTGTACTGCGAAAATAATATTTCAGCCTCCTAAGGCACTAAAAAGACCTTTCACAACCGGCTGAGCTGATTGGCATAGTCAAAAACAATTTAACTAATAATGTTATGACAGGAAACACATCTTTTAAATTCCGCTCTTTAAAATCATCCAGGCGACTTTTAAAATTGGGATGATTGAAACATTTTCTATTTCTTTTTCGACATCTGATCCGGATAATACTGAACTAAGGGCAAACAAAACAGATACATTGTTCTCATTAAATCTTGTCCCAATTTCATTAAATACTGAATCTATAATTTCATATTTAATATTGATTCTGCGATATGATTTAACATCATCATGGGGTTTTTTTTCACCGCCTCCAAACTCGCTTGGAATTTTTTTACGCCTTTTCAGTTTTGGTCCAGAATAAGAATTTTTTTCGCAAAGTTTTGTCACAAAACTCCACACTTGACTGAAATATGCATCAGTGCGAAAAGAACTAACAGTAGCTTTAGCCAAAGCTTGCACAGTCTAAAAATTAAGATCAGATGACTGAAGATGCTTTGAGAATTGTGCGAGATTTGTTGAGAATTGTGTGAGATGTATTGAATTGATCAAAAACACTGTTTCAATACAAACAAAGTGAACAAAAATTCGAACGATGTCATGCATGGTAAAAGGGCTTCGGCACTTCCACCATTGAGAGAATCGTTTTCAGATAATTCTTCCAGTGTTAAAATCACCACTTCAAAATTATCAAGTAGTGCTTTTATGGCTTTAACTCTGGAAGACCACCTCGTATCACTTAGTGATTGTAGAGTTGAAAAGCCTCCAGAAAAAGCATTTGTTGATGAGTGAATCTTTTCGAAAACATGTTTTTTATATGATGTTTCTATGAAAAAATATAATGCATTGAACTGCTGAAATGCATTTCTAGCAGAAGGAATAGATGAGCATGCACTAACTACACATACATTTAATCGGAAACTTGAAATTTTCAAGTGAAAAGGATAACATCATCCCAATCTTTTTAAATTGAAAAGGATTCGTTCCAGCCGGAAGTGGGAATTTCACTGTGAAGGTTGAAGGTTGGCTCTTTTGAAACGCCATAACGTGAGAAAACTGACCAGTGGACAGTCAATAAAACAAGAGAGAAGCCAATAGACGACAAAGAAAAATTTGGGGGCGCTACCGCGCCCCCTATTTGCCGCCCCTGCTTCGAGGAACAGATGCAATGAGCTTGTGGATAGTTTCTTGAGAGATGGATGACCATATGCCTTCAACCATCCTCCACAGGTCATCCTTTGTATGAGGCGGGAGCAGGGAGTCAAACGACGGTAAATCACGTCCCATACATGCTTGATGGGTGAACGATCTGGAGATAGGGGAGGCCAAGGAAGCACCTGGATACCTTGCATGGCTTGTCTGCTGATGGTTGCCGTGTGCGGTCGCGCGTTATCTTGCTGAAAAGTAGCATTTTGAAACCGCTGAAGGTAAGGCAGTGCAACCGGCCGCAGTACCAAATCCACATATCGTCGTTCCGTTATTGTGCCTCTGATTCGAACCAGAGGTAACCTGTTATCGAAGTTGATGGCACCCCAAACCATGATGCCGCGTTGTCGAGCAGTATGGCGTTCAACAGTCGCAGCAGGATTGGATCTGTTTCCACGTCTCCTTCAGACTCTCACGCGGCGACTACCATTCGACAAACAGAACCGAGGCTCATCGCTGATCACTATGCTGTCTCATTCAGTCGTCCAAGAGGCTCGGGTTCGACACCATTGCAATCTCTCATGGTGTCTTGTCGTCAATGCAGTTTTCGTAAAGGGCGGTTTGAGTGCAAGCCGCTTTCGGCCAATCGTCAAGAAACTGTTCTCGCTGATATTGGAACATCCAATGTACCCTGCAAATTCTGAAGAGTGTCGACATTGGTCGTGTGTGAGGCGGTCACTACATGCCTTCGAATGTGTCGATCAA
Organism: Amaurobius ferox; assembly: GCA_951213105.1. Taxonomy (NCBI): domain Eukaryota; kingdom Metazoa; phylum Arthropoda; class Arachnida; order Araneae; family Amaurobiidae; genus Amaurobius; species Amaurobius ferox. The sequence goes on along the minus strand of OX578140.1, from coordinate 156,321,568 downwards.
CGCGTGATGACGTACGTCTGGATGGACCTGTACCACTGCGACGATCTCCTTCTACAATCCATCTTCTCCAAATCCTTTGCGCAGTGGACGCATCTAAGCGTGTTTCAGCGGCGATACGCGGGTACGACCACCCAGCCGTACGTAAGCCTAAAATGAATCCCCTTGCACGGTCGTCCAAATGCTAAAACGGACTTCAGTGTCGTCGGTCAAGCATCTCTTCAACAACACGTGTCTTCTGAAACAAAAACAGCTTGGAAAACGGGTTTCTGTAGGCGAAAAACTGTAACAATTATTGGCTCATCTCCCGCTTCCATCCCTTTTATCCCGTTCTCTAATCACGTGGCATACTTGCATTTCAGATCATTTGAATACATAGGCTAGCTACGCTTGTCCCGCAATTTGCATAATTAAACTGCCGAAGCTTCATGGTGTTGCATTTTCTATGTCGAGTATAGAATATCTTGACAATATATGCAGTATGCCATCCGAATTGGGTTCAATTAGCTTCAGCGGTTCGACTTTGATTATATCCCATTTATAGCTAATCTATACACATTTTTCGGATTTTCTTTCTTTTTTGCTTTCACGTCTACATAATATATGGAACTTGTCAACCAAATTGGGTCCAAATTTCTTCAGTAGTTTGCGATTTAGTAGTTACGAAATGTCAACGATTTGTCAGAAATCCATTCACACACCTACACACTGATAAAGTTCTTATATCTACAGAGACCCGTCGATGTATTTACGATGAAAACTCGACTTGTGATTAAATCCGGTCACCCTACTTTTCTTGATCTACATTGGTTAAAGTAAAATGTTACTTAATCTATTGTTAAAAGCATATCTATCAAGAACAGGGATAAAAGTCACAATCACTATACCGCCATACTTTCTTCTACCTCACCGCGGGGAAAGCGAAAGGTGTAAAAATCTTATTTTATTCCTCGTTCTCCTGTTTTAAAGCTTTAAACTTCAGATAAGCAGAAAGGCAAACAGTACTTTTCTCCATAGGTATTAGATAACTGTGTTGCAATTATTCGTCTCATATGTTTAATACTAGAGATGTGAATTTTCCGGAAAATTTTCCCAGAAAGTCTGCGGAATATTTTCCGCAAAATTTTGAAATGATTCTCTATTACATTTCAGCTGGAATAATATATTCAGTAACATTCAAAAGCATTTATTCTTATATCATAGCTTGAGTCAAACATATATTATATAACAAGACTAAAAATCTGATGTGCTTTCCCTGCAGACTTATATCCATGTTCTTTTTATTTTAATTAAATTTAATTAACTTTTAATTAAATTTTCGTTCTCATTTGGTAACTGGACTTATTTTCAAAGATGGCGTAGAGAAAATACTCAAAAACTAAAATATCTCGAGAATGGCTAGTCCTAGTGTAATGGGGTTGGTCTTATTCCTTTATCGTTAAAAATTACGTATAAAACAAGCATTTAATGGATATATTTGAGCATACGTAGTTCTTTATTTTAAATTTTGCCGATTTTTGCGGGCCATTTTGCAAAAAAAGGCAGGTTATTTTTTTTCAAATCATACCAAAATCTAATCAGCACCAGGGTGACTCACAAGCGACTTATCTACGAATTTTGTGAAATTCGGTTCATTAGTTTTTTAGCTAGAGTGGATACAGGCTTTCGAGGGCCATTTCGCTAAAAAAGCGGGTTCTTTTAACCCGAATTGTACCTAAAACTAATCAGCACCAGATTCGCCCACAAGTGACTTATTTACCAAATTTTATGAAATTCGGTCAATTAGTTTTTTAGTTAGAGTGGATACAAAATCTGCACAGACAGACACACACACACAGACGTCACGATAAAAATAGTATTTTCGTATTCTAGAGGTCTCGAAACGCGTAGATCCGTCGGAAACTCGAGTTTACGCGAGATCCGTCGAAAACGTGATTTTAGGGCATGATTCCAATACTTTCTCTATACATTACCATGTATTGCAGGGAAAGTTAAAAAAAAAAAGGTTTAAATCTAAAAATATCTAAAAAATTCTATGTACGGAAATTTCTTATATATGTATGCTGTAGTTAGCAACTACAATTTATTATTTTCTTTACATACACTTGCTTTGATAGCTTATTAAAAAAAAAATTCTATTTCATCTATAATAGTGTTTTTTATCTTCAAAATTCCAATTTTAAAGCATTTTACAAAAAGAATAGCACGAAAAATAATTTAAAATTTTTTAACGTTATCAGAATCATAAATATATTACTGTTTATTATAGTTATAAAAAGTAGATTATAAAATGATATTTAAAAAAAAAATAATAAAATCTGATTATAATTGAACAAGAAAGATCAATCATGCGTAAAGCATTGATTATGAAACGCTTTCCAACTGAAATGTAATTTTATTTACATTTTAAATTGCTTAAGATATTGCCATCAACAAAATCCATCTCAAAACTCTTGAAAAAGACAATGCTAGTTACTCAAAATAAACTTCATTCAGATGACGCTATAGAAAGTATAATTTAAGAAGTGTTTACGATGCTTTTGCAGTTAATATTACGTAACAATTATAATATTTGATTATTATAAAAACTATATCGCTTGCTTATCTCATTTTAAATCAGTTCTTAGAAATTGTTGTAACCAATTAAACCATGGTTGTAGCTATGACAAATCATTTCATTTTATAAATCGTCTGCCTCTCTATGCAAAATCATTCATACCACTTATATTCTAGACTCCAGAGATAAACAATTTTGCTGAAAAAAAAATTCAGCAATTCTTATACAACTCAGCTTACAATAGCTTGATGTGTTTACATTCTCTATGCTAATAGTTTAGCGTTAAAATCAGGTTTCGTTGTAGGAATAAAGAAAGTTTAATAATAATTTAAGATAAAAAATATTGTAATTGCGTTGGCACATAATTTAGATACACAGATAATACATAAAAATAAAGCGGTTTTATGACGGATACAACACTAAATATACATTTAAACGATCTTTAAACATCTACGGAAAAAGCACACAGTGTAAAAGAAATGGAAGCCATATTTTATTTTGCAATGAATCGGGTAATATGAGTGTGTCACTCTTCAAAATAAAAATGTAATTATTATTTCAATTATTATTTAACAAGAAAGATCAATCATGCATAAGCATTGACTATGAAACACTTTCGAACTGAAATGCAATTTCATTTAAAAATCTCTAAAGTGTGGTACATTCAGTGGTGATATCTTTTACATTATCACAGTACTACAGTAATTTATTATACTTAAATATTTAAAACTTCATCGAAATATAAATCGTCTGATGCTCTATGCAAAATTAATGAATATTTCATTCACATAACTTGTATTCCAGACTCCAGAGCTAAGTAATTTTGCGTGAAAAAAATTCAGCAATCTTATATAACTCACCTTACAATCGCTTGAGATATTTGCATTCTGCATAAGTTAAAATTAGGCTTCGTTGTAGAAATAATAAAAGTTTAGGGATCACAACTATTGTAATTGGGCAGGTACGGTATTTAGATACACAGATAATACACAGATACACCGATAATATATGTGTGTGTGTGTGTGTGTACGTATTCAAAGTATTGGAATCGTGCCGAAGATCGGAACTCTAATTTTCAAAGGATCTACACGTTTTGGGACTTCTAGAACACGAAAAAACTATTTTTAGGGAGACGTCTGTCTGTGTAAGGGTGTATCTGTGTGTGTGTAAGGGTGTATCTGTATGTATTTCTGTGTGTCTGTGAGGATATTGTATCCACTCTAACTGAAAAACTAATGGACCGAATTTCATAAAATTTGGTAGGTAAGTTTTTGTGGGAAACCCTGATGTTCATTAGATTTTAGTACGATTCGTAATAAAAGAATCTGCCTTCTTTACGAAATGGCCGGCAAAAATGGCCTTTATTCACTTTAGCTAAAAACTAATGGACCAAATTTAACCAAATTTAACAAAATTTGGTATAAAAATCACTTATAGGTTATTCTGGTACGATTCGGGAAAGTTTCCCAAAAATTTTATTCCCAAGCATCCCACAGCATCTCAATAACATGCTAACATTTCATTTCGATAAAGTCATTTTTTTAGTAATTATCGTCAGAAAGGACAGACAGATAGCACAAAGTCATAAACACCTTTCAATTATGTTGAGAGTGTTAAAAAATGATGCAGAACATTTTGGGGCTTACAAATGTTTGACTGCGTTTATAATCAATTGAATTCCAACATTTACTGATTGAGATTAAAGTGCCAAATATCATTCGTAACGATTTATGCATCTCCAAAATATCACGGTTAGACTCACGTACAAACACGTACACACAGATATAACTTCACAAATGTACTATTCGAGCAAAAGGGTGATCAAGACGAGGATGTTCAAATTCTTAGCAAACCCTGCAGTTGGTCTGTTTTGAACCCAAATCATTTATGCACAACCATGCTAATTATACACAGTGGGCGTAATATGCTCCTTCAATACCCCCTAAATAAGTTGTTTAGGTAGTTCCTAAATACTGCCCTATCCGCGCTTTTCGTAGCACACGTTTCTCACCGAAATTCTGCTCAAACAGTTGCGAAATATTTTCTGAAAGATAAAATGCAATGCTTAGATTATATTAAAACTAAATTCAATACCCAATAAAACATAAAAAATATATTCTATTTTAATCCAAAATATTTTTGGTGTTGCCATCTGTTGTCGTAATTTAATTCATACCGATTATTTTTATTTTTTAATGAACATTTTTAAATATCTATTCCTTCTAATACAGTATTAAATACAACAGATCATATATAATAATGCCACAATCACGGAAAGGTCATTTCTTATTCTATAAATTTGATAAGGGGATCTGAATGTACATCACTGAGGGTTGCAGCTTTGTCTTCAAGTCCAAGTTCAATTACGTTTCCGTGTTTGTGGCATTATTATGTATGATCTATTGTTGTATTTAATAGCGTATTAGAAGGAATAGACATTTAAAAATGTTCATTAAAAAATAAAAATAGTCGGTATGAATTAAATTATGACAACAGATGGCAGCACCAAAAATATTTTGAATTAAAATAAACAATATATTCTATGTTTTATTGGGTATTAAATTTAGTTTTAATATAATCTAAGTATTGCATTTGATCGATCAGAAAATATTTCGCAACTGTTTGAGCAGAATTTCGGCGAAAAACGTGTGCCGCGAAAGTTAACAAAGCACGGATAGGGCAGAAGATTTACCGACGCTCACCCTTAAGGCCCCGCTAACCGTTCAATGAAACTCAAATCCGCGACAATCTGTTCCCTAGATGTCAAGGTCTATTGAAAGGTAAGGTTGGCCAAAGATTGTACGCCAACAGCTGAAATTCTCCCCTCCCTTCGCGACTGACGTCACTGGTCCCAAAGACAGGTTCGTAGCCCGTTGCTGTCATAAGAAATACATTGAATACCGCAGCAATTTTCTTAATTTAAATATACATCATATAGTATATTGAAATTTCTACCGAGTAAATGATAGATTAGATTTCATTATTCATATATAAGAATATAATATTAAATAAAACTAGTTATGGTAAATTTTATTTAGGACTGTATTGTTAGAGTTGTTTTTAAGCATCTAACGATGACATTAGCAATTGAGCTGTTTAAACTATGCTAAAATATTTTCTGCATTTTAAAATTGTTATTAGTTTCTTTAACAAGTGCATAGTAACATATCGGAGGATTTATCTAAAATACAAGGCACTATTATTCTATCTGAGACTAAAATAATAAGCCAACAAAACCTGTCCATTTTTATCGAACTGCTTTAAAATATCATGCTTGTAGACTTGACATGATAAAACAAATTAGAAGACAGTGAATGACTTGCTGAATGTAATTCAAAAATAGTTTTCAGAATTATAGAAATAAATAAATATGTGACGTCCTTAAAGATTTCAGGCAGAAAAATGCTCGTATTATTTTTTTTTTTCATAATGAAATTGATATGTGTACGAAATCCAATTATTTAAAGGCTTCTCCGAATGCGAACAAATGTGGAAATCATATTTTGTACGATACAAAAGATCAGTACAATTGTTTTCTTTAATTATGTATTATTATTGTTTCATGATGGTCAAAAAATTGAATTATTGAAGAAATTAAATGAGCACTGAATTTCATATAACGATAGGCAATTTTTGAATATGGGTACTTCATGATAAAAAAAATTTAAAAATTAAAAGAAGTAAAGAGATAGGACGAGATATTGATTAGATAAGTTCAGTTGTGACCAGATTTTGAAAATGTCTTTCATAAAGGAACATCTACCGAAATTGTGACTTATTTACACTATATGTTTGAAAATCAATGAAACACACGTCAACACGTCCAATCAGTCAGTAGGTTTTAATCAATTGCGTCGATAGAAAAAATGGGGGGGGGGGGGGGGCGATAATGAAATGAGTTGTTTCCTATTTCTCCTAATATCCTTCCTTCTAACTTCAATAGTTTTCGATAGGTTTCTGGGGGGGGGGGGGTATATCTCCCAATACCTCTTTAGTGACTTTACTAGATTTGATCTCACGATCTTTCAACTAATTCTGGTGTTACAAAGGTCAGTGATCAAATGACTGGGTTACGGATTTTCCCCTATGGGAAAGAAGGATAATTTTAAAAATGGCCATTCTATAAAGGAGGAATGCCTTCATGGAGGACTTTTTAAGGGAAGCTGCGTCACATTTATGTTACATGTTAGGAAAACCATGAAAACCTAACACACGCAGCCCGTCAATTCCTAACTACTAGGTCATGAGTAAATCTTAATTTAAAGCTCTCTTTCCATTGCTTATTTTTCATTTCTTCACGTGAATGACCAGAAATTCTTTCAGCTTTTCTTTTCATGGCGTTTCTTTTCATCTGTTCTTCTAATCTGTCTTTTTCTTCTAATTTGAAAAATAAAGTCGCAGTTAGTGTTTGATCTTGGTCATTTTCCACATTTGTATTTATTGGCATAGGAAGCTTAGACCCAAGCAATAATGTTTTAAGTCGGGATTTGAAATCAGTAGCAAGAGGATGGTTATAAAATCGTACAAGACCTCTAATTTGGGAAAATATATTTTCTAAAGCATCGTGATTGACTCTACTTGTCATTATGCATTTAATATTATTTTCTTTCATGTCATCATAAAGTCCTTTTAAGCTTGATATTGAAACAAGAATCCTTTTTTGGAAAGGCAGCATTGAAGTTTTAGAAATGACTCTGTGTTCCGTAATATCCGCTTGCATTTGACTCAGAATTTGCATTTGGTTATTTATATTATTATTTCCAAAAGCTGAGCGCTTTGATTTATTTTCATCATTAGGAACCCGAGAGTTAAAAACATCGACACATTTTCCCATGCTTTGGAAAGGTCCGGCTAGGGACCAGTGACGTCAGTAATTCCAAGAACTCTGGACAGGAGTAGGTTGCCAGAAACGAATGGCCTACCTCTCTTACTTCCATTTACCTTGCCTAGATGTCGCTTGTAAAATTGGCATGGTTGCAAGAATTCAACTTTTAGCTCTGTTTTCACAGTCCCTTTTCCTAATTGAGCTGCCCATCATCAAAATGACTTTCCCACCAAAAAGTAAGCCTCTCTTTGTATCCTATTTCGGGAAGCACTAAAGCCATAAATTCCCCTACCCTTATCCCGGGTGAGGGAGTGTCACGATACAATGCCTTGTGGTCATGGGCACTGCATTGAATAAACCAGTTCAGTTTCAGCCCTCTGAAGAGAAAGAAAGAGTTTTGAATTGCTCTTGTCTGATGCCATATCGTACTGATGATTAGATTATTTTATTGGAAATTTGCGTAAATTTTCAAATAAAGTTTATTTGAAAGTTGGAGCCAGCAGCAGAATTACTTTAACATTTATTAATAACACCAAATTGGGTTTAAAATTGGAAAATTGATGTGAAAGACAATGTAAGATTCCTGTTTATTGAATTGTGATTGCATACATCGTAAGATTCCTGTTTATTGAATTGTTATTACATACATCGTTCTATAAGAAAACAGAAATCTTCCACTTCAAAAATACTAGAGTAAAATATTTTATCTCCATCGGCAACTAGTGTTTATTTAAATCTTTAAATCAACAGTAATTGCAATAGACATCGAGATTGTCGATGTTGGCGTATTTCAAAAATTTTAGAGTATACACGCAAGACTTAAGTCACTGGTGGGGGGGGGGGGGGGGTCGATGCCAGACTAACTGATCTCCGTTGACACTGCAAATTCCTACCATTTGCAATGCTCAAATTTCATCGTGAACAAGTTCAGAGTCCTTGCCAGAAGCTCATGACAGAAACACAAGATTGCAGCCAACCAGTGGCCAGAGGGGACTGACCCCCTCCATGATAAAATATACTAAGCCTTCCCTGATGAAAGAAAATATTCGATTTTCATCGATGACATGGAATTTAATACAAGATTTAACCCAAATGTTGCATAAAAAGTTGCTTTTTAATTATTTCTTTATAAACTAGGGGGCTCCCCCACCATCCCAAACTAATAGATCGAATTTCACAAAATTTGGTAGATAAGTCACTTGTGGGTTACCCTGGTGCTAATTGGATTTTGGTACGATTCCGAAAAAGTAACCTACCCTTTCTTGTAAAATGACCCGAAAAATCCCCAAACTCTAAAATAAAAAACTACCTATGCTCAAATATATTAATTAAATGTTTGTTTTATGCACAATTTTTAACAATGAAAAGAATAAGACCAACTGCATTACATCAGGGCTAGCCGTTCTCGAGATATTTTAGTTTTTTCGCATTTACGCTGGGCCACTGTTGAAAAAATGTCCAGTTACCAACTCAGAACGAAAATTGAATTAAAAATGCCAATTCAGTGTCATTTTTTAAAATAATTGTGGACGTAATTTTATGTAATTAAACTCAATATAATGAATTATTGAAGAAATGGGGAACGTGAATACGAGTCTGCAGAAAAAGTCATGTGCTGCCCACATCAGATTTTTTAATGTGCAACAGGAATTTTTCACTGTCATACATATATTCTTACTTTACCTGCAATGCATGGCAATATATAGGGAAAATATTGAAATCGTGCCGAAAATCACAATTCGAGTTTTCGACGGATCGACACATTTTGAGATCTCTAGAACGTGAAAAAAAAAATCTGATGTGGGCAGCACATGACTTTCGCTGCAGACTTATATCGACGTTCTCTTTATTTTAATTAAATTTAATTCACTTTTAATTCAATTTTCGTTCTCATTTGATAACTGGACTTATTTTCAAAGGTGCCGTAGAGAAAATACGAAAAAACTAAAATATCTCGAGAATGGCTAGTCCTAGTGTAATGGGGTTGGGCTTATTCTTTTCTTCGTTAAAAATTACGTATTAAACAAGCATTTAATGGATGTATTTGATTATACATCGTTTTTTATTTCAGATTTTGCCGATTTCTGCGGGTCATTTTGCAAAAAAAGGCAGATTATTTTTTTCTGAATCCTACCAAAATCTAATCAGCACCAGTGTGGCCCCCAAGTAACTTATCTCCCAAATTTTGTGAAATTCGGTCCATTAGTTTTACAGCTAGAGTGGACATAAGCTTTTGTGGACCATTTCGCAAAAAAAGGCGAGTTCTTTTATCCCGAATCGTATCCAAAACTAATCAGCTCTAGACTCGTCCACAAGTGACTTACCTAACAAATTTTATGAAATTCGGTCAATTAGTTTAGTTAGAGTGGATATAAAATCTGCACAGACACAGTGACAGATGTCACGCTAAAAATGGTTTTTTCGTATTCTAGAGGTCTTGAAACGTGTAGATCCGTCGAAAACTCGAGTTGCGAGTTTCGACATGATTTCAATACTTTCCCTATACATTACCATGTATTGCAGGGAAAGTAATATATTTTAAGCATAATGTGTGTGTTTGTATGCAGATATTGTATCCACTCTAACTGAAAAACTAATTAAGTGAATTTCATAAAATTTGATAAGTCTCTTGTGGGTGACCCTGGTGCTGATTAGATTTTGGTACGATTCGGGATATACAGATCCTGCCCTTTTTACTTTCCCTGTAATACATGGTAATGTATAGGGAAGGTATTGGAATTATGTCGAAAATCGCAACTCGAGTTTTCGACGGATTTACACGTTTCGAGATCTCTAGAATACAAAAAACTATTTTTAGCATGACGTCTGTGTGTGTGTGTCTATCTGTGTGTTCTTCTGTGTGTATGTCTGTGTGTACGTGCAATGTATGTATACACTAACTCAAAAACTAATGGACCTAATTTCATAGAATTTGGTAGGTAAGTCACTTGGATGTGACCCTGATGCTGATTAGTTTTTGGTACGATTCGTAAAAACAGAATCCGCCTTCTTTTGCGAAATGGTCCTCGAACATGTCATTTATCCGCTCTAGCTAAAACACTAATTGATCAAATTTCACAAAATTTCGTAGATAAGTTACTTGTGGGATACTCTAGTGTTGATTAGATTTTGGTACGATTCGGAAAAGAACAATTTTTTTTTTTTTTTACAAAATGGCCCTCAAAAATTTCATGTATCCACCCTAGCTAAAATACTAATTGACTAAATTTCACAAAATTTGGTAGATAAGTTGCTTGTGAGATACTCTGGTCCTGATTAGATTAAGGTATAATTCGGAAAACAACAACTTGCCTTTTTTTACTTAAATTCTTGTTTTATACGCAATTTTTGACGAGGAAAAGAATATAACAAACTCCATTATGCTTTAGGTCTAACCGTTTTCAAGATATTTGAGATTTCTTGCATTTTTGTTACGCCGATTTCGGAAAAATGTCAAATTACCAAATAAAAACAAAAATTGAATTAAAAATGCAAATTTAGTATTATTTGGTGCAATTAAACTCGATCTAACGGATTATTAAAAAATAAAGAAAATATGAATTGGAATCTACGCCACCTTTGAAAATAAGTCCGGTTACCGAATGAGAACGAAAATTGAATTAAAAGTGAAACAAATTTAATTAAAATAAAGAGAACGTTAATATAAGTCTGCAGGGAAAGTCATGTGCTGCCCACATAAGATTTTTACTTTCCCTGCAATACATGGTAATGTATAGGGAAAGTATTGGAATCATGTCGAAAATCGCAACTCGAGTTTTCGACGGATCTACACGTTTCAAGACCCCTAGAATACGAAAAAACCATTTTTAGCGTGACGTCTGTGTGTGTGTCTGTCTGTCTGTGCAGATTTTGTATCCACTGTAACTAAAAAACTAATGGACCTAATTTCACAAAATTTGGTAGGTAAGTCTGGTGTTGATTCGTTTTGGGTACGATTCGGGATAAAAGAACCCGCCAATTTTTGCGAAATGGCCCGCAAATGCTTGTATCCACTCTAACTAAAAAACACTCTAACTAATAAATATTTGTTTCGTGTTCTAGAGGTCCAAAACGTGTATAGATCAGTCGAACACTCGAGTTGCGATTATTGACACGATTCCAATACTTTACCTATATATTATATACTATATATTGTAGGGAAAGTAAAAAATCTGATGTGAGCAGCACATGACTTTGCCTACAAATTAAAATTCATTTTCTTCTTACTTTCCCTGCAATACATGAAAGATATTGGAATCATATCAAAAATCGCTATTCGAATTTTCAACGGATCTACAAGTTTCGAGACCCCTAGAACACGAAAAAAAAAACACATTTTCAGCGTAACGTCTGTGTGTGTGTCTCTCTGTGCAATGTATGTATCTACTCTCACTGTAAAAGTAATTGACCAAATTTCAAAAATTATTCAAGGTAAATTACTTGTGGTGATCCTGGTGCTAATTAGATTTTGGTATGATTCGGGAAAAAAGAACCTACCTCCTTTTGAGAAATGACCACAAAAATCGCATGTATCCACTATAGCTAAAAATACTAATTTATCAAATTTCACAAAATTTGTTAGATAAATCTCTTGTAGGTTACCCTGGAAAGATTTGGGAAAACAGTACCATTTTTTTTTTCTTTTTGCAAAATGCTACGCAAAAATCATTAAAATATAAAATAAAAGTTCACGTATTCTCAGATATATCAATTAAATATTGGTTTTGCAAGTAATTTTTGACGATAAAAAGAATAAGACCAACCCCATTATTCTAGCATTAGCCGTTTTCCCGATATTTTAGTTTTTTCGCGTGTTTGCTACGCCGCCTTTGAAAATATGTCCAGATAACACACACACAAAAAACCAAAATTGGATTAAAAGTGTAAATTCGGTGTTTTGTACAATTAAATTCAATTTAATGAATTATTAAATAAATAAGGAGAAGATGAATTAAAGTTTATAGGGAAATTCATGTGCTGCCCACATCAATTTTTTTTTTAATTTCTCTGCAGTACATCGTAATATATAGGGAAGTATTGAAATCATGTCGAAAATCCCAACTCGAGTTTTCGACGGATCTACACGTTTTGAGACCTCTAGAACAAGTAAACACTATTTTTAGCGTGACGTCTGTGTGCGTACAGATTTTGTATTCACTCTAACTCAAAATTTAATTGACCGAATTTCATTAAATTTTATAGGTAAATTATTTGTGGGTGACCCTGGTTCTGATTAGATTTTGATACAATTCGGGATAAAAGAACCTTTTTTTTTTGCCAAAGTTCCAGCAAAAAATGCCTGTAAATGTGTAATTGTAATTATTGAAAGTCCTTATTTTTTTCTTTAAATTCATAAAAAAGAGGGGGGGGGGGATGTTCGTCCTAACCGAGTTTTAAATCAATAGGGTTTCACTAATCACTGAGTGCGATAGTTGTATTAAATTATTTCTAAAACGCTTCATTCGTTTATGAGATATCGCGGCCGCAGGCTCACACAGATTACTTCAAATACGTTCGATTCGAGTTCAGGGATACCTGAAACGTACTCTTCCGTCAAAAACTCGTATTTGAATTTTAAACCATGTCACAGTACTTTGGAAATAATTTGGTACGATTCTCACACTCGATGATTAGTGGAACCCTATTGATTTAGTTGTTAGGATCCCCCCCCCCCCTCAATATTATTCCCTGTGTATTATATATTATGTATATAGAGAAAGTAAAAATATATTGTGATGAACTGAAAAGGAAAATAATGCACACTTGCTACGGCTCCCGTGGGCTAAAAATCTTAAACCCACTTTTGTAGACAGTCTATACATTCTGAAAACTAATTATGTAATGCTTTCAGCAAGAAGTACTGCAATATTGGTAGAAAAAAAAAAGAATTGGAAAGACAAATATTTCTTTCAAAAATGAAAAACAGATTTGTATCAACAACAAAAGGGTATGAACTGAAATCTTTCACAAAACTACTTTGGAAACTTCTACGAATTCTGGGGAAAAACTCTATTGTCCCAGTCCCCCATGAAACCACAGAACCAGAGAGTTGTTGCTTCTTGAAGCAGGGAACTATAGAGGGCTGTACTTTCCTTGATTACGGCTGTCAAGCAAATACATTATCACCCTCCCCACATAAAGATCTATTGCTGACAGACAGAGATTGTACAACCCACAACGTGTGACTTACAGGGTTGCCGTAAACTTATCTTAATTCTGTTCTACATATCTGCACTTGAAATAGTTTTTGGATCATTAAAAATAGATTTTATAATGACAACATTATAATATTTGCTGATATCAATAGAAAAATGTATTACTATTTTTTTTTTGTAGGCCAAATATTCAAATTTTCTTTCAAACTTGCTACAGAAGCTTCCTAATGGCAAATTCCGTTGTGTTGTTAACATTTAAATTCATTTTTGAAACACTTTAAATTTAAATATTAAAAAAAATCGTACGCCGACTGAAACGTATGTGTTTCTCCTTTAATATCGAACAAACTGTTAACATTTACAGGTAAAATTTACGAAGGAATCTTCTAAACAAATTTCCCCATTGGTTAACATGGAGGCAGCTCATAAGTTGTGGTGAGGTATGAGTCCCCTTAATACGTCCTAAATAAACTCTTTCGATGCGCCCTAAATAAGCTTCTTCGATACGCCCTAAATAAGTTCCTTTGATACGCCCTAAATAAGCCCTTTCGATACTCCCTAAAAAGGCGCGCTGCAATTCGTCTCGAATACGTAAAGACAACTGGTTCGCCGATCTTTGGCAGAAAGTCACAAAAATATATTTCTATATACCTTTTAAATACACGAAAATAGTTTAAATACCGATATTCAGGTAGTTGGACTTTTGGATTGCTTCAAATAAATATAAAGAGATATAAACACTTGAAGTCGCAAAAAAGGAAAAAAAAAATCTTTACCCAAGAATTAATATTCACAAAAATAATTCTACGCATAAGCGAGTTTTTATCTGATTGGAGACAATTTTTTAGAGAACGCTTATAATATTGAATTAATTATATTTTTCAAAATATGAACATTTAGTTTGAAAATTCACAAGTTTAGAAAATAGGAAATAAAATAGCACTTAATATATCTTCGCCGACCAACTGCGCCAGTTCACTAACACTTTTCAACATGGTTCAAATGTGTTTATGACTTTGGTCATTCTGTTTGTCTGTCAGTCTGTCCGTTCGCATGATATCTTCCGTAAAAATGACTTTTTATATGTTGTTGAGACTGTCTGTGGGATGTATGGGAATGAAAATGAATAATATCAGCCAATTAGTTTCGGATTGAACCCGGGTTGAAAAAATGAAATTCATTGTCCTATGCGATGTAATTTGTCAAAAATTTTTAAGCAGAGTTGAAATTCACATATTTGCTTTGAAAATTTTAAGAAATATTCAAATTATCACATAAAATCTGTAAAAAAAAAAAAAAAATTGCAGTAAAATATGTTGGGTGGCTTTTTAAATTAAAATTTAAACAATAATTACACCCATTTCATATGAAAAGATCATGTGACTCATTGCAAAATAAAAAAATATGGCTCACATTACTTCTGTAACCGTAGACGTATAAAGATCGTTTAAATTTATATTTAGTGTTGCATCCGTCATAAACCAATTACAATATTTTTGATTTGAAATGAACACTAAACTTTCTTTATTCCCACAACAAAGCCCAATTTTAACTCTAAACTATAGCATGCAGAATGTAAACACATCAAGCGATTGGGAGGCGAGTTGTATAAGATTTGCTAAATTACTTTCACGCAAAATTAATTACCAGAACTTTATTGGAACTAACTTATGGATCCCGTACAAATTCTTCCTTCTGTACTAAGCAAGTAGGAAAGTAATATTATTAGAATTTTGAATTACGCAAATACAATAATTTCTTGACAAAGCATGGAATAACTTATGGATCCCGTACAAATTCTTCCTTCTGTACTAAGCAAGTAGGAAAGTAATATTATTAGAATTTTGAATTACGCAAATACAATAATTTCTTGACAAAGCATGGAATAACTTATGGATCCCGTACAAATTCTTCCTTCTGTACTAAGCAAGTAGGAAAGTAATATTATTAGAATTTTGAATTACGCAAATACAATAATTTCTTGACAAAGCATGGAATAACTTATGGATCCCGTACAAATTCTTCCTTCTGTACTAAGCAAGTAGGAAAGTAATATTATTAGAATTTTGAATTACGCAAATACAATAATTTCTTGACAAAGCACGGAATACTTCATAAGGATAAATGTTTGAATTTTGATAATGCGACAAGAAATAATCCTAATGGGAGGAAAGTATTAGCGAAATCTATAGGTGTATTCATTATTTAATAGTTAATACTAGGGGCAATTCCACCCCCTGTTCGCTACTCACGCCAAGCACCGCAACTCGCTTCGCGCCTCCTACAAGCTGCCGCTCGCTCCTTGAACTTCCGTGGAGCATTTAAGTACAGTTTTATTGCGTATTGTTCCATTTACACTGTGTTTATGAACATACATGTTAGTTTTCCAGAAATTTGGACTCATTCTTCTATCCTAAGTGCACACCTATGATTTCAAACGATACATTGGTAACAATATTGATCAATGTGGTTTCAAAATCGGATGCGGATTGACCCTTTTGACGGATGCGGGTATGCAATATGGATTTTCTACTCTTGGATGAGGGGGCGGGCTGTGATAAAAAGAAGCTTAAACATCCTAAAGCGGATATCTACAAAATATATATACGATATCTACGAAAAGGAGCGGACAGGGTGGGGGAGCTTCTTCTCCCTTTGCAATTATTTTGACTCTTTGGAGAGGGGAAGATGGGGTGGCCCCCCCATTTTTTGAATCTGTGTCATTATCTATCTTAGCTTCTTGCTACATATCTGTCTCGCTTGATTTTAATGCAATTTTCATGATTTTAGTTTTTACTCTGCAATGGACCCACTTGACCTGCTCATAATGAACTTCGAACCACTTTTATTGCTTTGCGAATTCTGCACCAGCTGCGGGGGCACAAAACTTGTTAAAAAGCTGATTACAATGAAAATTAATTTCTATATTTAGTGAAACCTACTAAAAAGTTTTAGGGATTTATTGTGTAGGTAATAGCCAAATTGTGTTTAATAACCAACATCAAGTAGTTTTTACATTGACATAGAATCGATATACGATCGTAAAAATTGATAATAATTACTGACTTTAATGTATTGCATATGCAAGTGAAAAAATGTTTAAAATTTGTGCTCTTCATTTTTCTCCTGGATTCCCTCGTTCATCTCCCCCAGATGGAACATTTCTGTCTACGTCCTTGCGCTGGCTACAAGTGGAGATTAATGAACACCAATAAACACAAAGTTTCTTTTTATATTTGCTTTATTTCTTATACTTTCATGCTACAAAGTATGCGCCTTAGCAGTACTAAATACATGGCATACAGTGCTTTATAATACAAAAAGTTTCAGTGCACTACTCCTTATAAAAACAATGCAAAAGCACACTTCACATCCTGAATGGAAATTGTACGCTAGAAAAGGTAATGACTATCACAAAATTTTACACTCTCACAAAAGGTACTAATTACAGTTTTTTGGACTATACAAAAATTTCATGGTCGGAATCTGAATGGGATCCTTGTAAGTGTATACCAGAGTCATATGATTCCAAATCCTCATGCAGGTAATATAAACTAGTTATAGAACTCGAACGTCGATACGGAGGCGCCATCTTTCGGCACCTGAAGCAGATTTCAGATTTGTCTATGAAAACAAGTGGCCGAGAATCGGAGTTTGGGTTACTTGTCGAACGGAGGCGCTGTTTTCCCATTTCTGCACAGTTGCCAGATTTACGGTACCGACTCCGATGATTATTGCAGCGGCTGTAGTGAGGCTTGAAATCAGTGCTGGTGGCCGAAAGACTAGATCGAGAGGACAATGTGGATTCGGGAGATATTTCCTGGATTTCTCCAGGATCAGATAAGGATTCCAGACTAGGAGAATTACTGTCTCTGGTACGATCTCTCGTATCTTCTAAGTCTATGTATTCTTCGTCGTCGTCGTCCATACATAGGATACTGTGTCGTTGGCGTTCTCGCAATTCTGCGATAGAGTCGTGAAGTGACAATAACTGGCGAAACAGGTCATTGTCTTGAGCAATCAAGGAACTCTGGAAAGAAAAGAAAAATGAGTTACATAATTGCTTTCACAAAATATACATCTTGCAAATACTTTTTTTACTAAAGAAAACTGATTTAACAACTTTTTTTTTTATGTGTCATATATTACAAGTTTATTCTAGAATTATTCGATAGAGCATCCATCAAAGTTATATACAAAAGTTTTGACAACTTTAAATATTTGCAGAAATAAGGATGGACGTAACTATTTTCTTTCTCTTTTACATATTTAGAATGGTACCAATGGGTAAAATTAACTCACTTTCTCATTGGATTCTAATGGGAGAAAAACTAGCGAAACTATTTTAGAGTTGTAGAAAAGTAACTATTTTAAAGCTTTATTTCAGACCGAGCGATCATTGATTGAAGTCATAGATACATTTTTCTTTCAATTCAAAAAGCGTATGAAATCAAAATTTAGACAAAAATAAATGCATCCTGGTTCTAAATTATTAATTTTAAAGCTCGCATTCAAATACACGTTTCTTTGTTCACGTTTACATTTATTTTGGCGCTATTTTTAAAAAGGAACAAAATTCTTTTGTAAAATAAACAAGCTCAAGTATGACTGTTTTCACTTTTGTGCGATATATAGTAAGTAAATCCTCTGCACTACTGGCTGTCTATTGAGAGGAGTCCTCTCAATGGACAGCCAGTAACGTATCAAGGCTTTCTCAGCTGCAGACGAATTTTTATGAAAAGCTCCTTCTGAACAATAAATGCAGCAAAACGTTACAAATCTGAAAAATAGTAATCCATAAAGTCGATCATCTGATAATTTATTTGTTATTTTTACAAGTTCAAATAGAAAAAAACTAAGTTTTTTTATTGGGTCTTTTTTTTAGGTTTTGACAAAGAATTTTGCCCCCTCCCCCGGTCTTTAAGGCCATCGTTTAGTTTATGATATTGAAATATTACCGGACACGAAATTACCTTATTCGTCCTAATGGATAATCCAGCCCTGGTTATATAATCATAGTTTTTTTCTATATAATACCTAAATGTTCATAACTATATTTCAGGTAGGAGGAAGAAATACTGATTATACAAATGCTTTTAAGTCGAGATCCATTAAGCTCTCCTGAAATCATAAACTTGAAGAGACCAAAATAAACATAAAATGCTACCGAGAAGAGCCTACATTAACACCACCAAATCACATAGGAAATTGTAGTATCATAATATGCTCAATTGCAATATGATATAAAGACTATAGCCAAAGCGTTGTCATGCACTGAAAACATGACCGAGTGTAAAATGCAGAATTATATAAAATACAAGCAAATGTTGAATTATTAGCACCAATCAGTCTTAAAAAAAATGCTTGAGGCAAAATAAAAATAATGTACAAAATCTTGAGATCGCTCGCAATCATGAGGCAACTCCAAACAATCGCTTGGGCTGCTTGGCCCTCGGCCCTAGAGGTATAGGATTGGTCTTATCCTTTTTGTCATCGAATATTGCGTATAAAAAACATTTATTTGATACTTTTAAGCATACGTGGTCTTTCATTTTAGATTTTGACGATTTTTGAGAGCCATTTGCGGAAAAGAAAAGAAAAGGCAGGTTCTTTTTTTTTCTCCTTACGTACCAAAATCTCTAACCAGCACCAGCTAATTGTGGTTGATAAGCCATTAGTGACTTATCAACTACATTTTGTCAATTAAGATTTTAACTAGGGTGGATACATAAATTGCACAGACAGACAAACACACAGACGTCACGTTGAAAATGGGTATTTCGTGTTCTTTAAAACGTGTAGATCTGTCGAAAACTTGAATATCGATTTTCGACACGATTCCTATACTTCCCTATACATTACCATGTTTTGCAGGGGACGCAAAACTTAGTCTGAAAACATTACTAAAATCAAAGAATTCAACTTTGCATTCAGGATTTTACCAAGCAGAATCCAGATTTAGAATCGAATTTTAGCTCTAACAAGGAGGAATTAGTTTTGACCAGCAGTTAGCATGGTGTCTTAATTTTTATTAGTAGGAATTAGTTTAAACATATTTCGGATTTTTACGGTACCTTTACTTTAAGGAACATAAAAGAATAAATGCAAAACATATATTTATTTATTGCAGATCGGCATCCGATACCTGAACGTGAAAATCACCCAGTCGTATCACTACGCAGGTCCACCTCACACTGATAAAGATACCATTAGCGTATGTGTTCTCCAAACAGTCCAGCCGACAGCGAGTTCGACCTTTAAAATCAATAACTGTTTCGCTTATTAGGCTTCGAATACTGGAAGTAATAGCATGGTTTTCGTTACAGATGATGTATTCTTGTAAGGAGGTGGCGGTGCTTGGCACGCCACCGTTTATTGTGCCTTATTTGGCGCGCGATAATGAGGAATAAGTGCCAATATTTTGAAATGTTGAGCGTATGTATAAATTATTGAAGCGTAAATGCAGGCCACAACACATGGTAGTCTAAACAGTATTTTTGAAGGAGAGCTTTCATGAACCGTTATTTTAGTAGAGTCTCTATTTATTTTGGCAATATCAAAATTTTCAAGGTCTCGAGCAGAGGACACACAAATTTTGACACGATTTTTGACAAGGTCTCGAGCAGAGGACACAAATTTGAACTCTTAAGCTTTAAGTCTTCATATGTACAAGGTTTTCCAATAAAAGTCATAGAACTAAAATTTTTATGATTCACGTAGATACAAAAAAAGCAACCCCCTTGTTTGTCTTTGGAACATTGTTTTAAAACATGAACACTTAGTTCTAAGTCTTCCACAGGAACTTTTCCCCCGTAAATACAGATCTAGAATTCTTTATTTTTCATGTAATTATAAAAAAAAGTAACCTTAGGATGTATTTGTTTGTTTTGAAACCTGAACACTCAGTTTTGAGTCTTCCCTATTCACATCGTTTTTTATCATAACTGTTGAAAAACTTTTATGATTCAATAACCTCATGATGCAGCTGCTTATTTTGGAATATCGTTTGAAAACTTAATTAATTGGTTTTGAATTCTCCACATAAACATAGTCTTCAATTACAGTCCTAGAAATATATTTTTTATGAAGCAAAACTCATGGTGCATTTCTTACTTTGGGACATATTGTTTTGAAACCTAATTATTAGTTTTGAAACTTTCAGTAACATACTTGCAAATGTTTTATAGTGTATGATGCATTTGTTTATTTTGGAACATTATTTTGAAACCTGGTCAATTAGTTTTGAATCATCCACACGAACAACGTCTTTCATCGCAGTTGTTGAAATATGTTCTTTACGATTCATGTAGATACAAAGAAGCAAACTCATGGTGCATTTTCTTACTTTGATACATTGTTTTGAAACCTAATAAATTAGTTCTGAGTCTTCCACATGAACATCGTTTTCCATCTCACTCCTACAAACAATATCTACAGAAACGACCCCATAGTGTATTTATTTTGGAACATCGATTTTTGAAATCTGACCACTTAGGTGTTGCCTCTTCTGCATAAGCACGTGGTTTCCAACATATACTGATTATTCAGCCCGATAAAGCTCATCCTACGAAAGCAGTGGGGCAGGTGAAGCGGAGAAGGTCGGTACTTCCGGGTAGGTGAGGCGAGGCGGGCGACTTTCCACGCGGCCAATTTTTAGCCCGTATTTTTCTTTGTTGCAATCTTATTTTTTCTTTGTGCAGTTTTCTGGATCTTTTTTATTCACGTGTTTGAGTTAGTTCTCTGAGGGATAGCATCCGTTTTTACAGGGTCATGGCCAACGAGTGAGGTCCGTATGTAAGTGAGTCATGATTGCGCAGATGGGGTGGCACAGGGAGGTCAGCATAGAAGATAATGGTAAAAGGGTAAATGGGGAAGTGATAGGGGAGGTGCCCATCATGGTTGGGAGAGTAGTTACGGTTCAAATGTAAATCAAGTGAATTCGAGGCGTACATTATAGGGGGACATGTATTTTAATTTTGATGAAGATAACGGAAATCACCTTAATGCAATCAGAGTGGCTTAAATATTTAATTGACAACGAAAAATTACAAACACTGTAACAGACGTTGTATCAAGTTCAAAATTTAAGGTAAACCCACCTGATTTTGAATTTAATTTAAAATATATTATAGGAATACAAGGATGTTTGAAAATATTTTATAACATCTGCAGTTTAATTTAAAGTAAAAATAGGTTTGCATTATATTAACCTCCATAATAATTTTTTCAATACAGATCTTAATCATCAAGTCTTTCGGTATGTCACGTTATCGTTTGGCTATTTTTGTGCATTAATGTGTGTAAAGCTTTTAAAAGTAATGAAAATAAAATCAAAAAGCTTAATTATTCAAAAGTAAACAGAAACATATTTAAATTTAAGTATTTACATTTAAAAAGTAAACAAAAACCTAATAAAATTTCATTATTTTTTTTTTAAAAAGACCTTTTCATTAAAAAAAAAAAAAAAGATAAATTCTTGAAAGCAAACAAAAGATTTTCGAAAATTTAAAAAACAGAAAATTTTAAACATCTTTGGTTAATTTTTGCTAATGAAAAGCAAACAGAAGCTTATTTTAAAATTTAAATTACTGAAAGTAAACAAAAGCTTTTTAAAAGTTAAATTATTAAGTAAACAGAAGATTTTTAAAAATTTTAATTATTGAAAAGTAAACACTTTTTCCCCCCTTTAGTTCAAATTCTACCGTATGCGCCTGTTTTAAATCAAAATTGTTCCCACTTTGCTTCTCAATCCAAATCTTTTAGTTTCAAAGCATGTGCGCCGCGCGTAAACATCTAACGGGCATACGCACAAACGTACACAGGAAAAAGGAAGGAAAACGAAACGCACGTCCTTAACAGAATCTACAATTTATATTTTTATGCCTTTGCTTAAAATTTCACATATAATCATATATAGTGATTAAGAAAAATTACTAGAATTCGAAGATATACGAACATATTTTTGACAAACTATAAAATTGTGCTAATCTTCTTTTTTCCAATGAGACGAAATAAGCATCAGATAACTTAAAAAATGCAAATTTCGATGCAATTAAAATAAATAAATAAATAAATATGAAGGAATTATCCTACGGATTTGGTACAAAGATCGCTAGAAAGAAAGTTTTACAATATTTTCGATGATGTTAAGATGGAAACTCTGTAGCAATATTTTCGATTGTTAAAGAGTCTTTTTGTGTGAATATCGCTCAAAACTGTGTTTCAACATAAAATAACTAAAAAAAATTAATTCGGATTAAAAAAAATCTAGTTGAACCGTATCCATTGAACCAGATCCTGAAGTACCTCTGCCTCAAATTTCGTCGCTGTCTGAAGTCTAGATACCCCGCTACAGACAATATACATACGCACGCACACACAAACACACACACACACACATCTTTTATTATGTGAGCTATAGAGAATTGGCAACCCTGTTTAAACCAGGATCTGAAATAAAAAACTATGTATGCACAACTGTATCAATTAAATGCTTGATGTATACGTACTTTTCAACGATAAAAATAATAAGACAAACCCCCAATTACTCTAGAACCAGCCGTTCACAAGATATTTTATTCTTTTTTATTTTTGCAAAGTCGACATTTGAAAATATATTCATTCGCCAAATGAAAATGAAAATTGAATTAGAATTGCAAATGCGTTGTGAATTTAAATAAGCTTCCGCATTATTTTATGCAATTAAACTTAGTGTAATGCATTATGGAAAACATAAAATGAATTCGAGGTTGAAGGAACAGTCATGTGCTGTACATATCAGCATTTTTTATTTTATCTTTACACGTAACAGAACATCACAACTCACGTAAACACGTACCAGAACATCACAATTCACGTAAACACGTAACAGAACATCACAACTCACGCAAACACGTAACAGAACATCACAACTCACGTAAACACGTAACAGAAACCAAACTCAATTTTTAAGCGACCCCCACGTATACTGCCCTTTATATTAATCCCCTTTTGTGCCTCATTTGTTCGATTTAATTTCATGTTTGTCTCAGACCAAGGAGATCGGAACGATTTTGTTGAATCGATGGGCTGATTGTTCCGAACGACATTAATTATGCATTGCTTCCGGGTCTGTCCTTAGAGTCTATGGGTGCCTTCAATTTCGAAGATAATGAATTTACCTCTTGTGCAAAGGAATATTGAAAAACCATTTAATGGTAAGTGTTCATTGTATAGATAGAGTAGTAAATGAATGGGCAAGTCTTACCATTGAATCAAATCCACGCGTTTGCCATTGTTTATTTGTTTTCCAGTAACCAAACACAAATAAATTTCTGATACAGTAACAAGGTTTAGTGTGTTCATGAAAGGGTTTATGAGCTATGAGGGGAAAAATGTGATTATTACTTTCCTTATATACATAATGTATAAGGAAAGTATTGTGACGGGGTCGAAAATTCGAATTCGAGTTTTCGACGGAAGAGCACGTTTCAAGCATCCCTGATCACGAATCAAACATTTTTGAAGTGATGTCTGTGTGTGTGTGTATGAAAGTATGTATGTGTGTGTGTGTGTGTGTGTGTCAGTGAGTTTGTGGAGACGATAACTGACGAACGAATGGAGCGATTCGAACAAAATTTGGTACAAAAATCACAATCTATGAATACTGGAAGCCTGTTGTTTTTATACGCAATAGGATGTTCAGAACCCCCCCTAAATTTTCAAGTGAAATTGTGAAAAAATCATCAAAAAATCAAAACCTTTAATAAAGTTACGCAAATAGACATTTCTTATGAACGCTAGCATAAACCGTTCTCGAGATATTGTACATTTTTAAAATAAATTTATCAAAAAATTCCATAAATTAAAAAAAAATATATTAACTGTTGAGAAACATGTTAACTTTTCATATGTAATATCATGCGTTAAATTGGGTAACATCATTCTCGTGGATCTAGCTCGATCCATTCATGAAAAAAGATACTTTGAGTAATACTTTTGTATTTGGACGCCAATAGTCATTTATCTGCTATAAGAATAACTTATTTCTCCGTCCATAACGCTTGGCGAGATTTTGACGCCGAATTTGGCGGAATATCGCTAACTTGACGACTTTTTTTAAGCCAAATTAACGAAAATCTCGCCAAATGGATAAAAATGACACTAAATCAATGAAAATGACGACTCATTGACGAAAATTCAATATCTTGGAAAGAATATAAATATCTACTATAAGAGAAACCAATTTTTTTATTGTAAAAGTAGTAAATTCATTGCATTATATAAGGAAAGTCATGTGTTGCCCACATCAGATTTTTTATATGTTATTCAGCAGGCATCAAAATATAAATGAAAATAAAATATGAATGTGGGATAGAATCTTTGATTTCACATGTATTTAATATACTTTATATTTTTATTTTAGTGTATTTTATGGAGTAATGATATAGAGCTATAAAATTTTATGCCGTGATGATGTAAAGTTATAAACTCTTTTCGTCCGGCATAGACGAGAATAGGGGCAGAGACCTACCTACCTGATAAACCCGATTAATTCCCGGGAATAAACAAGGTTTTACACAAAATTATTTTGTTTTTCACAAATTATCTTGATTTTAACAAAATGATTTTACATTTTACAAAATGATTTTGTTTTTCACAAATTATTTTTGCTTTCATAAAATGATTTTATATTTTACAAAATGACTTCGGTTTTCAATTTATTTTGCTTTTCACAAAATAATTTTAGATTTTATAAAATTATTTTTTTCTTATCACAAATTATATTGCTTTTCACAAAATGATTTTATATTTCACAAAATTATTTTGTTTTTCACAAATTATTTTTTTTTTTACAAAATTATTAGTTTTGCAGAGTCGACTTGACGATAAGAGTCTACAATTCCGTCCCAGTAGTTCAACGTAAAGCTTTGACTGTCACTACGAAGATTCGTGGTTCGATTCCAGGTTGGGGTAGCAAGGTTTTTACGATGGCGTTCGAAAAAAACAACCCTGTAGGCTAGTGCAAAAATATCGGAGGTCTGAAAGTGACCTTAACACGAATTCAGTGAAGTCTGTGGTATTGAGCTCGGATTTCAAATCGGGAAGACAGCGATCACGCAGGACGCTAACCTGGAGGATAGAAATAGTGTCATATCGACTTTGGAACACTTTCTCAATTTCTCGTATTTTTGAGCCATTTTGCTGAAATGCTTTTTGTTTCCGTAAACTAACGAGGGAATGTAAGATTTCGTTCGGACTTTTGTTTTTACCGTTACTCGGCTGTCGCCAGCGTTTGTCTGGTAGTGACGCGTATTGCGGGTTTAATGACGAAACGTCACTGGTGCAGGTGTCGTTTAGCCAATGAGGGCTTGATTGATGTGTGACGTAGGAGTTATTGGAATGACGCTCCGGGGATTTGACCCTGAATTACGGAGTGCGGAAGCTGGAGAAGAGTCGGCGATTGGATGAATGAATATGTTTGTGTGGTTTACTATTAAAATAATGAGTATAGTATTAAATTCGGAATGTAAAAATGGAGTGATAACGAGAGGAAATGGACCATGCTTACTACCAACAAAAATCTATTGCATCATTTTATGGATTTTACAGGTGTTTAATTAACATGATAAACAGCCTTTTTCCCACATTTCTAATTATCAGATCGTTACATAAACTTCATCTCAATACACTAGAAGGTCAAAGTATATTCGAAGCACAAAAATTGAAAAATCTATATTTTCATCGTTTCTTGTCAATTGAAGGGGACAATTCCCCCTAATTTCTAATTCAATGAAAATATATTTTAGAATCAAATTATAGAACACAATAAATTCTAAACCTTGGAACACAAAATAATCCCAAATATGGAAACCATGGCGGCGTCCTATACTTGGAAGTATACAACAGTAAAATGCCCGAAATACCTTTAGCAGAATGAAAGGTAATGAACATTATGAGTGGAAACCCGGAGAGTGCACGAACTTTAAATATTCAATGACAGCTTTAAAAAGCTAGGCACGGTTTCTTTTACTCTTGCAACAAAAGGTGCGAATTCATTGTATTAGAGGTTGGGCCAGGAAGAAACAAGATTCAAATATGTTGCCATTCGCTCGAGTTAAATTATGAACCTTCTAGTCGTGCAAATCGTTTTAAGAATTACACACGGAGTTCCGGGGTTAGAAACATTATAACAGGATCACGATTTTTGCATTGTATCCATAATTCGAGATGTTCCTATATAGAGTTGGAATAATAGAAATCGTTTTATTTTGGATCGAAGACTGTTTGATCGTTTGATAATTTTTTTATAAGCATAGATAATCATCAATTTTATTGTTCATCCTTGATGAAAAACAAAAAACAAATCCATTTTCTTAGATGAATGAAAAATATGTTAATCGAAGTATTATATCGATTACCATAAATTCGTTTTTATTGGTAAAGTCTTTGGTTAATCTATTTAAATCAGATTATTCGATATATTTTATAAACCAACGTACTCAAAACTTAAAATGAAGCCGTTAAAAATTCCAATACTTAAAGTTTTTGGTACTATTGAAAAATCAAATGAGTCCAACACACGAATTTACGATTTTTGAAAAAAAAAAGTTCGAAAAATTTAGGGGCCTCCCTTGGTACAGTCACCCCGGAAAAGAATAAAAATATGATGTTCATCGATTGAAATAATTGTACGAAATTTGATTTAATTTGTTCAGTTTGTTCGAGAGATATCCTGCTCAACGAAGCAGGCAAAATTAAAAAACATGGCTGATTCTTACTCAAGGATTCTGAAAACGTGTCAATCCACCAGAAGCTTAATATCCGATTTTTGAGCTCATCTTAATACTTTTCTTATACATATACTATGATACGAGTATTAAAGAGAAATAAAAAGTCTGATGTTACACGACTCAAATTTATTTTCTTCAGACTCAAATTTACTCGTATCTACAGACACAAATTTATTTTTTAATGCATTTCTTTCTTAATGTAATTCTTTTCATAATGCATTCTATTGACTTTAATGGCACATAATAAACACACTTTTGAAATAAAGCATTTTGAAATGTCACTGAATTTGCAGTTTAAATCGAATTTTCGTTTTCATTTAGTGACCTGACGTATTTTAAACAGGCTGCGTGGGAAAAATGCTAAAGAAACTGCAAATATTTCGAGAACGGTTCATTCTAGAAAAATGGAGACGATTTTATTCCCTTTTTCATAAAAAATATTTCGAAAATAATAAAATAAGCATTTTTATTCGCTATCTCTGCCTCTCGTTATCGTAATGGCGAGATTTTTTAAAAATTCGAAATACTTCAAAAGTGATGAACAGAGATGAAGTCGAATATCTGTAGCAAATTCGACTTTCGAAAATAATTTTTATTCCGCGCAGACTATAAAGGATAAAATGGCGCAGCTGGTCTGCAAACGGTATCACAGAAGACCACTTTGAGTGGTATTTTATTTGCTATTTTCTAAATTCGTGAATTTAAAAGATAAATTTTCATGGTTTGGAAAATATTATTATTTCAGTATTTTTTGAAAAGTTGACTTCAATCGGATGAAAACTCGCTGAGACAGCAATTATTTTTCTAAATTTTACTTCTGAGGTAAAGGAACATTTTTTTTAGGACTTCAAATATTTTCTTATTTGATTTTGGTTCAAAATAGACGATTTGGAATTTGAGTTGTGTTATTTGTATGTATTATTTAAGACCGGGCAACGCCAAGTGATTCGTTCTAGCTGAAAATATTTCTTATCGTAGGAAATAGTGATTTGTAACCTTACCGCTAATTATCTCCAAGTACACATTAAAATATAAGTATTCCATCAAAACTCCAATAATATTTGCGTCTCATTTGAAATTAATTCATTTCTATTACTCCTCGCCCAGTTTGAAACCGCCCGTCAACAACGATCTCTTTTAAATGGCTCCCATCTTAATCGCCTACCTGGCTATAGCCAGTGAATACTCAATGAAATTGGTCGCCTCGACCCTTTTGACCTACCCTATCCCGCGACCTGCGGTACCGTACGATGTTGTAGATAAAAGAGGTTCTTTTGTTTTCTTTTTCACTAAGTTGAGGGTAGGCAAAGCGAAACTGCGGGGGTACGCCACGGAAGTTCAACGCTCGCATTTAAACTTGCTGATGAGCCTCTTACCTTCATGGATGAGATGGCGAAAGGGAAGGTTGGGATTTCTTAATTGGTTTCAAATCTCGGGCATTTTAGGATTAATTAGTTCGTAGTAGGCATTCTGTTCAGTTTTCACCCAGCTTTCCCGTGCGTTCAAATGCCTTTCTCGGCCTTTTCCTTTTATTCGTTTTCACCTCCTAACATCTATCTATCCATATAAATAAATGTTAGCCTGTATGTCTGCCTGTCTGTTTGTCATGCCTTTTTCAAAAATTTCATGAATAGACAGAGACTTGAAATTGGGTACACGAGTCAATCGTTCAGAAATGTTCAATAGAGGGGGTGCTAGACACCAAAAGGTTTGACTGGTGAAATGGTAGAAAAACATACTTCGCAAAGAGATAGATAATCTTAATTTGGAGTAAGAATAGATTGTAGGAAAGGAAAAAGTGTACTATTTCACTTTTCGGATATTTACTACTTTAGGGGTGTCGCCCACCAAAATGTTTGATTAGCGGAATAAACAAGAAACGCCCTTGAGAGATGTAGACTTGAATTTCGCTACACGAGTCAATTACACAATTAAACCAACGGAAAATTCGAATTTTTCAAAATGTGCAGTAGAGGGAGTGCTTTACACTAAAACGTTCGAAAGGTTAAGACTAGAACGACGGATATTTTGAATTACCTAGAACAACGGGACGCGGTCAATTTGACCGCCATAGAAAAAATACCTTTAATTCAAAACCAAAACATCATAGTTACAGAATTTAGGATGTTTCTTCGACACATTTTTTGTAATAAGCGTTCTTGATGCGCCGTTCTTGGCATTTTCCACAAGTGGGCTAATCGCATGATGAACACAACCTTGTAGACTAAAAGTAGTTATGAGGTCAAAATGACCGTTTCCGCCGTTCTAGTGTTAAATGGTAGAAAACACACTTCACACGAAGAGACAGAGATAATTTAACTTTGGTGTTAGAGAGATTGTTCGAAAGGAGAAATGTGTACAATTTCACTTTTTGATTATTTCTTACTTAAGGGGAAAATATACCTTTTGTGGTATAAATGAGAAACGCTTGTGTGGAATAAAATGAGAAATTCAATGCATGAGGAGTCAATAATACGATTAAAACGCCAGGAAAGTTCAATTTTTTCAAAAATCCAGAAAACTTAGAATTTGTTTGTTAAAGGAGAAGAAAACCGGCTTAAATTAATACGGCTGCAATGAAAATTCATAATTTTCTCTTTCAATCCAAAATCTCGCTAAATGCAGGTTCATTATAAGAGAGGTATATACTGTATTTGAATCATTGGAATATAAGTCGTTCTGAACAATATGGGATAATGAATATATAAGGCAGCTGAGTGGGTCCATTTCATATAATTTAACATTTACACCATGTTTGACATTCTAAAAATCAACAACAGTGCGAAATCGTTATACACTTTCATTTTAATTTTTATAAAAGGAAATTTTCCATGTAAGCGAAAGTTAAGCGGAGCCGCCCATTTCATATATTTTAACATTTACACAATCTATAATATTCCAAAGATCATCAACAGCCCGAAATTGTTATACATTTTCATTTTTACAAAAGGTCACGTTTCATGTAGGAGAAAGTTGAGTGGAGCTCCCCAGTTTCATATATTTTAACAGTTACGCAATCTATAACATTTCAAAGATTATCAACAGCCCAAAATCGTTACATACATTTTTATTTTCATACAAGGTAACGTTCTATTTAGGAGAAAGTTGAGTGGAATCCCCTATTTCACATATATTTTAACATTCACGCAATTTATAGCATTTCAAAGATCATCAAAAGCCCTAAATTGTTATACATGTGAATTTTATTTTTATAAAAGGTCACATGTCATGGGCTGCTTCTTCTCTCTCCTGCTTAAGAGATCATTCCGAAAAAACACAAGGAAAAAGCTCATTATCGATACTATCTAAAAAAAAAACCTTAGTAGATCCCTTTAACGGCTATCGCAACCCAATTCCTCACGTCCTAATAATAATTCGATTGCTTAACGATTTCGTCATCGCTTGGGTCGTTGCTGATCCTGAGACAATCAGGACAGCTCATCAGATGACGACAGATTAGACAGGTTTCACCCTAATTAGCGGATTCATTTGCGGTTCGGCAACAACATGGACGATGCGCATAGTGCGAGTGTTGACAAGTATGCGTGACTTCGCATATTTGTGGAAAAACTATCCGGATTAGATTAAGGGCAAATAAGATGTTAGATGTTTGTGGGAGGATTTGCTAAGTATTGGTAACGGGCAAGGTATTCTATACGTCATATTTATAAAAGCACATGACTTTCCCTACAGCCTCAAAATCATTTTCTCTTTATTTCTTTAATAATTCATTAAATTGAGTTTATTTGCATGAAAAAGCACGTATAATTATTTTAAATGACACCGAATTTGCACTTTTAATTTAATTTTCGTTTTTATTTGGAAATTGTGTTCAATGGCGGAGCAGCGAAAATGCAAAAACTAAAGTATCTCGAGAACGGCTAATTGTAGAGTAAGGGGTTAATCTTATTCTTTTCATAGTAAAAAATTATTATGTATAAAACAAGTATTTAATGAATACATTTGAACATAGTATTTTATTTTACATTTTGACGATTTTTGCGGGCCATTTCGCAAGAAAAAAAAAACTATACTTTATTTATTTTAATTAAAAAGGGTACTAAACTGTAAATATTATTTCACATTATCATATAATTATAGGAAAATGTTTTATGAAATATATTTTCAAGTACAGTGAAACCTGATAAAATGACGACAGTTTATGTATCATGATAAAGTAAAATGATTATTGTTTTGTGTGGTATAGTGGTCAATTTTCTAATGGACAGGTGGTCACTTTAAGCAGGTGTCACTCTATCAAATTTAATAAAGCATCAAATTTGTGCCTAAAAACTCATGGGTATAGATTTTTTGGTTGTCCCTTTAACATTTTGAAAGAAGATAACATGATTGTGTGCAAATTAAAAAGTATTTAACAGGAAAGAATTTAAAAATATATGCAGACTGAAAATTTATATATATTTGAGAATAAAAATAATAAAAGTGCATTTTTTACTAATTAAAATATACTGTTAATTTAAAATAGAAAATTCTGCTATATTCCCCGTGTTAGAGTTTTTTTCAGTTGGGGGAGGAAGTGTCGCAAATTCTCAGTCCTTTACTATGAGTAGAAGGCCCGGTATGCTTGCTTGGCCCCCCGGGAAAGCTTAAACTATCCTGATCATGCCACCAAAATGTAGTGAAATGAAATAGTCATGCGCACCAATATAATGTGAGACAAAAGGGGGACCTAAAAGCTATCATAAATTTGAATAATCAAAATTACAGTACGAGCGAGCGGAAAGATTAGAGCCCAGATGACACAGTACTTGTGATAGTAAGTCAGGCATTGGTTTATAAGCAATAAATAACAAGAAAGATCAATCATGCTTAAAGCATTGATTATGAAACACTTTCCAACTTCAATGCAATTTTATTTAAACAAGTCTAAAATGCAATACATTCCTCGGCAAATTTTAAAACTTATCACAATACTACATTAATTTATTACATTTGAAAACTTAAACCTTCATCGAAAAAAATGAACTTCATTCAAATGACGGCATTGAAATAATTTGTCTGGTTTAAACATCTCTAAAATGTGATACATTCCTCGGTAATAATTTTAGAATTACCATGATACTACGATAATTTATTATATTTGAAAACTTCATCGAAAACAACTGAAATTCATTCAAATGACGTCATGGAAAAAATAACACGGCTGGCTCTCTCTATAAAAGCAGCATTTCATTCATAAATAATTTCCCATTCATGTCATTCATCACAATACTATAATAATTTATTTTATTTAAAAATTAAGACCATGGAGCTACAAGTAATTAAACTCTATGCGTAAAACTTCATCGAAAAGAATCGTCCTTCTCTTTGTAAAATCAATGAATATTTCATTCATATCAGCTATGCAGACTCCATGAACTAAATTCTTTTGTGTTGAAGAAATACAGCAATTCTAATACCCTGTCAGTGCAGAAGTGGTGTCAAAGAGTGCCCCATGCTGTAGAGAGGTAAGTGCGTATTTCTATATGTTCATCAGTCGAATATTTAATACAAAAATTGATTTCGCCCTGCTAATGTCAAAAACCACGCTTGTTCTTAACATCTCGCTCTCTTTGTCTTACATTGGTTTAATTTTTTGCTTACGGGTGGGACAGCGTCAATCTTAAACGAAGAGCCTCTAAAAAAGACAGGTATTTCACATACCTTATCCCAAACAGTTCTATCCCCCTTTGCAGACATTGGTGTCCATGGACCCTTTGCAGACATTGGCGTCCATGGATGCCAATGAACAGTCTGCAAAGGGGAATCGAACTGTTTGGGATAGAGTATGTCAAATACCTGTCTTTTTGAGAAGTTCTTCGTTTGGGATGGACGCTGTCCCACCCGTAGGCAAAAGGTTAAAATAGTAAAGGTTATTATTGTAATTAATTACGAGAATGTTTTTGTAATTAGTAAATCTTCAAATAACTAAAATAAATATGAATTTAAATATTACCAAAGACTCTTTGATGATTATGTGAATTTACTTTACAGTAACGGTAAGTAGTATCTCTGCCATGAAGAAATTTGGAGATTTATTCATAACGCAGAACTTTAAAGATATTTTTGAAAACTAAAAAATCTGATGTGGAAATCACATGATTTTCCCACAAATTTAAATGCGTCTTCTCTTTATTTTTTTAATAATTTATTAAATTGAATTTTATTGCCCAAGATAGCACTAAATTTGCACTTTTGATACAACTTTTGTTTTTATTTGTTACTTGGATATATTTTCAGAGATGGTGTAGCAAAAATGCGAAAAATCTAAAATATCTCGAGAACGGCGAGTCCCAGAGTAATAGGGTTGATCTTATTCTTTTTATCGTCGAAATTTACGAATAAAATTAGCATTTAATTGATACATTTGAACATATTAGTCTTTTATTTTAGATAATGACGATTTTTGCGGGTCATTTCGTAAAAAAAAAATCTGATGTGGACAACACATGACTTTCCTTATATAATGTACTGAATTTACTACTTTTACAGTAAAAAAAATGGGTTTTTCTTATAGTAGATACTTATATTCTTTCCAAGATATTGAATTTTCGACAATTAGTCGTCATTTTCATTGATTTAGCGTCATTTTTATCCATTTGGCGAGATTTTCGTTAATTTGGCAACATTTCAAAAAGTCGCCAAGTTGGCGACATTCAGCTAAAATCGTCGCCAAAATCTCGCCAAGCGTCATGGACGAAGAAATAAGTTATTCTTATAGCAGATAAATGATTATTGGCGATCAAATACAAAAGTATTACTCAAAGCATATTTTTTCTTGAATAGAACGAGCTAGATCCACGAGAATGATGTCACCCAATTTATCGCATGGTATTACATATGAAAAGTGAACATGTTTCTGAATAGGAAATATTTTTTTTTATTTTATAAGACTTTTTGATAATTTTTTTCAAAAATATGCAATATCTCGAGAACGGTTCATGTTAGCGTTCTAAAATTTATGTCAATCGTTTTCTAATAAAAAAATTACATAAGAAATGTCTATTTGCGTCATTTTTTTAGCGGTTTTGATTTTTTGACGATTTTTTCAAAATTTCACTCAAAATTTAGGGCGGTTCTGGACATTCGATTGCGTATAAAAACAATAGGCGTCCAGTGTTTACGGATTGTGATTTTTGTACCAAATTTCGTTCGAATCGGTCCATTTGTTCCTCAGTTATCATCTCCACAGAATCACACACAAACACACATACACACATACACACACACAGACATCACTTGAAAAATGTTTGATTCGTGATCAGGGATGCTTGAAACGTGCTCTCCCGTCGAAAACTCGAATTCGAATTTTCGACCCCGTTAAAATACTTTCCTTATACATTATGTATATAAGGAAAGTAAAAAGGCGAATCGTACTAAAATCTCATCAGCACCAAGGTAACTCACAAGTGACTTATCTACAAATTTTGCGAAATTTGTTCAATTAGTCTTTTAGCTAGAGTGGATAAATAAGATTTTTGCAGGCCATTTTACAAGAAAAACAAACAAACAGGTTATTTAATCCCGAATTGTACCAAAATCTAATCAGCATCAGGGTCACGCATAAGTGACTCACCTATGGAATTTTATGAAATTTGGTTCATTAGTTTTTCAGTTAGAGTGGATACACATATTGCACAGTCACACACACACACACACAGACGTCACGCTAAAAATAGTTTTTTCGTGTTCCAGAGGTGTCCCAAAACCTGTAGATCCGTCAAAAACTCCATTTATCATTTTCGACACGATTCCAATACTTTCCCTATACATTACCATGCATTGCGGGGAAAGTAATATGCCCACACATTCAATGATCTACAATCAATTACATATTTATTTGCGCCACATTTTGGTACGCGTGACTCTTTCCTTTCACCACAGTATTCATTTTCTACAACGTTAACTCGAGGTTAGAGATAAACTTCGCATTCTTTTGTCAGTTAATTCCCAGGTTCACAACTCCCGCGTTGTTCGTGTTAAATAACTTTTTCTTGTTTCGCTTTTCTTTTAACGCCGGACCAACGACTTTTTCTAACAAAGTGTTAAACAATCGATCACCGAAAACAGCCGGAAAATTTTTAATAAGAGATTAGCTTTGCTTGGGTTGTGAAGGCCTGAGTCAATGAATCCGGGAGATTTCCTGGCATTTCCTAGGCATGATGTTGCGGCGTGCTTCACAATCGAGAAATGTTCTAAGAATTAGAAAAAGAGAGATGTTGCACGGAAGCTGAAGGTGCTGAAAGCACTTCAGCTTTAATATGTCGTTGATTTAAGTTAATCTAGACTGTGAGTCTCCATTCGACTTTCTTTCCACAGTATTCAGTTCCAGTTGAATCAAAATCTTCCATGGAATGAAAATAAAATGAATATTTTTCTGATTATTAGAACAAATCCCCGAGTTCTAAATAAGCGCCCACTACCTAAATAATATAGATAGAGATAACACAATTTAGACGCCAAATCACCTGTTTTGAAATAAAATCATTTCATTCTTTCGATTCAATCTAAATCCTTTAGTTTCAACGTATAATATAGTCGTACGAAACTATTTGCGGCCTCACATGTATGCAAAACCTTCTTCTCACAGTAAGGCCTAAACCGTAGAAAAATAGAAAATGATACTACTTAATTAGCGGAATCTAAAATTTCAATTTTGATCCGTTTGTTCGAAAATTCAAAATAAATAAAAATTAATATACTTAAAAAAAAAATTTTTTTTTTGTTAGAATGTGAAGATATACGCCTACATTTTTAAAAACACAATATAGAATTGTGCTAATCTTCCATCTTCGAATGTGACGAAATAGGAATTGGACTATTTAAGAAAATGCATATTTCAATGTATTTAAAAATAAATAAATAAATATGGGGGGGGGGGGGGAGGGGAGTAAATGTCCAACGAATTCGGTTAAAACAACCTTAGAAAGAACGATCTTTTTTTCTATCCGATGATGTTAAGATGAAAACTCTATGATATTTACAATCAACCCAATTTGTGTAAATATCGCTTAAAACCGTACTTCAACATAAAATTACTAAATATCAATTCAAATTTTGAAAAAAATTTGCCCAGTCTAATCTTTCCGGAACTATTTTCTGCTGCAAATGGCACACACACAGACACAATATTCGCCCGTCCATATAGCTGCTTTAGCCCTCGGGTGAGTCGGACGGTCTGGGTCTGCAACACAGACACAACGCACAAACACAATTTTTATTATGTAAGATTGAGTGGCCGTGAAAAATCACGGGAAATTTTTTATTCATTGAAAGTTCACGAATTTAAAAGATCTTTAAATTTGATTTCTTGGATGATATCTCCAGAATGAATATTTTTAGTATAAATTTTACATAGTATCATTTAATTCAGTAGAACGACTCAAAATGATCTCATTAAGTCGGTTTGGATATTCTCTTCTTCAACTGACCGGAGATTAACAACTGAAGCGTTAAATGTCAGTTGGACTTAACTGTACGCTTACAGAGAATCTTCGATGAACATATGGAACTTTTCCTTTAAATTTAATGAATCAGCTAAAAGTTATAAAATAAGACAATATTGTGTATTAAATGTTACTGTTGAGAAAAGGTATTTTAATATAACGTAATTTCTTACTTTTTTAAAAGCGGATAACGTAAACAAACCCAAATCGTTAAACATATGTACATACTTGCTGCCATTTGGCAAGCGATAATAACGTGCGTATAAATGACTCACACTCGAAATTATGTTGTTTGGTAATATACACTGGGTTAATTGACTGGGTGAAATATCAAAATTATCGAGCACTTCTACTATAGCTAGATTTTTGGTTTGGGTGTTATTTGATCCGTCTCAGATATAAAATTTAGAAAATGAGGCATTAGGGGTGACTGTGCAAAAAGGGATAATTTGAACACTAAAATTCATTTTTAGAAATGATCAATTTTTGGTCTCATTCGATCCGATTCAATATATCAATGAATCGAATTAAAGGGGATGGTGCGAAGCGATATTAAAAAAAATATCAAAATTATCTAGTATTTCAACATTAGCTGGAATCTTGGCTTTGGTTTCATTCGAACCGTCTCAGCTTTTAAATTAACGAAAACGCCTAAAATTAGAAAAAAAAATTGAATTAGGGGCGACTATACAAGGGGAATTTCAAAAAACGTGAATCACTTTGCCTCTCAAAAGTAATAAAAACAAAATTTGATATCCATTCGGTAAGGAAAATTAAGAAATCAAATCATTTTGTAACATAATTTGTACTTCTTTAAAGAAAGCAGACGCATGCAAATTACGTAAGAAAAATGCAAATTGCGTAAGAAAAATTGTTTCGAGGGAGTTTTGATCCCTCTTCAACGGGTCAAAACAGTGTCTTTACTTAACAGACGCCAAACAAGAACTGTCCCGGTGTTTGTTAATTGAATACACTGTTTTGACCTCATGATGAGGGATCAAAACTCCCTCGAAACAATTTTTCTTACGTAATTTGCACATGCCTGCTTTCGTTAAGGAAGTACTGTGTTATTGGGTGTGTTTAAGGACTTAATTTACTTATGTCTGCTTTCTTTAAGGAAGTACTGTGTTATTGGGGTGCTTAAGGAATTATTTTGCATATGTCTGCTTTCTTTAAGGAAGTACTGTGTTATTGGGTGTGTTTAAGACTTAATTTACATATGTCTGCTTTCTTTAAGGAAATACTGTGTTATTGGGGTGCTTAAGGAATTATTTTGCATATGCCTGCTTTCTTTAAGGAAGTACTGTGTTTTTGGGGTGCTTAAGGAATTATTTTGCATATGTCTGCTTTCTTTAAGGAAGTACTGTGTTATTGGGGGTGCTTAAGGAATTAATTTGCATATGTCTGCTTTCTTTAAGGAAGTACTGTGTTATTGGAATGCTTAAGGAATTATTTTGCATGTCTGCTTTCTTTAAGGAAGTACTGTGCTATTGGGGTGTATAAAATGAAACTGTATATCGAGAGCTATTATTTCAATACACAGTAAGTATCGGATACAAAGGTATCGATGTGAAATATCAATGTATCGTTAGTTCATGCATTGTATAAAGTTATAAATAGCGATACGCCCATCCCTCAGTATACCTTATCGCTATTTAGTTGACCTAGGTTCGATCTGTGTTTTTTGATATAAAAATTTTGTCTAATGTTCTACAAATGAAAACAAAATCTTGAAAATAGAAAAGACCATTCAGACATATCCGCTGCTACATTGCTGAATGTTATCGGAGTGTTAAAACACGAATCAGCAAGAAAAAGAGCTTCTCATGGGCTATTAAGGCCAGTGTTTTCCGAAGAAAATCCGGTTAATACAACTTAATGCATGTTTTCGAAATCCCACGAACAGACCGATAAATTACGGCCATTTTGTTTCAGTTGTTCCGCTTGAAGAATGATGGGTACATTAGTAACCGATGATATTGTTCCAAAAAAAGGTGTGCCACTTTGAATAACGGTGATCTTTTGAGTAATTGGATGGATAGACAGGCGTGTTCCGGAAAACTCCATGCAGATTTAAACAAGCTGGTATCTATATATCTTTGGAATCGCGTTGTTTTTTGGTTATTTAAATATGCTACTAGTAATAAAGATGGAGAGGAAAACACCCATTGCAGGTAACCGCATCCATGACCAATTTGGCGCTTGTTATGGTTTTGTAAGCACGTTATAGCCTAGAATGGCAGCAAGAAAACTCGCTATATGTTGAAACTTTGTGAGAACCGTATCAAAAAACGAAATTCGAGAGGTGCTGGAATATAGTCAAGGGGGACTCTACAGTACTGATGGAGGGGCTTATTAGAAACATTTTTTGGGGGGTGGAGGGGGGGGGGGAGAAGGAGGGAAATGTACTAAAATATTAAATTTTATTCTTTAAATAAATTGTTCTACTAAAATATATTTTAATTTTACAGCACTTTTCCTTATTGGCTAGCAAGCCTGCCGTGGTCCGCGGTGGTGGTCTGGGCTGCTGGTTGGTGCATGTACCATGTTGAGCGGACTCGCTATAGCAGTGACACCTTTTCTGCCGTATACCTTTGAATGGGCCGGTAACTAATTTGATTATTGGGCAGCAATGTCCATGCTGAAGGCAGGTCTGGGACATAAGAGAAGAATAAAAGAATATGAAGCTTGGTTGTCAGTTGCCTACTCCTGTCTTGCGTATGTCAGGTTCTGAGGTGGTTTTCCTGACATGTAACGCTAATGAGACGCAATTGTAGGCCTCGGGGCCCTTGTGGAAAATTTAATATTTCGGCCGTGTCTTCCGGTTTGGCCCCCGCTCAAAATTAAAGCTAGAAAATAAGTTTTGGCTTGGCCATTGGTCGACGGCCGTAAAGTCGCGCGGCTTTATAGCCGTGCGTTGGTGCCAAGATTATGTGCAAGATTATGTGTCCACCAGGTGGAGCTGCTGTTGCAGCTTCTAGTCATCAGTATATGATTTCGGGAGGCTCCGCTTCCCTCTGGTATGGCTTCGGCTAAGTACAGGTAACAAGATTTCTTATTGGGTACCACAACACTATTTATATGTGTTATAGGGTCAAAGTTTATAAACTTAAGTCTATTAATCATTAGCATTTGTAAACTGAAATAGTTATTATATATTTCAATTCATATACATTATATTATATACATTATTAAAAAACAGTTAATTGTGTCGTTATATTCATAAGCTAGTAGTTGATGGTGAAAATCGATATAGTTACTATATGCATCAATAATAATATATCAGCAAAAAGCCGGGCTTTGAATGAACTCACGCATATGAAGTATACGAGCTGTGAAAGATTTCAAATTGAAAGTTAATTTAACAAATAAATCATTAAATTAGAAGATTTCAAGTTAAAACTTAATTTAACAAACAATTAGGAAATTAGAAGTATAATAAGATAATTGCAATATTTTAAAATCATAATACAAAAGATCATACAAGTTTTTAGAATTTGAATATTAAATGAAACAAATTAGAATACAGGAAAGCAATGAAGTCAAAGTAACACATTTAAATCGCAAACATGAATTTAATATAGAAGAACACGTTTACATCACAATTCATGCAAGTGCACACGCTTTGATTAACTGTTGTTTATTTGTCATTTGTACGAAGTAATGCCGGGTAATTCGTTCCAGTTACCGTACCAATTCGTAGTGAGCATGCGCAGTTTTAAAATGGACGTTTAAACATTGAGCCATGGAATTAGAGGGAAGGAGATAAAACTCTTATGGATGAAACGCTTAAAAATGCCATAACGCTTTGAGAATTATATCTAGATGTCACTAGTGTTAGTAAAGTGCTCTTTGTTTTCATTTGACACAATAGAGAAGCATAGTATTGAGTATATGTATTTTTGATTACTTCTAAATTCAGATTTTCTAATTATGAGTATAATTATCAGTATTTTTTTACAGTTGTAGGACAGAGTTCAGAATATAGGATAATAAAAATAAATTGAAAGGTAAAATAATTTTGAATACGTAGAATATTACTTATCGTTTCAGTTCTAATTTGCATTGCGCTACTAATTTATTTCTACAAAATTGACAGTTGAAATAAATATTTCAAGTCTTTCACCACATAATTACATACAGTGCAGAGGTGCTTATGTTATCGCAGCATCACCTGAATGATTGTCTCAAATGATATTCGCATTTTCTCAGTATGGATTTTTAACTCCTTAACTTTACCTTCATGCATTGAACATTGCCTGAAACATTGAACACTGCCATAGATTGTGTTTCTTTAATCATTAAAAATCGCAAACATAACTAAAATTTTATTTAACATGTATCAACAATAATAGGAAAAACAAGAAAGATCAATCATGCATAAAACATTGATTATGAAACACATTCCAACTTCAATGCAATTTTATCTAAACATCTCTAAAATGCGATACATTCCTCGGTAATAGTCTTAAAATTATCACAATGCTACATTAATTTATTATATTTGAAAACTTCATCGAAAACAAATGAGCTTTATTCAAATGACGTCATCGAAATATAAATCGACTGGCTCTCTCTCTATAAAAGCAGCATTTCATTCATAAACTTTTTACATTCCTTTCATTCATCACAATACTATAATAATTTATTTTATTTAAAAACTTAAAACCATGGAGGTACAAGTAATTTAACTCTATGCTTAAAATTTCATCGAAAAAAGCGTCTGGTTCTCTAGGTAAAATCAATGAATGTTTCATTCATATCAGCTATATTGCAGACTCCATGAGTTAAAAAAATTTGCATTAAAGAAATGCAGCGATTCTTATACAACTCATTCTACATATTTTGCTGTTTACATTCTCCATAAATGAAAATTAAGCTTCGTTGTAGAAATAATCAAAGTTGGATGATCATTTAAACTCAAATATATTGTAATTGCGTTGTTTCCGTATGTAGATGCACAGAATTTAAGCAAAAATAAAGCGATTTTAGGACGGATACAACACTCAATATGAATTAAAAAGAACTTTAAAAATCACGATTTTGATACAAGATGGATGGCATATTTTACTCTGAAGTGGGTTACGTGCTCTTTTCATATAATGGTCACGTGATCTCTTCATATAAAGGGTGTAATTATTATTTTAATTTTTATTTAAAAAACTACTGAATATATGTTGCTAAAATATTTTTTATATATTTTATGGGATAATTTGAATGTTTCCTAAAATTTTCGAAGAAATTTGTGAATTTTAAATTCGCTTAAAAAATGTTTGAAAAATTAGATCCCATAGGGTTCAATGTGTTTCATTTTACCAATTTTCCAACCTGGGTTCAATTCAAAACTAATTGAGTGATATTATTCATTTATATTCCCATAGGTTCCACAGACCGCCTGAACAACATCCTAAAATTTCAATTTGACAAATTCATTTTTACGACAGTTATGGTACTAACGGACAGGCAGACAGACAGACAGACAGAATGAACAAAGTCATAAACACTTTTCAACTATGTTGTAAAGTGTTAAAAAAATGTCCAATTCATATAAATACTCTATTCGCTTTCGTTGCCTTTTAGAGAAAAACACTTCGTGTAACTTTTCCTTGCGTTCTCTATCCATCTAATTTTCTATTAAACTAATAAATTATATAATAACACAACTTTCCTCCTATGTCCATTATCATTAAGCTGGCAGCAGATCACCTTGAATGTCGATACGTCTGGGGCATATTTAATCAATGTCAATCCAAGATAAAGAGAAGGCAAGAGACCATTATAGATATTATTAAAGATAAGTACCAGTATCTGCTTTCTCCGTACACATCCACTGCAAACCTGTATCATCGTTTTATTTTCTCTCATTAGGCGCGAATTTGGGTCAATGTCAAAACGACAATTTCTATTTGATTATTGCAACACAGGTAAGTATAATGGAACCCAATAATAGGTGGCGTCCCGTTACATATTCATGAAAAACATGTTATATACAGGGTGTCCCAAAAACATTGACCACGAGTTTTATTCCTTAAATATTGGTCTTAGACATATATAATAAATTACAAAGTTGCGTAAAAAAAGGTACTGAATTTTATGAAATCGATTAAAATTTTCAAGGGAATTAAATTTTAAGAAATACAAAATTTAAATTTTTATGCAGCCCCCGTACAAAAACATTTCCAATGAGTAAAATGTGGTGATGTACAAAATAAGGTGATGTACAAAATTTCAGCATTTTATCATAAAAAGTCCTAGAGATATGAAACGACAAAAATGTTGACTTAAACCACTTTTCAATGCATCGACATGGATTCTCTGAAGGGATAAATCATCGCGTTTCAGAGGTCATACACAAATTACGAAAGAAAACAATGATTACATAAATAAATAATAATTTTGCTATTTATTGGTGCAAAAATATCTACACTGTGTAGAAATAATAACTTTACACAAAGATTACAAAGCTTGTTCAAAATGTTTTCCATTCATGCCAAAGATCCATTAAAGATAAGAGGCAGATATTATTTGCCTATGATGCATTTCTGCGTTGCGTTATTTGCACTCTTGCTGTAAACATTTACATTTTAATGTGTGATTAATCCCTCACCCACTTTATTTAAACATATCTCTGGGAATTTTTATGATAAAATGCTGAAATTTTGTACATCACCTTATTAGTGTATGGGGCACATTTTATTTATTGAAAATGTTTTTGTACGGGGCCGTATAAAAATTTAAACTTTGTATATCTTCAAATTTAATCCCCTGAAAATTTTTATCGATTTCATAAAATTCTGTACCTTTTTCTAAGGAACTTTGTAATTTGTTATATATGTCTAAGATCAATATTTAAGGAATAAAAGCCGAGGTTAATGTTTTTGGGACACCCTGTATACTGGTGATTAAAAAAATTGTTGAATTTTACTCGTGGTAAATTAAGCAGTTGCTCTTTAGTTAAAATAATTATATGTGCAACTGGAACGTATTACCCGGCGTTTCCTGGGTTCTAAATAAGCGCCCACTACTTATTATACATAATTAAAAATAAGTGCTTACTACTTAAATAATACTTTTGAACACAGTTTAAAATGGTTTCGATCCGGAAAATGCATGCTCTCCGCAAATGCAAAAATATAAATAAAATAAAATAAAGGTGTGACTAAAATGCACTGGTAGAAAGGTCGGACTTCGAGGAAGATGTTTTGCGATAGCTAAAAAATTTGAGAAATTAAAATTACTTATGCAATTAAAATCTATTTTTGTCAGCATGCTAAGATATATGTCGAATTTTCAGCCAGATTGTAGAATTATGCCAATTTTAGTTTTTTGGAAGTTTAAAAATGTTACAAATAAATGTTTGCGATGTTTTTGAAATTGTTTTTATTTTAAGCTCCCCATGCCATTTTATATTTTTAGTATTTTATTTCTTTCCCTACATACATAGTATAGGGAACAGGGTCGAAACTTGGAAGAGCACGTTTCAAGCATCCTTGAACTCGAATGAATTGTTTTTGCGGTGATGTATGTGTGTGTATGTGCCGATATCTCATGAACAAATGGAGCGTTTCGAATTAAATTTTGTACAAAAACTACAGTCTGTAAATACTGGAAGCCTATTAAGTTTTAATGTAATCGAATGTTCGGGGAAGACCCCCCAAATTTTCAAATGAAATGTTGAAAATATCATTGACAAATCAGAACCTTTAATAATGTTACGTAAAAATAATTTCTTATGTAATGTTTTAATTAGAAAACAATTAACATAAATTTTAGAAAGCTAGCATAAACCATTTTCGAGATATTGCACTTTTTCTAAATAAATTTATCTAAAAGAATCACATAAAATTAATTTATCTAAAAGAATCACATAATTTATTTTCGTGGGTCTAGTTCGTTCCATTCACGAGAGAAGATTCTGTATGTAATGGTTATGTATTTTGACACTTACCAATTCGCAAACAGTCAGTTATAAGAAATACTCTTCACTCCGTTTATCTGTAATGTTCGGCGATAAATTTGGTGAACTTGGCAGCTCATTTAGCAAACTATCGCCAACTTGGCGACTCTTTGTCTCAGATTGACGAAAATACCATTAAAATACCAAAAATTGCAAAGTTAACGAAAATGACGCCAAATTGATGAATTATAAAATATTAAAATATTT
Organism: Amaurobius ferox; assembly: GCA_951213105.1. Classification (NCBI taxonomy): domain Eukaryota; kingdom Metazoa; phylum Arthropoda; class Arachnida; order Araneae; family Amaurobiidae; genus Amaurobius; species Amaurobius ferox. The sequence goes on along the minus strand of OX578140.1, from coordinate 156,276,652 downwards.
AAATATATGGATTATATTGCTCATTGCGGATGCGATCAATATTGATAATTGCGAATTTGGTTTTGCGTGAAATATATATTAATTGGTTATTTTGAATAACTTGTTCAAGCGCCAAATGTACGCAGTTCAACATTAAAATCATTGTGTGGTCATACATCATTTTGTCATACATCATTTTGTCACTGTGAAAGAAATAATATAATTACACTCTATAGAGAAGCCACATCAGATTTTTCATTTTTTTATGCATTCTAAGGAAAAATCATATTTAACAAAAATAAATAAATAAGAAAATAAAAAAAAATCAGAAAATTATGATGTTCACTGGTTGATAAGATTTCTTTAACATTAACATTTAAATTCATTCACGGGTAAAAAAAAATTCCTAAAACCTTTCATAATCTGTCTAATATATATATATATATATATATATATATATATATATATATATATATATATATATATATATATATATATATATATATATATATATGCAGGGTGTCCAGAAAGTTCCGGAACGGCCCAATATCTCGAGAATAACACTTCGGATCAAAAAATAAAAAAATACGTATTCAATATTTTTAGAAAAGCTATCAAATGATACCAAAATTGACCTCCCTCCTCCCTCCTGTTGGGAGGGGGTTGGGGCAACTATGAAATTTTCAATGGGAACCCCCATTTTTTATTGCAGATTCGAATTCTCCAGAGAAAAATTACATACATTTGACCTACGATTTTTGCTCCCACAAACGGCACTATAATCGAGAAAAACGGAAGTGGGGCACAAATGTTTAAAAGTTACAGAAAAAAGCACCCTGATCATGAGAGGCAATGGGGACACATGTTAATCAAGCATCCCGAAGGGAACAGAAAACTACTAAGTCCACATCGTTGTTCCTGGGTAGTGCTAAAAGTAGTTTTGAACCTTTTTCTAAACTGAAGTCAACAGTCGTCGCTGATTTGCAACTGTTGACTTCAGTTTAGAAGCCTTTCCCAATAACGCGCCCTTTTCTTTCACAATTATTATTCCAAATTCCTATTTCATGTCCAGCACATATTGCAACTACATTAAAGTCTATCCCAGGCCACTAATATTAACAAAGTCTGCCAAACATTTCCTTTTTCCCTCGACCATATCATATATGATCACTAATCTTAACCCTACGTAAACTTACTCATATGAAACTGCTTTCCCAATCACATTTTTAAAGCCTAAAACGCGACGACAGCACGTACCCCATGCCTCATATCCCTCCCACTCCGATGTAAATGTAATTTGTACTTGTGAAAAACTACGCAGACTATGCTGAGATTTGGTGAGAGCTGGTCGACGATCAGGAGTCGATCAGGATATGTAATTATATCTATTTCTAGTGTCATCTAATAAAGTACATTTTTGATAACGTAATACGTATCTTTTCTGGACTATTTCCACCAATATTACATACATAAATATATATGTGTGTGTGTGTGTGTGTGCGTGTGTGTGTGCTGATTTTAAATGTTTTTAATGCATATTATATGATATATTTTGGAGCTTTTTAGTGCATAAAATTTCGGCTCTAGAACAAACTACAAAGTTCCATCTTTATTTGGAATAAATACGACATCTTATAAATAAATTTTCTATTCTACAAAATTACATCATTTTAATGACGCCAACCAAATGAATGTCTGTTAGGTCTCAAGAAACCATTAAAGCTGTCGCAACGGAAGCATAATTGACAGAGATAAAAAAAAAGCGCATATGCAAATCAAGCAACAAGAAGAGATAGATTGTCGAATTAATATACAGATTTACTTATTTTTTCCCACAGTATGCATGGGAACTCGATACCAAGGTGTAATTGAAAGATCGATATGACCTTCAACGAACGATTCGCCGTCATTATTGATTCTATAATTTCAATCAAAGATGAGTTTTCATGAAATTGGATTCAGCAGATGAGAAAGGCAGATTCTCTAGTTTTATTTCATAGCAGATGCGTAATAAGTAGTTCGGTTCAGGAAAAATGGAAGGTTTCATCCTAATTTGATACTTGTATTACGCTGTAGTTAATTACAAATAGAAATTTTTTACGTAAAAAATTGATGAAAAATTCAAATCAGTATCTCCTAAGAAGCCGATGCTCTGATATGATTATTTACAAAATTTTATGGCTGAATGTCTGATAATTCTTAATTTCGTGTTCCTTGAGATTAAGAAAAATAAAAATACATATTTTTACAGTATTTGTGTAGAATACAATCTGTTCTACCTATTTTTCAATAATATTAAATATAGTTTCGACAAATAATGCAAATGCAAAATAAAAAATGCAAATTTATCATTTCTGTCACTGTTCCCCAGTGATGTCTTGAGTTTTCATCTCCTTATTGCATCAGTAGAAAAATATAAGTAAGGAAAATATATGAGTGAAGCTAAATAAATTTACTAAAATTTTAACTTGTACAGAATGCTTTATTTATATAAATTTTAACGATATTATTTTTCGAAACTTGTAAGTGTTTACTCTTAAGAATAAATGATATTACGACGATCTAGTTCGTTCCATTCACGAGAGAAGATACTATGTGTAATAGTTTTGCATTTTAGCGCCAACAGTTATTTATATATAACGTTCTGTTTATCTCTGCATTTAACTCTACGTTTGTCTGTAGCGCTGGGCGATAAATTTCGCGAACTTATTAACTCATTTAGCAAAATATCGTCAACTTGGCGATATTTTGTCCCAGATTGATTAAAAGATAATCTAAATTGCAAGCATGACGCTCTATTAACGAAAATGAGGTCCAATGGATAAATTAATTATTAAAATATTTCAATATATGGATTCCATTGCTTATTGATGATGCTATCAATATTGATATTATTAATATAGAGTTGCGTGACATATAAGTTAATTTAGTACTTTGAAATAGTTTTACTTTACATGTACTCATCCGAAAAAGCGCCAAATGCACAAATCAACATTATCTAATAAAACATTGTGTAGTATATCTAATAAATCATTTTTTCACCTTGAAGTTAATTCATTGCATTATATAGGGAAAATCATGTGCTATTCACTTCAGAATATTATAATCTATTATAGGGGTTGGCAATATGCCGAGCCGAAACTAGACGAACCTTAATCACTCATAATCATTTCAATTTATGTATGACAAAGTTTATCTTGGACACTAGTAAAGAGCAAGAACCTCGTGGCCTTCACCTTCAGCGATACATGCCCTAGACCTCAAAACTATAATCTCTCGGCACATATACAAACAGATTTAGTTTCTCCTAAACAAAGACCGTTTTTTATCGCACCCTCGGATGGATGGCATCATTCTGAGTTTAGTCACGTCATCTTCTGAAAGAGTACACTCGGAGGTAAGAGATGAGGCACTGGTGCACATTCACGGAAAGCCGTCATTAGAACAATTATACGCTTATTAAGGTCAATTACCTGGCGGCAAAAACGTGGCGTGTTAATTAAAAAGAGATCATTTTTCTGGAATGAATTAATCCAGAGGCTACTTAAAAATCGAGTTGATAATTCTTACAACTAGTTTCGGAAACTGGACAAAACTCTAATTTTACTTACTGACTTTTGACATAAAATTTAATATATAAATATTATGTTCCTCAATTTCTAAACACAAAGTTAATATATTCCGATAATTTTTTTCAAAGAAAATATATTTAAAATTTTACGTTTCTATACGCTAGTAACATGAGGACATACATACTGTCTATACCAAATGTATGGAATTGTACATGGCAAATTTTGCTAATCCTTTACATTTTATAAATTATTCTGGTAGATATATGTCCAGTGTTGTTCGCGATTTAAAATATGTGTAAATTCTAAATGCATTCATGTTGCTTTCAAAAAATGCTATTTATGTATTGAATTGAATTCCACTATAAAAATAATAAAAAGTATATAAAAATATCTATTTTCGCTACACAACATTATCAGCGCAGGCAAATCTAAAAATATGAAGTTTGGTAAACATATGTCAAAATAAAGATACCGAATGGTAGCAAAAGTTATTCATTCCTCTACTATTTTTTACCCTATTACAGCAATCATTCGGAAATGTATGAATTTAAAAAACCTTTTCCTAAAATATTACCGCAATCATTATATTCCATGGCCGTAACTGATATAATAATATCAAAAATGTAATATCGTTTACTTCTCTATATTAAAATAAAAATAACTACATCCGCTGCCGCAGACAAAATCGTTTTAAAAGTTTCTATTGAAGCTAACAGCGGACCTATGGCATCAAATGATTTGCAATTTTGCATGATGGTATAGATTAAAATACAGTGCTGTATGCCGTCTATTATTTGGTTAAAATCGGACCAGAATTTTTATTTTTTAATACAATTTAAGTGCAAATTTTATGTTTGATCATCAATCTTCAAAATCTCATCTTTAATTGTTGAAAACGCTGTTACCATTTCAAAAGCAGTAATATTTTAAAGATCTAAACAAATAAAATTAAATTTATTATTCAGAGATCTAATAAAGCCATGGGTGAGGCTTTCGTTATCATTATGCCCATTTGAATTCCAGCTATCGTTGAGACTTTCGTTATCGTTATCCACATTTTAATTTCAGAAAGAATATGACCGCATATTTTGACAAGTATTACAGGTGTCAGCTTGTCACAGGCCTTAATGATACGATTCCTCTGCAATATCTTTATTACCTTCTGTATATGAGTTTCGCGCGTTCCGGATGTTAATTCCTACTCAATAGACAATCCTCTATAGCTTTGTAATTGATATTATCCTTCTACCTCGCTTTGTTAAGTTCGCTATCTTAACTTAATCAACTAACTCCTTTTAATTTTCCGTTAGGGGTGCTGCAATTAACTTTTATTTGACCATGCATGTTTACCTTACTCAAATTAAACGTAACGTATACACTTATAGACCTTTCTGTGTAAAGTTATTGGGTTGATTTAGAACTTTCCCCTGAATCTTGCATGACGGTTGAAATTCCCTGTGTCTACCAACTTACATGCATGTGTGCTTGCTCATTTGCTTGTATATGTGCAGCGCTGAGCCTCTAACAGACTCAAACGTGGCGTTTCGATAATAAAAGGTTGAAGACCACTGTATCGCAATTTGCATACAAATGCCATTTTAACTGTCATCTGCCCTGTCTTTTCCATCTAATTTATGCTGCCTCATAGGGCTACTCGCTTTCTCATTTCTTATCGTTCATCGCAAATATATGCATTTCCCCTGCTACCCTGATTTCCCAGAGTACCTACCTACTATTACGTGACTTTTCTGAAAAACAAAGGCGAAAGGCAAGCTTCCCCCATATAGGTCACTATCACCTTAAAAAGCGCGAAAGCTCACTGGCAGCAACTGCTACAGAAGGCAGGTTCTGGAGATCAAAGAGAGTCTTGAGGGAAAATCGGGGTCGTTGCGTTTGGAGAGTGACCCCTTTTCATGTTGGTCCTCTTGAAGCAATGCGCTGACTATTAATTCTGGTGTAGATCTCGGCTGTTTTCTCGTGCGAAAGTTTTTCTTAACTTGGATACAGAAGAGCATGGCGTCGACACCGATTGGGAGTTTCTAAATGTGTGAAGAACTGTATCGTACACACCTCATCATCTCTGATTACTGGAGACAGCGAGGTGTACAATGTTACCATAGGCATGCAGAAGATTTTTCCTAGGGGAGCTACCAAGGTTGATCAAAGTTCAATTTAAAATTTTTAAAATATAATTGTTAACAATGATACTACAGTATATATATATATATATATATATATATATATATATATATATATATATATATATATATAAATAAAAATTAAAGGATTTTAATCGAAAATAATGCATAAATTACTGTATGTACAAAAAAACCCATCTCTAGCATATCTGTTACAAATGAGTAACTATAGGCCAAGACTAAGGATAAAGAGAGAAGGTAACATATCACTACAATGGAAAGGGGGATGAGAAGAATATTAGGATTCAAAAATCACAATTAAAAGTATATAAAAATAAATAAAAATAAAACTCGGCAAAAATGAGAATAGGCAATAACAATCAGCTTAAGATAAGAGATTAAGAATAGATAACAATCAATTGAAACCCCACAAAAAATGGCGGTTAGTTCGAAATTGCATTCTCATCAGGACAGCCATACAATTCGAATTAAAACCGATAGAATAGCCAGTTTCTGACAATGGCGATAGTATTTAACTATAGACACCATTGGAACTGTCTACTGGCTAGTGGAAGGAGAAAAATAAATCAAATGAATTATACAAATCTGAAAAACAATACCTCCTCGAAATGAAACACGAAATCAAAAGCATAGCACCACGTGTAAGATAAACTAGTGACTGACCATTTCACCTCACTTCGTCAATGCGAGTGGGCACCGGAATGAATACACTTGAACGACACATAAAATGCATGGAGACCCTCAAAAATAGCAAAAAGTATAGGACTCAGGACAAGTGGAAAATAGTCATTCGAAAATAGCAAACAGTATCAGACTCAGGCCTAGTGGAAAGTGAGGTGATAAGAATGGGTGAATGTTCAAAAATGAGTAAACCAGTCAAAGACAAATAATGCATGTGTAAAACCATTACGTGGTATATTTGAAATTATTAATAATATTATTTACAAATACTTCCGGGTATTGGTAATTTTGACAAATGCGTTTAAGTTTATTGATGTGGAGAAAGTGAAACTGAGGATCAGAAAGTCGATGTATTCGAAATAGCTGGTTTAAAATGATGTTTCTAAACAATTGAATAGAATTACAAGAATGATATGATAGCAGCTTTATGATAGTGAAGTTGTAAGAATCTTTTTTATCATATAGATTGGTGATTACATGATTATTGAGGGTATCTAAATTTAGGTCTAAAAAATTAACAGTTTGACTAACGCAAGGCTCATTAGGAATTAATTCAAGGTTAGATGGGTAAAAATCCATATTAATGGGATAAGAATCATCAATGATAATACAAATTAAGTCGTCAACATATTTATATATAATATATGAATTAGAGTTAAAATGACATTCATAATAATAAAGATATAAGTTAGCTAGTATACTACTACTACAGCCACCTTGTGGTACACCAGATGTTTGTAAATAAATGTTATCACCTTAGATAATATAATTGTTGTATAACACAAAGTGCAAGAGCATAGGAAAATTTTTGACATTAAAAGGAACATGATTGGAAGATATATAGTCATGATAAAGAGAGATAATAACTTTATGTAAATCTTTAATGACAATATTATTAAATAGGTCTTTAAAATCAAAGGTTTGGAAACCAAGAATGTGTGGAAACTTGCTAAGATGATTAACTAAATCAAAACTATTGTTCAAAATGAAATATCCTGAATTCCTGAATTTAAGAGATTCATTAATTCGATTTAAACAGTTAAGCAAGTACTTACTAGCTGTAGTGGTAAAGGTATTATGTCCACAAGTGACAGTTCTAAAACTGAGAGGAGATTTGTGGAATTTAGGAACCAAAGTAACATAAGGAAATTTAAAAAACTTACAATTAATATTTAATTGTGTATATAATTTTAGCATTTTAGTTTTGATATGGATAGACTGATTATTAATGGGTTTAAAAATTTGATTATTTTTTAAGTAATTCTGTAACAGAGAAACATAATATTTTTTACAAATGATGGCATAATTATTAGAAGCTTTATCTACATAAGTTATGACAAAATGTTGTTGAAGTTCTTTGATAGCAGATAGGAGTTGTTTATAAGGATACCTAGGCTTCGTTAATTTAATGTTTATAATAACATTTTTAAGTAGATGTAAGGTAGTATACTTCCATTGATTGAATGCTTCAATAGGAATAGAATGTCAACAAGCAAGTTGATATATGAATTTATCAAAATCAAATGATAGAGACTGAAGAAGTTGTTTAGAGTGATGGCAGAATGGAATGCGAAATTTAGACCCTTTATTCATAATATCCTTAAGAATATCATCCTGAACTATACTGAGATCCCCTGTAATAATGTGACCATGAGTGGAGTTGACAAAAGGGGTAAGATTTTGATTGCTGCATACACATGATGTAAGATCATCGGAGTTTAATGTCCTGGAAACTTCATTGTAATTGTAAATAGTTCTACCAATTGGTAAATTATATTTGAATGATTTTTGTATTTTGATATCTTTTACTGGTAACAAGTGCTGATGTTTTGCAAATAAATTATTGAAGTTAAGAGAATTAAGAATAGGGTGTTTAAAAGAAATTACACAGTAAGCTATTTTAGTATGTGGATTTGGTGAATGGAGAAGGTGGTAATTTAAGAAATTTGTACGTGAAAGAAGCAAATCAAAAAATAAATGTTTAAAATGTTCATGAGTTAATTTTAATTTTAAAAAATTAGTATATACAATACTTAATTTGCTTTTTCTGACTTTATACAACCATGTTCTAACAGGTAGAAAATTGAAAGTTTGAGAATAATTATATTGTAATTTCAAAATGTCTGCTTTGTAATCAATAGTTTTACTTAAGTTACTTTTTCCTTTGCCACGCTTATATCGCTTTTTACTAGGAGTTGATGACTTTGAATAATGAAAAAGATGTTTATATACTGAAGATTTATTAGAATTGTATTCAAAACTATTGTTAACAACATTATTATTATTATAAATTTGATTTAAGCCATAGGGGAAGAGAGTTTTATATTTTTTAATGTAATAATTTTCAAATACTAATCTATCAGTGAGTGAAATTTTAATATCTAAAATATGAAGGGATACATTTTTAAATCCGTGTGTAGCAAAGTGATATTCAAATTGATTTTTAGTAGGGAGATCATTAAAGACTTTATGGTCAAATTTTTTAATATGATCCCTGTGAACATTCATTCTCAGATGTAAAGGGTTGCTGGTTTGGCCAATATAGGATAAGTTACAAATAGTACAATTAAGTTTGTATATGCAATTAAAGACTTTGCAGAATTTTTGTGAAGTGGAATTATTATTAATTTGAAATGGGTCAGCATATGGACAAGTTTTGCAAAATTTCAAGTTTTTTTTTAGTAGAAAAAAAATTCGAGATATCAAAAATTTGAGATATCGAAAATGTGAAAAATTTTAAGGAATTCATAAAAGAATATATACATCCTAGTCCTATTCTTTACACATTTTTAAAAAAAATCACTTACTTTATCTTACAGACAGAGAATTGGGTATTACCCAAGAAAATGCTGACAACAAATAAAGCGAAGCTTGAAATGATTGGATACGCATTTAATGTAATATACATTATTAAAATTTAATCTTGCATTTCTTTATTTGCAAAATAGTCATCTATGACAGTTTGGTTACAGGTACTGAATCCTTCAATATCTATCACATTTTCCAAATGAGCTAAGCGGATCCAAATGAGCTTAATTTTGTGGCGACAGTTTACTTTAAAACTCTGAATAATACCTTGGTCCAAAGGCTGTAACTTAGAAGTTGTGTTTGGTGGCATGAAATGAACTTCCACGAATTTTAATTTCGGCACGCTATTATGCGCTCTACAGTTGTCCAAGAAGAGAACAATATCGCGATTTTCACGGGACATCTATCTGTCTAGTTCCTTCAACCAATTAGTGAAAATTTCGTCATCCAAGCCTTATTGTTCGCAAAATAAGTCATTGGAACAGATTTCATTCCTGAAAAACATCGGGGTTTGGCAGATTTACCTATCATAAGAGGTTTGAGCCTTTCTGAACCATCCATATTAGTGCAAAATAGCATAGTTAATTTTTCTTTGCTCCTTTTACCGCCACGACATACCTTTAATGGCCATAGTTTTAAATAAAGTCATTTAAATCCGTGTGTAGCAACACACGGCATACATTTAAAATATAGTCCTGTTTCACCTGCATTAAACACATTTTTTGGATCGTATTTTTCCAAATGAAAAGATGAGAATGATAAGATGATCCAAATGGTAAGATGAAAAAATTCGAGATATCGAGAGTTTGATTAAAAAAATTTCGAGTTAAAGAGTTTGTTTTACATTAGTTTTATACCGTGCGTCAAGGGAGATGAAAGTATTTCGAGATACCGAGGTTCACCTGTGTATGTATATTATATTTACTTGAATTGTATTTTTATTTTTTTTTATTTTTACATGATTCTTATTATTACATTTCAAATATATATATATATATATATATATATATATATATATATATATATATATATATATATATATATATATATATATAATTATAAGGCTGAATCCTTTGCCTGAATCTTTGCCTACTTATAGTATAGACAACAGTACAGAACCTAATTGAGCCAATTTTCATTTGAGACAACTATTTTTTGACACTAACCATACATTATTAAACAAAATAAAATTTCAATCTACAACTTTTTTTAATAAAATTTGAGGAGCTTAAATGCTAATTCAAACGTAAATTAAATAAATTTTATTAGATATATTTTTATTTAGATTAAGCAGAAAATTGTTCTCGTTTTGGTATTTTTCTAATTTTTTTATTACAACCCGAATAAAAATTCTCATTATGTATTAGTCTCATATCATTATGCATTACTCTTATGTCATTACTCGTATTCGTGTTATGAGTTCACGCGATTTATATTAATTTAAAGTTGGGAAATTTTATTCAGAAACATGTTTATTTTATCTTGATCACTTTCAAACTTTGCTTGAATGTTCTAAAATATTAAATTAATAATCTATGATAATAATCACCCGTGAATATTGCCACGAATAAAGCATCAGTTTGAAGTCGTGCCGAAGGAAGGACCGAAAACTCCCGTGCGGTACTGACCATAGGCGTAGCCAGAATTTCAGAAGTAGATGATCGAATGGGGCTGGGCCGATGGGGCTATGACCCCGAACATCCTCTGACTATTTCACCGCTACTGACTGAGCTACCCGGACCTCTCACACCATTTTATGCAGATCATTTTATCCATATGAATCTATCCTAAGCTTTTCCATAACGACTAAGTGTATGTCAAAAGGGCATTTTCACCGTCCTTTCAAATCGGTCTGCAGTCTATAAGCTGATGAAAGGCCGTGAAGAAGATGCAAAGTCGAAGACATCGTTTAAGACTTCCGTCCATTCAAAATGCGAGTTCATAAATCCCCTAATCTCTTTATGCAGAGCGGCCGCATCAAAGTAACTCCAGAAAATCTGAAAAGGAACGACCACAAGCAAGTTACGTTCGATCGCGAAAGAGCGACGGACAAAGTTGGGATGGAGGCTGAGCACAGTTGGCTTCTCAAGTAAGACCAAAATCCTTGAATCTTGATGTCACTGACTTCTGAGAAGAAAAGATGAAACGATGCAGCGAGAGAACGTGCACTTTTCGTGGTTCCACTAACAGAGTGTGACTTTGGATCTTGGTTTTTGTACAAGTAATTTACTTGACGGCAAGGTTTTGCTCTTGTTGATGGGGATTAGATAACAACGGTCGTGACAGTATAGCGTTAATTTATAACTAAGAGACTGCGGAAGGTAATGTGGTGCGATGCCATCTGTTTTCAGAACTTTGAATTTTGTCTAAACATGTCGGGTTTTTGCACCTTAACGGATTGCTTATAACTTGAATTTTAATTAATTAATTAATTTATTTATTTATTTATTCACATACACTCAAACAAACAAATAAGACAATAAAAAACAAGACAGACACAATAGAGAAGGTAATTACAACTCTTTGGGATAGCAGTAGTCAGGTTGTTTAGAAACTGGGTAATACTCACAAACGGGCAAGAATACCAAACTATGTTATTGGTTTTAAATTATAATTTTGGCATTCAGTAGTCACTAACTTAAGCCTCCATATTTTAGTATTCCAATCTTGGCTTATTACCAGCCGCTGACTTAGGTTACTTTCATTTAAAAGCAGCAATATAGTTTTTAAAAGTTATACTCACTGAATGAAATAATTATAAGAATATTCAATATAGAGGAGTAATTTTGATAATTTTAAATTACTTTTTAAATTATATTTTATAAACATTACCATACAAAAACAGATATATTTGGATAATATTTTTGTTCAATTTTCCATTCATTCTACTAGTACACAAAAGTTTACTAGCCACATTTAAAAAAAATCTGATGTGGGCAACACATGACTTTCCTTATGTAATGCAATGAATTTACTATTTTTACAATAAAAAAATAGGTTTTTTTTATAATAGTTATTTATATTATTTCCAAGAAATTGAATTTTCGTCAATTAGTCGTCATTTTCACTGATTTAGTGTCATTTTTATCCATTTGGCGAGATTTTCGTCAATTTGGCAACATTTTAAAAGTCGCCCAATTGGCGGCATTCCGCCAAATTCGGCGCCAAAATCTCGCTAAGCGTTATGGACAGAGAAATAAGTTATTCTCATAGCAGATAAATAACTATTGGCGTTCAAATACAAAAGTATTACTCAAAGTATCTTTTCTCATGAATGGAACGAGCTAGATCCACGAGAATGACGTCACTCAATTTATGGCATGATATTACATATGAAAAGTGAACATGTTTCTTAACAGTTAATATATTTTTTTTTCATTTAAAAAAGTGAAGTGCAATATCTCGAGAATGGTTCATGCTAATCTCAAAAGTTTATGTCAATCGTTTTCTAAGGAAAAAATTACATTAGAAATGGCTATTTGCGTAACTTTATTAAAGGTTTTGATTTTTTGATGATTTTTTCAAAATTTCACTCGACAATTTAGGGAGGTTCTGAACATTCGATTACGTTTAAAATCAATAGGCTTCCAGTATTCACGGATTGTGATTTTTGTACCAAATTTCATTCGAATCGCTCTATTCGTTCGTAAGATATCGTCTCCACAGACTCACTGACACACACACACACACACACTTTCACACACACATAGTTTCACACACACACACACATACACACTTTCACACACACACACAGGCATCACCCCAAAAATGTTTGATTCGTGATCAGGGATGCTTGAAACGTGATCTCCCGTCGAAAACTCGAATTCGAATTTTCGACTCCGTCACAATAGTTTCCTTATACATTATGTATATAAGGAAAGTAATTATTAACCCGTTGGCTAGTGGATACTATATAAATTAATTTATAGTATTTACTAGCCTAGTTATACTGTATAAAAATTATAACAATGAATAATTATTACGAGAAATTCAAATTTTTAGAAGCAACCCCAAAAATTTTTGGTGCAAAATTCCAAAATTTGCTTTGGTATAATTATGAATTGAGTGAGTGAGATGATTAATATGACGTTCATCCAAATAAACTTTATATCGTGGCATTCACTCGAGATTTATAAATATGAACAAGATGCACTAAAAATATAAATTTCTCGAAATGACAATAAACCGTGATACTTTATTGTAACATCAACAGTCAGCATTACAATATTTTGAAACAAAACTTAATCATTTAGAACGGGTGCTACATAACTGCGTAAATTTGAAACGTAGTCACAGCCCCAGGCTAGAATACCATATAAAATGTAAGACTTTACGAATGAGTTGTATAAAATTTTAAGAAATGCAAAAGGTACAATGGACTTTAAATGATTGTACAACGTACTTTAAATGACTGTACTTTAAATAATTGTTGAATAGGATTCGCGTATAATGTTGAATAGCATCCGCGTATATGTATAAGGAAAGTATTGTGACGGGGTCGAAAATTCGAATTCGAGTTTTTGACGGGAGAGCACACTTTAAGCAACCCTGAACACGAATCAGACGTTTTTGAGGTGATGTCTCTTGTGTGTGTGTGTGTGTGTGTGTGTGTCAGTGAGTCTGTGGAGAAGATAACTGACGAACGAATGGACCAATTCGAACGCAATTTGGTACAAAAATTACAATACGTGAATACTGGAAGCCTATTGTTTTTAAACGCAATCGAATGTTTAGAACCCCCCCCCCCCTAAATTTTCGAATGAAATTTTGAAAAAATCATCAAAAAATTAAAACCTTTAATAAAGTTACGCAAATAGACATTTCTTATATAAATTTTCCTTAGAAAACGATTGACATAAACTTTAGAACGCTAGCATGAACTATTCTCGAGATATTGCAGATTTTTCATATAAATTTATAAAAAAAATTCCATAAATTAAAAAAAATATTAACTGTTGAGAAACATGTTCACTTTTCATGTAACATCATGCGATAAATTTGGTGACGTTATTCTCGTAGATCTAGCTTGTTCCATTCATGAGAAAAGATACTTTGGGTAATACCTTTGTATTTGATTGCCAATAGTCATTTATCTGCTATAAGAATGACTTATTTCTCCGACCATAACGTTTGGCGAGATTTCGGCGACGAATTTGGCGGAATGTCGCCAATTTGGTGACTTTTCTAAATGTTGCCAAATTAAAAAAAATCTCGCCAAATGTATAAAAATGACACTAAATCAATGAAAATGACGACTAATTGACGAAAATTCAATATCTTGGAAAAAATATAAGTATCTACTATAAGAATAACCTATTTTTTACTGTAAAATTAGTAAATTATTTGCATTATATAAGGAAAATCATATAGTGCCCGCATCAGTTTTTTTTATTTATTCTTGAATACGTTGCTCAAAGTCTCCTTAATTACATTTAGGTATTTAAAAGTGATCACTTTTTAATTACGGGACAGGGGCATTATGGGACAGGGCATTTTACTTCTATTTTATGTTTTTACTAGATCCTTAAACCTTAAAAACACAACAAGACCGAAATCATGAATTATTCTAAATGGTCCTAAAGTTAAGACCAAATCTGAAATAACTTTTTAATTACGGGACAGGGGCATTATGGGACAGGGCATTTTACTTCCATTTTATGTTTTTACTAGATCCTTAAACCTTAAAAACACAACAAGACCGAAATCATGAATTATTCTAAATGGTCCTAAAGTTAAGACCAAATCTGAAATAACTTTTTAATTACGGGACAGGGGCATTATGGGACAGGGCATTTTACTTCCATTTTATGTTTTTACTAGATCCTTAAACCTTAAAAACACAACAAGACCGAAATCATGAATTATTCTAAATGGTCCTAAAGTTAAGACCAAATCTGAAATAACTTTTTAATTACGGGACAGGGGCATTATGGGACAGGGCATTTTACTTCCATTTTATGTTTTTACTAGATCCTTAAACCTTAAAAACACAACAAGACCGAAATCATGAATTATTCTAAATGGTCCTAAAGTTAAGACCAAATCTGAAATAACTTTTTAATTACGGGACAGGGGCATTATGGGACAGGGCATTTTACTTCCATTTTATGTTTTTACTAGATCCTTAAACCTTAAAAACACAACAAGACCGAAATCATGAATTATTCTAAATGGTCCTAAAGTTAAGACCAAATCTGAAATAACTTTTTAATTACGGGACAGGGGCATTATGGGACAGGGCATTTTACTTCCATTTTATGTTTTTACTAGATCCTTAAACCTTAAAAACACAACAAGACCGAAATCATGAATTATTCTAAATGGTCCTAAAGTTAAGACCAAATCTGAAATAACTTTTTAATTACGGGACAGGGGCATTATGGGACAGGGCATTTTACTTCCATTTTATGTTTTTACTAGATCCTTAAACCTTAAAAACACAACAAGACCGAAATCATGAATTATTCTAAATGGTCCTAAAGTTAAGACCAAATCTGAAATAACTTTTTAATTACGGGACAGGGGCATTATGGGACAGGGCATTTTACTTCCATTTTATGTTTTTACTAGATCCTTAAACCTTAAAAACACAACAAGACCGAAATCATGAATTATTCTAAATGGTCCTAAAGTTAAGACCAAATCTGAAATAACTTTTTAATTACGGGACAGGGGCATTATGGGACAGGGCATTTTACTTCCATTTTATGTTTTTACTAGATCCTTAAACCTTAAAAACACAACAAGACCGAAATCATGAATTATTCTAAATGGTCCTAAAGTTAAGACCAAATCTGAAATAACTTTTTAATTACGGGACAGGGGCATTATGGGACAGGGCATTTTACTTCCATTTTATGTTTTTACTAGATCCTTAAACCTTAAAAACACAACAAGACCGAAATCATGAATTATTCTAAATGGTCCTAAAGTTAAGACCAAATCTGAAATAACTTTTTAATTACGGGACAGGGGCATTATGGGACAGGGCATTTTACTTCCATTTTATGTTTTTACTAGATCCTTAAACCTTAAAAACACAACAAGACCGAAATCATGAATTATTCTAAATGGTCCTAAAGTTAAGACCAAATCTGAAATAACTTTTTAATTACGGGACAGGGGCATTATGGGACAGGGCATTTTACTTCCATTTTATGTTTTTACTAGATCCTTAAACCTTAAAAACACAACAAGACCGAAATCATGAATTATTCTAAATGGTCCTAAAGTTAAGACCAAATCTGAAATAACTTTTTAATTACGGGACAGGGGCATTATGGGACAGGGCATTTTACTTCCATTTTATGTTTTTACTAGATCCTTAAACCTTAAAAACACAACAAGACCGAAATCATGAATTATTCTAAATGGTCCTAAAGTTAAGACCAAATCTGAAATAACTTTTTAATTACGGGACAGGGGCATTATGGGACAGGGCATTTTACTTCCATTTTATGTTTTTACTAGATCCTTAAACCTTAAAAACACAACAAGACCGAAATCATGAATTATTCTAAATGGTCCTAAAGTTAAGACCAAATCTGAAATAACTTTTTAATTACGGGACAGGGGCATTATGGGACAGGGCATTTTACTTCCATTTTATGTTTTTACTAGATCCTTAAACCTTAAAAACACAACAAGACCGAAATCATGAATTATTCTAAATGGTCCTAAAGTTAAGACCAAATCTGAAATAACTTTTTAATTACGGGACAGGGGCATTATGGGACAGGGCATTTTACTTCCATTTTATGTTTTTACTAGATCCTTAAACCTTAAAAACACAACAAGACCGAAATCATGAATTATTCTAAATGGTCCTAAAGTTAAGACCAAATCTGAAATAACTTTTTAATTACGGGACAGGGGCATTATGGGACAGGGCATTTTACTTCCATTTTATGTTTTTACTAGATCCTTAAACCTTAAAAACACAACAAGACCGAAATCATGAATTATTCTAAATGGTCCTAAAGTTAAGACCAAATCTGAAATAACTTTTTAATTACGGGACAGGGGCATTATGGGACAGGGCATTTTACTTCCATTTTATGTTTTTACTAGATCCTTAAACCTTAAAAACACAACAAGACCGAAATCATGAATTATTCTAAATGGTCCTAAAGTTAAGACCAAATCTGAAATAACTTTTTAATTACGGGACAGGGGCATTATGGGACAGGGCATTTTACTTCCATTTTATGTTTTTACTAGATCCTTAAACCTTAAAAACACAACAAGACCGAAATCATGAATTATTCTAAATGGTCCTAAAGTTAAGACCAAATCTGAAATAACTTTTTAATTACGGGACAGGGGCATTATGGGACAGGGCATTTTACTTCCATTTTATGTTTTTACTAGATCCTTAAACCTTAAAAACACAACAAGACCGAAATCATGAATTATTCTAAATGGTCCTAAAGTTAAGACCAAATCTGAAATAACTTTTTAATTACGGGACAGGGGCATTATGGGACAGGGCATTTTACTTCCATTTTATGTTTTTACTAGATCCTTAAACCTTAAAAACACAACAAGACCGAAATCATGAATTATTCTAAATGGTCCTAAAGTTAAGACCAAATCTGAAATAACTTTTTAATTACGGGACAGGGGCATTATGGGACAGGGCATTTTACTTCCATTTTATGTTTTTACTAGATCCTTAAACCTTAAAAACACAACAAGACCGAAATCATGAATTATTCTAAATGGTCCTAAAGTTAAGACCAAATCTGAAATAACTTTTTAATTACGGGACAGGGGCATTATGGGACAGGGCATTTTACTTCCATTTTATGTTTTTACTAGATCCTTAAACCTTAAAAACACAACAAGACCGAAATCATGAATTATTCTAAATGGTCCTAAAGTTAAGACCAAATCTGAAATAACTTTTTAATTACGGGACAGGGGCATTATGGGACAGGGCATTTTACTTCCATTTTATGTTTTTACTAGATCCTTAAACCTTAAAAACACAACAAGACCGAAATCATGAATTATTCTAAATGGTCCTAAAGTTAAGACCAAATCTGAAATAACTTTTTAATTACGGGACAGGGGCATTATGGGACAGGGCATTTTACTTCCATTTTATGTTTTTACTAGATCCTTAAACCTTAAAAACACAACAAGACCGAAATCATGAATTATTCTAAATGGTCCTAAAGTTAAGACCAAATCTGAAATAACTTTTTAATTACGGGACAGGGGCATTATGGGACAGGGCATTTTACTTCCATTTTATGTTTTTACTAGATCCTTAAACCTTAAAAACACAACAAGACCGAAATCATGAATTATTCTAAATGGTCCTAAAGTTAAGACCAAATCTGAAATAACTTTTTAATTACGGGACAGGGGCATTATGGGACAGGGCATTTTACTTCCATTTTATGTTTTTACTAGATCCTTAAACCTTAAAAACACAACAAGACCGAAATCATGAATTATTCTAAATGGTCCTAAAGTTAAGACCAAATCTGAAATAACTTTTTAATTACGGGACAGGGGCATTATGGGACAGGGCATTTTACTTCCATTTTATGTTTTTACTAGATCCTTAAACCTTAAAAACACAACAAGACCGAAATCATGAATTATTCTAAATGGTCCTAAAGTTAAGACCAAATCTGAAATAACTTTTTAATTACGGGACAGGGGCATTATGGGACAGGGCATTTTACTTCCATTTTATGTTTTTACTAGATCCTTAAACCTTAAAAACACAACAAGACCGAAATCATGAATTATTCTAAATGGTCCTAAAGTTAAGACCAAATCTGAAATAACTTTTTAATTACGGGACAGGGGCATTATGGGACAGGGCATTTTACTTCCATTTTATGTTTTTACTAGATCCTTAAACCTTAAAAACACAACAAGACCGAAATCATGAATTATTCTAAATGGTCCTAAAGTTAAGACCAAATCTGAAATAACTTTTTAATTACGGGACAGGGGCATTATGGGACAGGGCATTTTACTTCCATTTTATGTTTTTACTAGATCCTTAAACCTTAAAAACACAACAAGACCGAAATCATGAATTATTCTAAATGGTCCTAAAGTTAAGACCAAATCTGAAATAACTTTTTAATTACGGGACAGGGGCATTATGGGACAGGGCATTTTACTTCCATTTTATGTTTTTACTAGATCCTTAAACCTTAAAAACACAACAAGACCGAAATCATGAATTATTCTAAATGGTCCTAAAGTTAAGACCAAATCTGAAATAACTTTTTAATTACGGGACAGGGGCATTATGGGACAGGGCATTTTACTTCCATTTTATGTTTTTACTAGATCCTTAAACCTTAAAAACACAACAAGACCGAAATCATGAATTATTCTAAATGGTCCTAAAGTTAAGACCAAATCTGAAATAACTTTTTAATTACGGGACAGGGGCATTATGGGACAGGGCATTTTACTTCCATTTTATGTTTTTACTAGATCCTTAAACCTTAAAAACACAACAAGACCGAAATCATGAATTATTCTAAATGGTCCTAAAGTTAAGACCAAATCTGAAATAACTTTTTAATTACGGGACAGGGGCATTATGGGACAGGGCATTTTACTTCCATTTTATGTTTTTACTAGATCCTTAAACCTTAAAAACACAACAAGACCGAAATCATGAATTATTCTAAATGGTCCTAAAGTTAAGACCAAATCTGAAATAACTTTTTAATTACGGGACAGGGGCATTATGGGACAGGGCATTTTACTTCCATTTTATGTTTTTACTAGATCCTTAAACCTTAAAAACACAACAAGACCGAAATCATGAATTATTCTAAATGGTCCTAAAGTTAAGACCAAATCTGAAATAACTTTTTAATTACGGGACAGGGGCATTATGGGACAGGGCATTTTACTTCCATTTTATGTTTTTACTAGATCCTTAAACCTTAAAAACACAACAAGACCGAAATCATGAATTATTCTAAATGGTCCTAAAGTTAAGACCAAATCTGAAATAACTTTTTACGGTTATCGAGGTAAATTTTTCACACTCTTGAATATAAAAGGTGAATATAACTGTGGGATTGCCCCTCAAAATTTTAATTTTATCATCCATTGATATACTAGGACAACAAAACATCCAATTAACATGTTCGCGATTTTCTTTGGCGGGCTTGTGTTACACGGAGCAGTGGTGGAGATAAAAAAAAAAGTTACAGTAAAATACAAATGTTTTATATTAGCGACGTAACATGGCATTAATTTTATGCGATGCTTCTATTTTGTGTGGAAATTTGGTTTGAAATATAAATTTTTAATATGCATGCATTTTCTTTGACGACTTTTTGACATATATCAGTGGACATGCGTATCATACACGAAGTTTGCCGGTAACTAACAATAATTAAACCACAGAATAATCACAATACAAACATTTCATTTTTAAATGCACTTACATAAAACCAGAAAATATTTCTAAGATAAAGTGATGCTAGTAAATATTGACAACGGTTGAAAACGCTTGCGAGAAAATGGATGATTGTTTTTTTCATTTTTATATTATATTTACTTTTGTACCAGTTTGGCTTAGAAAGTTCTAACCTTTTTTCGTACAACAGCTTGACCTCCGAGAAGTGCTTGTGGAGGGCCGTTTTCTTACCATGAGTTAAATAAAAAAAATAACCCCTTTTTACGTTATATATTTGCTTTAAACACATTATTGTGTGTAGAATAGATGATTACAGATTAATAATTGAACTTAATTTGACATCATATTGGCGTGTTCTAATCGCCATTGCATCCGATTGCGTATTAGGAAGATAAACACAAACGAGGAAAAATGACGGATAATCGTTGCATTAGTTCTTTAAGACCTCATAAAAAATAAGGTAATATAAACTTAAAAATTAATCCATGAAATATAACCGAGGAGAGGTAATCAACTTCATTGAATAAATGTGCAAAGTCACATTAGAACTTTTACAAGAATTATATGAAACAAAATACCAACTTTATAAGACCGAAATAAAATGGCGACACGTCCATGGTTAAACGATTAAAAGCATTGAAATCTAAAAGTTTATCTTCACAATTTAGGTCGTAAAAACACAAGATAAAAAGTCAAACACCCTTATCAGAAGGCTTCTGGAAGAGCACCATTATATAGGAAATTTATATAAAGCCGAACATGAATAAAAATTTGCAAATTAGAGTAAGTTAAGAAGAAAACCTGATTCAATAATAACCGAATAAATATACGCATAAAAAAAGCACAGAACAAAAGCACAAAGTAAGTAATTTAAAAAAACTACACAATAAAGAGGGGGGGGGGGAGTATTTGTGCATGATAAAAATAAAATGGCGACACGTCCATGGTTAAACGATTAAAAGCATTGAAATCTAAAAGTTTATCTTCACAATTTAGGTCGTAAAAACACAAGATAAAAAGTCAAACACCCTTATCAGAAGGCTTCTGGAAGAGCACCATTATATAGGAAATTTATATAAAGCCGAACATGAGTAAAAATTTGCAAATTAGAGTAAGTTAAGAAGAAAACCTGATTCAATAATAACCGAATAAATATACGCATAAAAAAAGCACAGAACAAAAGCACAAAGTAAGTAATTTAAAAAAACTACACAATAAAGAGGGGGGGGGGGAGTATTTGTGCATGATAAAAATAAAATGGCGACACGTCCATGGTTAAACGATTAAAAACATTGAAATCTAAAAGTTTATCTTCACAATTTAGGTCGTAAAAACACAAGATAAAAAGTCAAACACCCTTATCAGAAGGCTTCTGGAAGAGCACCATTATATAGGAAATTTATATAAAGCCGAACATGAGTAAAAATTTGCAAATTAGAGTAAGTTAAGAAGAAAACCTGATTCAATAATAACCGAATAAATATACGCATAAAAAAAGCACAGAACAAAAGCACAAAGTAAGTAATTTAAAAAAAACTACACAATAAAGAGGGGGGGGGGAGTATTTGTGCATGATAAAAATAAAATGGCGACACGTCCATGGTTAAACGATTAAAAACATTGAAATCTAAAAGTTTATCTTCACAATTTAGGTCGTAAAAACACAAGATAAAAAGTCAAACACCCTTATCAGAAGGCTTCTGGAAGAGCACCATTATATAGGAAATTTATATAAAGCCGAACATGAATAAAAATTTGCAAATTAGAGTAAGTTAAGAAGAAAACCTGATTCAATAATAACCGAATAAATATACGCATAAAAAAAGCACAGAACAAAAGCACAAAGTAAGTAATTTAAAAAAACTACACAATAAAGAGGGGGGGGGGAGTATTTGTGCATGATAAAAATAAAATGGCGACACGTCCATGGTTAAACGATTAAAAACATTGAAATCTAAAAGTTTATCTTCACAATTTAGGTCGTAAAAACACAAGATAAAAAGTCAAACACCCTTATCAGAAGGCTTCTGGAAGAGCACCATTATATAGGAAATTTATATAAAGCCGAACATGAGTAAAAATTTGCAAATTAGAGTAAGTTAAGAAGAAAACCTGATTCAATAATAACCGAATAAATATACGCATAAAAAAAGCACAGAACAAAAGCACAAAGTAAGTAATTTAAAAAAACTACACAATAAAGAGGGGGGGGGAGTATTTGTGCATGATAAAAATAAAATGGCGACACGTCCATGGTTAAACGATTAAAAACATTGAAATCTAAAAGTTTATCTTCACAATTTAGGTCGTAAAAACACAAGATAAAAAGTCAAACACCCTTATCAGAAGGCTTCTGGAAGAGCACCATTATATAGGAAATTTATATAAAGCCGAACATGAGTAAAAATTTGCAAATTAGAGTAAGTTAAGAAGAAAACCTGATTCAATAATAACCGAATAAATATACGAATAAAAAAAGCACAGAACAAAAGCACAAAGTAAGTAATTTAAAAAAAACTACACAATAAAGAGGGGGGGGGGGAGTATTTGTGCATGATAAAAATAAAATGGCGACACGTCCATGGTTAAACGATTAAAAACATTGAAATCTAAAAGTTTATCTTCACAATTTAGGTCGTAAAAACACAAGATAAAAAGTCAAACACCCTTATCAGAAGGCTTCTGGAAGAGCACCATTATATAGGAAATTTATATAAAGCCGAACATGAGTAAAAATTTGCAAATTAGAGTAAGTTAAGAAGAAAACCTGATTCAATAATAACCGAATAAATATACGAATAAAAAAAGCACAGAACAAAAGCACAAAGTAAGTAATTTAAAAAAAACTACACAATAAAGAGGGGGGGGGGGAGTATTTGTGCATGATAAAAATAAAATGGCGACACGTCCATGGTTAAACGATTAAAAACATTGAAATCTAAAAGTTTATCTTCACAATTTAGGTCGTAAAAACACAAGATAAAAAGTCAAACACCCTTATCAGAAGGCTTCTGGAAGAGCACCATTATATAGGAAATTTATATAAAGCCGAACATGAGTAAAAATTTGCAAATTAGAGTAAGTTAAGAAGAAAACCTGATTCAATAATAACCGAATAAATATACGCATAAAAAAAGCACAGAACAAAAGCACAAAGTAAGTAATTTAAAAAAACTACACAATAAAGAGGGGGGGGGGGAGTATTTGTGCATGATAAAAATAAAATGGCGACACGTCCATGGTTAAACGATTAAAAACATTGAAATCTAAAAGTTTATCTTCACAATTTAGGTCGTAAAAACACAAGATAAAAAGTCAAACACCCTTATCAGAAGGCTTCTGGAAGAGCACCATTATATAGGAAATTTATATAAAGCCGAACATGAGTAAAAATTTGCAAATTAGAGTAAGTTAAGAAGAAAACCTGATTCAATAATAACCGAATAAATATACGCATAAAAAAAGCACAGAACAAAAGCACAAAGTAAGTAATTTAAAAAAAACTACACAATAAAGAGGGGGGGGGGGAGTATTTGTGCATGATAAAAATAAAATGGCGACACGTCCATGGTTAAACGATTAAAAACATTGAAATCTAAAAGTTTATCTTCACAATTTAGGTCGTAAAAACACAAGATAAAAAGTCAAACACCCTTATCAGAAGGCTTCTGGAAGAGCACCATTATATAGGAAATTTATATAAAGCCGAACATGAGTAAAAATTTGCAAATTAGAGTAAGTTAAGAAGAAAACCTGATTCAATAATAACCGAATAAATATACGCATAAAAAAAGCACAGAACAAAAGCACAAAGTAAGTAATTTAAAAAAAACTACACAATAAAGAGGGGGGGGGGAGTATTTGTGCATGATAAAAATAAAATGGCGACACGTCCATGGTTAAACGATTAAAAACATTGAAATCTAAAAGTTTATCTTCACAATTTAGGTCGTAAAAACACAAGATAAAAAGTCAAACACCCTTATCAGAAGGCTTCTGGAAGAGCACCATTATATAGGAAATTTATATAAAGCCGAACATGAGTAAAAATTTGCAAATTAGAGTAAGTTAAGAAGAAAACCTGATTCAATAATAACCGAATAAATATACGCATAAAAAAAGCACAGAACAAAAGCACAAAGTAAGTAATTTAAAAAAACTACACAATAAAGAGGGGGGGGGGGGAGTATTTGTGCATGATAAAAATAAAATGGCGACACGTCCATGGTTAAACGATTAAAAACATTGAAATCTAAAAGTTTATCTTCACAATTTAGGTCGTAAAAACACAAGATAAAAAGTCAAACACCCTTATCAGAAGGCTTCTGGAAGAGCACCATTATATAGGAAATTTATATAAAGCCGAACATGAGTAAAAATTTGCAAATTAGAGTAAGTTAAGAAGAAAACCTGATTCAATAATAACCGAATAAATATACGCATAAAAAAAGCACAGAACAAAAGCACAAAGTAAGTAATTTAAAAAAAACTACACAATAAAGAGGGGGGGGGGAGTATTTGTGCATGATAAAAATAAAATGGCGACACGTCCATGGTTAAACGATTAAAAACATTGAAATCTAAAAGTTTATCTTCACAATTTAGGTCGTAAAAACACAAGATAAAAAGTCAAACACCCTTATCAGAAGGCTTCTGGAAGAGCACCATTATATAGGAAATTTATATAAAGCCGAACATGAGTAAAAATTTGCAAATTAGAGTAAGTTAAGAAGAAAACCTGATTCAATAATAACCGAATAAATATACGCATAAAAAAAGCACAGAACAAAAGCACAAAGTAAGTAATTTAAAAAAACTACACAATAAAGAGGGGGGGGGGGGAGTATTTGTGCATGATAAAAATAAAATGGCGACACGTCCATGGTTAAACGATTAAAAACATTGAAATCTAAAAGTTTATCTTCACAATTTAGGTCGTAAAAACACAAGATAAAAAGTCAAACACCCTTATCAGAAGGCTTCTGGAAGAGCACCATTATATAGGAAATTTATATAAAGCCGAACATGAGTAAAAATTTGCAAATTAGAGTAAGTTAAGAAGAAAACCTGATTCAATAATAACCGAATAAATATACGCATAAAAAAAGCACAGAACAAAAGCACAAAGTAAGTAATTTAAAAAAACTACACAATAAAGAGGGGGGGGGGGAGTATTTGTGCATGATAAAAATAAAATGGCGACACGTCCATGGTTAAACGATTAAAAACATTGAAATCTAAAAGTTTATCTTCACAATTTAGGTCGTAAAAACACAAGATAAAAAGTCAAACACCCTTATCAGAAGGCTTCTGGAAGAGCACCATTATATAGGAAATTTATATAAAGCCGAACATGAGTAAAAATTTGCAAATTAGAGTAAGTTAAGAAGAAAACCTGATTCAATAATAACCGAATAAATATACGCATAAAAAAAGCACAGAACAAAAGCACAAAGTAAGTAATTTAAAAAAACTACACAATAAAGAGGGGGGGGGAGTATTTGTGCATGATAAAAATAAAATGGCGACACGTCCATGGTTAAACGATTAAAAACATTGAAATCTAAAAGTTTATCTTCACAATTTAGGTCGTAAAAACACAAGATAAAGAGTCAAACACCCTTATCAGAAGGCTTCTGGAAGAGCACTATTATATAGGAAATTTATATAAAGCCGAACATGAATAAAAATTTGCAAATTAGAGTAAGTTAAGAAGAAAACCTGATTCAATAATAACCGAATAAATATACGCATAAAAAAAGCACAGAATAAAAGCACAAAGTAAGTAATTAAAAAAAAACTACGCAATAAAGAGGGGGGGGGGGGAGTATTTGTGCATGATTAGGTACGTGGACAGTGGTTTGATTGATCCTTATGGAATCAAGTATAAAATGCGAAGCAAAATTAATATTTTGATACTTGATTCCATTAGGGTTAAACCACGTCTATGAGCCTAACCATTTAAATCCCCTGCCCCATTTTCTGTATATTTTTATTTTGAATTATTAATTTTTCGTTTTTTTCCCTGCTCTATGTTTGTGATATACACACGTATTGAATTCTTCTTGGATATGTTTTTGCCTCTTGACTAACTACAATGGGCAAATTTTAGTTCGTATTTGGCTTTGTATAAATTTCCTGTGTAATGGTGCTCTTCCTCGCCTTTCTGTTGAAGGGCGTTTGGTGCGCGAATGCGTTAAATCTTGTTTTTATGGGCTAAATTATGAAAATAATATTTTTATATTTCAATGTTTTTAATCTCTTCGTAAGATATTAATGAAATATCAATGGAAATTTCAAGTCAATGGAGTCTCCCCCTTCCATCTATAAACTACCAATTCTGTTTTGAGAATATTTTTTACAAAAAATAATCCTATGAAACTCTTTAAATTCGAAGAATTCGAATTCTAATCATAAGAGTTACTAAACATTCTATCTATAGATGTAACTGTTCTTGAGTTATCATGTCTGCATTAACCATTCCCTAATTTCATTATAGTGAACATATTTAAATATTTTAGGACTTTTTACTTTCACTATAATACATGGTAATCTATAGGGAAAGTAATGGAATCGTGTCGAAATTTTTGACGGATCTACACGTTTCGAGCACTTTAGATTTGAAAATTGAGTGCTGCTATCTGTGCCCGTTACATTTACATAGCGTTATTTGGGGCACAGACAACGCTTGTAATTCATCCCAGTAATATAATAAAACCTAAAAATTAATCCACGAAGATAACTGAAGATAAGTAATCACCTCAATGAATTAATAAGTCGGATTAGAATTTTCCCGAGAATTATATATGAAACAAAACGACTTTTCCGCATCCTTATAAGAGATTAATGGAACATTTATGTAAATTAAAATTATCCACACACATAAGAAAGTGTATTACAGAAATACAAGAAAATAAAAGTAAAGGAAAAGATTAAGCGAGTAAATAAATTAATTCCTTGGATCTCAGATAGTGCCTTATCCATCTTCGGGAACCAGAACAGATCAAGTACTGCGTTTATAAGACAACTTACAGGAAAGAGTTAAGAAGCCAATTTTTTTATGAAGAAATTAATGTTTATTACCATAATGGAGAGGGAAACGAAAGTTTCGTTTTGGATGTGAGATATCTTTAGACGCATCTTGCTTAACTCCAATACTGAATAAACTCTCTGGCTCGTAGCATCAATGATTATTCATGGCGGACATTAATTATTTCGCGGCGGACATTTCTGAGAATTTGAGTGGGTTTTCGGAAATCTCGCGAATGTCGAATACATTCGCGGATTTATTTTTTTTTATTGCTTAATATTTATTATATATTTCTTATTTTTGTATCGCGGCGCAAATTTCTGCGATATTTTTCTCACACTTTAGATTATTTTACTGTCCCTGGAAATGATTAAGGGAATGTATAGGGAAAGTATTGGAATCGTGCCGAAAATCGCAAATCGAGTTTTCGACGGATCTGTATGTTTTGGGACCTCTAGAACACGAAGAAACTATTTTTAGCGTGACGTCAGCGTGTCGAAAACCCAGACCATCCGTCTCGTCCGAAGACTTAGAGAATCGAATTGAATGGTCGGTGACGTCAGCGTGTGTATCTGTCTGTCTGTGTATATGTCTGTGTATGTGTCGGTGTGTGTGTCTGTCTGTCTGTGCAGATTTTGTATCCCCTCTAACTGAAAAACTAATGGACCGAATTTCATAAAATTTGGCTGGTAAGTCTTTTGTGGGTGACCTTGGTGTTGATTAGATTTTGGTACGATTCGCGATAAAAGAACCTGCATTTTTTTTGTTAAATGGACCGCAAAAATTGTCTGTATCTACTTTAGCTGAAAAACTAATGCACCAAATTTCACAAAATTTGGTAGATAAATACCTTGTAGGTGAGTCTGGTGTTGATTAGATTTTAGTACGATTCGGGAAAAAAAAAACCTGCTTTTGTTTGTAAATGGCCAGCAAAAATCGTTAAATCTAAAAATAAAAGACTACGTACCTATGCTTAAATATATCAATTAAATGCTTATTTTATACGTAATTTTTAACGATGAAAAGAACCTGACCAATTTTATTAATCTAGGACTAGCCGTTGAGATATTTTAGTTTTTTCGTACTTTCGCTACGTCACCTTTGAAAATAAGTCCAGTTACCAAATGGAAACGAAAATTGAATTAAAAGTGCAAATTCAGTGTAATTTTAAAATAATTATGGCTGTCATTTTGTGCAATTAAACTCAATTCAATGAATTATCGAAGAAATAAAGAGAACGTGAATATGAGTCTGCAGGGAAAGTCATGTGCTGCTCACATCAGATTATTTTATTTTTAGAAATTTCGAAAATATCAATTATATTTTGTCTTTGGATTTTTTAGACGACGAAGAAGATTTATTTGCTTTTTCATTTATATAAAGTGAACATTTATAAACCATAAATTCTGATAATGTTATCAATACAGTTACATGAAATCAAGATTTTCATTTAAGTGAACGGTGCTTTGATACATCCTATTGTTGCGAATGCGCAATGCTCCGTTTGGCGCCTCCTCTTCTGTCTGTCTCGGCGGCCAGGTGAAGAAAACTACTGTGCATGACTCGAGCCTGGGATTACCAAAATTTCCCTGTGAGAAGAAGCGTTGCCAGATATGGCGATTTATCTCCAATTTCGCGACATTTGGCGACTTCCGGAATGTTCCAGAAACTTCTCGGTAGAACTATTATTCTTTGAGATATAGAGATTTCCAGAAGTTGCTACGAAGAAACTATAAAAAGGACTCTCTATAAAACTCTCTAAAAACTATAAAAGCCCCTCCGTTGCAGGGGAGTTGACGAATGGACTTGACACAGGCTACATTGGATTATGATTTTTGGCGATGTTTTGAGAATATTAGCTGCAGTTTTGTGAAATTACTTTTGTTAACGTTTTGAGAAATTACTTTCCTTATATACAATAATGTATAAGGAAAGTATTGTGACGGGGTCGAAAATTCGAATTCGAGTTTTCGACGGGAGAGCACGTTTCAAGTATCCCTGATCACGAATTGAACATTTTTGAGGTGATGTCTGTGTGTGTGTGTGTCAGTGAGTCTGTGGAGACGGTAACTGACGAACGAATGGACCGATTCGAACGAAATTTGGTACACAAATTACAATCCGTGAATACTGGAAGCCTATTGTTTTTATACACAAATGAATGTTTAGAACCACCCTAAATTTTCGCGTAAAATTTTGAAAAAATCATCAAAAAATCAAAACGTCTAATTAAGTTACGAAAATAGACATTTCTTATGTAATTTTTCATTAGAAAACGATTAACATAAATTTTAGAATGCTAGCATGAACCGTTCTCGAGATATTGCACATTTTTAAAAAAAAATTATCAAAAAATTATATGAAATAAAAAAAAATATTTCCTATTGAGAAACATGTTCACTTTTCATATGTAATATCATGCGGTAAATTTAGTTACATCATTCTTGTGGATCTAGCTCGTTCCATTCATGAAAAAAGATACTTCGAGGAATACTTTTGTATTTGAACTCCAATAATCACTTATCTGCTATAAGAATAAATTATTTCTGCATCCATAACGCTTGGCGAGATTTTGGCGACGAATTTGGCGGAATATCGCCAACTTGATTAATTTTTTAAATGTTACTAAATCAAAGAAAACCTCGCCAAATGGATAAAACTGACGCTAAATCAATGAAAATAACGACTATTTGACGAAAATTCAGTATCTTGGAAAAGATATAAGTATATACTATAAGAATAACCTATTTTGTTTTTACTGTAAAAGTAGTAAATACATTGCATTATATAAGGAAAGCCATGTGCTGCTCACATCAGATTTGTTTTGGTTGTCTTTGATTTTAAAGTTCATACTTTTACTTATTTTACTGTTTTCAGAAGTGGTAAAAACGTAAAGATTGGTATGTTGATCAGTAAATTTTAATTATTCAGAATAAGTATGTTAAATGACTACAGTATACCCGTATCCTCAACTTTTTGTGAAAATTGAAGCTGTAGCAAAATTTGTCTTATAAAAGTAGTTATGTAGTGACTACATTTTAAAAGTAGTTTGTAGTCACTACTTTTTAAAAAAAGTAGTTGTAGTTAACTACATTTGTCATAAAGTAGTTATAGTTATAGATAACTACAATAATAAAGTAGTTTTTCCAACCACTGATTGTACATACGCCGATTTTCTTCTTCAGTGCAGTATTTGTTGTCCTGTGACACGTTTTTAAATTTAGAAAAGGATTGTTCGGCATCGACACTATTTGTGGGTACTGACAGACAACGGATGATGACTTTAAGTAGCTATGGAAATGTTTATTTTTCTGAATTTCTAAAATCTATCAATCCTTTACTAACACGAAATTATTTTGTATAAACACTCATATGAACCAAAGGCCAAACAATTTTTCGTCGTCTAAAAGGTCCAAGAACTTAACAAATGTGATATTTGCGAAATTTCTTAAAAAAACTCAAAAATACGCGAAAAAATTGCGTAAATTCGCGCCACAAGACAAAAATTATAATAGAAATGATATTAGACAATAATAATAAAAGAAATCTTAAATTCACGAATACATTTGAAATTGATAATTTCAGAAACCCCCCTGAAATTCGTTAAAAAAAAAATCGCAGAAATTCCTGCCGCGAAATAATTAATTATATTTCATAGAACTAAAGAAAATTTTTAAAGAACTACACAAGGATCTGATAAAAAAAATGTCGAATAAGAACTAATGCATTTAAACTTTCTTTCTGAAAAAAACCGCATAAGAAGCATGTTAATTAATCATGCGATTTTATGACAACCCCTGAAAAGTTCCATGATATTTCAAGAACTTCTATTCATCTCGAGTACATTCGATTATAAAGAAAGCCATCACAGCTTCAATCAAGAACGGCAGCGGTTTTATTACACGATAAAAGGGCGGCATATTTGTTAACAATCACTCATCTTTTCATTACTGCAACGCGCCAATCTTCTGTTCATGTCTTGCTGCACACGCCAACAGAACAAGAGGTACGATAACCAGTAATGAAGTGAACAATAAAGTGCATATCAGATGAACTTCCCAAGAATGCGAGCTCTTTGGTTTTAGTCGGACGGCGAAGATATCACATTGTGTAAAGCTGTTAAACAAGCCGATGGCATTAAAATTCCTCAACGTCCGATAATGTTGTTTAAACAAACGGCGCAATTGAAATCTCTCTTCCGGCTGTGTGCTTAAGAATTTGGAATGTAGATTATACATGGATAAGGTCGTAATTAAATGATGGCCGGTCAGTAGTACGAAGTTTTGCAACGGCATTCGCAAAATCTGGTGGGGTGTTTGTCCGAACTACGACGAATTGCTTTAGCATATTTTCAAGGTAATTGTCGCGACGCTTAAAACTGTCACGTGACTGTTGAAGGCTGTCTGATGCCGATATTATTATACATGGTGTTTAAAAACCACTGCATTGAATAACGGGTCATAGACTTGTGGTTCCAATTTAAAGAATGCTTCAAATAAAAATATACATTCAGAGAAAGATATTTTTACTTTCCTTATATACATAATGTATAAGGAAAGCATGGTGACGGGGTCGAAAATTCGAATTCGAGTTTTCGATGGGAGAGCACGTTTCAAGCATTCCCTAATCACGAATCAAACATTTTTGATGTGATGTCTGTGTGTGTGTCAGTGAGTCTGTAGAGACGATAACTGACGAACGAATGGCCCGATTCGATCGAAATTTGGTACAAAAATTACAATCTGTAAACACTGGAAGCCTATTGTTTTTATACACAATCGAATGTTCAGAACCCCCCTTAAATTTTCGAATGAAATTTTGAAAAAATCATCTAGAAATCATAACCGCTAATAAAGTTATGCAAATAGACATTTCATATGTAATTTTTCATTAGAAAACGATTGACATAAATTTTAGAACGCTAACATAAACCGTTCTCGAGATATTGCACATTTTTCAAAAAAATTATCAAAAAGTCATAAAATAAAAAAAATATTTCCTATTGAGAAACATGTTCACTTTTCATATGTAATTTTATGTACCATGTAATACATTGGGTAACATCATTCTCGTGGATCTAGCTCGTTCCGTTCATGAAAAAATATACTTTGAGTAATACTTTTGTATTTGAATGCCAATAGTGATTTATCTGCTGTAAGAATAACTTATTTCTCCGTCCATAACGCTTGGCGAGATTTTGGCGACGAATTTGGTGGATTGCCGCCAACTTGGCGACTTTTTTAATGTTGCTAAATTCACGAAAAACTCGCCAAATGGATAAAAATGACGCTAAATCAATGACGACTCATTGATGATGACGACATGGAAAATGACGACTCATTGACGAAAATTCAATATCTTGGAAAGAATATAAATAACTACGATAAAAATAATCTATTTTTTTTTACTGTAAAAGTAGTAAATTCTTTGCATTATATAAGGAAAGTCATTTGCTGCCCACATCAGATTTTTAGTTATGTCACATGTTTTAGTAAAAAAAGTGCTAAATGTAACTTTTTATACGGGCCTTCTACAAAGTTACAATTAGCAATTGTTCCTTATTTATTCGAAGATCTTTTGAGGAGAGGGGGAGGGAATGGCTATTCAGGAGTGACGTCCGCAACGTAGAATACATCTTGTCATGAGGGTGCTTGCAAATGAAACAGCGATTTGCATAAAAATTTCATTTATTTCTAAAAACTGGCAACGTAGATTAGTCTATGACAGGAGAAATAAGTTACAAAGGGCACACACTTAACATCTAGGTATCTTACAAATATTACATCTAAACACAAGACGATAATGTTGCTGGTGTAGTCAAGTCTGTATCAAATCCACATAGAAATGTCTCTTCATGAATTCTAGGAATGTTTTGTTTTCGTCTTTGGTCATTTCGCAATTGAAGTCACCATTAATTATCATTGGTATTGCAGAATAGCCACTTATTTCTACACATTCGTTCGGCTTTTCTTTGTTCAATGTTTTGCCGTCTTTCTTCCTGCACCCGAATCTTACAGGATTTTGAATATTTTCTACGTAAATGTTTCGATAGTTTGATATAAAGGCCAAATTTTTATCCCTATTTCCAAAATTTCACTATATTATAGTTACCCTTTTACAACTTTTGAACGTTTACTTTGTAGATTAGTCAGTAACAAATCGTTTAAGTGATCATGCATCTCCTAAGCCAAATGCAACTTACACATTACTACTTGACCTATATTGCTAACTGCCGGTATCGAATCTGACCGTTATTATTTATTAAAGTTGGTTAAGACATTAGCTAATTCATTCAACCTATATACATTACTACTATAGTCATATTGCCAAATGCATGTATCAGATCTCACTGCAGTTACTTGTTGAAGTTGACTACGACCCATTCACGGCATTAGTGAAAAGCAACCTATACATTACTGCTCAAGTTAAATCGCTATCTGTAGGTATCGAACTCACAGCTGTTACTTGTTAAAGTTAGCTAAGATCCAATCAAGGCATTAGTCAAATTCAACTTATATATTACTATTTAAGCCATATTGCCAATTACAGGCATGAAATCTCACTGCAGTTACCAGTTCAAGTTGATTACGGCTTATTCACCGCATTAGCCAAATGTAACCTGTACATTACTACTCGAGTTATATTGTCAAATGTAGATATCAAATATTACCGTGGTTATCCGTTTCAGTTGTCTAAGATCCGATGAATTCATGAACTAAATTCAACGCATTTTCCACTAGAGCCATATCGCCCACTACAGGAATATTTTTTCTTAGATTCCGGTGGCAACATGAAATAAAATTTCAAAAAATGTTGATCGTAAAATCTAGCAATAATGTTGTTGTAAATGTGTGTCTCGCAAAGCAATACACCGTGAAATAGTAAGATGCTTAAGAGAAAAAGACCCATTAGAAGTAGTAAAACAGGAACATATTAATGTCACGCTTCAATTACCCAGTTGTAGAAATTGTCAACATATGTGGTCTAATCCAAGAACTCGAAACTTTCACGATTACATACATATAGGAAGAAAGAGTTGAATATAATAATTGAAAATATGCAACTGCCATAAAGATATACTCAGCTCAGCTAGTTATGTGCATTTTCATGGTATATGCATCACCAATAATAACGAACATGTTAAATGTAAGAACTAAGTAGGCGAATCCTAAAATTTTAATTGTTATTTAAACTCCTGCAAAAAATACACATGAGTAAAAAAAAACTGTTTTTGCAAATAGCATTAACACTAGAAGGACGGAAGCGGTCATTTTGACCGCATAACTACTTTGAGAAACAATTCCTCCAAAACGGCTTATCCCAGCCCATTGAAATTTTATGACTTTTCTTATTTTCTTCTATGTTTTCAATAACTTTAAGAAAATAAGAAAAGTCATAAAATTTTAATGTGCTGGGATTAGTCGTTTTGTAAGAATCGTTTCTTAAAGTAGTTATGCGGTCAAAATGACCGTTTCCGTCGTTCTAGAGTTAAATGTGTAAATTAAAGCTGAAGGAACCCGCATCTTCTTGACGTGAAAGTACGGTAGTCAAACCAGCAAAAGAAAAATCAATCATCTTATTACATATAACAGTTGGTTCTGCCTTTGCTGAAGTACGTGCTTGCTCTGTTGTTCATTTCCTAAAAAATTATGATCGCTTTTGTTTTCTCCTCATACTGGTTAACAAAATTGTGACGCTCAATGGTCGGGGTATCATGCTGAAAGCGAAGCGTTACGAAACATGTGAACACTTTGGACGCTTATATCTCGAGCCCAACAGATACAAATGTAAACAATTGTTATTAGTTTGTCGCAAATATGGTCCTATTGATGCCTATATAAAAACTATTTCAATATTTTAATATGTTGAACTTTTTTTTTTCAAAAAACTAAAACGCTTTTGCCCCACTTTGCTTACTTTCCACTCAAAATAAAACTATAAAAGATAGATATAAGCAGTAAGAAATACATATATTCTATTGGAAATCCAGTTTCTAGATTCATAATTTGTTTTTTCAAAGCTTTTATAATGTTCAAACAATAATCTTGTCACGCTGAAGAAGATTGGAAATTTTGAATTTTAAAAATTGTAAAAGTTTATATTTTGAAAACTAAAAGAGAAAAAAAAAGTGATTTGTAGCTTTTTGAAAGTCCTAAATATTTTAATATTTTGAATTTTTTTTATAAATAGAGTTTTATTTTCCATGGGTAGTAAACGAGTAATTTGAAAGCACTACAATAATTGGAACTTTACTGGAGTTTTATATTATTAGTTGTTACTCAAGCAAAAACCATTTCGTCTACATTGAACCCGCCATTTTTTTATTTTTTGAAATGATTTATTAAAAGTCAAACAGTAAGCAGACGATATTTTTTCTTTACATTTATTTAGTTTATACTCTACATTGCATAACTTCGGAAACCTATATTTTCATATACGGAGCATTAAGAAACCAACCAAGCAACCAACGCACAAAAATTCTAAATAAGTTTTTGGGGAAGTAGTGGCAACGGAAACACCTCACTAGTTGTGTGAGGGGGGGGGGGGGCTCTTCTTGACAGGTAACTGCGTCACTTTGACAGAACACGGAAGCCACAGAAACAAAAGAAAGGATGGTACAAGAACGCGACAGAAATAACGACGAGTCTGACCTAGCCCTCGACATAAATCGAGCCACACGCACTGGCAGTCTGACCTAATACGTTTATTGGAAAAGGAGGGGATCTTTAGTCTTATAGTCTAGAAAGAATATGAATCACTCATTTTGACAATTACTGTTACTGGGGCTCATAAATATGGGGATGAGAAAATGCAGTTCAAATGGGGAGAAGCTAATTTTTTGGGGGATAATATTGTCTTGAAATATTGGATTTTGGTGACAGGTATTTATCATATTTATTGAAAAAGTATATTAACTGCTAAGAAATATTCAATACAGCAAATACATCATGAGCACTTTGGCGTTACCAAGAAGTAGTACAAAACTGTCCCAAACCAGCGAATCTATCTCCTTTTTTTTATGTGAAACATTTTTGTTGGCATGTAAGAAATTTTCTGAGTCTAGTTGGGGAAACAAATCGTAAGGTGTGGCCCCCAGTCTGGGTCATGGGGATTTTCTGGGTGTAACTTCCAACGTTTGTAACAAAAATGCAACACAAAATGGAAAGCGCATGCGCACTGCCGTTCCCGTCAACGGGCAGGTTAGTATCATTTGGATTAGTTTCATCCCTTGTATTTCCAACAGATGGCAAAACGTGCAGTTCCGTTATTTTACTGTATTAGTAATATAAACTATAATATTACTAATATAAACCCATACAAGACGGGCTTAGAATCTCAACCTGAGATAATTAAATATTAATTAATACAATTTTGCATTGCCAATATAGGCAAAGATTTAAGGGGTCGAGCTGACTTCCAACTTCTTTATATGAGTACTTACTGATAGATAGGCTACAAAGACGGCCGAGGATTGAATTCCAGTGAAATTGAAGCACTGAAAACATTAAAAACAGCATTTGCAATTTGACAAATATGTGAACCGAATTTCACCTGTATCAATAATTCGATATTTAATTCTAGACAAGTCTACAATGTTACTTAGTACACCGAACGCAACTTTCAATGTAAAAAAAAAAAAAAAAACTTTGCCGTCATAGGTTATTCCGGCAGTTAAAATATTACAAAATCTAACCATGGAGTTAGAGGTATCTCTCCTTCTCCTCCTCTATGATTCTAACCATCGTAATTGTTGCCATGCACAATTGCTTTAATTACTTATCCAGGAGATTAATTAGTTAAGAGCATTTCGCAACTATGATTGTATGAATAGTTAAGATTAAAATGTAATTACTAATGCAGTAAATAATTATGCCTTACTGTTACCTCTTATAAAGTAATTACGAAATATAATTTGCATGATCACAATTGTTAGAACTTTCAGCATGCGAACTGACTGTTCTTAACCGATAACCAATTAACTTGTTTACATTTCAAACAGCGTGCGTTGTAAAATCAGTTAAGACTCAAATTGACAATATAAAAATTAGGTGACGACAATTTTTTCGAGGGCGTTTTACAGCCCTCTTCTTCAGGCCTTCTTAACAACCATTATGGAAGAACTGCCTACTTGAATTTGAGCAGTTCTTCCTATGACCTCGAAACAATTGTTGTCACCTAATTTTCATATGCCTGCTTTCTTAAAGGAAGTCTTAAAAGTTTTATTCTCACAAGCAGCAGTTTCATTTATTGTAATGTTCTTGGCGTTTTTATTTTTTTATCATGACACAATACGAACATTGCCTTTGTGCCATGATAAGAAAACATTATTTAATCATAATTGTCAATTCATTAGATTCTTTAACATGAAAGGGGTTGGCGAGCATCAATTACTATCCATCGCCACGTATTATAGGAAAAGTAAAATTTTGACAAATTTTCACTAATATTGAGTGGAGATTTCAACGTTAACTTTGCTGACCCAGCTTCAAAACCCAAGTGAAGAAAAATTCAATTCAATACCAATTCTTTGACTTCGACAGCGAGATACGGTATTGCGTAGTTTTCCAATGCCATTTAGCCACTCTGCAATCTTACATTTACGAATCTTCAGTCACCACAAATGATTGTAATTTTCATACCTAGTAATATGATGGAAATTTATGATGATTAAAAATATTTTCAAATATTTTCCTTTTATTTCGTTTACAAATATTTAATATACCAAATATATGTAATACCTCTGATGTTTCCCATAAAAATTAAAAGATAGTTTCCACTTATTCCAAATTTACAGATAGTTAAGAATTGTTAATTTTAGGTTATTTAAGCATATATTTTACTAATGTTAATAACGTTCACTATTCCCTTTCATCCGGGGTCTATTTTCCCTCCTAAATTCGTCTTTTTCGAAAACCTGAGGGAGAAAATAACCGTAAAGTCATTTTTTCTCATGATGGCATTTTAGAGTTGCCACTTTCGGAACTTAGAATAAGGGTTGCCAGATTTGGCGATGTATCATAACTATTATTCTATGTGATATGAGAGATTTCCAGATGTTCTACGGAGAGTCTTCAAGGAAGTCTTAAAAGTTTTATTCTCACAAGCAGCAGTTTTATTTATTGTAACGTTCTTAGCGTTTTAATTTTTTTAGAGAAGAATAAGAGTCATCATTGGGTGGGAGAGTTAGTTAGCGTGATATAAGCTACATTGGACTGCGATTTGTGTCAATGTTTTGAGAATAGTAGCCGCTGTTTTATGAAATTACTTTCGTCAACATTCTATGAACAATATCAGTTATTTTGTGAAATTAGTGGAGCATTTAAGTGCTGTTTGACTGTATAGTGCTCCTGTTTAAGTTGCGCTTGTGAATAAACGTGTTAGTTATCTAGATATGTGAAATCATTCTTGTATCCTGCGCGCACATCCACGATTCCAGAGGATACGCCGTAACACTAAGCACATGTTGTAAAGAACCTTGCTGTCCCAACCGGGAATCGAACCCTGGATCTCCCAACTGGCCAGCCGACGCTCTACCGTTGAGCTACTGGGACGAAATGGCAAGCTCTTATCGTCGCAGTGGACTCTGCAATGTGTACTATTAACTTATTTCCCTTTCATTTTTAGCTTTCTAATAATCGAGACTGAAAAAGCACAGTAATTAATCGCGAATGCCATCTTCTGAAACAAATTTCCTTTACAGTTAGGTTGCTATAAAATATCAAAAGAAAAGAACCCGTTAACGAAATAAATTAACATTAACCACGCTTTGGCCTAGATTTTTGGAATTAAAATATGCGGAATGGGCAGCGTGTCTGACAAGATGGCAGCCAGTTTACCTTGGTTCTAGTTTCATTCTCCGTCGGGAAATTTTTGTTCCTCGAGAGATGGAAATTCGGAGAACAGGTTTCTGGTACGCGAACTGGTTAAAAGCAAAGCAGCGAGGAAGTTTATTAGTATATACTTTTGTGTAAACAAACAAATTTGAATTGTGAAGAATAGTTTGCGAAGAAATGCAGCTCATAAATAAGAAGTCTAGAATACCTGCAGTTTCGCATTTAATAAGATTTCGAAATCAAATAATCGTCTGGGAATGCGCATTTTATTTATGCAGACGATTCCGTGAAAGGGATAAATTCTTTTATATTCTTTAGAATAATATTCTTTGGAGTCACGAAAATTTACGAATTTCAAATTTTGTGGTTATTACAGGTTTTCGGAGTTTGGCAACTAGAAAGTAGTTATAAAATCAGCAGTCTCAATTCTGTGGCCAGTCGTGACTGGCATTTCTGAGCATGGATAAAATCACAATTCAAAAAATAAAGCTGTGCCATTATTTAAAACAATTTATTCGCAATTTTTGTTACTATTTAGACTGGGAAAAATTGAATGAAAAAGCCTGCTACTTCAAAGTTAACTGAAAATTTTTGAAACATTTTCTAGCAAATAAACTTTTCTTGCTACTGTTTAGAAGACATTTCCCTCCATAAGACTGAATAAAAACTCTTTTTGTAAAATAGGACTTAACTTTTAAGAAAAAAAATCGTCACCAAATGTTAATTCTATGACAAGAAACTATTTTATTTTTCACTTCCAGGAATTCCCTGGAACTAGAAATTTGAAACACAACAAGGTCATCCGCAGTAAAGCAAAATAATCATACAAAATTCGAAATAAAATATTTGGATTTGCATAAAACTAAGCAAACGAACTGAGAAATAGAAATATTTTTAATTTTATTACGAACATGCGTATCAGCATTCAGCGCAACCGTTTAGTCTTGAACGTATACTCCAGCCAAACCAAATTTGCATATTTATTTATTACTTTCCTTATATACATAATGTATAAGGAAAGTATTGTGACGGGGTCGAAAATTCGAATTCGAGTTTTCGACGGGAGAACACGTTTCAAGCATCCCTGATCACGAATCAAACATTTTTGAAGTGATGTCTGTGTGTGTGTGTGTGTGTGTGTGTCAGTGAGTCTGTGGAGACGATAACTGACGAACGAATGGACCGATTCGAACCAAATTTGGTACAAAAATCACAATCTGTAAACACTGGAAGTCTATTGCTTTTATATGCAATCGAATGTTAAGAACCCCCCTAAATTTTCGAATGAAATTTTGAAAAAATCGTCAAAAAATCAAAACCACTAATAAAGTTACGCAAATAGACATTTCATATGTAATTTTTCATTAGAAAACGATTGACATAAATTTTAGAACGCTAACACGAACCGTTCTCGAGATATTGTTCATTTAAAAAAAAAATTATCAAAAGTCATATAAAAAAAAAATTTCTATTGAGGAACATGTTCACTTTTCATATGTAATACCATGCGATAAATTGGGTTACATCATTCTCGTGGAACTAGCTCATTCCATTCATGAAAAAATATACTTTTAGTAATACTTTTGTGTTTGAACGCCAATAGTCATTTATCTGCTGTAAGAATAACTTATTTCTCAGTGCATAACGCTTGGCGAGATTTTGGCGACGAATTTGGCGGAATGTCGCCA
This sequence comes from Amaurobius ferox, assembly GCA_951213105.1. NCBI lineage: Eukaryota > Metazoa > Arthropoda > Arachnida > Araneae > Amaurobiidae > Amaurobius > Amaurobius ferox. Next base: position 156,235,488 of record OX578140.1, on the reverse strand, counting down.
ACTTGGCGACTTTTTGAAATGCTGCCAAATTAACGAAAATCTCGCCAAATGGATAAAAATGACGACTAATTGTCGAAAATTTAATATCCTGGAAATAATATTAGTATCTACTATAAGAAAAACCTACTTTTTGTACTGTAAAAGTAGTAAATTAATTACATTATATAAGGAAAGTCATGTGTTGCCCACATCAGATTTTTTATTTAAAACTAGCAGATATGCCAGCGTTGCTTACGCGTTAAATATGTGCCAATTTCAGTAGTATTCTAAATGATATTGCTCTTAAAAGACTATGTGTTCTTACTACACAAAAATTATCTTCATAGGCTAATCTGGGGGGAAAAAATACTGGTTTGTTTTGTAAACAAATTTAATTGGCGATGGCTTCAGTCCGATTGGGCCAAAATGGTTTTGCGTGAGTGAATAACAATTTGTAAAATAAAACTCCAATAAAGTTCAATAAGATTATTCGATTTTTTCAGGCCCATTTGTTTCGTTTGCAAAGCACTACAAATGACTCGCTAATTGTTTAGTGCTCTCCAGAACTTTTAGTTTTCGATTCTCCGGAGTTCTGGATACTCTGACCATAGACTTTACGACAAAATATCAAATTAATTTACTAACTTGCGGTAAATAAATTAAATTTATACAATATATCTGACTAGATTTTAGAATTATGTCAATTTCTAAACTTGCCTGGCGACCCATAAATAGTATTTGAATACGTACTTGAATATGTATATTTCACGTTATTCTGTTCAAACCTCATCAATCATTAAACATCTTTAGAATCCCTAAGTTCATTTAACCTTCTAATTTTTTAAACCAAAACAAAACATATAGTGCTTGTGCACCAATATTTCACAAAAGGGTAAGTAAATATATTGAGAACTCATAACATCTTAAATATTACAGCTTTCGCAGCCAATGAAAAACTTAGATTAAAATACCAAAATATCAACCACTATACTTCGAAAACTAAGAGTTCGATCCAAAATCTAATTATATACACTTGTAGAACTTTTAAAGAGCTACAAATTCTTGTTTATTGTTTATATCTAGCTCTTTTAGTGTTTGTGATAGAAGTATTAGTTTGTGATGTAAGCACCATCTTGAAAATGGAAAATGTTCATTCTTCTTCAACTTGACAATACGCTTACTCGGAAATTAAAAGAGCTTTTTAAAAACAAATTATAGATCTAAAAACTGGATTTTTTTAAATATGTATTTTTGTGTCCTTTACCCTTTGTATTTATATTTTATAGTTTCGAAAATATTTCTAGTAAAAGTAAGAAAAAAAAGGGGGCATTTTTGTTACACGAATATAATGAATATGCATTGCAATCAATGCATTACAATCAATTAAAAATATGCATTTACAATCAATTAAAAATCTTAGAATGCATTTCTAAGAACTTATTTCGAGCAAAAGTTTCTAGAAGTTAAAAAAACATTATTTTTTGGAATCCGTGAATTGATAATTAGCAAATAATCAACAGTAGATAGATTATTAAACATTTTTGTTTGCTAGTGAAACGGAAGGCTGGATTTGCTGGAAAAGAATCATCTCGATTGTATTCTTTATAAAATCGGTTGCACCAGTAACCCGTTGCCATGGGCCTAGTACTGAAAATACATATTTCAGCAAACGATCTCTGCGGGCATCGATTTCATGCTAAGGTAATCGTTGGCATTGGAACAATTTAAATGTGCTTATACGGAACAGAGATTTTGTTGAGTACTTTGAATGGGTTGGCAATAGCGGATATTGACGGATTGTCCAGGCGAGTTTCGGGTATTATAAGTAAGATTGTGGTTGGTTTAGGCAAAAAACACATAAAAGTTGAATTTTAAAATGTATGTTACAAAAGGATTTTATAATGCAAGCTTTCTAAATTCCAGTTTTTTAGTCAAACTGAAGAATTTTTTACAGATGGGTATTATTGCTGTTAGGTGAGGAAATTTGCAAACTCATAAGAAAGACAAAAATCTGATGTGGCAGCACATGTCTGACTATTCATACATAGTGCAATGATTCATGTTTTTCACAGCGAAATAATGGTGTACAAGATCTACAGAACAATGATCTTACCATTGAATTAAGACCGCGTAAATTGAAATTGGGCGCCTTGGGCAACTTTCTAGTTGAAACGAATGATTTATTTATAATCACGTGCAAAGCTCTCATCAAAATGCTATTAAAAATTAATATCAATTGCATGATGTAAATGACTATTAGCGAACTATTGGTCATTAAATTACAAAACTTTTACAAAAAGTATCTTCTCCCGTGCATGGAGCAATCTAGATTCACGAGAATGGTGTTGCACGGTATTGCAACATTTTGATACATTTAATTGAAAATCGACTAATATCTCGAGACGGTTCATGTTAGCGTTCTAAAGTTTGACATTCGTTTTTTAATTAAAACTTAAATTTGAAATGATTATTTATTTAACATTGTAAAATATCCTGATTATTTTAAGGATTTTTCAAAAATTTATTTGAAAATCGCGCAATATCTCGAGAGCAGTTATTGCTAGAGCTCAAAAGTTTATATCATTCGTTATCTAAAGAAAAATTGTCTGAAATGATTTTGTTTTATCATTATTGATTGTGCCGAATTTTTTAGTGATTTTTTTTATAAAAACAAAGAAGCTCCGCCTAGGCTCACCAATCCCCGTAACTCACGAAACGAGTTAAATATTTTCACCTTACTCGTTGGTGCTCGCTAGCAGCCTGTTACGCAGGTGTAATATACATGTTGGAGATCTACCCCTTGTTCGATGGCACTAACCCCCAGAGTTCGCTTCACGAGCTCTTTCAATTCGATCGGCGTACACGGCCACCCTCGTGTTCCCAATCGGCTAGACTACAATACTGAAGAAATTGTCCATAATGAAGAAAAATTTTTACTTCAAAAGTGCATAAAAATAGAATAACTCGAAATTTAAGAAAAAAAAAAAACTAAATCGACAACTAAATCGAAATTTAAGACTAATCGAAATTTAAGGAAATAACTAAATCAAAGTTTATGAAAAGAGCTAGAAACGCGAACTCGCGTTTGACATTAAATATCTATTAAACTAAATTTAAATAGAAAAACTGTTTATTTTAGCGTTTTCCTCTAATATTCCTTTACAAATGTATACGAAATTTCATATTTTTGTATGCTATAGTTTTTGCTGCACTAGACAGAGAACTTGAGAGATGTGGAATTTGTCAAACAGGGGCGGCGGCGTAGCTACATTTTTTTAATATAGAGAGATTCATTCGAAAATTGGAGGGTCTTCTGAACATTCGATTTCGTTTAAAATTGAAAGAGTTCCATTTTTTTTATTGCAATATTTGCATTAAATTAAACGCTTCATTCGTTCGTGAGATATCATGTCTACAGATTTACGGTCACACCCACACACACATACATACACGCTAACATATACACACACTAACATATACACACACTCTACCATTGAACTATTGGGGAGGAATTGCAAGCTCTCATCGTCGTAGTGGACTCTGTACTAGTTATGCAAAACTTCTTATTTGTATTATTTTTTTACAGTTTTCTTTATTTTTGTTCTAAGCAGATATATCGTTAAAGCGCTGTTCAGTTTTCGAGAATTTGCTGTACTTTCCTATCGAAAACCCAGACCACTCGACTCACCCTGAGGCATGAGCAGCTCATTGAGTGGCCGGACTGTACTTTCCTGTTGTTGAGAACCAGACCGTCCGACCTACTAGAAAGGTGTAAGGTAACTGCTTGGCCGGCCGGGAAGTGCCACCCAATTTAGACCGGAACCCAGTGGGGGAGGCATCGAAAGGGACCGTACCCTCCTTCCCCTAGCACCAACCTCTCTAAAAGTCTTACGGACCTACATGTTTAACGTGATCGTATTCCGCGTGAACACAGCGGCAGTTTTGGCAGTGGCGGGAATCGAACCCGGGCCTACCGAGTGCTATTCCCGCGGCGCGCTAACCACTGGGCTACTACGCCCTTACTGTACTTTCCTATTGTTGTTTTTGAGACCCCTACCAGAAAGGTGTAAGGTAACCGTTTGGACGGCCGGGAAGTGCCACCCAATTTAGACCGGAACCCAGTGGGGGAGGCATCCACAAGGACCGTACCCTCCTTCCCCTACCACCAACCTCTCGGAAGAACTTTCGGACCCACATGTTTAACGTGATCGTACTCCGCATGAACACGGCGAAAGTTGTGGCAGCGTGCAAATCCAGAGCGCAAACTACTGGGCTACCGCGCCCGAAATGTGCCAACAGCGCGCGGTGTTCCCAGGTGGTCACCCACCCAAGTACTAACCGCGTCCGATGCTGCTTGACTTCGGTGATCTAACGAGAACCGGTGTTTTCAGCAAGGTAGGACCTTTGGCTGGGCTGTACTTTCCTGTTGTTGTTGTTGTTGAGACCCAGACCGTCCGACCTACCAGAAAGGTGTAAGGTAACTGTTTGGACGGCCGGGAAGTGCCACCCAATTTAGACCGGAACCCAGTGGGGGAGGCATCCACAGGGACCGTACCCTCCTTCCCCTACCACCAACCTCACGGAAGGACTTACGGACCCACATGTTTAACGTGATCGTTCTCCGCGTGAACACGGCGGCAGTTTTGGAAGTGGCTGGAATCGAACCCGGGCCTACCGAGTGCAACTCCAGCGCGCTAACCAATGGGCTACCGCGCCCCAGGCTGTACTTTCCTGTGTAATTCTAACCAGAAGTTCGCATCTTAACTTTCCGTTCTACGGGTTTAAAAAAGTTACGAATCCACGGCCTGGTTAATTTTCACCCGTACTTTCAAAGGCAGCTACAAAAATATTTATTCCGGAAAAAACAACAAAAAAAACCCTTTCTTTTTTCAGTTTTAGTTTAAGTACAAAATTACGCTTAAAGAACAAAATAGCAATTATTACATTTAAACACTTTTAGAATTTGATCGTCGGTCAGTTTCAGTTTATTATCGTCATAATATCACTGGTTCGGTGGTTTTGAGATGTTGACTGCACTGAACTGTAATTGGAAATCGGGATGGCCAGGTGTATCTGAGAATCGCATTACAATTTATTAAGATCTATCTATCTGTTTCTTAATTATTAATTTCTGTAAATTATAATGCGAGACATTCCATGAATGCTACAGCATTTATTAAACTCACAACCTTCGAGGTAAGTTTGGGCGAATGCAAAGAGCTGTTTAAATACGACCCAATAAACTGCAAGAACGACTACCCATTTCTTCTCGTTTTGCCGCTCTTCTTCAAAAAAACGCGTGATCCCAAAAAACCTGAAACCCATTTTTTCTTCACAGCCCAATTGTTTGGGCCGAAAAAACCGTAATAAAAAATGGAGATATAGCAACAACTGACCGGAAATCACCTGTGAATAAGAAAGAGTGAGAGGTGAACAATGGGTAACGGTGACCTCGAGAGAAGTTGGCTGGAAAGAAAAACACACACAAGGCGGTCAACTTCGAGACGCGTGGGAGGGAGAGGGGGGAGAGAGAGGTCATGGAATCACCATTCGAAAGTTTAGTGGAACGGTGAGAGAAAACGTTTAGATGTGGGCGGAGGGTACGAGATTTCAGAGAAAAGTATTAAAACAGAAAAGAATTATTGTTGGCAAACACTCCTACCTGAGAGTTCTTATGTAAAACGCGATAACGGTGGAAAATGTTGGCAATTAGTTGAATTTTGGAGCAGATTAGATCGTAGAATACATAATCGGAGTTTTTGATCAAAGGATTGTATAGCAAGTGGTAAATTCTCGTCTGCATTAAATATTAAAATATATGTAAATCTCACAAGTAATCGCTCAAAACCTACTTCAAATAATAACACGATAAATTAAAACTTCGTAAATACAGCATTTTACATCTTACATAATAATAGAAGATGTCCTTTTGTCTCTCAGCGTCCTCTGTAGCGGAAAATTAAAGCATCGGACAGTAATGAAATCTGCTACAGAGGTACTCCCGTCCTCGTAACGTGCACCCAGGCGAGAATTTTTTTTTAATTCAAATTAGTTTAAATGAATTGAATTATTAAAGTCGAAAATCGCATTTTTCAGTAACTTAATCTATTCTTTCTTTGTAGCCGCAGTCGATAATTTGAGAACTGGTGTTTTGATTAACTCGCTGCCAGATTTATCGCCAAATCTGGCAACCCGTCTTTGAACTTTGGCATGTGGCAACTCTAAACTCACGTCATGGAAGAGGATGCCTGTACGGGTGGTTTCTCCATCTGATTCTCTAAAGAAAAGACTTTAGGAAGGCAATATTACACGTTTGCAACAACATATGAGAATATGTAAGACTTTTGTAATAACATATAGAATAATCATTTAATAAAGTTTTAGTTCACTGTGTTTACATGTATAGAATATCATACTTAAGCTATATGAGAATCGTCTAAGGTCTTCACATTCGTTGTAAAAGTATTGGTGGAAAATTTTGAGCCATTTCATAAATAACTTTTTGATGTATGATGTCTTAGATAAAGAGAAACGGTTAAAAAACTTGTTTTGAGCAGAAACAAAAAACAACATTACAACACATTCTGAAATGTTCCTAAATTATAAAGAGCACGCTCTCTTTAATCAAAAACAGTTATTTATTTCTTCCTGAGGACTCTAATAAATTTTTACGTTATTTTGAACAGCGAACAATTTAACGGGTGTCTACGTTTAAAACGGGTGTCTACGTTTTCTTTGTTCACTTTTACCCATATGAATATGAGAAAATGAATCAAAATAAATGATAATTATATATATATATATATATTCATACATATATAAATTATATAGAATAATTATATATGATATTATTATGCACAATAAAACATATGATTCTATATAAACAAGAATGGAAAACAATGTAAACATTAGATTTTGAATTATATTTTTACGGCCGGAATGTTGAAACAAAACAGCAAAAATCACGTTCCTAGATGCATTTGAAATACTTTAAAAATTGTAAAGTTTTAATTTTTGTGCATTATTTTGAACATAGAATCTTATTTTAATGTTGTTAGTAAAAATTACATTGTAAACTGCATTTTTGTAGGAAGGACACTTCTGGTTCTCAAAAGCGATGACAAAGGTTTTTTTAATCAAAGCAATTCTAGTTCTATATAAAATAGAAACAAAATTTTAACGGAATTCAAAAGATAAAGGATTGAATTTTAAAATGACAGCAAAATCTTTGAATCGACATTTTGAATAAAAGAGGCGTTTTAAAGGTTTCAGATACCTATGACTAGAGATGTGGATTTTCCAGAAAATTTTGAAATGGAAAATATTCCACAGCGAAAAATTCTCCGGAAAATTTTGAAAATATTCTGTATATTACATTTGAACTGAAATGATATGTTCAGTGACTTTTAAAGTTACTTATATTACAGCTACAGTGAAACATATATTATATAACAAGGCTAAAAAAAAGTTTGAATCTAGAAATATATAAAAAATTCTTGCATGAAAATTTCTTACATCTATATACTTCAGTTAGCAGCTGTAATTTTTTATTTTCTTTAAATATACTTGTTAAAAAATTCTATTTCATCTATAATGTTTTTTTTTTTATCTTCAAAATTCCAATTTTATGGCATTGTACAAAAGGAATAACATGAGAAATAATTAATAAATTTTAAACCTTATCAGAATCATAAATAATTTACTGTGTTATATAGGTATAAAATGTAGATTATAATATATAATATTCTAAAAAAAAAAATGAAAACTGTTTATAATTGAAAAATGCATTAAAAATTGTATTGCATTTCTTTCAATATCTATACTGATAAATCAAAGGAAAATATTCTACATCTTCTTAAAAAAAAAAAAAAAAAAAAAAAAAAAAAAAAAATAATAATAATAATAATAATAATAATTACTAGTATATTATAAGTAAAAAAATAAATTATTAAATATATAAACATATTATACGACAAAAATAAATTTAAAAAATGCTTGTAACTAAATACTTTTAAAATGAATGATTTTATATAAAATTAAAATTTGTTTAAAAGATACCTGTTTGTATTTGAACGAGTAAATATCATGAGAAAGAAGAGATAATTTGCAAGAAGAGTTAAGCATATATTTAGTGCTATTAAAGCATTTACCCTCAGCAAAAATTGCGAAAACATTTCCTTTTTTAAATATTTTTATAAAATTTTGAGAACTTACTACTGAAAGAATAATCTTCTTAAAACTTTATTTGCTTTTTCTGTGAATGAGTAAAATTTTACCTGTACCATTTTAGTTATCATCCATTCTTTTTCTACAAAATAAAGAGCACGTACACACATCTGCCCCTCACCCTCCTTCATTTTCCTTTTCGAAATTAGAAAATTTAATTCTCAAAAAATGCTAGTAAAGCTAGTTGCTTTTCAGAAAAACAGTTTGGAAAGAATATTACATTCTATTTTCAAAATAATTAAAAATAAAAATAAGAAAGATCAATCATGCATAAAGCATTGATTATGAAACACTTTCCAACTACAATGCAATTTTATTTAAACATCTCTAAAATGCGATACATTCAGCGGCGATATTTCTAAAATTATCACAATACTACAATAATTTATTATATTTGAAAACTTAATGAAAAACAAATGAACTTTATTCAAATGGCGTCATCGAAATATAAATCACCTGGCTCTCTATATAAAAGCAATGAATATTACATTCATAAACTTTTTTACATTCCTTTCATTCAGCGGCGATATTTTTAAAATTATCACAATACTACAATAATTTATTTTACTTAAAAACTTAAAACCATGGAGGTAAAAGTATTTTATAATTCCATGCATAAAACTCCATCGAAAAACACAATACTATAGAATCGTCTGCGTCTCAATGTAAAATCAATGAATGTTTCATTCATATCAGCTATATTGCAGATTCCAGAGCTAAATAATTTTGCGTTAAAGAACTTCAGCAATTCTTATACAACTCATTTTACAGCTTGATGTGTTTACATTCCCCATACGTGAAAATTAGGCTTCGTTGGCAAAGTTCGATGATCGTTTAAACTTTAAAATATTGTAATTGCATTGGCACAGTAAATAAATAGATGGACAGAAAACAATAATACATAAAGCGGTTTTAGGACGGATGCAACAATAAATATAAATTAAAAAGAACTTTAAAAATTCCGATTTGGTGCACGATGGATGCCATATTTTATTTTGAAGTGGGTCACGTGATCTCTTCATATAATATGGGTGCAATTACTATTTAAATTTTCATTTAAAATCTATATATTTTTATATATTTTATGGGATAACTTGAATATTTCCTAAAATTTTCGAAGCAATTTGTGAATTTTAAATTCGTTTAAAAAATGTTTGAAAAATTGGGTCCCATAGGGTTCAATGTATTTCATTTTTTCAACCCGGGTTCAATCCAAAACTAATTGGGTGATATTATTCATTTAGATTCCCGTATGTCCCACAGACCGTCTGAACAACTTACTAAAATTTCATTTTGATAAAGTCATTTTTACAGCAATTATCGTGCGAACGGACAGACAGACAGACAGAAGAATGAACAAAGTCATAAACACTTTTCAACTATGTTTTAAAGTGTTAAAAAGTGAAAATATTTCAGACAAACGTAGCAAAAAATTTTCAGCTGAAAAATTTCCAACCCACATCTCTACCTATGACTCACACTGTCTCACATTTTCTGAAAGCAATGTTTCTCCCCATTGCATTTCTCTACACCAGTTACATTATTCGTTAATGTGTTTTCCTCAGCAGAAATATTATATGGCTGAATATGTGATAATTGCCAATTTGTATTTCTTGAGCTTTAAAAAGCAATAATAAATAACATAAATAAAATGTCTATATTTTAAAGTTGGCTAAAGACAACTTTAAATTAGAAGTTAGCGTCAGTTTCCTTATTATTGAATCAGCTTGGATTTTTACGCAACATTATATATTTATAAATACATAATGCATTATACTGATGAATAGAAAACGATCTTTTTTTTTTTATCTCAAACTAGAAAAAGTGAACTTTTAAAAATTTAAATTGTTTAGATGATAATGACAAATTTAACTCATGAGAAAATTCAGAATTGAATAACCAGCTGTCACAAGAATATATAACGGATTTCAAACGTGAATGGGCTAAATAACAACGAAAAGCGCATATCAAAAAATAACGTCCTATTTATTCCCAACTTCTTTGGAATAGGGGGAAAAGAAATTAATGAAACCGAGATTTTAATTCCGTGACCAGATGCCATCGCGCGAAAAAAGCCTTTTGTAATATGAGACTGACCACAGGGCGCGCAGAATTCAATTCTCCCAAAAGGAGGTTTTAATTTCAAAAAGTCCACAATAAACGCACCAGATCTCAGCGGCAGACAACAGTTGCTCCTCTCAGGTGCTTCCAGGTCAAAACAACAATTGTCTGATGAAACGTCCTTGCTGGCGGCCTTCTGGCGTAAAAAGTGGTTTTGCGAACGCCAAAGAACCAGATCTTTTAATTTTCATAAGACCACGCGGTTTTTTCCCTTCTCTTTTTCGTATTTCACAGATGGCTAAACTCCAAAGACTGGTTTGGAGTGGAAATAAATAAAATTTAACTGTGGGAAGTAGTTTACGTGAGATTCATTTCCGGGCAGTTTTTAGGATTCTTTACCGTTGGTGGACGATTGGTGCTGCAACATCTGGAACGAAAAGAATCTGACTGACTTTCGTGCAAATGATTTATTATTTGCATGCATTTCTAGCAGATATGCCAGATGTTGCTCGGAATTTAAAATATGCGTAAATTTTAAAGGGATACGGTGAACGTTTGAAATGATTTTCTAAAATGTTGCAGTAGTTTTGATACAAGTTTGGACATAAAGTGTATATGATGAATACATAAGATGGGGTAAAAATATAGCTGATATGTCAATAAATTTTTAAATATAATTTATTTTATTGTCAATTTTCTCGCTTTACTTGCAAACTGGCAAATGTTCTATGCGCATTACATTTGTAGAATATTTTTTGTCTGTTATCTCAACGTCAGGATAAACAAAAGTTAGTATGGATTTCGAAATGGAATCCTTAGTTAAGGGAAAAGACATATTGTGTCAAAATCCATAAAATTATACAAAATACTAATTTCTACATATTATTTAATATGTTTAATATGCATTGTTTTTAAAACCCATAGAAACTTTTATTCAGCATATCATTATAAAGATGTGTAACAAGTTTTGTGCTAATACATAAAACAAGAAAGAGCAATCGTGCATGAAACATTGATTATGAAATCTTTCCAACTGAAATGTAATTTTATTTAAACATCTCTAAAATGCAATACATTCAGCACTGATTTATTTTAATGTATCACAGTGCTACAATAATTTATTATATTTGATAACTTCAAACATTCATTGAAAAAAATCAACTTTATTCAAACAACGTCATCGAAATATAAATCGTCTGGTTCTTTATGTAAAAGCAATGACTATTTTATTCATATCACTTTTATTCCAGACTTCAGAGCTAAATAATTTTGTGTGAAAAAAAATTCAGCAATTCTTATATACAACTCATCTTAACAATTACTTGTTTACATTCTGTATCCATTAAAATTAGGCTTCGTTGTAGAAATAACCAAAGTTTGATGATCATTTAAACTCAAAAATATTGTAATTGCGTTAGCACGGAATACAGATGCACAGAAAATACGCAAAAGTAAAGCAGTTTTAGGACGAATGCAACATTAAATATAAATTTAAAAGAACTTTAAAAATCACAATTTTTTCACTGGGAAAAAAAGGGGCTATGCCAAATTTTATTTTGAAGTGGCTTACTTAAACTCTTCATACAATATGGGTATAATTATTATTTTAATTTTTATTTAAAAAATTACCGAACATATTTGATGAAATTTTTTTTATATATTTTATAGGATAATTTGAATATTTTCTAAAATATTCGCAGCAATTTGTGAATTTTCACTTCGCTAAAAAAATGTTTGAAAAATGAGGTCCCAGAAGGTTCAATGTATTTCACTTTTTCAACTCGGTTTCAATCCAAAACTAATTGCGTGATATTATTCATGTACATTTCCCTATGTCCCACAGATCGTCTCAGCAACATACTAAAATTTCATTTTTAAAAAGCCATTTTTACGGCAGTTATCGTGCGAACGGACAGACAGACAGACCGAATGAACAAAGTCATAAACACTTTTCGACTATGTTGGAAAGCGTTAAAAATTAATGAGTATGGTGCATTTTGTATCATAATTATTTTTCCAAATTCCTATTTCATGTCCAGCACGTATTGCAGCTATATTACATTCTATCCCACGCCACTAATATTAACAAAGTCTGCTAGTAGTTTCTCTTTTCCTCGACTATACCATATATGGTCACTAATCTTAACCTCTGAATAAACTTTCTCATATGAAACGGCATCCCTATCACATTTTTAAAGCATAAAAAACGCGAAGACAGCATGTGCCCCATGTCATCGCAATTCCCCCCCCCCTCTCTCCGATGTAACTGTACATTATGTGAACAAACGTAGACTGTAATGAGATTTCTTGAGAGGTAGTCGACGATCAGGAGTACGGCCTAGGTAATTAATCATGATTTTCGAGTGTCATAAAGTAGATTTTCTGTAATCTGAAATGTCTCTTCCCTGGACTATTGTAGCCTATATTACACACACACACACACACACATACATATATATATATATATATATATATATATATATATATATATATATACACACACACTTTCTCGTACATTCACATTTCAAGTGTTTAGTTACATTTGTATGCACAATCACCATCAATCAAAAAAACATACCTTGCTAATTATCTTTATTCTTTATCAAAAGAATCTGATGTGGGCAACACATGACTTTCCTTATATAATGCAATGAATTTAATACTTTTACAGTTAAAAAAATGTTATTCTTATAGTAGATACTTATATTCTTTCCAAGATATTGAATTTTCTTCAATGAGTCGTCATTTTCATTGATTTAGCGTCATTTTTATCAATTTGGCGAGATTCTTGTTAATTTGGCAACAATTAAAAATGTCGCCAAGTTGGCGACATTCCGCCAAATTTGTCGCCAAAATCTCGCCAAGCATTATGGACGGAGAAATAAGTTATTCTTACTATTGGATAAATGACTATTGGCGTTCAAATACAAAAGTATTACTCAAAGTATCTTTGTTCATGAATGGAACGAGCTAGATCCACGAGAATGATGTCACCCAATTTATCGCATGGTATTACATATGAAAAGTGAACCTGTTTCTCAATAGAAAATATTTTTTTTTTATTTTATATAACTTTTTGATAATTTTTTTGAAAAATGTGCAATATCTCGAGAATGGTTCATGTTAGCGTTCTAAAATTTATATCAATCGTTTTCTAATGAAAAATTACATAAGAAATGTCTATTTGCGTAACTTTATTAGTGGTTTTGAGTTTTTGACGATTTTTTCCAAATTTTATTCGAAAATTTAGGGGATTCTGAACATTCGATTACGTATAAAAACAATAGGCTTCCAGTGTTTACGGATTGTGATTTTTGTACCAAATTTGGTTCGAATCGGTCCATTCGTTCGTCAGTTATCGGCTCCACAGACTCACTGACACACACACACACGCACATACTTTCACACACACACACACTCACAGACATCACTTCAAAAATGTTTGATTCGTGATCAGGGATGCTTGAAACGTGCTCTCCCGTCGATAACTCGAATTCGAATTTTCGACCCCGTCACAATACTTATGTATATAAGGAAAAGGGTTCCTTATACATTATGTATATAAGGAAAGTAATAAAGCTCATGACTTAAGAAAATAATTTAAAATATTAGTAATTCCGTAATAATACTTTACATCGTGGCAGTACCTGATTGAAAACAATTCAAAACATATCATCCATAAATTTATGTCCTACCTAATTCGTTATTAAGATTATAAAAATAAAATTTAAATAGTCTGCGATATTAACATATTTGGTAATTAACTATATTCATACAATAAAATCGTTTTGCTTAACAAATATGATGTAATTTCCTTTAAATAAAGTTTAAAGAATAAGTTGTTTCCTTCGTTTCATTTCTATAGAATGGTTAATTTTTAACACTTTACAACATAGTTGAAAAATGTTTCTGACTTTGTTCATTCTGTCTGTTTGTCTGTCCGTTAGCACGATAACTGCCGTAAAAATGACTTTATCAAATCGAAATTTTAGTTTGTTGTTCAGACGGTCTGTGGGACCTATGGGAATATAAATGAATAATAACACCCAATTAATTTCGAACTGAACCCGGGTTGAAAAAATGAAATACATTGAACCGTATGGGACCCAATTCTTCAAACATTTTTTAAGCGAATTTAAAATTCAAAAATTGCTTCGAAAGTTTTAGGAAATATTCAAATTATTCCATAAAATATATGAAAAAAATTTCAGCAAAATATATTCGGTAGTTTTTTAAATAAAAATTAAAATAATAATTACACCCATATTATATGAAGAGATCACGTGAACCACTTCAAAATAAAATATGCATCCATCTTGTGTCAAAATCGTAATTTTTAAAGTTCTTTTTAATTTATATTTAGTGGTGTATCCGTCCTGAAACCGCTTTATTTTTGCTTAAATTCTGTGCATCAACATTCTGAAACAACGCAATGACAATATATTTGAGTTTAAATGATCATCCAACTTTGATTATTTCTACAACGAAGCCTAATTTTCACTTATGGAGAATGTAAACACCAAAAGGTGTAGGATGAGTTGTATATGAATTGCTGCATTTCTTTCTCTGCAAAATTATTTAGCTCTAGAGTCTGCAATATAGTTGATATGAATGAAACATTCATTGATTTTACATGAGAAGCAGACAATTTTTTCGATGAAGTTTTAAGCATAGAGTTAAACTACTTATATCTCCATGGTTTTAAATTTTTAAATAAAATAAATTATTTTAGTATTGTGATGAGTGAAAGGAATGGAAAAAAGTTTATGAATGAAATGCTGCTTTTATATAGAGCGCCAGGCGATTTATATTTCGATGACGTCATTTGAATAAAGTTAATTTTTTTCGATGAAGTTTTAAGTTTTGAAATATAATAAATTAATGTAGTATTGTAATAATTTTAAAAATAGTACCGAGGAATGTATCGCATTTTAGAGATGTTTAAATAAAATTGCATTGCACTTGGAAAGTGTTTCACAATCAATGCTTTATTCATGATTGATCTTTCTTATTTGTTATTTACTGATATTTAGAGTACTGCACTTATTAAATAAAGTTATAAAATGTGTATTGAGTCCAATTTTATTATCATTTTCCATGAATTAATTCTGTTTAGAAAATAATTCTTTGAAAACCTTATATATCAAAAAACAAATTGCTTAATATCTTGTTTAAAGGGTAGATTATGTTTAATTTTATCTTAAGAACGTATTTATATCTTTATTGCTATTTAAAATTGAAATAAAAACAAAGCAGATTTCACGAAAAGTATTTGAAACAAGAGTTTACACCCAGTTTTCTGAAAATGCCATATTTATAACATAGCACTTTACACATTGAATAAAAAATAGCTGATGTGCCCAACACGTGACTTTTCCTATAAATAAAAAAAATTTAATTTTGGTGGAAAACAGAGAAAGGCTTTTTCTTCCGTCTCAATCTTGTAGAAAATTAAGAGATTTATTTTAATTACCAACTGAAATACTCACATAAAATTTAATCTGAATTTCTCAATTATTTAACGAGATATCGGACCCACTACGGGGTAGAAATAAAGTTTCTAATACCTTGAGAATGATCCATGATAACTCATAAGCAGTCTGTTTGGGTTATAAGAATAAGCTGGACTCCAACAACAGATGTGCTGGTCAAATGATATTTTATCTATTATATTATTGGAAGATATTCTTATTTTCCATATTGGAAGTGGAACTTTTATTTTCATACTTCTCATTTCAGATTGGGGTAAAACTCTTGCACGGCCTTTTCATTTCCCCCTTTTTTTATACAAGATAGAATTAGGTGCGTCGTATTGACGTCGTATTGACGTCGTATTGACGTATTAGGTGCGTCGTCGTCCTGAATTCAAAATCGATGTAATATATAATGGGATGATATCTGCAAAAATAAAAACTAAGCATTTTTAGACCACGAGGATCACTGGTTTTAACTTGCAGGGGTAAATTGTATGGGCGTTAGTGTAAATAAATAAAGTCCCAACGAATTACAAGAAATTAATTTGTTGGTTTCAGCTGTGTAACATTGGAAGTGAACAACTCTAATGCTAAAAATGTTGACTCCAAAGAAAAACTCAGTAATTTAATTAGTGGTAATTCTAATTTCATTGGTGGCTATCATGGGCGCCCATAGGGTAGAGAAAGGGGGACACTTACTCCTTAAACGTTCAAGGTTGCAAAGGTAGGTATCAAGCTATAGTCGATATTTCAGATCTTTGAGTTTGCTCCCCCCCCCCCATCCTAGGAAAACGGTTTAAGGGTGCCCATGGTGGCCATTTTTATTTATAATAATTACTGATAACAAAATATTTTTTAAAAATAATTATGCATATTACAACCATAAATATTATTAACTGCGATTAACTGGTACACAGTAGCATAATAACCACAGTCTACAAACAGCAAATGTTGCATTATAAGTGGACAATTTCTAGCCAATTTTTAATATCCCCTCTTCACTTCAGTAGCCCTGTGGTCAGTGGCAACTGTGCATTTTTAATTTTACCCCACTATAGTATAGTACTCTTATCCCTCTGTATTCTGTATTAAGTTTTACTTTTACTCTACTATAGTGTTTATAAAATAACTGCTCTTTAAATATCTTGTTGGGGAGTTTTAGTAAAATAACGAACTTCTTCATTTTATCAAAACTCTCGTTCTAATAAGTTGACTTTAACTACCACTTATTTTTTTTTTCTCATGGGAAGACCTGATCTCGCCTGAACAGAAACGAGAAAAATAAATCGAAAGCGACTTCAACTCCACTTTTTCACAATGAGAACAGCCGTAATTGATATTTTGCGTGACGGTCCGTGCTATGTTGGGGTCAGACATAATTCCTACCGAAAACAAGAGGAAGCCACAGATTCAATAAACCTAGTGTGTGTTTTCGAGAAGCTGAGCAACTTATTACATTATGTTGAAGGGACAGCAAATACTGAAGTAAATGAAACTGAGCAGGTGGCTTAGTAGGCCAATCTAGGTGTCGCATCACCAGAAGATGTGGCTGATATGAAATTAAGACTTGTTTTCTTTTTTTTAGGTCGGCGCCTTCCTCCCCCCCTCCCCCTATTTAGCCACTTTAGGTCACAAACTCGGCATTTTGGATGAATGTATATATTAAGTAAAAGTATTGCGAGTACTGCTCAACAGGAATTGAACGTTTAAGAGAAGCTGTGTGCAGTAGTTTGGGGGGGGGGGGGGCAAATTAAACCTTAAACAGTTCTAAAAATATGACATCACTGTTTTCTGACTTAAAAAATACAGGAAAATTGTGCCGTGGTGACTTCAAATAGTTTAGTGACGTTATCAAGATTTAGAAATTAAATCAATATTTTTTTTTTACTTTGACCGTAGGGGCTATGACGTTTCTGATTTCTATTTGTGTTTATGCTTTCTCTAATATAAAGCGTAAATAGGCATAATTTGCTTTAAAAAGTCCTCTGTGAAAATCTTTCTTATTTGGAAATTCTGCCATATTTGTTCCTTGCCTAATAAATCAATATTTTGCCTGGATTGAATATTATTTTTAAAAGATTAATGTGTATTGATATGTGAACATGCAATGAATTTTAACTTAGAATTAGAAAGGGCAAATTTATAATAGAAAAATAAACAAACTTTTATTTTTGCATAACTAAAATGAACAAAATAATTTCATGTACTCTATTATAACTTTTTCAACATCTGAATATTCCGTCCCAGCTTATTTTTAAAAATTAAGCCCAAGTATGCCCTGGCTTGAAACCATTGCTTAAGCCCGTTGGACGGGCCCTAAGAGGCGGACCTCATTTGCCGAAACTTACGGTTTGAGCCCAAAACGAAATTCTGAGGCACAACCCAAATCCGGATCAAATTTGTAGACCCGGTGAGTCGGTAAATTAAATAGGTGCATTAAGTTGGTATATTTAGTTTCAGCCTCATCCTCTGGGTGCAATTCACATGACCTAACCACTGGGCCACCCCGCCCTATGCGAATTCATACGTAGTTGATTAGGAACCATCTTACAAATTTTAAATCATGGCCCACTTGAAATCGGGCTGCCTAAAATTTGTAAATCGAAACACGCGTGGTACCAGACCGTTTAAGATTTGTAAATCAAAGCCAGGTTCGGAACCGTGCAGATCTCTACAGGCCCGAGCCTGTGCATATTTTTACAACATGCATCTGGCTAAAAAAAGACATTTATGAATAGCCTTAAGATGTGTGTAAAGCTTTAACTAAATTAGCATAAATGTGGATATTGTCATTGTTGTGGAACAAAATGCAAATACTTGAATATCCCAAAATAGCCAGGAAGGACATTTCTTCTAAATACTAAAAATTCTGAATAATAAAATTCAGCATTTATCAACATCAAATGCATTCTCCCTTTTTAATATCAATGTATATTCAACAGGAAATAGATACATTTTGATGCATATAAGCACTTATCGATGCCCGCTAATCCATATAGAACATTGTTGTTTCCTGAACGTTTTTATTTCAGCATAATACGGAGATTAAGAATTGATCAAAATAGCTACGACGTAACACAGCTTCCAGCGCTGGATGCTTTCGATTTTTCGCGATAATAGCTAAAAGACCTGGCTTTTATTTATACACATCAGGAAGATAAATCTGTGTTTTATGCTTTCTTTAACCCACATTCGGGATTTCGCCTTCTGGGGTTCATATGCAGGCTCAAGGTGTTTGTGTGTTGGTTCATCTTGATGATGCGGTTTTCCCCGGTGTACTTGGAGACAGAGGCCTCGGAGTGGATGCCGATAGTATATGGGATTTAAAGAGTGGATTATTTTGAATTAGTTATTCGTTCCTCATGCTGGATGAAGGAAATGATTTAATTATGCAGATTTTACATTCTGAGTACAGAAAACGGGCAAAAATGGTTAAATAAATGCCATGAGTAAGGTTGTAGGAATTTTTGTTTCGCTATGTTGCAGAGCATTGGTCTCCAAACTGGAGTACGTAATATTTAATTTTTTTTCCTAGGCCAAGTTCTTTATATTGGCAGAAAAAAATTAACGTCGCAGAACCTGTACTTTCCATATGCAATGAATTTACTCCTCAGTAAAACAAAGATGTATAAGATCCACGGCAGAAAGTTTTTAACGTTGAATTGCATATTTGGCGCTTTTTCGGATGACAACATGTAAATCTATTACTTTCCTTATATACATAATGTATAAGGAAAGTATTGTGATGGGGTCGAAAATTCGAATTCGAGTTTTCGACGGGAGAGCACGTTTCAAGCATTCCTGATCACGAATCAAACATTTTTGAAGTGATTTCTGTGTGTGTGTGTGTCAGTGAGTCTGTGGAGACGATAACTGACGAACGAATGGACCGATTCGAATGGTACAATAATCACAATCTGTAAACACTGGAAGCCTATTATTTTTATAGGCAATCGAATGTTCAGAACCCTCCTAAATTTTCGAGAGAAATTTTGAAAAAATCGTCAAAAAATCCAAACCGCTAATAAAGTTACGCAAATAGACATTTCTTATGTAATTTTTCATTAGAAAACGATTGACATAAATTTTAGAACGATAAAATAAACAGTTAGTTCTCGAGATATTGCACATTTAAAAAAAAAAATATCAAAAGTTATATAAAATAAACAAAAAATATTTCCTATTGAGAAACATGTTCACTTTTCATATGTAATACCATGCGATAAATTTGGTGACATCATTTTCGTGGAACTAGCTCGTTCCATTCATGAAAAAATTTACTTTGAATAATATTTTTGTATGTCAATGCCAATAGTCATTTATCTGCTGTAAGAATAACTTATTTCTGCGTCCATAACGCTTGGCGATATTTTGGCGACGAATTTGGCGAAATGTCGCCAACTTGGCGACATTTTAAATTGTTGCCAAATTAACAAAAATCTCGCCAAATGGATAAAAATGACCCTAAATCAATGAAAATGACGACTAATTGAAGAAAATTCAATATCTTGGAAAGAATATAGGTATCTACTATAAGAATAACATTTCTTTTAACTGTAAAAGTAGTAAATTCATTGCATTATATAAGGAAAGTCATGTGTTGCCCACATCAGATTTTTTTTCTATCCAATTGACTTATATTTTGCGCAACTGAAAATGATAAATATCAAAATTGATAGCATCCGCAATTAGCGATTGATTCCACATATTACAATATTTTAATAATTAATTCATTAAACTGACGTCCATTTCGCAATTTTGACAATATTTTCGTTGCAGACGCATGGAGAGAAGAGCTTATACATGGAGAGAAGAGCATTATATAAATGACTATTGGCGAATTGTAAGATGTCAATATACAAAACTATTACTCTAGTAACTATCACCACTAGTGTCTTCTCTCGTGAATGGAAGGAACTAGATCTACGAGATGATGTTAACAAATGTACCGCATAGTATTACATATGAAAAGTGAACATATTGCACAATAGTTAAAGTTTTTTTCATTTCAGTAATTTATTTATTTATTTTTTTTTTTTGATAAATTTATTTGAAAAATGTACAATATCTCGGGAACGGTTCATGTTAGCGTTCTAAAGTTTATGTAAATCGTTTTCTAATGAAAAATTTTATAAGAAGTGATTATTTATGTAACATTATTAAAAGTTTTAATGATTTTTTTTCAAAATACATTCGACAGCGTTTAAGATCAAAAAGTTTCCGGTATTGACTGATTATAAGTTTCGCACCAAATTTATTTGAAACGCTCCATTTGTTCGTGAGATATCGCTTCCACAGACTCACGGCACACACATACATGCACACAAACATCGCCTCAAAATCGTTCGTTTCGAATTCAGAGATGTTGGAAACGTGTTCTGTCGAAAACTCAAATATGAATGTTCGACACTGTCACAATACTTTCCCTATACATTAAACTATGTTTATAGGAAAAGTTATAAGAAAATTAATTGAAGAATAGCAAATTTTAACTTGTATTTTTAAATTACATGAACCTGAATACAATAATATTCTAGGAATTATATGAATATTAATTTACTAGAATACCTGTTTAGAACAAAAAACATTCTTGGGTAATTATTATATTCCTTCCATATTAGAATCAATCTCCCCGTATGGAACCCTCCTCCAAAAAAATAAAATAAATAAATAAATAAAATAAATAAATAAATAAATAAATAAAAATAAATAAATAAATAAAAATAGATAAAAATAAATAAATAAATAAATAAATAAAAACTAAAAAAATAAATAATAAATAATAATAAAAATCCCACACATGTATTTACTATAGGGTACGTGAGTGGGTTTTAGGTGTACGCGATCAAAAAATTTTGAAAACTGTTACAGAGTATTTAAATATAAGGTTTTCTACTTTCTCAGAATGATTGAGGAAAACATACGAATAAAGAATTGCGAATAGAATACAAATAAAATGAAGAAAGAATGACGAATATATATTATATATCTGAACAAAACGAATGAAAAATGTTTGCTATCGACGTAAATTGCTAGTCAAATGTTAAGTTTGTTACCTTAGCTATGATATATTAATTTGAAAAAAAAAATGTTTCGAAGGAGGTATCCTAGAAATATTCATTGTTTTATACTTTTAGAAGATATGTCATTAATACACAAAAATGATGCTTAGAAATATATAGCTCATGGGTGCGGCATTTATCCCGGTTTCACAAAATATCTTTAACAAAAGGTTGATTATTAGATATCTTTAGTTAACTAAAATGTAAAATCTTCGTTCAAAACGCAGCATAAAAAAATCTGATGTGGGCAACACATGACCTTCCTTATATAATGCAATGGATTTACCACTTTTGCAGTTAAAAAAATGTTATTATTATAGTAGATACTTATATTCTTTCCAAGATATTGAATTTCCTTCAATGAGTCTTCATTTTCATTGATTTGGCGTCATTTTTATCCATTTGGCGAGATTTTTGTTAATTTGCCAACAATTAAAAATGTCACCAAGTTGGCGACATTCCGCAAATTCGTCACCAAAATATCGCCAAGCGTTGTGGACGGAGAAATAAGTTATTCTTACAGCAGATAAATGACTATTGGCATTCAAATACAAAAGTATTATTCAAAGTATTTTTTCTCATGAATGGAACGAGCTAGTTCCACGAAAATGATGTCACCAAATTTATCGCATGGTATTACATAAGAAAAGTGAACATGTTTCTCAATAGGAAATATATTTTTTTTATGTTATATGACTTTTTGATAATTTTTTTGAAAAATGTGCAATATCTCGAGAACGGTTCATGTTAGCGTTTTAAAATTTATGTCAATCGTTTTCTAATAAAAAATTACATAAGAAATGTCTATTTGCGTAACTTTATTAGCGGTTTTGATTTTTTGACGATTTTTTCAAAATTTCACTCGAAAACTTAGGGGGGCTCTGAACATTCGATTGCCTATAAAAATAATAGGCTTCCAGTGTTTACAGATTGTGATTATTGTACCAAATTTCGCTCGAATCGGTGTATTCGTTCGTCAGTTATCGTTTCCACAGACTCACTGACACACACGCACATACACACAGACATCACTTCAAAAATATTTGATTCGTGATCAGGGATGCTTGAAACGTGCTCTCCCGTCGAAAACTCGAATTCGAATTTTCGATCCCGTCACAATACTTTCCTTATACATTATATATATAAGGAAAGTAATAATAAGTGATGCATTACTCATTTGTTTTTTTTCTGTGGTTTTAATTTTACTTTTAAGCTATTAATACAGCAGTTAGATCGCTTTATATTTCATTTTAACAACCAGAATAATATGAAAACTTTTGTACAGTATAAATTAAACCTTGAAAATTTTAATTTGGTGAAAATGAATCCATGAAGAAATCAGATTTAATTTTATCGGAATTGCTTTTCCCTATAATTCCTAACTCAAGACTTCAACTATCCTTGTTTCCAGCTTATAGATTTTTCATACTCTCTAGGGGTTCACGCTACCTGCTGCGAAGTTCTGTTTGAGAAAAATATACCAGCATGACTCTGGTCTAGGAAGTTATACCTATCATTACAGCCCACGTGTTGCCTAATGTAAATAGAAAAAATATTTCCTACCGAGCACTTCACCATTACCGATCGGTTCAAACCGCTTCCTTAACTTATTTGTTTACAGCTCTAACGGCAAATTACCTTTTTTCTATCAATCCGATCTACTAATTGTGCTCCGTTTTATCTCTTTCGTCGAATTTGTGTGCTATTTTCGGAGTTTCATCGGTAGAGAAACAGGTACTCTTTTAAATACTGCCCATTTGCCAGTGTCTGGGGCCGTTTTTTTACTGCGAGAATTGATTTATGCGCATTTGTGTGTAATAAAATGGGGTTTAATGCGTAGAATTCTAAAAATATGCCTTTTGTTTTGTTTTGCTTTGTTTTTTTTTAGCCGATAGGTGCTTTTTGAAGCTAATGGTTTCACTAGTGTGGTTGGAGAGGACTTTGGGGTTGTCCTAGCAAGAGATTCGCAGAAAAACTACTTTCGTTTTTTAGGAAACTAGCTTCCTTGAAACATATGGTTAATAAAGTATTCTTAATTAATATTTGAGTACATAACCTACATACAGCAGATGAAAAAAAATCTCTCCTTTTTACCTTCCCTATATGTAAAGCCCATCAAGCCTTAAAGTGGGGATATATCGAAATTTTTTTATTTATAGTACCATTTTAGTTTGCTTTATATGTAGATTAAATAGTAAGGTAAGAGTATTTTGAGATTCATTTGTAATTTACTTTCCCTGCAATATACTTCATATATAAAGACAAAGGTGGTAGAATTGTAAATTTATTTTTTATTTACAGTCTCTTTTTAATTAACTTACCCTGTAAGTGTAAAAACTAAAATAAGAGCATTTTGAGACACTTTTTCGTTTACAGTATCTTTTCCTTTTCTTTTCCGACAATATACTGCATATGTAAGAATTAAGATGAGAGCAATGAATCGCTCTTTTCATTTACAGTCTCCTTTTAATTATTAACTTCCCCTACAATACACTGTATATGTGAAGACTAAAATGAGAAAATTTTTAAATGTTTTCTCGTCTACCGTCTTTTTACTTTCCCTGCAATACATGGTAATGTATAGGGAAAGTATTGGAATCATGTCGAAAATCGCAACTCGAGTTTTCGACGGATCTACACGTTTCGAGACCTCTAGAATACGAAAAAACCATTTTTAGCGTGACGTCTGTGTGCGTGTCTGTGTGTCTGTCTGTCAGTGTGTCTGTGTGTCTGTCTGTCTGTGTGTCTGTCTGTCTGTGCAGATTTTGTATCCATTCTAACTAAAAAACTAATGAACCGAATTTCTCAAAATTTGGTAGGTAAGTCATTTGTGGGCGAGTCTGGTGCTGATTAGTTTTGGGTACGATTTGGAATAATAGAATCCACCTTTTTTTGCGATACGGCCCGCAAAAGCTTGTATCCACTCTAACTGAAAAACTACTGAATCGAATTTCACAAAATTCGGTCGATAAGTCACTTGTGGGTTACCCTGGTGCTGATTAGATTTTGGTATGATTCGGAAAAAAATAACCAGCCTTTTTTTGCAAAATGGCCCGCAAAAATCGTCAAAATCTAAACTAAAGAACAAGGTATACTCAAATATATCCATTAAATGCTTGTTTAATACGTAATTTTTAACGACGAAAAGAATAAGACCAACCCCATTACACTAGGACTAGCCGTTCTCGAGATATTTTAGTTTTTCGTATTTTCTCTACGCCACCTTTGAAAATAAGTCCGCTTACCGAATGAGAACGAAAATTGAATTAAAAGTGAAATAAATTTAATTAAATAAAGAGAACGTGAATATAAGTCTTCAGGGAAAGTCATGTGCTGCCCACATCAGATTTTTTCATTTACTTTTCCAACAATATACTATATATAGGTAAGAACTAAGGTGAGAGAATTGTAAGGCTCTTTTTCATTTACGGTGTCTTTTAAACTAACTTTTCCTACAATACATTAAAAATGTAAAGATCAATGTAAATATAAAGATAAATGTAAAGACTAAAAAATATACACTAAAAATGTAAAGAGTATTTTGAGATTATTATATTTATTGTCTCTTTTACATTTATTTTCTATAGAATACACTACATATATAAAGTAAAAATACTGTATCTTTTTCATTTATAGTTTCTTTTTTATTTATTTCCCTACAGTACATTGCATATATATAAAGACCAAATTGAACGAATTGTAAGTCCAGTCCTTTTTTCATTTGCATTACCTACAATAGATTGTATGTGTAAAGACTAAAGTGAGAATATTTTGAGATGCGTTTTCGTTTACAGTTTCTTTTTAATTTACTTTCATTACAATACACTATTTATAAAAACTAAAATGAGAGTAATGCGTTCAGGTTTAATCCAACTCTCGGATTTTCATGAATCTGTGGTAAATTTCAATTAATCAAACACTTTTATCATTGTTAATGTTATGTACATGCTTTTTTTTTTATTTAAAAATGAATGATATAATGGACAGGTTAATATGATTTATATAATTTTATCGGTTGTGTTTGTGCTAATATATATAGTTATCTGGAAAGTTTCTACGTTTGAAAAAAAACAAAAATTAAGTTCATTTTACTTATTTTTAGGAATTTTGTTAATATAAATTTTTTTATGCATATTTTTATATAAAGTGCGCACATACACATTACATAACATTAATCCAGCACCTGAATGTCAGACTAGGCGCGTTTTCAAAGAATATTATTGTTTACAAGTAATGAAAGATGCTTTTTTGTTTCATTTGTGATGTAATTGCAATTGATTTTATGTAAACATGAAGGCCACTAAGAGTAAGATTAATTTTTTCAACAGATAAGAACATTTAATGCTCACGTGTGAATTCGTGTAAGCCCTAACAACTGAATCTACACTTTCTGCTAGAGTTAGAAAATCTAATTATGGAAAATTTAGAAATTATGAGTAAAATCTATCATATAATAGTTTCATTTAATTCTTAGAATCAAGGTTGGAGAAAAAAGATATTAAAAATAATTTCGGTTTTGGTGGGTAAATGGATTTTTGTTTTTCATATGCATTAATTTATTTTTTCACAAAAATAAAACTATGCAGTAAATACTGCACAGTACATCCACAAAAGTATAAAACAACTTGAAGATCTCATGTTCTAATTACTTGATCGACATACTATTAATTATTGGAGCACCAGCTGAAGTAGCTGCGTAACAGCTGCACCATCTGAGTTTTGAATTAACTATCGGTGGCAAGAAACATGCTCTGATTATCACCAATCAATTAAAATCCTTTGAAAACTCAAATCACGTTTTGTTTTATTACGAAACACCTTATACAATACCGGAAATTGTGCATTAAAGAAACGGTTAACTATAGTGTCGTATAATTTAAGTTTCCTCACATTTGCCTTTTTAGGTAAATCTAGGAAGCGTTGACGTTTTCGATATCGTTGGCTTACGAAACTTTCGAATCATTCGAAAGTTCCGTAAGCCAACGATACCGAAAACGTCAACGGTTCACAAGCAGGGCCATTATCGTAATGAGCTTTGCAGATATATGCAGTAGTCCCAATTATCCTCCAGAGAGAGAGAGAGAGTGAGAGAGATTTCAAACTGACCAACAGCATCTACTAATCTACATTCCTAGCTGCGAGAAGATGCTCCCGAACCATCTGTTCGAGTTATGAACGATTTCACCATCTGTCAGCAAACGTGTAATCATGCCAAGCATTTCAAGAACAGTGTTATTAGAAGCGAAGCATGCACCGAAAAAGGGCTCCAGGGTATGTATATCTTCCAAGAATCCAAGAAGAAATTAGTTGAAAGGGTTGACTTGAAAACGTTTTCGAAGCATCTCTTTTCTTTCCTCACTTTATAATGATTTAATTTTTGATTTCATGTAATTAAAGCAGAAGTTATATATATATATATATATATATATATATATATATATATATATATATATATATATATATATATATATATATATTATATATATATATATATATATATAAACTGAAATTTTTATAATCGAAAACTATGCATAAACTACGGTAAGTACAAAAAACCCCATTTCTAGCATATCTGTTACAAATAAGTAACTATAGACCAAGACTAAGGATAAAAATAGAAGGTAACTTATCACTATAATGGAAAGGGGATGAGGGGAATATTAATATAAATAAATTACAATTAAAAAGGTATATATATATATATATATATATATATATATATATAAAATAAAAAAGCAAACAATGCAAAAATGAGAAAAGACAATAATAAGGCTCAAGATTAAAGATCAAGACATGGAGAACAATCAATTGAAACTACACAAAAAATGGCGGTTATTTCGAAATTGCATTCTCGTCAAGACAGTCATACAATTCGAATTAAAACCGATGGAATAGCCAGTTTCTGACAATGGCGATAGTATTTAACTATGGATACCATTGGAACTGTCTACGGGCTAGTGGCAGGAGAAATAATAAAAACCAAGTGAATTATAAATCAGAAATATAAAAAACAGAAATATTAACTCACAGGCACAGCCACCACGTGGGAGTCGACATGTTCATAGGGGAACATACGACAGAGCATTTTACATCGTCAAAGTGAGTGGGCACCGATATATATATATATATATATATATATATATATAATTTAAATATAAATAATAAACTATTTAAATACAGAATAGTGCCGATTTGCTGAAGTTGTGTATTATCCAAGTTAGCTCCCTTTTCACCTATTTATTGCTTTTTCTGATGAAAATATCAATTTTCGCGAAGCTTCTGGAGATCTTTTCAGTAAAACCGAGAGAAAAAAAAGACAATGATAAAGATGATCTTTCACTCATAGAGCTAGTAAAAAAAAATCTCCCAGTTTTAGAACGCAATACGGTAGAAGACATTCAAGATTAGATGAATGAGGATGAGATGACATGACCGATGATATGACCGAGATGAGGAGATGACGGATGATATTAGAAATTTAGTGAGTAAGTGAAAAGAAAAATGTGTGGACGCGGTGATGTGTGCTCAGGAGAAGGCTCAAGAATTCGCCAACGGAAGATCGAAATGCGATTGGAACTGTATTGATATACATTGAACAGCAGGGTGAGCGTCCTCCTGAGTGTCGAAAACCCAGGCCGTCCGACTCATCCGAAGACATAGAGCAGTAAAAATGGGCGGCCGGGTCCCCTTGAGTGTGTACAGTATGCACTAAACAAAAAAACGCATAATTACCAATGTATTTATTGTACATAATTTTTTTCTTACAGTACATATTTCTTTAATGATAGGAATGAGGGACATCCCAGAGGGGAAGGGGTTATATTGCAGAGCCCACTTCGACAATAAGAGCTTGTCATTTAGTCCCAGTAGCTCAACAGTAGAGCGTCGGCTGGCCAGTTCGGAGATCCAGGGTTCGATTCCCGGTTAAGGCAGCAAAGTTCTTTACACATTTTCGCAAAACCAGCGTTAAATTGTACAATGCAGATGATGTTTTTTAGTGTTAATCAAGCTTGACCGTATGCGAGCTGTCCTAGGTTCACATTAGGTAAAATAATCGGAATTATACTGAATATGTACAATATACCACATAATTGTAATTTTCTAATATTTTGAGATCATTATATTCAGCTTCTAGTGACATAAAATTTAAGCACACTTGGTTATATCAACAGTGTCGTACTAACGAGTTTTTCTACTTGGATTCTAAATATTTTAATAAATGTTATTCATTGTTAATAATTTTTTATTCACAGTGATTGATACATAATAATAATTAATACGAAATTAATCACTACATGCATTAATTAACTAAAACTAATTAATAATTAGTTAATGAGATAAATCACACATTGCTATTATCATGAGAAACACAAGTTCTATTAAATAACTTATAGGTACTTTTAAATTTCCAGACCTTATGAGTTCTAGTATCCAGATTACGAAAACCATTGGTAAAAGCCATTGGATCATAAGTTATCACTTATAAACATTTTTAGGCCGTCTGGATGCCAAATAATTCTCGGTAGCGAGCTACGCATTTCTGAGCAATGACATGCCAATAGTTTTAGCAGACAAAACTTGCTGTGGTATTGCTTGTCCAATTAAATAATTACCATTCTAAAATTACCGAACTGCAGCAAGACAAGTGCGAGTGGTGGTCCCGCATCAGGCGTCACAGCGCCTCCATCGATACGGCATATTAAAAGAGGCGCAGTCAAAATTCTCACCAGGCGTATAAATATATTCGTTGCCATTTTCTTTGAATAGTTTGCAAATTGAATTGAAAATGGTGGGATTCAGAGGATGACTAAGTATCTGTAAAAAGTTATACATATTTATGCTAAAGGTTAAACTCGCGATAGAAACTTATAAAGAAAATAAGATGGATTTGCAACAACGTCCAGTTTCTAAGAAAAACGAGTTTGCTGAAATATGGAAAAAACAACAAGTGGAATCTTGAATTCTTCTGACGAATGCATGATGTCAACGATTTTTCACACGTGCATTTATCATTCAATTTAAGAACACGTCACGTAAATCATATCCTTCAGTTTCTCTGTTTATTATTATTAATTACTAATAGTTGAAAAAAGTTTCCTTATTTACGCTGAAAACATCTCTCAGATATTGCCTTCATTCTTATGCAAAACAGAAAAAGAGAACAGATTACCAAGTTATTATTGAACCATCACTAACCAGAGTGTTTAAAAAAATGACCAGGAAAGACACCATAAACACTAAAACAGTCACAACTATCTTCGAATCGGAACACAAATTAACGGAATGTTTTCGAACGGGAAGCTTAATTGATCTGATTATGACAGTTCAGGTAACTAACAGTATCAAAAAATAGATACACATATTCATTCCATTTTTTTTAAACGCTTATTATGCAGAGTTCAGGTCAGCGTCCCGAGATAGCCATTAAGGCAGCGGCCCTTCTGTGTACAATGAGATAGAGTTTGCAT
The DNA here is from genome assembly GCA_951213105.1 of Amaurobius ferox. Taxonomy (NCBI): domain Eukaryota; kingdom Metazoa; phylum Arthropoda; class Arachnida; order Araneae; family Amaurobiidae; genus Amaurobius; species Amaurobius ferox. Next base: position 156,205,218 of record OX578140.1, on the reverse strand, counting down.
ATCATCTAAATGGCGTTAGTTAAATCGCGATTCAATGCCTGCAGCGTCTACCGTTCGCGCGCAATGTATACAAATCAGCTTTCGTTTTCGTTCCATTTTATTTTTCTACCCATTCTTTCGAGATAATTTAGGACAGTGGGGAAATTATGAGAGACTGTTTTGCATTGGAATAATCAGATTTCGTAATCTTTAGCTAAGTTTCTTATCTCAAGCAGACTATATTTATGTGAAAGATTCGTAAAGAATAGAATTTGCTCGTCAAAAGTTCCACGATGTTTCGGTAACAAGCTATCACTGTCGAATCGGCACTTCAAATGGTAAACGTTTTGCTGGATGTTTTAAGAATTTTTATGATTCAATTTAGAATCATTAAAAGCACTTCAACCCCTGGAATAAAGAATTATAAAATATTACCTGTCTATGTGTAACTATTCTTAGTGCAAAATTACGCTAATGTGAGTAAACTAGGGAAGCTGAGTGCATTTTTAATCAGTTTGGTCTTCATAAATTCATTAAGTGCGTTCGTTCACTGACCAGATGGTTATCATGGTAGCAGATTACATTCCTTACAGTGTATGTTAGTAGTAATAGTCCAAGAGAACTTTCGTAGAAATTTGAACTCAATTTCGGCAAAATCAATACATTTTTGTAATGTTAAAATAATAAATAATATGAATAGCAAAATAATCTGATACGAACGTTATGTAATACGAAAAAAAAGTTGAGAAAATTTCTATTTGGAATTAAACTATCCAGTTACAACAGTGTGTTTTCTGCCGTGAGTATATTTATATAAACTACATTTAAACTTATGCCTGAATGGTGAATAGGAACATCAAAGAATTTTTTTACACGTATATGAATGCATACGTGTACGTATGCATCCATATACGTATCAAATTTTCGTATTAGTTTGGTGGCTATGTCTCCAGGAGCTCCAGCAGGATATTGTCAAAGGCGAAACACAGTATTCTCTAAGGTAGTGCGTGATAATTTTTAAAAATGGAGCAAAAGGTTTTCGTATACTAAATTTTAAGGTGATGCACATTCCACTAGTTTATATTTACTATGTAGCAATACATATGATCACCTAAAACAGTTAGATCGTCATCTCAGTGGGTATACATAAGCTGTATGTATTAGATTTCGAGGATTTCTTAGAATGTATCATATAAAATATTTAGCTTTTGTTTTCCTTTTAATCCGTTCATATATTGTTTTATTTTTCATTTCTTTAATCATTTGTTTTACTGCTAAATCTTTAACTCGATATGGATCATTTAATGTTCGATTTCATACAAGTTGCCTGTATCACATGCAAGCGGGAGTGTTAACGGTTAATCAATTTAGGAATCATATAACTATAAATTAATAATTTCATACCTATTTTCAAAACGCCTGTGCAAGTGCATCATATTGTACCTTGCTGCCAGAGCCTTTGTCATGATAAGAGTCTTTACTCTCTTATTATGAAGAAGGAGGATCGTTCGAAACGTCTTCGAAAATGAAAAAGTTACATCAATTGGTTATGTTACCTTTTTGTCTGATGTTGCTTACTCTAAAGATGGCTTTTATCCACAGGAAAACTTAAACTCTAGTTCAAACAATTATTCTTAATAAATACACGATGCTTGTTGACTGTTTATAGAATAGGTTTTTTGGAATATCAGGACCGTCTTTCACTATAAGCAAATTGAGAAACCCTAAGAGTATTGTAAAGTTATATGACAAAAGGGGAGTTACAAACGGATTTCACTACATGACGCTCAGCTCTGGCAACAGCGTAGCAACCGTGAATGCAGGATAGACAGTTAAGACTTCATATTAATGGTAACATGGACAGTGGCAAAATATTATCAAGATAAAATTTAAATCATAAATGGTATTGATCCATATATTTGGGATTCCAAAAATGTATTGACATCTTCTGGAGATACATTATTGCCGATTACGAACATGCTTACGCTCAATATGGTTTAGAAACATTTCAAACTTAATAGTTTATGAATAAATAAGTTATTTTACATTAATAAAAAATAATAAACTTTCTAGTTTCATTAAAAATATTTATCGCAAAATTTTCAAGGACATGACAACTTCAATTTTGAAGTTTGTCATATCCTTCCGCTTAAGAGCTAAAATCCATTTTTCACATCCTTCTGACGATAGTGTACTGTTTCCAGGTTTTCCTGTTTTGAGAATACAATGGTTTCAAGAAAAAAAAGGAATTAGAATTTCTATTACCTAGATTATCACATTTCAACACAGCTCAAAAGTTCTGCTTATTTATAAAAGCCTGTCCTTCAAATCTCACGCTTTTCTTACAAAATCAAATGGATCAAGTCAAAGAATTATCACGTGATGTCCTATAAATGCTTATGAAGCAGACGATAGAGAACGTGTGACGTCATGTTGAAAAGCTCTATATAAATTTTACGGCAGTTGTATTGACTTTCTAACGAAAATTTTGCACAATGTCCAAGATGTGTGTACAATTTATTTTTTAACCTACATAAAAAAAAAACATTTTTAATTAATTCGAGAAAATTTACATTTCAATCTTGTAACATAACATCCTTGAGAGAAAAAATAATCGCATCAAAATTATGTGAAATAAGCACACGAATCCGTGCTTGAGATCAAGCTCTTGATCTGTGCACATGAATCAAGAGCTTGATAATTAAAAATAGTGTTTCAGATATTTTTTCCCCGCTTTTTCTTCAATTATTTTTCCACCGCTAAGAAAAAAGAAAATTTAATGTTCAACAGCGCCTCCCCTAAATCAGTGACTGAAAAGTGATCAATTACCTATTTTCCTTATAGTCTGCGTGATTTACATTTTTAAAACTCCACTCAAATCTATTTTATACTCCTTTTAATTGTTTTATATTTTCCTCTCTTTACGTATTTTATCAAACAGAAACGGCCATGTTATTTTTCTGCATTTGAATTGGTGTATCGCTGAAAATTATTTGAGATGTGTTTGTTCATTACTTTTCCTACAAATAAAAAAAATAAAATTTGGTCTTTTTTTACAGCCCTCTTCCATTGATTTCAAAAATTAAATATTTTAAATATTTTTTTTAGTTTATATGAGGGAGATTTTTCAATGCCTTACTTGAATATTTTTATTGCTTCAGATTTTACAACCCTAAATTTTATTATCTCTCTCTTTTTCAGTCTCCGCGTTATTTTTCTTGTATTTGGGTTAATTTTATGTCTTTGAAATATGTTTCTGAATTTCTTGTTTATATACTTCTTCTACAACAAAGACAAAAAATAAAAATTAATATTTTTACCGCTCCTTCCTAAAATTACCGTCGAAGTAAAAAAAAATTGTTATTTCATTTTCATCTTGATAAGTTTGAATTTCTGATTCCAATCGAATATTCTAATTATATTTTAATTTTGATCCTTCCACTATTACCCTTCATTTTGCACTTTAAAATAATACTTTATGCTTCCTGCATTTGGGTTGAGTATCCAAAAATTGCTTAGATTTTTTGCTCATTAGTTTAAAAAAAAAAAAAGATTTTTTTAAGGACTTTACTCCCAGTGACTGGAAAAATGAACATTTTGGCATTTTTCTCTTAATCTCGAAATACCTTTTTTAAAATATCCTAATCGAATATTTTAATTTTTTTTATTTTTCACTCGTTCCAATTTTATTACTGTCTCATTTTGTAATTAAATTGAAACTTCCATCCCAAAGCTACGCCGGGGTGTATGTAGTCCCCCTGTTGTCGCCTGGTGATGATTATAAATTTTACATTGGTCGTACAAAACGCAATGTTGGCATCCGTTTGGCGGAACACGGTCGAGATGTCAAATGTGGGAAACTTTTTACGGCTCTTGCTCAATATGTGGTTAATGATAAATTCCTGCCCATTTTTGAAAAAAAACTTTCCTTTTAATTCGTTGTCATAACCCACGTAATATTCTCCTTTATGAATCTCTTTTTATTTATATTTACCGTGAGTCAATTTGTAATTTTGATCCAGTTCAAATTTTAAGTTATGCTTGGCGACTCATTTTCGACTCTATGCAATTCAAGTCTCGCCATAGTTATTTATGACGTCATTCTCATGAAAATTGGGTTTGACTGTTCTTTCGAAATTGTGCTTTTCCTGTAATAAAATAATATATTTATGATAGCACTTTTCTTGTAATATTCTTACAATTTGAATCCGTGCTTTCCCTGTAATAAAATAATATATTTATGATAGTACTTGCAATATTTTTACAATTTGAATCCGTTTAAAGTATGTTTTTTGTATTTTCCATGTATATGTCTTGGGTTAATTTTGTATCAATTAATAGCCTGTTCACTTACCAATTTTATATTTTTAACCAAATTTGCTGTGTAACTGGTCTATATATGAACATTCCATGTTTACTTTTCATGTAGCCACTGATGAAGAGTGTATTAACGCTCGAAAGCGCTCTGGTAATTTTGAATACTTTGTACGTCTTATAAGATGTTTTAATAAATGACTTTTCGTTCGTCTAACGACGTTATGTTCCTAATTTTATTTAGTTGAATTCAGACGTAATACCAATTTATGATTATGAAACTTCCATGTTATTTTTCATGTGTTTAGGAACTAAGATGATTTTACACGAAATAAATTTTCCGATCCATTACTTTTTTCAAAAATTAATAAAAAGCAAAAATGTTGTCTATTTTACCCCACCTCCTGTGAGAAAGGATTGCGTTTTTCTCTCAGGCCAAAATGCCCGACCTTTTTATAGCCCCTCAATTCAATATTTTCGTTATTTCTTTTATTTTTGTCTTCTATATATTCTTACTACCTTCTTTTCTATTCAACCTGAAGCGAACTGTTGTTTTAGGTATGGATAGTGTATTTCTGAAAAATATTTTAGATTTTTTTCATTAAGACTAAAAGGTTAAGGAAGACGTCTGCTTTAACCGCCCTCCTTCCTCAGTGCAATCCAAAGAAGTAAAAGTTGGTATTTTATTAATGTTTTGATACACCCTTTTGTTTGATATCCTGTGTTTTATTTTTAACCAACTTATTATTTTCAAACCCTCCATCCCCCCCCCCCCCCCCATCGGAATTCAATTTTTTTTTAATTTAATAAGTTTTGTTTGTTCTAATTTGCATCTGCATGACAAATTTCAAGGTTGTCGGAGGTATAGGTCCGATTTAAAATAAGAAGGGGGTGGATTTACAGCCGTAATTAAAAGTATAAATTATCTAAATTACGCAATACTAAAAATAAAAGTTATGAATTAATTACCAGATATAGAATGCAATCCACTTTAGCATCCTCCCCCACTTGGAAAAAATTTTGCATAGGATTTTTACACATCGCACCAAAATCCAATCAGCACCAGCGTAACTCACAAGTGACTTACCCACCAAATTTTGTGAAATATAGTCGAATAGGTTTTAAGTTAATACATACAGTGCACAGACACATACACACAAACACGCAGACAGACAGACACACGCACAGAGACGTCACGCTAAATACAGTATTTTCGTATTCTAGAAGTATCGGAACACGTAGATCCGTCGAAAACTAGAATTCCGATTTTCGACATAATTTCAATACTTTCCCTCTTCATTGCCATTTATTGTAGGAAAAGTAACAATTGCCGTAATTTGAATTATTTATTCTTTTCAGACAATAGTACGAATGAAACAGTGCTGCTTGCTAAAGTAGTTCTGCTCGCCACCTTCAGATTACTTTGAAATGCAACGTATAATTTATATCGCAAGAAACGTGTTATTATTTTACTATTGTTTTCCTTCGCTTGCAAGCCAAGGTATCGGTTAAAATCATGTTATTGGGACATTACGTTCCATTAAAATACCATGAAAGCATTTACAATAAAATTTCAATATGTATACAATTCGAATAAGACTAATTTTTGGTTATGCCCAAAATACTCAAAGTAGCTGTAACAATTAAAATTGCTATTTAGTAGCATTTGATATAAATATTATATGCTTATATTAATAAAACTCAATATGTAAATCTGTACGTAAATTTACGTATATTGTATGGACGACCTTGTACGCAAATTAAGCACACAGGGATAAAAAGTGCATTTATATAGATTGAAATTTCCCTCATTTTGACGTTTCATTAAATCCTTCTTTTTCAATTTCAAATACTTATGTTTGTATACACTATAATGTATACTACTAAACGTATACATTAAACGCATACAAAAACATTGTCATCCCATTTGCTTAGAAAGTATGTATGCACTAAACCTAAAGTTTTAAAAAATATATATAATAAATAATGTTTTCGTTTGATTTAATAAATTAATTATGAAATACAGCATTTATGCCTTTTCTAATATATACTTTTATGAAAAATATTTTAAACGCTTTAATTTTAGTGCCTAAAAGCACTAAATAGTTTCATTTTAAGGGAAATAAATTTTTTTTCTGGTGACTCTAGTTAAAAAATAATTTTGCAGGCAGTCATTCATTTATTTATTTTATTTGTCTATTATTTATTTTTTAGCTATGACATCTCTTCAAAATCATACGTTTAAAAATCCGTCACGATTATGTATTAATAAAGCAGTAATATTTTCATATTAACAACAAGAAAATGCTGAACTACATAAATTTTCATTTAAAAATGTGAAAAACCCGTTCGTTTCAAAATCAAAGTCATAGCAAAATATATGTATTTTTTCCCTTCAGAAACTACTATCTCCCTTAAAAGAATATTTTTTCTAGTAAATATATTTAGCTTTTCTTATGAAATACTTATTTTCCTCTAAATAGTAAAAGAGCAGAATTCCCTCTAATAAACATGTTTAAAAGGCGGCTTTGTATATCTCCGTAATTACAGCATTTCACGTCTGCAAAAATAAATGTTCCCTTACACGACCACAAGGCCGTTTCTTTCGCGAAACAAAGCGCAATGTCAAGTGTCTGTCTGTCCGTTATGTTTTAATGCAATTCCAAAGATTGACCATTGAATGCTAAGTACCATGCGAGTCCTTGTCAAACAGGTACCTGTCAAATTTGAATGAAAATAACTGCTGCTGTCGCCGAGAAGAAGATGCTGGTATAAGAAGTTATTGGAGCTTTTACTTCGCACACAGAAAAGCCGCATTGTTTTAATGCAAGTGCAAGAGGATGTTCTTTTGCTTACTTTACGATTGAAGGTAAGGTTTCAAACATGCAAATAGGAAATAAATGGCATGGCAATAATTCTATACGGAGCAGCAAAACACGTCAAGTACTTGCATTATCTAAGAAGATATGGGGGAAATGACTTATGAAATTGAAGAAAATATTTCCTTCGTGTTTGTTACTTTTGATAAAAATGAAATAATTCTTTCCACTTTTATACCTTTTTTATATATAAATCAGCACTTATATTAAATCTAAACATAAATCGGTTTCAGACAGGAATACTTCTTTTAATAACTAAATTCAACGGAAAAAGAAATGCATAACTACATTATTCCTATTTCTTCCCTTTTTACTTTCACTGCAATATATGAATTGTGTGCGTTCAAAACTTAATATTCAGATTTCTATCATTGATTTACATGCTTTCAACATTCCTAAATATGAATCAACCATTTTTTTCAATGATTTTGTGTGTGTGTGTATGTGCGTGTTCGCGCGCGCGCGCAAGGTTTAACTGCATAAAAAAATATAGTTTTCGAGCTCTCGCACATAAAAGATATCCCGACCGTCCAAATTGCTACTCATGTCTAAGGACGAGTCGGACGGTCTGGGCTATCGACATAAAAGATATCTCTATTTTGAGTTGCGGCAATTTTAATTTTCTGCTTGAACATAAAATGACATTTCTATTTTCAGTTATGGCACTTTTGATGCATTGCTTGCACTCAAAACCCTTATTTTCGAGTTCCTACGTTTCGGACTATGTAGTGCCATTTGTGTAGATAGTACTTTATCAGTTTTTGGAAAATTTTACTAAAGACAAAAATGTACTAATTTGGTATGAAGACACGTTAGTGCCTTTCTGTTCTTAGTATATTTATCCAACTAAACCACAGTGATAACACAAAAAGTTCATTGAGTTTTGTCACTTTTGAAGCAGGGTTGCTATGCGTGTGATTGCAGGTAAGTTTATTGCCTAACTGAGTTCAGAGACCGATCGTTCTAAACAGAAACATCATCTCACACCCCAACATTACACGGTGTGAGAAACCCATAAATAATAACAATGCAGAGTAATGCACTGCGGGCCAAACCTGGACATTGGCTTTCAGGAAGTTGCTCAATGATTGCAACATAAATCCGCCTTATCATGGGCACGGTAAAATGGCTTGGCGGAATTGCATCTAGCCTTTATCGGCATCGCTCGTGAACATGAACCCAAAAGTGGATGCGCGGGGAAGGCGGATCCTATCGAGGATCATTGAAAAATCGGGGATTAGGGAATGAAATTGGACTTTCCTATGTTCGCGAAATGTTGTATTGATCGTGAGGTCGCATCTTTCTCATTACATTGAGAGTCAGCGGAGAAAGTAATTCAGCGGGGTCCCGCGTGAGAATCTTATTCTCGCAGTGTGGAAAAGATTGGACTGGAGATAAGCAGTCGGCATTTCTCAATTGTTTTCGCGACCGAACAACAGAGAATTTAAAAATTTATACATTGTACTTGCCCTGCAATACATGGTAATATACAGGGTGTCCGGAAAGTTCCGGAACGGCACAATATCTCGAGAAATACACTTCGGATCAAAAAATAAGAAAACAAGTATTCAATATTTTTAGAAAAGCTATGCAATGATACCAAAATTGACCCCCCCCCCCTGGGGGGGTGGGGCAACTTTGAAATTTTCAATGGGAACCCCCATTTTTTTATTACAGATTTGGATTCTCCAGAAAAAAGTACATACATTTGACCTACGATTTTTGCTCCCCCAATGGTGCTATAATCGAGAAAAACGGAAGTGGGGCACAAACGTTTAAAAATGGGAATGTCTCGGGAAATGCACTTCGGATAGAAAAATAAAACATTACGTGTTCAATATTTTCAAAAAAACTATCCAATGATGCTAAAATTGACCCCCTCCCCCCGCTAACCGTTCACTTCAGCGACATCTGTTGACTTCAGTTTAGAAAACAGTTCAAAACCACTTTTAGTACTATCCAGGAACAACGATGTGGACGTAGTAGTTTTCTGTTCCCTTCGGGGTGCTTGATTAACATGAGTCCCCTTGCCTCTCATGATCAGGGCAGGGTGCTTTTTTCTGTAACTTTTAAACGTTAGTGCCCCACTTCCGTTTTTCTCGATTATAGCGTCGTTTGTGGGAGCAAAAATCAAAAATCGTAGGTCAAATGTATGTATTTTTTTCTGGAGAATCCAAATCTGCAATAAAAAATGGGGGTTCCCATTGAAAATTTCAAAGTTAGGAGGGGGGAGAGGGGGTCAATTTTGGTATCATTAGATAGCTTTTCTAAAAATATTGAATACGTGTTTTTTTATATTGAATACGTGTTTTTTTTATATTGAATACGTGTTTTTTTTATATTGAATACGTGTTTTTTTTATATTGAATACGTGTTTTTTATTTTTTGATCCGAAGTGTATTTCTCGAGATATTGCGCCGTTCTCGAACTTTCTGGACACCCTATATAGGGAAAGTATTGGAATCATGTCGGAAATCGCAACTCGACTTTTCGACGGAGCTACACGTTTTGGGACCTTTAGAACAAGAAGAAAAAAAACAATTTTTAGCGTGACTTTAGCGTGTGTGTGTGTGTGCAATGTATGCATCCACTCTAACTCAAAATTTAATGGACCAAATTTCATAAAATTTTATAGGTAAGTCACCTGGTGCTCATTAGGTTTTGTTAAGACTGGGGATAAAATAATCCGCCTTTTTTTTGCAAAATAGCCCTCAAAAATCTCATGCACTCTAGCTAATAAAACCAATTGACCAAATTACACAAAATTTGGTAAATAAGTCACTTGTGGGATACTCTGGTGCTGATTAGATTTTGGTACGATTTGTAAAAGAAGAACCTGCCATTTTTTACGAAATGGACCGCAAAAATCTACAAAATAATTCTCAAATGTTTCAATTAAGTGCTTGTTTTAAACGTAATTTTTTACGACAAAAAGAATGAGACCAACCCCATTACTCTATGACTCGTCGTTCTCGAGATATTTTGGTTTTCTCGCATTTTCGTTACGCCGACTTTGAAAAAATGTCCAGTCACCAAATTAAAACAAAAATTGAATTAAAAGTGCAAATTTAGTCTTATTTTGCGCAATTAAACTCAGTTTATCGAATTATAAAATAAATAAAGAGAAAATGAATTTGAATTTGTCGGGAAAATCATGCGCTGCCCACATCAGACTTTTACCTTCCCTACGATACATACGCAGGGCCTTTATAAAGCTTCAAATTACCACATGGGCGGCATTTGCGCAGGCCCTTGCCATTTCAGGATACTCACGATTTTAGAGCGCAATAAAATTAATAATTTCCTCATTTTATCCTGCTCTTTTTATATTAATAAACTTTTATTTTTCTACTCGAATAAAGCTGGTTAATATACAAGGTTAATATACAAGCTGGTTAATATACAACCCCCTAAAATTTTCGAAAAAATCCTTGATAAAATCAATCATGAAAATATCGGAACATTCAATAATGTTAAATAAACAATTATTTTGTAAGTAATTTTTTTATTTTAAAACGAATGACACAAATATTTGAACACTACCGTGAACCATGCTCGAGAAATTGCAGGTTTTTCAATAAACGTATCCAAAAAATTACACAAAAATGGGCAGTAGTAAGTATAATCAAATATAGAACACTTGGCGACTAATATGGCGAAATATCGCCAACTTGATGACTTTTTATGAATGTGCCCCTTCTCCCCTACATATTAGGTTTATCTACAGTAAAGTGACCATGGCCCATCGAATAAAAGGGATTGCAGCGCCCCTAGTGGAGAATTTAAAAAGTTAGGATAACGAATTCGGCAACAAAGCGAGACAGACGTAAAAAGCCAAAAGTTATAGTGTATAAACTATTTCATCTGCTTACACCCTTATTTCCTTAAGACAATTTTCCGCAATATCAATTGTGAATAAGATTTGTATCTCAATTTGGTTCTATTTTGTGTGTGATTAAAACTTATTTTCTACTTGGGAACTATTTCTACTTTGGAGAACATTAAAAATATTTTTTTTTCTAATAATTTATTCTAATGGTTAACACGACAAAAGGGCACTGTGTAAACTGGTTGTTGGGTTCTTAATTTGTTTTCCTTGCAAGAAGGAAATATTTCACTCAATAAATAAACACATATTCCTTTTCTAAATGCTGAATGGATTCGGCCATAACAGTTATATTTCATGTTTGTTATAAGAGCAGTGATTGATTTGTATAAGGGAAGAAAACCAGTGTTTCCTTTTAAATACATCCTGGAACGCCTTTAAAAGTTTCATTCTCCAGACTTATCATTGAGGACATACCACAAATAAATGAATGTAGTTCAACCCAAGTTCAGAAACATAATTGACAATAGATTCCTTCCAGATTGTTATCTTCACTGTCTGTGTAAAAAGGCGTTGGAAAGAAAATAATAAATATGCCTCACGTTTCACCAGGGTGTGTACAAAAGCCCTAATGAGCGTCTCTAATTAAACACTAGAGGACGAGGTTTGAATGCGCGTTCTAACCAGATAAATTGGGATTTAAATTAGCTGGATGTTCTGCGCACATTGTGTGAAGGGATGAGAGATTAGCGGTGTAATTGAAAATGGAAGAGATGAATATATAGTTTGATAAGGATGCTGAAAACAATATGAATAATAAAAGGACATTTATTGGATGGAATATTGTTAGGTGCTTCATTAAAGAGGAGGTTGGCAAGATTGTCACGTGGAATAGTAATGCAATCAAACTTTATAAAATTTTATATCACCAAATTTTACTTTCTCAATGTAAATCGTTCTCAATTTTACTTACTCAATGTAGGGAAATGTACGGGGAAATGTGTAGGAACTGATGTTATTGGTCCCAAGACAGGCCCGAACTCGGAACCCAGAGCTTACAAGACCGACATTATAAGTTTAGATCAAAAGCTAGCTTCGGATCTGAACTTATAATTCGGGAACTGATTCTTAGCATCTTCGAATGATGTTTTTGGCAGAAGCAGAGTCGGCTGCTGCCACAGACTCCACCCTCTGATGAGAAGCTCGTTCAAATTTCGATGAGGAGAGGGTTCACCCAGAAAACCCTCCGCCGTGTCCCCAGCTCGAGACTCAGTCGGAAAACTTTGGCTCGGCGTGGTACTGTTATCTTGTGTTGGTTGCGTGCATTAATTGTCCGGGTCACCATTTTAGGAAGTGGTGTTATTGGTCCAGAGTTGGGTTGTACCGAATACCCTCTTTTGCCGAATACCGAATACCGAATATTCGGTTAAATTTTTTTAAAGGTAATATTTCTATTTATGCCAATTTAAAATTGAAAGTGTTTCTATATTGTGCCTTTTTTAAATGCATTTACATTTAACATCCCAAATTTATTTGCATTTACATTAAGTATAATTATTAATTTAAAATAAATAAAAAATAAAATAAGTCATTCCAAAAGCAAATTAATATAGTAAATGGCTACTTAATTTGGTTTATGTTTATCTGCATAAATTGATAATTGATAGTTAATTTCTGATATGTGATAATCTTGGCTTCATGTTATGTTATAGAGAATCGTGCATTTACCTTACATGCATATACAAACCCAAGTTGCTTAAAATATCATTACAAATTAGAATTACAATTTATTCAAGTGAATTTTTGCTAGTCTCTTTTGTAATGTAACTGATAAATAATTTTATCAAAATTGAAACTGAGCAGTTAGTAAGGTTAAGGTTAAGCAGTTAGTAAGGTTAACGAGTTAGTAAGGTTAAGGTGTGATAAGATTTAAGAAAAATTGAGAAAACAACAAAATTTAATATCAGTGTTTCCTTTTACATTAAAATTATTTTAAATGCGATAATATTGGTAAGTAACAATTTGAATTAATTTTGTACTATGATACTATTACTTTCATTTATTGTATAAAAAAATGTGCTTTACCAATTGTCGAATATTTAATTTTTTTTTACTATTCGGTTCGGCCGAATATTAAAGTATTCGGCCGAACCGAATATTCGGTTTGACTGCCGAATAGTCAGTATACCGAATACCAACTGAATATTCGGTGCAACCCTAGTCCAGAGCCAGACCCGAACTCGGAACCCAAAGCTTACAAGACCGACACTATAAGGTTAAACCAAAGGCTAGTTTCGGATCAGAACTTATAATTCGGGTACTGATTCCTAGCATCTTAGATCGATGTTTTTGGCAGGAGCAGAGTCGGCTGCCGTCACAAAGGTATTGTGACGGGGCAGATAATTAGAATTTGAATCTTATGTAGATTTGTACGTTTTGAGATTCTCGGACTTTTTTTTTCTTTTGTAATGTTTACTGGGAGAGGGAAGGGGGAGAGAAGGAGAGTAGATGGAGTCCTCCTATGTTTTCCAATACTAGAAATCCGGGGGTAACATCTCACTCTGAACTCTTACTTTGGTATCTATTATATAGGATATCTACCAGGAGAGAATAGGGGGATAAGGAGAGGAGTGGGAGAGAGAGAGAGAGAGTCATAGAGAAAGGAGGCAGTGAGGGAAGATGATCATACAGCGAGAGAACGAGCCTCCGGATAGGATATCAAGAAAACAAATAGAGTGATTCGAATTAAGTTTGGTACGATTATCCCACCGATTTTTAACACGATCGAACATTTAGACAACTTCCGAAATTTTTAATGATTTTTTTCTTTAAACAGTATATATTTTTGCAGCCAATTGAGTTACATAACAATTCATTTTATAAGTCATTTGATATTAGAAAACGATATGGCACGTGTTTGAAAAGATATAATCCGTTCATGAGATATTGGACAGTTTTCCAATAAATTGATCAGAAAATAACATAAAATTAAAACTATATTTAAGTATTTTGTCTTTTCATGTGTAATATTATGCGAAAAACCTGTTACATTTTCTTGCAGTTAGCATGTTTTTTTCGAGAGAAAATACGTGTTTTCTACTAGTTTTGTGTTTTAACGCTAACTTATTCGCGAAAATGTATTATTTTGTTCACAACACAAGGGACATTGATGAAACATCAATGATAATTCTACACGGATTTTGTACGTGGGTGTAAACAAATGACTTTACATTGGCCAATTAAATCGCGCAATTTTTCAAGAAAGAAACTTGCTCATGCATGTTAATAATGTATGTTATTGGTCCAATAGAAAGATAAATGAAATCAAACTAAAAAAAATATAATTCATAAAACAAATTAACTACTTGCATATTATAAAGAAAAAGTATACATACTAATATGTCTCCAACACATTTTTTGGTATGTATATTTAAAACTGTTGGTGATGTATATTTAAAATGATGACGGATGATATATATTTCAGATGTATATTTAAAACTTGTTTCAGCAAGTAGTCTCAGCTTTATTTTTCAAGTCCATCATTTCTTCGCTGAGAAGGAACTCGAAAAGTCCCATCTGCGTCTCGAACCGTACCTAATTACTAGTCAAACTGAGCGGTAGCAAATTCTTCAAGTAAAAACGCGATCTTGGCTGATGTGAACGCCGCAAGTATTTAAAAGTGCTCTTTAAGATGAGAAATTTCACCGCTTTTCTCTCCATTTTCCCTAGGGAAGAGAACGTCGGAATTCAAGTTTTCGTAATAGAAATGCAATTTCGTTGTATTTTTGCGGATAATTTCTTAGAAAAAATACTTGTGTATCTCTGGAACAGTAAATTTTATTTTTACTTTTCCTGTGCATAGCATATGTAAAGGAAGAAAGAGCATAGAGAAGGTGTGCTGTCGAATGTTCATTTCGATCGACATTTTGCTTTCAATACAGTACATCGCACATAATAAACGATGTCTGTCTCTAGCAGATAATCGAAGCTTCGAACGGTGGCGAAGTTCTGAACAAGGTTACTTCAAGTCTCCGGATGACACAGGCTCGGCGAGATTTTTTCTTAAATTCGAATTAATGGTGAATGAATGAATATTTCACTATTCTTTACATCATTGCACCATTCTTTACACATTCTTTAAATGAATGAATACCTAAAGTCAAAATCCGTCGGTTTCAAAAATGGAGGTGTTCTGATTAAATGGTATATATTTTTTGTCGACACGAGAAAATAGCTGTTTTATACATTTACCAATTTATTTACCAATTATATTATATCATTTAGTAATTTACATGTATTATAACTTTGCAAATTCAAAAATGTTTTCGGGCAGGGGGGGGGGGGGCGAGATATTATATTATCATTATGAGTAATGTTCTAAAAAATTTGAAAATTCGAATGAAAACTTATTACTACTTATTATTATTATTATATTATTACATTATTACTTTTTTTTGCCGTTTAATCATCTGCGGTTAGCTTTAATTCAGCCCTTGTCGATACGATTAACATACAATTTTCACTGGAATACGGCTTATTAACAAATGCCTTGTTGAAGCCAAACCGTCCCGTGTCCGCTCATCGGGTTGAACGTTGGGTTGTTTTATTTTCTCGTGAATTTAAGTTATTTCAGAACGCTTATTTAGGGTGGACAAAAGAAGCTAGCTTCGATGTGCAATAGTTGCGCACGAGAAAGCAGAAAGCGGAAGTGAAAACAGACGATTTGTAACTTTAGTGGTGTCACCTGCATACGTATTATTTACGCAGCGAGAACATATTTAGGATCCAGGCAATGTCGAATCATTTATTCTGATAGTATATGCATAGAGCTAATTCTAATAAGGTCTAAAGATGCATTTATTGACACTCTTTAGAAAAACAAATTAATAGCAATTTAAAAAAAAAAAAAAATCTGATGTGGGCAGCACGTGGCATTCGCTATATATAATGCAATGAATTTACTTTTTTCGCAGTGAAATAATGATGTATTTGATCCACGGCACGATATTTCTAACGTTGAATTGTACACTGGGCTCTTTTCATGATGACAATATATAAAACTATTTTAATGTACCCAATTAACTTATATTTCACGCAATTCTAAATTGACAATTATCAATATAGTAGATAGCATCCGTAATAAGCAATGGAGTCCGCATATTAAAATATTTTGATAATTAATGCATCAATTTGGCGCATTCCTTTAATTTAACGTCATTTTCGTAAGGACAATATATCGCCTACGATATGTCTCAAAATATTCGCCAATTATATTGCCAAGCGTTACACACAGCCGAAAAGAAAAGCCTTACTTATGTACAACTGACTGTTGACGAATTGTTGGTCGTTAAAATACAAAATTATTACACATCTATCTTCTCTGGTGAATGAAACGAACTAGATCCACGAGGATAATTAACAAATTTGTCACAATATTGCATGAAACGGGAACTTATTTCATAATACTTAATAATTAATTTTAAATTATTTAAAATTTTTGATATATTTATTAGAAAGACGTGAAATATCTGGAGAACTGTTTATACGAGATTTCTAAAGTTTATGTCATTTGTTTTCTAATGAAAAATTAAATATGAAATGGTCACTTACGTAGCATTATTAAAGGTTCTGATTATTTAATGAATTTTTTCAAATTTCTTTCCAAAATTTGGGTATCTTCCAAATATTCGATTGTGTTTAAAATTAATAGACTTTCAGTATTCATCAAATGTATTATATGTACCAAATTTCGTTCGAAACGCTTTGTTCGTTCGTGAGATACTACTTCCACTAACTTACGGACATGGATACACACACACACATATTGACATACACACGCACACATATCCACACAGACATTACCTCAAAAACTCACGATTCAAGTTGAGGAATGCTTGCTCTACCGTCGAAAACTCAAATTCGAATTATCGATCCCGTCACACTTTCTCTATACATTATACTATGTATATTGGGAAAGTAATAATAATGCAAAGAAATGTGAAATATATAGATCGATATGCATATAGGGAAAGTAATAATGATGCAAAGAAAAATGAAATATATAAATCGATATGCATATAGGGAAAGTAATAATAATGCAAAGAAAAGTGAAATATATAAATCGATATGTATATACGGAAAGTAATAATAATGGAAAGAAAAGTGAAATATATAAATCGATATGTATATAGGGAAAGTAATAATGATGCAAAGAAAAGTGAAATATATAAATCGATATGTATATAGGGAAAGTAATAATGATGCAAAGAAGAGTGAAATATATAAATCGATATGTATATAGGGAAAGTAATAATGATGCAAAGAAGAGTGAAATATATAAATCGATATGTATATAGGGAAAGTAATAATGATGCAAAGAAAAGTAAAATATATAAATCGATATGTATATAGGGAAAGTAATAATGATGCAAAGAAAAGTGAAATATATAAATCGATATGTATATAGGGAAAGTAATAATGATGCAAAGAAGAGTGAAATATATAAATCGATATGTATATAGGGAAAGTAATAATGATGCAAGGAAGAGTGACATATACAAATCGATATGTATATAGGGAAAGTAATAATGATGCAAAGAAAAGTGAAATATATAAATCGATATGTATATAGGGAAAGTAATAATAATGCAAAGACAAGTGAAATATATAAATCGATATGTATATAGGGAAATAAATCGATATGTATATAGGGAAAATAATAACGATGCAAAGAAAAGTGAAATATATAAATCGATATGTATATAGGAAAAGTAATAATGATGCAAAGAAAAGTGAAATATATAAATCGATATGTATATAGGGAAAGTAATAATAATGCAAAGACAAGTGAAATATATAAATCGATATGTATATAGGGAAATAAATCGATATGTATATAGGGAAAGTAATAACGATGCAAAGAAAACTGAAATATATAAATCGATATGTATATAGGAAAAGTAATAATGATGCAAAGAAAAGTGAAATATATAAATCGATATGTATATAGGGAAAGTAATAATAATGCAAAGAAAAGTGAAATATATGAATCAATATATATATAGGAAAAGTAATAATGATGCAAAGAAAAGTGAAATATATAAATCGATATGTATATAGAGAAAGTAATAATAATGCAAAGAAAAGTGAAATATATAAATCGATATGTATATAAGGAAAGTTATAATGATGCAAAGAAAACTGAAATATATAAATCGAATGTATTTTAAAATCAAAAATATGGTGCAGTAGAATGCCCTTGAATCTTTCCTTTATCAGCAAATGTTACAGAATTTATTCGAAAAGGTAACGGATATTCATATGTTTCGACATACAGACGGAATGAACAATAATGGCAGATCATATGCAAACACTGTTTATGAAATATAAAATACTCCAAATGCAAATTAAATGGCATATTTACACAATTCGGAGTGGAAACAAATAGTAATTTCTGAATGTTAAGTGGACCGTGACTTTGATAAAACAGCGATCATAAAAAATAAAAGAATTGCAGTCGTTTTAACAGAATAATTGTTTAAAACAGAATTTACACAGCATTTTAATGGAAGGCGGAAAAAACATTACATTATTGATTTATACGCATGGCAGACAAAGTTACTTTGTCAATCGTGTTAGTAGATATCGTTGTTCTTTAGATCATGATTAAATCTCTTACACATATTTCATAAGACTCAGTTTTAATTCAAATAATCTGGCAAATCTTTTTTCATGACTTCCTCTAAAAATTAAAAAATCTGACGTGGGAAGCACAGAGAAGAGTATTTCTTATATGTAAATGTCTGTTGGCGAATTGTTAGGCGTCCAAATATAAAACTATTACCCAAAGTATCTTCTCTCGTGAATGGAGCGAATTAGATCCACGAGAATGATCTTAGCAAATTTATTGCATAATATAACATATGAAAATTAACATACTTCCCAATAATTGATATTATTTTTAATTTTATAAGATTTTTTGATAACTTTATTTTTTAAAATGTGCAATATCTCGAGAACGGTTCATGCTAGCGTTCTAAAGTTTATGGCAATCGTTTTAACATGATTATTTAAGTACCATTATTACAAATTCTGATTTTTTTTTTTAAATTTCATTCGAAAGTTCGAGGTCTTCCCGAACATTTGATTGCGTTTAAAATTAACAGGCTTTCAGTATTCACCGATTGTAATATTTGTACTACATTTTGTTCGAAACGCTCCTTTCGTTCGTGATATATCGCTTCCATAGACTCATAGTGACACACACGTACCACCTTAGAATGTTCGAGTTTAGGGATACTTGAAACGTGCTCTTCCGCAGAAAAGTCTGATTCCTGTAACAATCCTTTCCCTATACATGTATATAGGGAGTGTATGTATATAAGGAAAGTAAAAATATTGATATTGTGGGAAAACAATAATATAAACAAGACATTTACAATTCGATGTTGAATACATATCAGTCATCCTCCAAGTTTATCTAAATTAATACTGTCCCGACGCGGTGGTCGAACGGTCAAGGCAAGCGTTTCCTAGCGATCGTTCGGCTGCCGGGTTGTTGGTTCGAGTCCCACCTGCGGGCATGGATGTCGTGTCGTTGGGCGCAGTGTGTTGCGTCATGTGACGGCTGAATGGCCCACGTTTCTGGCCGGTGTATAAGCGAATGATGAATATATCAAGTGCCTGGCCATTTGTAAAAAATAAAAATAAAAATAAAAATAAATCAATACTATGAAAAAAATATTTCAAGGAATCTTTTTGAACTGGAAAGTGGTAAAAATTGTAAATGAAGATCATCAGTAAACCCCTTACTTCCTCCGGATTTCGGTGCTTAATTCATCCAAGCTCTATCTATAACCAATCTTAAGATAAATTTCAAAAAAGTTTTTCGAACCGTAAGTGGAAATTCTTAGTAAATATCCAGTTACCTTCTCCAGAATTCGGTGCTGAATTTACATCTTTTAATGAATTTATGTTTTTATTAAATCATCAACTAATCTCTATTGCAGACCCTGAGAAATAGTTGCTTCAAGGTGAAAAAATGCAGTAAAAACCAAAGTATAGCAAAAATTTTGCAATTAATTAGAGTTTTATTACTAGATCTCACGAAAAATCAATAGGCTTATTATTTAACACAATTAGTACTTTCTTAAAGAACGCAGACATATACAAATGTGAAAATTGTTTCGAGGGAGTTTTGTCCCTCTTCATCAGGTCCGAACCGTGGCTTTATTTACCAAACGCCAAGCTAGAAGTTCTTGCTTGGCTGAACACGTTTCAATAAACTGTGGAGAAAGATATGCGTGTTTTTAAATTTAAATCATTGACGTTTCATTAGCATAAAGTTCGGTTAAGTGTGTCAAACGGAAATGAATTGTTCGAATTTTCAACTTTAAGAAACCCAAGAAACCACGTATGATTTGATTATTAAATAAAAAGAGCAAATAATTAGGTTTCCTAAGAAGTCGAGAAACATTTGATTGCGTTTGAGGGCGTGGTTAGAAACCGTGGACGATGCGGAATGAGTAAATACTAAGAGCTTTCATGTTTCCATTAAGCAACAATGGATAGTTTTGTCAAAATTTAATAACAAAACAATAAATTTAACCTAAAAAGAAGAGAAAGTCATAATATTTGCAGATTTTCTTATCATTCACGAAAATGAAGTTAGCGTATTTGACCTGTATTGTGAGAATTTGTTTTGCATATTTGAATATTGCTTTGACAGGTTTTGTGGCTACAGAAGAAATCATTTCATCAGTCAATATGTTTCCGCACAGACGTGAATGGAGGAATATAAATTATTTTCCCGTGTAGGACAATGAGTGAAATTGAGACACGAGGGAATTAAACCTGAATTGGGAAGGAATTAATTTTAAAATGATATATTGGGCAGTAAATAACTATGCTTATCTCTTTGGGTGAAAGAGAAATTAGTTTTGTAACAAGCGAAGCAATTTTATGGTAAATAAACCAATTTAAGGAAAAACAAATTAATATTTTTTGAAAAAAAAAAATAGTTTTATATTTTAGTTTTAAGTTAGTTTATTGTAGTTTCAGTTAAAAGTTTTATATTTTAGTGAAAATGAAAAAAACGCCTTATAATATCTATGGGCCTGCGACGAATCGTTCAAAAGGTATTTAGTCATGCAATCTTTTTGAAACACCCTGTACTGTACAGTTCCTGTTTAGTTTCGCATTGCTCTTGTTTCATTGCAGAAGTCACTGATCTGTTAGGTTCAGAAACGCTTCTTTCTTCTGTCCGGCAGCATAAAAGATATGGGTGAAACGTTAATTAAGGAGAAAGCCACTTCCAACCATTCCATAAACCCCAAATGAAAGTTTATCTGGCGAGCAGGCACCGAATCACCTATTGTTTCCATCGCAGCGGTGAAGCTTAATGGGACCCATCATTCGGGAAATTACGCCACGCTCGAAATTTTCCTCCAGTCGTGACAGCGTTTAGCCACAATTTGATAATTTTTCCCGCCCATGGCGTCTCGCAACAGTTCTTTTTTTTTAATTTTTTTTTACCAACGACTGCATGATTGTAAATTATTGTATTACCTACAGAGTCTCAAAAAAGTATCGGATGGATCACTTGAGAAGGTTCCGACGTCGAAACATCGTAGAAAAAAAAATCGGACGTACAAGGCACGAGTTTTAGGAGTGGCTTAAATTAACTTATTCTCTTTCTTATATGTAAGTCTTCATTGCAATAAGATGTTAGTTTTATCGGGAGGGGGGGGGGGGGATGATGTGGATAGCACATGACTTTCGCACAAAATAACAAGGATAATTATTTAAAATCACACTGAATTTGAAGTTATAATTCAATTTTAAGTTTTCATTTGGCGACCAAGCACAACGTGGCAAAAACGCGAAAACCCTAAAATATCTCGAGAACAGTTAGTCCTAGAGTTATGGGGGTTTGTCCTATTATTTTCGCTGTCAAAAATTTTAGACGCACACCTTTAGGCTGGTTCTGTGAGTATGATATTATGATTATGTCTGCAAGCTCAATGCGTTTCTTTAAAATCATAATCTGCGTAAGCCTCTGCTGTGAATAAACGATGATATCAATGACATTGAGCTGGGGGGAGGCATCATACCCCCTCTAGTGGTGAAAAATATACTGCATTAGTTCTCCATATTTGAAAATGAATTCCAGATCCCCTATTTCATGTAATCTCCCCCCCCCCCCCCCCAACAACTCCTTGTAACCCTACTACAATTCCATGTAACCCCCTCAATCCTTTTCCCCATAACCTTTTCTTTCCGAGATCCTGGCTATCACTATGTGGTGATGTAATAGTAAATTGCCTATTTTATTTTAAACCTGAGCCCCACCATTTAAAAATGGAATGCCGTCGCGGTCGGGACTATGGCGAATCGTGACGGCGTTTAACCACCATTCGGAATCGCCTTGCTACAGATTCTTTTCCACGACTGTCGCGTGATTAGTTTCGTTTTATTTTTCGTTTTGTTCTTCCAAGGTTGTTTTCATTCATCCTCCGCGGCAACAAAATGAATCGGGCTCTGCAAAGAGACATCGTGTGTGAAAAGGATGGAATGCGATGAGACGAATCCCGCGTCGTGCATAACAAAATAGGGGTCGATCAAAAGGGGGGCGCGGGCTCTGTGTCAAGGACGGGGCACTTTTGATGCATAAAAGATTGTTTTATTTTGTAGCAGTGAATAGGCAACTGCGAAGATAAACCTGTGTTCAGGAAAGGCAAAATGTAAATTTCATGTTTACAACTTTTTTTTAGTTTGTCTACATCACATGATCACTGCTCGAAAATTACAGTCGTTTGCTCGTTATGGATGAAAAAAACTTCAACTGGGGTTAATAATTCGAATTAAATTCGATTAATTTTGACGTATTATTATGACGTTTATTAATTTTTACTACAACGAAACACCCGACGATGCTTGGGTTCTAAATAATCGTCCACCACGTATAAATAATTAAATAAGCACCCACTGCTTAAATAATACATTTGAACACAATTCAAAATGGCTTTGATCCGAAAATTGCACGAATTAAATCGCAAGCGCTTTTCACAATAGCAAAAAATATGAGAATCTCAATCGTCCGTACAGCCGCATAGAATTCAATACACCGCTCGCTCATGTAAACACAAAATCTAACCATCCCTGTACGGGCGATAAGGCGATTCTTTTCCATGTACCCCTCTCTCAGCCTATCCCAATACGGATTACTCGTATATCCATCCACTCCCTTACGACCAAAATGAGTGATTCCTCCTCTTCGACCTCCGAAGGGTCCAAAATGCCTCAAAAAATCAAAGGCATGTCTCGGATATAAAAATTTATAATTAATCAACAGATGGGTTTATGAAATTTTTTTTTTTTCTAGAGTAATCTGTGATTAGACAAATGCTGAAAAAAAAATGGATGGCAAGCCATTTTTTGTATATTGTAATATAAAAATCGATGTGGCTTAAAACGCCTGAAAAGTTTATATTTTTTAAAAATTCACTAAAAATCGTCTAATAGTTCTACGGATTCCATTCGCAGTTTGTTTAAAAGATAATTTTTTTATCTTTTTGATAGTGCTAAGATGGATACTCTGCACTGATAGTTTAAGTCGCTAAGGAATTGATTTGTGCGAATATAGGTCGAAATCGTTGAGAATTCCGCTGAAACCTAAAGTAACAACAAAACTAATTTGAAATTAAAAAGTATAACTACGAAGTGCACCTATTTGGGCCCTATGTACAAAATTTCATGATTATACGATGTTTAGATTTCGCGCTACAGACTGTTCACACACAGAAACACAGACAGACTTTTTCGATTATTAAGTAAGATAAATTGACTCGTTTTCAGCAACCCCGAATGCGAACAGAACCTTTTTTATACATCTGTGTATGTCTACAGAAGGGTACACAAAGAGAGGGAGGGGGCCATCTTCCCACAGGTTAAACTATTGCATTAATTTTCTTATAGAGTTCAAATTAGAAAACTAAATTCAATACTGTAGATAAGCGTAGTCCACATCTCATTAAGAGGGAGCGGTTTGGCTGAATAGGGCAGGTTACAGTGCGAAATATCGTTATCCAATATAAATTCTGTTAAGCGGAAAATACACACTCGAGACAAAAGAGAAATTAAGATTACATGCAACCCTAACGAGAATTAAATATAATTTGTTCACTATGTTTGCACTAAGTTTTGCACTAAGTTTGCACGTTGTATATAAATGTTTTCTTTTTTTTCTTACAAAGTCGCTAAATTTCAATTTTAAGGTGCGGGTTTTGAACGCAGGTGTAAATGAGAGAAAAGAAATGCTTTTTCTAGATTTATAAGAAAAAGATTCATCCACAATATGCAGATTAGTCATATGTGACCTATAACATATTGATTATTTATTTTCTCTATTAAAAGTGGGGGACAAAAGTTCTGCGACTTACGTTAAACGAATTGCCACTTAAAGTTGTGGAGTAAGAAATCTTTTGCAATATAAATTTTAAGTATTCATTTTAGTACTATGTACTACGATATAAGCCAATAAGCTACTTACGCATAGCGATTGAAATTATTGTTCAAAATGTTCCTTTAAACGTTCTATTTTTTTTTAGCCATCGTGCGCATAGATCCACAGATGTAATTAAAAATGGCAGATTCATGTTAAGAAATATTTAAAACGCGTAAATCCATAAATTAAAAAAAAAAAAGAAAAAAAAATCGAATTTTTAACACCATCACAATACTTTTAAATTTACGTCATTATATTGTACGCAAAGTGAAAAGTAAAATATGCATCACAGAAATAAATGTTCATATGATGCATGACCCAACGTAACTATTATTAATTCATATATCGATGGAATCATTATTAATTGTCCAAAAATAATTTAATCCATTTATTTCACAAATAATTTAATCGCTAGTATTGACTTTAGTCTGTTACAACATAAACATTTTATTTTCGTCTTTTTGACATGCAAAAACTACTTTTTTTTAATTTTCTTTTCCAAAAAAACTATGTCGTCACTGAAATACAAAAAACAATGTTTGAAAAGCAGAAAATACAGAAGCAAACCGCAACTCACTGCCTTGCGGTGTAAACACCCACCGGTTGCTAAGGTGACGGAAAAGGTACTGCGCTTGCGCAGTGTCCTGCTATCCGTTCAAGGCCGTTGTGTGACCTCCGGAGCCAGAGAATAGAAGTGTTGTTATGTATTTATTATTTATTGTCATTTTAATAGGCGAACAAAATACTTGGGATAATGGTATATCCGTTTAGTTGACATTCAGCTGATGCTAGAGATAGCATAATAGGAGTATAATGGAAAATGGGTTGTTTGGCAATTTAAGTTTCACACTAAGCAATAGCGTAAATGGTTGCGTATGTAAATAAATCTGCACAATGGCTTAGCCAGGGGAATGAGGGTTATACAGGGCCCGCAGCAAGCCAGAAACGAAATTCAAGGGGGAAGAGGCGGAAGGGGGGGGGGGGGGGGGGTTGGCTCAACAGTCCTGAAAGAGGGGCTAACTAAAAATACAGTTAATCATTCACATTCCTATACCATAATAGTTATATATTTCAATCCATAAAAATTATTAACAAATAACCAATTACATATTTATATTTGTAAGCTAAGAGTTGATAAGGGAAATCCATATAGCTACTATACATCAATATTAATATATAATAATTACAATTGATTTTAATATAATTGATTTTAATAAATATTAACTTGTAGCAAAGCTTTTAATTGAAGAAAATTTCAGATAGCAAATACAAGTTAACATCTAATATTAACTTTTAACTACTTATCAGTAGATTTTGACTCTATAATGTATAACAGTGAATGCCGCAATAATAGAAAAGTATCTTAAATACTATTATCTTAATTATTAAGAAATTTAAACATTTCAAAATTAAATATGTAAATAAATTGATTATCTGTATAACCACAAATTTAGCTAAATTAAAAAAATCCTTAAAACAAAGTAATTTAAAAAAATATATCATAAAGTAATTTTTATACAAAACTTGGATGACATGTTGGATGAAGTTTCACATCACTACTTAAAATTTAATATTTTTTATCAGAAGGGGAGGGGGGAGGGGGCTGAGCTCTTGGGCGGGGGCGTAGCCTCTTCTGGCTCCTGCTTGGCTGCGTCCCTGAAATTACAGCACATTGGATGAACAATTACATCAATTATGACAGTGGTCTCCCAACTTTTTTAACCCTTAAGACAGAAGAAAAAAAAACAGCTCTGTCCCCTATGTATATATATGTCACATTATATTAATTTTAATCCCTTTTAAATTTCCAATAGTTTAAATTATTTTACATTAACTTCCCATCCTTACATTCACCCTTTTAATATTTTCACAATGAAAACCTAGCTAAATACTTTCTTATGACTATGAAGCCGTTTCTTATGACTATGAAGCCATTTTGATGAAGCCGCTTCTTATGACTATGAAGCCATTTTGATAAAGCCGTTTCTTATGGGTATGGAGCCGTTCTCATGACTATGAAGCAGTTTCCAGAACAGAAACCGTTTACTTTTAATACTCAGCATATAAAATTCCTTCTATAAGTCTCCGTCCTTGTGACGATAACAAGTCTTAAGTCTAACAAATAATACCCACAATTTACACTTAATACTTTCATCGTCTATCGTCATTTATGGCTGTAGATATGAACGATTACCGTTTTGGGACTAAAATAACTACGATCTGCATAAAAAATATTCAGAAAACACGTTAAAGTATAAAGTAACGTAAACCCCTTTTTCTGCGATTGAGTGCGTGCATAGAATAACAGCAAAACCCGAAAAATATCCAAATATTGCAATTATGGTAATTTATTCTGAATAATGGCGGGTATTTTATGAAATATTTTTTTAGCTTATGCTGGTAATTTCTGCATTGCGTGTGGTCTGCCAAAAAGTCACCAACATCTAATGAGTTTTGCAATACTAGTTGTATTAGGTGATGCGACAAATTATAGTTATATTTTACTCCATGGGAATATAATACATGACATCGAGCGATAAACTATATATTCTTGTATCAGCGGGATATAATTGTCACCCTATTTTACATTCGTCTTGCATCATGTGACGGTATTTCATCGTTAATAATGGAAAAGAAATCTGATGTGAGCAGCACGTGACTTTTCCTACACACTCAAATGCATATTTTCTGTCTTTCTTCTGTAATTCATTAAACTGGGTTTTATTGCACAAAATAACACGGATAATTGTTTGAAATGACACTGAATATGAAGTTTTAATTCAATTTTTGTTTTCATTTGGCGACTGGACATATTTTCGATGGCGACATAGTAAAAACGGCAAGAAAAAAAAAAAGAATATATATATATATATATATATAT
The DNA here is from genome assembly GCA_951213105.1 of Amaurobius ferox. Taxonomy (NCBI): domain Eukaryota; kingdom Metazoa; phylum Arthropoda; class Arachnida; order Araneae; family Amaurobiidae; genus Amaurobius; species Amaurobius ferox. The sequence goes on along the minus strand of OX578140.1, from coordinate 156,177,835 downwards.
ATATATAGAATAAAAAATATTAAATAATTTATCATCTCCATATTTCACTTAAAACAGTTGCACTGTTTGTCTATCAAATCAACTGTAACTTGTTTTGAGTTGAAAAAATGCTTAGTCAGTATCACTTACTCTACAATGTTAGAAGCACAAGGGGTAACTCAATTTATGTTATTTTACTATTATTTTTCTTATTCTTTTTCATATTATACATAACTTTGTATTCTTACAAATACACAGCTGTACGCTGGTATACTTGGTTATTTTATTTGATTATTCTTATATTTATAGTTGATCCATTTCCATTTTCTACTTTCTTCTACGTCGGGCCATGTGCATAATTTCTGTAATACAATTTATAGTAATGTACACAGAAACGTAGAACCAGCATTAGCGAACCAGGTATGGCCCTTGATAACGTACATGGCTTCGGAAATGCTTTTCACTTTTTTCAATTTATTCATATTCAAAAAATTTTTTTGTGAGCCAGAAAGTTTTTATGAGCTATTTTTTGTGAGCCAGCTCCACATGCAAAAAGATTTTTTCTGTTTTGCAACTTTTCACCTTATACACTATTCTTGCTTTACACCATATATGTTTATGCAGGGAACAAGGAGTTTAGAACCTTAAGTACCTGTATTACATATACGATTTATAACACAAAATAAAAAATTTAATCTAAGGGTGTAGTTAAAGGATATATTAACTAATCTTTACCACATGTCATTCGGTCTCAGCGGAGATTTGAAGAAGTTAAAAACTAATAAGAACTAAATATGCTTAAGAACTAAATATGCCAATTACAAATATGTCAATTGCAGAGCACTAACTACTGAGTAGAAATAGGCATCAGGAACGCACAAAACGCGTACATGGAAGGCAATAAATACGCATTATACTTTATCGGTTGCTAGATGCTGTAATACGGCGATAGCTGCAATGTTTGTCAAAACGAGGTCATATTCTTCCTCGAATTGAAATGTGTATTTTTGCAGACAGAGGGCGTGTTGAAATGACTACATTAGATTCCTGCGCATGTACGTGTTTATTGTATTATTCCTGAATAGGACAGCTATTCTCCAGTGGCTCTACTGTGTAAAATAAATGTCTTCTGTAGTCGATTTATTGAAGATTCCACTTATTAAACAATGCTTTGCAACTTTGTAATTGGTATTTTCGTGTGTCATGCTTTGTTACTGAGTTCATTATCTCAACTTTTTTAAATTCTCCGCTAAGGGGTGCGGTGCAATTATTTTTATCCTTTTCTTAAGGACTTTCACAGGAATCGCTGTAGTTTGCATATTTAGTAAATGAGTTTTCTTAGAAAGTTATTAGGGCTCTTAAGGATTTACACAGGAATCCCTGTAGTTTGCATATTTAGTAAATAAGTTTTCTTAGAAAGTTTTTATGGTTCTTAAGGACTTTCATAAGAATTCCTGTAGTTTGCACATTTAGTAAATAAGTTTTCTTAGAAAGTTATTAGGGTTCTTAAGGACTTTCACAGGAATCTCTTAATTTTTTTGCGTATTTAGTAAACAAAGAAATCTGATTTAGGCAGCATATTACTTTCCCTATATAATGCAATGAATTTACTTCCTTTACAGTGAAAAAATAATGTATACGATACACAGTGCAATGTTTTTGACGTTGAATTGTACATTGGACAGTATTTATGATGATATCATAAAACAATTTCGAATTAACTTATTAACTTATATTTTCCCCAACTCGAATTAACAATTATCAATATTGATAGCATCTACAATAAGCATCCGCAATTGAGTTAATATTAAAATATTTTAATAATTAATTCCTTAATTTGCCGTCGTTTCCGTTTATTTAGCGCCACTTTTGCAATTTTCACTATCATTTCAACAATCTGGGGCCATCATCAATCATATCGCCAAATTGGTGATATTTTACTAAATGAGTCGCCAGGTTCGCATAATTTATTGTCAAACGTTACACACAGAAGAAGAAAAGTGCATTTATTACTGTCCTTATATACATAATGTTTAAGGAAAGTATTGTTACGGGGTCGAAAATTCGAATGAGTTTTCGACGGGAGAGCATGTTTCAAGCATCCCTGATCACGAATCAAACACTTTTGAAGTGATGTCTGTGTGTGTGTGTGTGTGAAAGTATGTGTGTGCGTGTGTGTGTCAATGAGTCTGTGGAGACGATAACTGACGAACGAATGGACCGATTCGAACGAAATTTGGTACAAAAATCACAATCCGTAAACACTGGAAGCCTATTGTTTTTATACGTAATCGAATGTTCAGAACCCCCTAAATTTTCGAGTGAAATTTTGAAAAAATCGTCAAAAAATCAAAACCACTAATAAAGTTCCGCAAATAGACATTTCTTATGTAATTTTTCATTGGAAAACGATTGACATAAATTTTAGAACGCTAACATGAGCCGTTCTCGAGATATTGCACATTTAAAAAAAAATTATCAAAAAGTAATATAAAATAAAAAAAACATTTCCTATTGAGAAACATGTTCACTTTTCATATGTAATACCATGCGATAAATTGGGTGACATCTTTCTCGTGGATCTAGCTCGTTCCATTCATGAAAAAAGATACTTTGAGTAATACTTTTGTATTTGAACGCCAATAGTCATTTATCGGCTGTAAGAATAACTTATTTCTTCGTCCATAACGCTTGGCGAGATTTTGGCGACAAATTTGGCGGAATGTTGCCAACTTGGCGACTTTTTGAAATGTTGCCAAATTAACGAAAATCTCGCCAAATGGATAGAAATGACGCTAAATCATTGAAAATGACGACTAATTGTCGAAAATTCAACATCTTGGAAAGAATATTAGTATCTACTATAAGAAAAACCTATTTTTTTTACTGTAAAAGTAGTAAATTCATTACATTATATAAGGAAAGTCATGTGTTGCCCACATCAGATTTTTTGTAAGTTATCACTTCCCCCCCTTCCCCCACACATATCACTTTCAAAACATTCGATTCACATTCCGTGATACTTGAAACGTGTACTTCCGTCGAAAACTCGAATTCGAATATAACATAATATTATGCATATAAAGAAACAAAAAATGAATCCTTTCTGACCTACTTCATAAAAGCCACAAAAGATTTTATTAGAATTAAATTATCATTTTACCTTCAAGATCAACAAGAGCTTTCCCTTAATAAAAAATATTTCATCATGCAAGTTTTACAAGACTAATCCATAATTTGCAAACAGGATTGCAGCTTTTATTAAAGACCGCACAAGGCAACTTCGCTTTGTTTCTTCCTTTTGAATTGAGAAAGTACCGAATTTTGCTGTTTAAGAACGCATCTTAAATGAGAAGTCCTTCGAATGCTTAGAACGTTCCATTTCCACAAACGTGAGCACCGACTTAAAAGGTAACGTTCTCTTGCGACTGACCCCAACACAATTCAAGGCTACAGAAGTGGATAATAAGGATTTGACACTTTAGTAATTATTTTAAATGGATAATGGAATGAATATCATACCTTTATCTCTATCGCTTCCTTTACATTGTAGAGTTAGTTGTAACTGTAAAGATTGTGTTGGGGTCAAGAATACGACTGTTTAATTCAATTCTTTAAACACATATAGAATATCTCTGACGTAGATGAACGTAGCCAGATGTAAAATCCAGAAGGGGTTCAAGAGGAAGGGTTAACTATAAATAATTATTTATTTGGGAATGACATTAGTATATTTTATAATATTTGGATATTTAAATTTGCAAATAAATCATTAAATATTTTAAATATTGAATTTTCAAAAATATTTTTAAAAAAATCTGATGTAGGCACCACATGACTCTCCTTATATAATGTAATGAATTTACTACTTTTAGAGTAAAAAAAATAGGTTTTCCTTATAGTAGATACTAATATTCTTTCCAAGATATTAAATTTTCGACAATTAGTCGTCATTTTCATATTGATTTAGCGTCATTTTTATCCATTTGACGGGATTTTCGTTAATTTGGCAACATTTCAAAAAGTCGCCAAGTTGGCAACATTCTGCCAAATTCGTCGCCAAGCGTCATGGACGAAGAAATAAGTTATTCTTACAGCAGATAAATGACTATTGGCGTTCAAATACAAAAGTATTACTTAAAGTATCTTTTTTCATGAATGGAACGAGCTAGATCCACGAGAATGATGTCACCCAATTTATCGCATGGTATTACATATGAAAAATGAACATGTTTCTCAATAGGAAATATTTTTTTTAATTTTATATGACTTTTTGATAACTTTTTTGAAAAATGTGCAATATCTCGAGAACGGTTCATGTTAGCGTTCTAAAATTTATGTCAATCGTTTTCTAATGAAAAATTACATAAGAAATGTCTATTTGCGTAACTTTATTAGCGATTTTGATTTTTTGACGATTTTTTCAAAATTTCATTCGAAAATTTAGGGGGGTTCTGAACATTCGATTGCGTATAAAAACAACAGGTTTCCAGTGTTTAAGGATTGCGATTTTTGTACCAAATTTTGTTCGAATCGGTCCATTCGTTCGTCAGTTATCGTCTCCACAGGCTCACTGACACACACACACACACACACACACACACACACACACACACTGACATCACTTCAAAAATGTTCGATTCGTGATCAGGGATGCTTGAAAAGTGCTCTCCCGTCGAAAACTCGAATTCGAATTTTCGACTCCATAACACTACTTTCCTTATACATTATGTATATAAGGAAAGTAAAAAAAATGGATAATTTTGGTGGATGCCAATCTGCGTGTTGCCCAGATGCTATTTGATACTCGAACTACTTTCATCTATTTTATTTTTTTTACCTCCATATCACTATTTCATTTTCGATAATGCTCTATTGCAAACTCACATCAGTGGCGGCTCATGGAGTGAAGCAGGATACGTTTAATATTTAGTCATGTATAAGACGATCATTTTATTAAATTTAACCCATTCGTTTGTTTGTGTGGTGCAAATTTCAGATGAATGAATATTTTAACTATTGCAAATATTTTAACTATTGCAAACTTTTTCCAGGGGAAGGGGGGGGGGGGGGCGTGATGCTATTTCTAAGAATTACTCGGTTCATTTGATGTCTATCCACCCATACATTACAGTTTGGACGCCCTTTTCTCTATTTCCTTGACCGTTTTATAATTTTTAGTTCCGTTTCGGAGACCCTCCATACAACCTTCTCCGTGCTGTAGGCTTTTCTGTCCCTGGTGTTACGCCACTGCATAGATCTTCCAATATATACAACAGACGATGGATGCAATGGAGAAGGCAAAAGGACCTGGTCTTCTTTTTACAGTCATTCTTTCTTTTTTGAGTTCCCTTCTCCATTCCATAGAAGTGTACGTACCAAGTTCTCCACTCTAACCTAATCCATGACAAGAGTAGACACCTGATCACCTTCATCGGGTTCCAAGTTTGAACACGATATCTAAGAAAAAATGCAGAAGGTCTATGTGCTGACCTGGCTATGGGCTTAAACAAAGGGGATATAATGAAAGGTCCCTTTCTATGTTTGGAAGCTAAGGTTGTAGAACACTGGTCTTAACCTTTTGCTTACGAGTGGGACACCCGTAATCAAAAGGTTAAGATTCAGAGGTCGGAGGCCTGCATCTTTACTTAACTATACTTCGTCGTCTTTAGTCGAGAAACGTTTAAATTTAAATTTGTTACACTTTACCCAATCAAGCATAGACGTTTCATGTTCAAACGAAATCATTCTAAAATTCGTCTTAAAGACATTTGCCCCAAAATGGTCTTCATTAGTGCAGAACGAAATGACGTAACTCCGAGAACCGCACACGCCGAAACCAGCATCCGCGTGTTGTTTCTGAGAAAACCAAAACAGCCCTAGGAGGAGGAAGCGACGGCAGTTAGCATGCTAGAGAAAACATGATTACATGCTATAGAAACTGTTGTACAACGAGAATTCCATGTATGTTTGGCAATGCTGGATTCAGACAGTAAGCAGTATTTGGACTTATATGGCACAAAACCAGGGGGGAGGGGGGAGGGCGAATGAAACTTTGTGGGGGAGGGAGCAAGTTGCCCTAATGAAAATATATCTAAATGCTGTCACATAAATAGAGACCAGGTTAACATAAAATTCAGCGGAATGGATATATTTATATTAACACCTGAAAGAACTCATGAAGTCCACAGTAGATGGTAATCCAGGAATCCTGACCAAAAACTTGATCCCAAAATTCCGAGATTAGAAATGCTAAAATCTCGGAATTTGGAGAATTGTCAGTTATTTTAATTCATGAAATAATACTTTCGTCAGATCTGAAACTATGCCAAATTGTCAAAGAGGTAGATGTCATGCATTTAATACTGGGTTTTAATATAATAGATAATATCTAAAATAATATATTGTCCTACTGGAGTAGTATCTCAATTTTAATATGTTCAAAACACATGTAATACAATTCAGATGATTTTTCATACTAGTCATTTTTTCTCATACAAAATTAAATTAAAAAAATTACTTTAATGTTCTGTATTATACTTTTTATAACTCTTCTATCTGCTCTACTGAATGAATGGAATAATCAATAGTGTTCCGAACGTGTAATATTCCCTCACTGGCATCTTTTCCTTCGTCTCTTTCGAAGACCTGACGGAGAAAACACCCATACAGTGAGCCTAGGGTTGCCAAAAGATGAAGCTAGGAGGAGGAGGATTGCCAGATTTGTCGATTTATCGCCAAGTTGGCGATATTTGACGTTTTACCGAAGGTTCGAGAAAGATCGCGAAATGACGAATATTCTATTAGATATGGAGAATTCCAGAAGTTTCTATAGAGAGACTATATAAGGAGTCACCATTCCGTTGGAGAAGAGTTGAAGCTATATTTAACTGTGATTTTCGTCAATGTTTTAAGAATAGTAGCTGCTGTTTTGTGAAATTACTTTTGCCAATGTTTTGAGAATAATATCAGTTATTTTGTAAAATGAGTGAAGCATTTAAGTCTCGCTTTACTGTATATTGTTCCTGTTTAAGCTGTACTTGTGAATAAACGTGTTAGTTATCCAGAAATTTGGACTCATTCTTGTATCCTGAGCGAACACCCGCGATCCCAGAGGATACGTCGCAACAATAGGCTTCTCAATTTATATATTTTTACATATTTCCCCTGCAAGCTCATCTGTTCCTGACAATATTTCTAGGATACGTACCGACCCTGTATTTAGAAGAGAAAAGATCCATGCATGTCCTTCACGAAGAAAGGAACAAGTTTCACAAGCCTGCTTTTATCTCCATCTAAGAAAGGGGCGACACCGCCACTGATTATTATGATTTCGGCGAAATCCTTTTTGTGGCACTGACTCCCCTCCAGACGTGGAAGAAACTATTTTGTTTTCCTGACTGACACGATTATAGTGAAAGTGATATATGTGTATGTACTGCTAGTTTGTATTTCTATGCAAATGTTTGAAACTTGTTTACATTTCATATTTATCACCGGTTGTATGGCATAAAGACCTGTTTTTCTGTAAACACATTTATCACGAGGTGATAAAAACGAAACGTTAAAACACAAAGTGCTTTTTTTTCTATTTCACTTATATGATTCCTTTTTTAATTTATACAATAATTGCCTAATGTGTTTTGTCTTTATATATCCTCCAGAAGACCTCCGGTGACCCAGAAGATTGAATCTTTGCCCACTTATAGTATTGATCAGTTGACAGAACCCAACGCAGCTGGATTTTTGATCGGGGTGGAAAAAGTTTTTCCGAAACAAATTTCCAGACACCCCCCCCCCCCCCCACACACACACACACACACACGCGCGCATACTCCAAAAGTCCCCTGACAACTGAAAAGGTTGAATATTTGCATACTTATACAGCATTATTCACTTTCTTGTGTCAAAGCTTTCTTGGAAAAATTTGGGAAATGAAACTGCTGACCATTAAGCCAAAATTGTTGTTTCTTCAGAAGTATTTGCTAAAATTCCTTTAAAAATTCATTAATTGATTTTTGTCAAAATTATCTAAATGAATATATCTCCCTTCATACTCATGTTCCCTTTGGAGTTAAATTTTTTCTTCCAATCGTTGATCCCAAACTACCAAATTTTTAATAAGTTCTTAATATGCTGTCATGGCCCTTTTTTAGATTATTTATATTTACTTCCCTATTAAATAAACTTCTAAATGCATTTGCAATCACTTAGGCAATGTTGACCATTATATATATTTTTTATCTCATTATGAAAAATTTTCATTTATCTAAACCATCTCTTGCTGATCAATCATTAGGGCTTCAAAGTATTTGTAAAAATAAAAGATACCAACAAAATTAAAAATCATATTCTTGTTGCAAAAATGATTTGTGAGGATTTTAATTGATTTACTGGTTCATGAGTAGCCTATGCTTTTAATTAGGATATTTACTGATTTATGAGTTGTCTATGCTTTAAATTAGAATATTAACTGATTTACTGGTTTATGAGTTGCCTACGTTTTTAATTATCTTCTGATCAATGAAACATGGGTTAAATTTTTACACAGTGTTTTAACTTTTTGTTTGCATATTTCTGTTTTTTCTTCCTTTTAATTTTTTTTCATTTCTTCTGACTGTTTCAAACCGTTCATTCGAAATTACTTTTCTACATTTATTAACGTATTTTCTATTCTACATTTATTAACGTATTTTCTATTCTACATTTATTAGCGTATTTTCTATTCTACATTTATTAACGTATTTTCTATTCTACATTTATTAATGTATTTTCTATTCTACATTTATTAACGTATTTTCTATTCTATATTTATTAACGTTTTTTCTATTCTACATTTATTAGCGTATTTTCTATTCTACATTTATTAACGTATTTTCTATTCTACATTTATTAATGTATTTTCTATTCTACATTTATTAACGTATTTTCTATTCTATATTTATTAACGTATTTTCTATATTTTCTATTCAACATTTATTAACGTATTTTCTATTCTACATTTATGAATGTATTTATTAACGTATTGTATGCTGATGTATATTGTCTATGTACAATATGTCTGTGTATGTCAATATGTTTTTTTACTGTATTTTTCTCGGTTTTCCCCTGTAACTGCTCTATAACCTTTGGGTGAGCTGGTCGCCATGGTAATAAATAAACAGTATTATTCACGTAACGGAACCTGATTTTCGATTTATCCGTCGAGGGCGACAAAATGATGGGAGTATCTAAACTATTTTTCAGACCCTCCAAAAGCCTTTCGGGGACTTAAAAGTCTAAACATTTGTGCACTGATAGTATCGACTAGGGGATAAAATTTAACTGAAAATATGACTGTTTTTGACGCTAAGCGCCATACATTGTTAAATAAAGTAAAACTTATTAAAAAAAGTTGCAATTTAATTTTTTGAGACTGTTCGTTTCCTTACTTTTAAGGCTTAAATACAAGTAAATACGACAGTTGCCAACGTTTTAAAATATCGAGAGTGCGAGGCTTCATTTGACCTTCTCATATATTCACATTCCACATTTTTACTTCGTTTATACTGCATAACAATCAGTATCAGAATGTCAAGATGCTGCTATATGAGCTTTCGTTTGCATGTTGTTCGTTATAATACCTTTTAGTTCTCTAAAAAACATTAGTTCTTTAAAAACAAGTTGGTAACAGGTTTCTTAAGATCATAGTCATAGTCGGTATCTCAAATGAAAAAGCTACGACTAGATAGCGGTGTTTGGTGACATTTGAACTGGAAACGAGTCCTCATTAAATTTCGACTCAAATTTTGTAAAGTTTCAATGAAACACAGTTTTAGAAGGTAAATCGCAATATCAATAGTTTGCATTAAACGATCCAAAATAAATGAATTAATATGTCTAGAAAATTCGTGAATACATTTGAAACAGAAACATACTAAAGTAGTAAAAAAAACTAAAAAGTACTTCTGGCATATTTATTTTTTTTTATACATTCTATCATATTAGAGCAAGAATGTACAATACCTCAAAAATAGCCTATGACAGGATTGTCATAATTTATGGCCTTCAATAAATTATGCCATTCTCTTCTAAATCAGATTATATATAAAACGGGATTTTTAAATACGTATTAATGATTCTCGAGGAAAAACATTCGAAAAATCTAGAGTGTTTCGCTAATTCGGAATTTAATTTGATATATATATATATATATATATATATATATATATATATATAAATTTAAATTAAATTACAATGTGCCAAATAATTAATTTTAAAGGTGAAATCGTTTCTTTTATCGTAGGCTCATATCGTGTTCCGTGGCTCATAGAGTGATGTAGCAATTCGAACATGGATCTACGTCCGCTTCGCAGGCTTACCTCGCTATGCTCGAACGTTGCAGCATATATGCAATGAGTTTATTGAAAGTATTAGTCACTTTTGAAAATCGCAGGTTTGAAATATGAATTTAAATGGAAACTCTATCACCATGGTTTATTTTTCACAGGCTTACTCAACAACGAAAAGTATTAAGAACTCAAAATGGCTATTTAATTATCAGCATTTTATGAGGAAGATTCTTTCTTATGCAGCTATGACTTATATAATGCAATGATTTTTTTTCTTACATAATGCAATGAATTTACTTCTTTCACAGTGAAAAAACAATGTGTAAGATTCACGGCCCTATATGTTCCGGTGTAATTTTTATCACAGTTTTGCATCGCAAATCCCGAGCAACGCCGCGTAATCGCTGCTAGTAATATATATATTGTTGAGAAAGTAATTGAAAGCATTATTATTTCCAAATTCACACCTTAATATTCAAGTAAGAATGAAAAGACAGTTTATTAAAACACAGTATCACATCATACTTAGAATCATTATTTTTCTTTTTCTAAACCAAGAACGCATATCTGAACAAATAAAAAATAGTTGTAGAACTAATCCAGAATAAAATTCTCAAGCCCAGGCTTTTCATAACATCTGTCACACACAGCCACGTTCCTCGGCTTCTCAAAAGGAAAGAACGAACAAAATGGCGGGAATTTTTGCCAGATATAAAGCTGACATAATATGATGGAATGCAGCGAACCCAAACAATAACATAAACGCGTGGAGGTAACTTGAAACGTTCGGAATGTTTAGATACAGACGTATCAAAACATCCGTGAAGGATAGGCAGCGCAGCAGGCAGGTTTATGAGCATAGCATTGTGGAGATGTTCTTTTACCTGTGGTTATATAAGGGATGGTTCTAAAATGTTTCGTGATGCTTTGATTCAAGGTTCAGGTTAAAGGACGCGGTCATGATTTGAAACATCAGTGACACTACTCCAATGTCATTAATCATTATCAAATAAGTCATTATACATGAGCATAAAATAACTTAGGCGGTCGTCTATAGAGTCGTCAATCAAAAGGAATCGCAACTATATTTTTTGCACATACTATCGGCTGATATATATATATTTTATTTTCTTGATTGTGCGCATATTTTAGCGTAAGAATAAGATCAAAAATCTAAACGAGAAAATAAAATATTCTAGAGAAGTGGTTTTTAATTTTACTACCGCTTCGAGTTTCTTTGAGTGAGTTTCTGGATTGAAGAACTCTTCCTCCCTTTGAGCCCCTGACTTGGCGACGCCTTTCCTTTATAAAATGTATGTTTTCAGAAATAAATGTTCTTATTCCTTTTATAAATGAACTGCTTTGTAGGGAATGCACTCCCATTACAGATACTAACATCCATGGATCGGTTTTGGACCTCTTACTCGCTCGTCAGCATAGAATAGCTGATATCTGAAATGCAAAAATATTGCAAGAAGCAAAAGTTAGTTCCTGTTTCTTGCTGGCATTATAGATATCGGCTATTTCATGCTTCATGCTAATGAGCGCATAATAAGTATGAAACAGGTCAATGGATGCTGGTATCTATAATGAGAGTGTCTCTATTTAGGGGGAAGCCCCTTATAGGAGAATTTTTATGTGATACGTTGTAGCCATATTTATTAGAATTGGTTCAGAAGGGGCCGATAAGTTATAATACAGTAGCAATAGTCAGTTAATAAATGTTATTTCTTTCTTTCGACCCGAACCGTCCAACCTACCGGATGGTATAAAGTATTTATTTGGACGGCCGGAACAGTATCACCGAGACAGATTTTGAACACTTGCAATTAAGTAATTTAGGTCAAGTAATTTATTGTGAAGAGGGAGTTTCGTTATATGCCTCACATTAAAGAAGAATGAGCAGCCTCAAGTACCCTCCCCCCCTCCGCCCCAATATGTTCTAAAACTTTACGCCTATGGGAGTTTGACCAATTTTATCTTTGGTCGGACAGTTGTCACTCATGCATACGTGGCTTAAAGATACTTTGCACTTCAGGTGGATCACCTTTTCCTTCATCTAGTGACCCTGACTTCATCTAAACATGTCATTACGCAAGAGAGAAAATATCCAAACGCACAGAATAGGCTAAAACATCACATGAACCCGAATCGCCTAGTGTAGAGGGCCTTTATGCAAATTACGAGTCCTCGAAAATGCTGTCTTTTAGATAAATGGTCACATATTTACTGCGAAGTAAAACCTACTGTAAAGGTATTTGCTTATTATTATTGGATTTAATTAAACGATTGCAGATACTTTACTATTAAATCCCTACAGAATGTTTGAATAATTTGACAATCTACAAAAGGAAATTTTTATTACTGGATCTAATTAAACAGTTGAAGATCATTTGCTATTAAATTCCTAGAGAATGTTTTGAATTATTTGACAATCTACAAAATGTACTTATCATTATTGGATCTAATCAAACAGCTGCAGATCCTTTGTTATTTCTACAGAATATTTGAATAATTGGACGATCAACAAAAGGAAATTTTCCTTGCTGGATCTAATTAAACAGCTGAAGATCATTTCCTATTAAATTTCTAAAGAATGTTTGAATTATTTGACAATCTACAAAATGAGCTTATCATTATTAGATCTAATCAAACAGCTGCAGCCCATTCGCTATTAAATTTTTACAGCATGTTTGATTAATTTGACAATCTATAAAACGAAGTGAAGTAAATAAATGCGTGTAGTATAACTTAATTAACAGGATACTTTAAAAAAATGGATATTTATTGATCCTCTTGAAAGTCGTTTTATAAAATATTCCAATGTGTGCTACTTCTATCGATACTAATTATTTATTTGTTCTTCTAATGTATTTAATATTGAAAGCATCACATTTTTTTTATCTCTACTCAATGTCAGGATAGGAAGTACAATCCGCTATGTGGATACTATATGAAACTTTTAAATCATCAAAACTTCACATTTCCGGTAGCCAGTCTCTTAACACATGTAATAAATTGCTGGCTTCCTCAAAAGTGGATGTTGTAGGTGGCGTTAGCAAGTGGTCATTTGCTAAAGCATGAATAATTACTATTATACATAATGATAAATCTTTAGTAAAAAAATAAACATCTGTAGGGGGTTGCTAAATACATTTGGTCTCCAAGACTGGTTTCTCTGCATTGCTGATATGCTCTTATATCAATAGAGCATGGGCCCGAGCGTAAATAAACAGTCTGCGTAGTAGAATGCGCAGAAACGTAAGGGCAAAATAGCATTATTTTTACCATAGCGGGTAATGATAAACTGAAGATGATGGCAAATAATAATTGAAATTAGACTCATTAAACACCGTAATTTATCTTTGTGGTGGAAAAAAATTATTTAGAATACTAACAATATATATTTGAAATTTTCATTTGTTGAAGTGTTAAGTGATTTTAAGTGAATTTACAATACTACTCATTTTTATAGTAGTCACTAGATAGCGTTTAGCCCTACTAGCTAGCGTATATTTATCAGCAAATTCAGCAGTATATATGAGAACGAGAAGGGAAAGGTACATAAAGAATTTTTTTAAAAATATCGTGTATATATTTTATTGAAAGTGAGTAATTTCTTTTCCGGTAAATTAAAAATATCCATCAAAGAAGATAAATTTAGACATATTCTACTAAAGTTAGGGAGCTAAACGATTATAAATTTACAAAATAGCCGTTTTTAATACAGAAATAATTAAAATGCCCATACTGCTAAGCATACGAGTATTTTGTTTTGGAAAAATAAGGGCAATATTCTGTGTGTGACATCCCGTGTCCATGCTCCATGATTATACAAGATGTAATGCTAAAATGTGCGTGATGCTTCGATTCTTCAAGGTAATTTCAGACATGGGCGACTGTTTTTATCTGCTATTAATCATGATCCAATAAATCATTTTAATTCTATGTCATTTTTATATGAATATGGATGTGGGATTCATTTGCAATCGCCCTTGGGGCAGGTCTCTGCTTCTTAACTTCTGATAAAAGGGAGAAACGAAAAGTTCTATTCAACACAAGTTAATATTCCAGACTTCGAGTATACGGTTTTCAGGTATGGAGTAAGTTAGAATGATAAAAGGTTATATCATGTAAATTAACATATTTTAGACTTCACAGATAAAAATTAATCATTTCATTATATTAAGGAAATTATTAGAATTAAAAAAAATTGTTTACAAAACCTTGGTTGGTATGAATTTTTAAGATAATTGATGGGAAAAAAATATGTCGTAGTGTATATTGAAGAATGTAGGGAATGACGTCAAAATAAACATAGCAAATTAAATGAAAAATCAGCGGTGGCTCCAGTCAGAGGGAGCCGAAATGATTTTCACGAATAACATCTTTTAAAATAAAACTCGAATAAAGTTGTTCATGAGATTATTCGTTATTTTCAGTGTCATTTGTTTCGTTTACAATAAATAATATGGACCTATGACAATTAAAATAAGATTGAAATATGTTGAGGTGAGAACCACTTTTTCAAAATAGTTCAAAATATCAAAATTATAACCACTGAATTTTAAAAGTTAATTTGATTCAAAATCCAATTATGTCATTGTAGGAAGTGCTACAAACAAGTCGCTTACTGTTTATAGTTAGAACTTTTAGTTTTCGAGATAAAAGCATTACAAAATTTAAAAACGGGAAATTTCAATCTTCTTTAAATCGATAAGACGATTGCTCGAAAACTAAAAGAGGTTTAAAATAACAAATTATTAATCTAAAAACTTGATTTCTTACTAAAAGAATTTTTTTGCTCAAAATTTATATTTCTTTTAAAATTTAGAAGATGTTTCGATTGAAAATAAAGCAGAAACTAGTCCGGAGACAAAATTTTTTATTTATTAATGTTTTAAGATCAAATATAGCGATTATTTTTATATATTAATAAATAGCACCTTATTTTCGACAAACCAAATATAAATTGCTCGTATTTTTATCCATAAGGTTCGGAGATATAACCACCTAAAGTGTTTTCATTTTTCGTAAAGCTTTGAATTCAGAAGGATATCCGGACCATAGACGCTTTTTACGTAAAAATTAATTTTGTTTCAGAGATATTGTGCTTTTTGTATAATATCTAATACCTTTAGAACTTCCTATGATACTTATATTATTCCTAACCAAGGTGTTTATTTAAGATTAAAAGTATATACAATTCATTCACTCGTTTGATTATAGTAAACGTATTTAATTGTTTATATTACTTTTCTTACAATAAATGGTAATGTATAGGGCACAAAGTATTGGAATCGTGTCGAAAATCGCAACTCGAATTTTCGAAGGATCTACACCTTTCGAACACTCTAAAGCTGAAAAACTATTTTTAGCATGGCATCTGTGTGTATGTATGTCTGTCTGTTTGTACAATGGAATGTACACGTATTCTCTCAATCTCAAAAATGAAGTGATCAAATTTTACAAAATTTGGTAGATAAAGTCACTTGTAGGGGTTACCCTGGTGCTGATTAGATTTTGTACGATTCGGAAAAAAGAACCTGCCTTTTTACGCCAAATGGCCCGCAACATCTAAAATAAAAAACTATATATGCTCAACTGTATCAATTAAATGCTTGTTACATATGTTATTTTTGACGACGAATATTTGTGACGACGATGTTATTTTTGTTCGTCGTAAAAAATACAACCAACATCTTTAAGACCAATCCCATAATTCTAGGACTAACTGTTTCCGAGATATTTTACATTTTTGCAACGTCGCCCTCGAAAATATGTCCAGTCGCTAAATGAAAAATTATATATATATATATATATATATATATATATATATATATATATATATATATATATATATATATATATATATATATATATATATTTGAAATGTAATAATAAGAATTATGTAAAAATAAAAAAAATAAAAATGCAATTCAAGTAATATTAACATCACCATAGAAGCAAATTCACGGCTATAATGCCGATAAGAGAAAAGAACAGAACCTTCCCAAATTCGATGATTAATCAGAATTAAATTCCTCTTCAGGTCTGAGTATTTAACTCTAATTAACCCAAATAAATGCCTGTTTATATATATATATATATATATATATATATATATATATAGAGAGAGAGAGAGAGAGAGAGAGAGAGATTAAAATTTTTTAATCGAAAACTATGCATAAACTACGGTAAGTACAAAAACCCATCTCTAGCATATCTGTTACAAATAAGTAACAATAGACCAAGACTAAGGATAAAAAAATCTGATGTGAACAGCACATGACTTTCCCTGCAAACTTTTATTAACGTTCTCTTTATTTTAATTAAATTTATTTCACTTTTAATTCAATTTTTGTTCTCATTCGGTAACCGAACTTATTTTCAAAGGTGGCGTAGGGAAAGTACGGAAAACTAAAATATCTCGAGAACGGCTAGTCCTAGTGTAATGGGGTTGGTCTTATTCTTTTCGTCGTTAAAAATTACGTATTAAATCAGCATTTAAAGGATATATTTGAATATACCCAGTTCTTTAGTTTAGATTTGGAAGATTTTTGCGGGTCATTTTGCAAAAAAAGGGCAGGTCATTTTTTTCTGAATCGTACCAAAATCTAATCAGCACCAGGGTAACCCACAAGTGACTCATCTACCGAATTTTGTGAAATTCGGTCCGTTAGTTTTTCAGTTAGAGTGGATACAAGCTTTTGCGGGCCATTTCGCAAAAAAAGGCGGGTTCTTTTATCCTGAATCGTACCCAAAACTAATCAGCACCAGACTCGCTCACAAGTAACTTACCTACCAAATTTTGTGATATTCGGTCCATTAGTTTTTTAGTTAGAGTGGATACAAAATCTGCACAGACAGACACACAGACAGACAGACACACAGACAGACAGACGTCACGCTAAAAATAGTTTTTTCGTATTCTAGAGGTCTCGAAACGTGTAGATCCGTCGAAAACTCGAGTTGTGATTTTCGGCATGATTCCAATACTTTCCCTATACATTACCATGTATTGCAGGGAAAGTAAAAATCTGATGTGGGCAGCACATGACTTCCCCTGCAGACTTATATTCACGTTCTCTTTATTTTAATTACATTTAATTCACTTTTAATTCAATTTTCGTTCTCATTTGATAACTGGACTTATTTTCAAAGGTGGCGTAGAGAAAATACGAAAAAACTAATATATCTCGAGAACGGCTAGTCCTAGTGTAATGGGGTTGGTCTTATTCTTTTCTTCGTTAAAAATTACGTATTAAACAAGCATTTTATGGATATATTTGAGCATACGTAGTTTTTTATTTTAGATTTTGGCGATTTTTGCTGGCCATTTTGCAAAAAAAGGCAGGTTATTTTTTTCTGAATCGTACCAAAATCTAATCAGCACCAGGGTGACCTATACGTGACTCATTTACCGAATTTTGTGAAAATCGGTCCATTAGTTTTTCAGCTACAGTGGATACAAGCTTTTGCGGGCCATTTCACAAAAAAGGCGGGTTCTTTTATTCCGAATCGTACCCAAAACTAATCAGCACCAGCACCGCCTACAAGTGACTTACCTACAAAATTTTGTGAAATTCGGTCCATTAGTTTTTTAGTTAGAGTGGATACAAAATCTGCACAGACAGACACACAGACACACAGACAGACAGACAGACACACGCAGAGACGTTACGCTAAAAATGGTTTTTTCGTATTCTAGAGGTTTCGAAACGTGTAGATCCGTCGAAAACTCGAGTTGCGATTTTCGGCATGATTCCAATACTTTCCCTATACATTGTATGTACCATGTATTGCAGGGAAAGTAAAAAGTAGGTAACTTATCACTTTAATGGTAGGGAGATGAGGTAGTATACAAAAATTAGTATACAGCAGAAATCATAATTAAATAGGTATATATATATACATCATTGAAATTTCATATAATATTTTTATTATATATATATATATATATTCTCTGTTTGATACTTTTATTTGTAAGGCATTTTTTAATGGGGTTTTTTGAGTTGAAACTTCTCCCTATTCTTTCATTGGATTTTCAAACTTTTATTATATATACTACATATATATATATATATATATATATATATATATATATATATATATATATATATATATATATATATATATATATATATATATATATATATATATATAATAAAAATATTATATGAAATTTCAATGATATGTATATATATAAATACATATAGATATTTCATATATATATATATACCTATTTAATTATGATTTTATATATGATATATAAATATATATATATGTGTGTGCGCGTGTGTGTGTGTGTGAGTGTGCGCTCACAGACACATAGGTCATAGACATGAAAATCAGTTAGTGTATTAAAATCGGAACGTAATAATAAAATATTTTTACACGAGTATTACACAGCTCAACAGTTTTAATTATACAAAATATTAGACGGTATTGATTTTCAAAATGATTGGCTGAAAAAAAAATACAGCAATAATCGCAAGCAATGGCGCTCGATACTTAAAAAAGTCAAAATTGCTACTTTTAAAACAAGACAAGAGATTTAAAAGAATTATAGTCATTAATAATTATTAATTTTGTTCCATTTAATTTTTGTTCGATTTTATAAATCGTTTAGCATAACTGTTTTGAATAATCCAGATACATAAGTACATTTTTCGATATAATCCGATTAAAATAAATCTGTGGGTTTTCTTTCATCAGTGTATAAAAATGCTTATAAAAAGTAAAAAAAAAAAAAATATATATATATATATATATATATATAATATATACAGTGTGTCAAGGAAAATCATGGACCAGGACAATAACTCGAGAAGTATTAGAGTTATCGTATAATTTTTCATGCAGGTGTATAGGGACTCTCTATGGACACGATAAGACAATTTTAGGGGTTTGACCCCCCTTCTTTAACGGGTGATGGGGTGGGGGGAGCTATCTGGTTTCCTGTTAGAGATAGGGGGAAAATCAATTACAAAGTTGTAGAGAGTTGCAGTATTAGTACTAAGCATTTTTGCGCCTCCTCGCGAAAGATGGAAATGAATCCTGAAAACCAGTGTATACAATCTCCCCCCCCCCCCCCCATCCGAAAAAATTGACCCTTCAAGCACTGCAGCAGAATAAAATTGATTTTACTGCATGCAAATAATAAAATTTGCATATTCAGCAATGATGAACTAGAAATAAACTCCAATAACTTCCATAATTAGAATCTGTAAAAATTAACTTAAAATAACTTAATACCAACATTTCATAGTCGCCGAAATGCTCTTTATATTAAAAACATCATTATATGTATATAACGCCAATCAATGGGTGTTTGCACACATGTAATAAGATGTCTCCGCGTATTTTCCAATGTTTTCACATCTAGAGTGCTACATGCAGATGAATTAAATTGTCTCTTAAAATCATTATTTAAAGAGTTGTTTTGCAGCTTTTGCTGTGGATCATAAATGCTTAATACTAATTTTGCAAAGCTCTACAATTTTGCAATTTACTATCTCTAACAGGAAGCGAGATAGCGCCCCGTACACCAATAGAAAGAAGGCAAGACCCCCCCCCCCCTTTAAGTTATCTCAGAGTGTAGCGCCATAGGGTTTTTTTATATATCTGCATGAAAAATATTTGATTCTCAAGTTATTGCCTATTCTTAATCGTTTTGTGCATTTAATTTATGAAAAACTGTCCCATTTCCTTAATTGTTTCAAATAAACAGCTTGAACTGGGTGTGAAATTGCGGAGAAATTCTTTAGCAACTCGCAGAAGACGTCGTGCTCAAGCATTCCCCCGATGCTTTGTTGCGAAACGTTATTATCTCACTCAAGAATGGAGAGTTGTTATTGCAAGTCGAAGGAAACGGCGGCCTAGTGATCGCATATTTCCAGGCTTAATTGTCCTTGTAGGCGGAATGGGTAATACAAGTATTCAACGCGCAGAACGGAATGAGAATATGTAAAACAATAGTAAACAATAGTAGTACAAACACTAAAACAATAATTTGTTTGATGTATACACAGATAGTGATGTTTATAACATGAAGGGCATTTCGGCGACTATGAAATTTTGGTATTAAGTTAATTTTTTTCAAGTTAATCTTTACAAATTCTAATCATGGAAATTACTGGAATTTCTATCAAGTTCTATCTAGAAAAAATTCGAAACTGAAGTTTTTTACAATGTGTCCGCGCATAAAATTTCCTAATAGTACGAACATTTGGTCTTGAGTTATCGTATCCACGCACACTCTCACACAAACACACACACACAGCACATATGAGCAACTTTTTAAAAGTGTTCAAAGCGTATTTAAGATGTCTTAAAACGTTCTATTCGTCAAAATATTAAATTCGAGGGGAAAAAATCTCTGTGCATTAGTATGAAAAAATATAAATAAGTAATAGAACTTCAAGTTCAAAATAGACTCATAAAATTAAAAACTACACACCCATAGTTATTCCGGCCGTCCAAGCAGTTACTCGAGTCCTTTGGATGAGTCGGACGGTCTGGGTCTTCAAGACCCATAGTTATTTAAAAGTTATTGATTTAAAAAGAATCAATTAACACAATTAAAGATTATTATGGAACAAATATTTTTATTTATTTATTTTTTTAATATATAAAAATTGTACTTTTATGAAAGATCAAAATTCGCAAAAGTATATGTACGATTATAATTGAAATTAATTATGAAGAATTAAGCATCAGTTGCCAACAGAAGAACCATTGATTCTATAATAATACCTATTTAACTAAAATGAATTCCAAATTTATTTGTAAATGCTTTTATATAAATTATATATATATTTCAAGTTTTAGATTATATTTTGAATATTTATGTAATTTTATAACCCTTAAATAATTTTAAAAGAAAATTTGCAGGATTAATCATTAAAACGAAATTATAATTAATGACATACATCTCTTTACATAAAACTAAAATTTTTCGAATCCCAATACTACCATAAAAGTTAAGCAAACATTATTAAAAATGCTATCTGTAGATCGCTGTTTCCATCAGCCATTTCTTCTGCGACTCTTAAAATGACTAATGAAAATAATGACGGCCTTTACAGCATCAATATATTTTCGGAAAAAATGCCTTCGAATTCGTGGTTTAAAAAAAAAAAATATATATATATATATAAAGAATAGTTGAATCACCCATACAAATTGTGGGAGACCCCTACAGACATTTATCACACACCCTCCATATTTTATTTCTCCTCTTTTGTAAATTTGCCATGATTTGTCCCTCTAAAAGTATTGGGCCCCCAATGGGCGGCTCTGGCTGCAGGATATTTATGTCCATACTAAAGAATACTATTTTTGAAATCTGATAATATTTTCCCGTATTCCATAAAAATTCCTCCCCCTTTGCGTCGACTGTATAATTTATGAACTTTATGAAGAGTACTGTGTAGTCACATTTTTTTTTATTTAGTACAATATATATAGTATATTTTCTACTTAATTGATCACTTATCTCACTTCTACTTAATTGACCACTTGCTCTCAGGTTTATATAATATTCAGAAATAACGTAAGAATTGTTTGAAAAAGTAGGAATGTAAATTATTTATATAATATACAGTGAGACTGACTGTGACTGTGAATGAGACCGACTATGATTAAGGGATGAATTGCACAGCAGAAACTGCTGAAGGTAGAAACCCGAGTAGCTTTGGGTACATGTGGGACTTGACCTATAAGCAATGAGAAAAATAAAAAAAAATTTAATTTTATTCAAAAAATTTATAAATCGCGGAATTTTTGGTTTAAACATTCTTTCAGTTATAAATCGTCGAGAATGGCTAGACCCACAAAATTCGTTTTTTTTTTCTTTAATACCATCAGGTACAAAAAATATCCTAATTTTTTTTAATTAATTTTATCGATGTACAATCATTCATTAAGATATTTTAATTTATAATTACAGCAGACGGATATTTTTTTATTATATTTTATTAATGATTTTATAATTTATGATTCCATTGTGGCAACTATGATAACCGAGTTAGGTTTCAAATATCGAAATCGTCTGCTGGCTATTTTTCAAGTCAAAGTATTCAAAATAATTCTATAGTTAATTTACTTTCGAAGATTAAAATGTCTGGAAACGTTGAAAATAATGCAGCATACAGTAATCGACGATGAAATATTGTTTTACAGACCGCAATTTCCATGCTAACAAAACTATAAATTGTGCACTATTTTATGCTTGAATTTGAAACGGATTTTGATGCTCAGACCTTTTATTAAGTGTGTATGCAGGCGTCACATTTAGTGACCACTATCCATTTCGCCGCCGGCATAAAACATAGGTGGAATGGCTAGTTGGAAATAAAGCTCAAAAATCACTGAACGCATTCCATACGTATATCCTTGACTTTGCTGAAAATATTGTGTTTCTGAAATAAAATTATATTCAATGACTTATTCATGACTTATATTCATGCACGAATCGTTGAATGTAAAATATGCTTGAGCTTTATTAATTAATACAAGATGTTACTATTCTAAATAAATCAGTTATTATTATAATTATCTATTAATTTCTACTATAATTATCTATAAATTAATTTTTTCAAATTCAAAGAGCTGCTAATAGTATTTTACGGAAATAGAAAAATTATAAAAAGAAATTTTGGTTTAAACTTCAGAAAAAAATTTAAATAAAAAAAAATAAATCTTATATATATATATATATATATATATTATCAGGATTTATAGGGATTTATTCATCAAGATTATTTTTACCCAGTGCTGCATATACCCCTCTTACTTACGCCCCGACATTTCTAGTGTAACTACACCCCCCCCCCCCCCCCCCGCTCCCATAAGTTCCTCCAGATTTCTCTTTTTTTCAATAAATCTGATTATAATCTTCCGATTATAACCTCTGTGCATCGGTAAATGTAAATATTTTCAAAATTATACAGCTACGAAAAAGCACTAAATATTCATGGCACTAAAGAGTAGTAGTAAAGGTACTTACTATTTCTTTTCTTAAACTATCCATGGCCAAATCAAAGCTGGATCGACACTTCCTTAACGGATACCCTTCGAATTTCGTATCACAATCCCTTGCACCACATATCCCCGCTACGTCCAGAACGTCCTTCGAATCATCGGGATGTTCTCCTCCACGCTTCGATTCATCTTCTTGTTTCACTTCCTGAAGGCTTTCTTGGGGCATATCGCAAATGCTCCACCTCTTTTGCATATTCGCGGTCCTTTCCAGTCTTTTCAGGTAGAATTCCCGACATTTCCGGGCTACAGTCCCTCTCGCCGGACTACACCGGGCAAATATAGGAGATGGTAGGGGCGATGGGCAAAGCTCACTATCACTGCTCATGTTTAGAAGATGATGCAAGAGTTTGGAAGCTCTAATTGGCGAATATGGCACGATAATATTTTTTCAACAAAACTGTCTGCTATGGAAATTCGTAAAGAACATATCCATAGTTTTGAGCAGACGTAAGTTGGTTGCTGTTATTTTGAAGATATTTGACTTCAAAAATGTATTTTCTAATAAATATTTATAACTGAAGCTATATGAGCAATATTACACATTGTTGCTACAAAGAATATCTTTTGAAACAAATATATGTTAATATTACTAAAGATTCACATAACAAGCCGTGAAAAAATAGTTATATTATACTATTGGCACTGTTACACTAGATACGTATTTTTATCAGCGCTTCAAGCCGTATATATATATATTTTTTTTTATAAAATAATTAGGGTTTTTGTAAAAGTTGCACTGGAAGAAATCAAAACAGCACTTGATTTTGAGTATTTTCCGGTAATTTGCAAATAGCAGCTATTTTCCAATAATCCACAAGGTGCCGGCTACAATTTATTAAAAAAATGAAGACGATTTTGGAAACAGTATCCGATTATACACTAAGTCAAATCGACTTATGCAGTAAACAAAAATAATCCAGGTAATGATGATATTCCAGATCAATGATCACTGAGAGCGAATATCATAAATTGTCACTTAGAATATCCAGGTTATCAAGCATATTCAAAGATGAAGTGTTCTGAGTAGCATTTTGCACATGTTGTCATAGCGGCACACATTGACATTCGAATTATCATGAGCACATCCTTATCCAAACGCTACTGACCGCTGTCTAAGCGAAACTGACTCGAATCGGGCGAGGAGGTGATCTCCGGACGAAACAGCCAACCTGTCAGAGGAAAAGGGTTGCTAGACAGGTAGCGCAGCTGGGTAGTCGTCGCCAAGCGGGTGATAAATACTTGTGTGTGGAAAGCCGTTGACGGGTACGGTGAAAAAAAATACCGGATTAAAAGTTTTGAGGAGCCAACAATAAATTTGGGGCCATTTTTTTTTTTTTTTGTAACATCATTAACAATTTAAATTAACACATTTACAAGTTCATTTGGGAAAAATTCAAGTGTTTAAAAAATTAAATTTTCTTTGTTCTTTGGCAAAAGTAAAAAAAAAGTTAAATAAAATACTAACATTGAAATAGATGTACTATACAAATAAATGAAACAAATAAAGTTTTTGATTTATTTCTCTATATTTATTTGAAAATACTAACAGAAATTCTGAAATATAATAACTGGTGAAAAAGTAAAAATAATATTCAAATGTATAAAGTCAATTATTTAAAAAAAAAATTTTTTGTGTGTGTGTTTGTTTCTTTGAAAGAATTTAATTTATTATATTATCAAAATTTGTTTCATTAGTTTACTCAAATTGTCATTAGTTCTCTCTAATGAAAATTTAATGAATGGGATGGACTATAATAATTCCTCCCGAGAGGTTTCTCATGTTCAATTCAAATGTAAAAGAAAACATGATAATCTCAGTAGTTCACTGGGTAGAGCTTCGTTTGGGCCAGTCGGAGGTCGGGGATTTGATTCCTTGCTGCGACAACAGTTACTAACAGACTATTTGAACGATTTTTTAATATACCTGCGCTTAGATTTTTGTTATTAAATTGAGTCATGGAAAGGTTTTTTTACATGCATAAACTAACACATACGGCTAAAATATATAAGAAAATCAACGTTTGCATTAAATATTTTAGAACGTCCTGAACGACCTCTTTATTTTCTGCTTTTTTCATTCTGTACGTTCGAATACTCGTAAATTGGAAATCACTGTTATATATATTAGGACCTTTGGAAATATCGCAACTTTGTTTTTTGGAACCTCAATGATCTTTATATCTAGGCTTACCATACGCCCCGTTTTGACCGGAATTGAAGGTTTAAAGGTACCTCCCGAAGTCCCGGCTAGTTTGTCATTTTGTCCGCGTTTGAAATTTATCTTTTGGAATAAAGTTTTGGTAGGAAAGAACAATTCTTGTGGCTAAAGGAGCGTTTCTGAAAAATTTGGTTCGATTATTACAACGAGTGAATGCTGGAGCGCTATTGATTTTAAACGCAATCGATTGTTCAAAACACATCCCCTCCAATTTTCGAATGAATTTCTGAAAAATCAATAAAAAGCAGGACCTTCAAAAACGATAAATAGATACTCGTTTTTTTGCTTAATTTAAATCATTAAAAAACATCTGATACAAACTCCAGAACGCTAGCATGAACTGTTCTCAAGATATTGCAGAATTTTCAAATACATTTTTTAAAAAATCATAATCTTCAATACTGTTAAACAAATAATAATTTTATACGTAATTTTGTATCAGAAAACGAATAACATAAACTTTAAAAAGCTAGCATAAGCAGTTCATGAGACATTATATGTTTTTCGAATAAATGTATAAAAAAAAATTGCATAAAATTAAAGAAGTAATAAGTATCATCATATATGTTCCCTTTTCATGTGCAGTATTATGTAACCAATCTGTAAACATCATTTTCGTAGATCTAGTTCGTTCCATTCACGAGAGAGGATACTTTTTGTAATAGCTTTGCATTTTAAGAATTCGCCGGTAGTCATTCATTTCATAGGATATTAATTAAATGTCAATTGCAATTCGATGAGGATTTCGCATGTGAGTCTGAATAAGTTATTTTATTTGGACTAAATTCCCAAAAGCGCCCAATTTCATTTGACGATATGTTAATTTAGTCCTAAAAATATTGTGCAATGGATCGTGTATAAAATTTTGATACTTTCCATTTCGTCGGCGCAGGCGATAAAGTCACCAAAAATACTACAACCTACTAGATTTTAACAACCTACTAGATACTACAACCTACTAGATTTTAAACGATATTAAAATGTTTATGCCTCCAAAGTAAAAAATTCTTAGAACTAACATTTATTAACATTTTTTTTATGTGTATACTGTGTGTTGCCGCCAATAAAGTCTGCTTGGCGAAATTTGCGTCGGCGAAATGGAAAAGTACAAAAATTTTTTCGCCATGAAAGAAGTCAAGTCATTGCATTATGCTGAGAAAGTCAGGCACTGTTATCAGATTTTGATAAAAATATAATTATGCTAATATAATTAAACTAATATATTAACATTAACTTAATTTGATTAAGCATATTTCATCTCCATACAGTTGTTCTTGTATTCGGTTGAAATAAAATCGGTTTTAATTTCTTAAAAAGCGAAACAATGGTTCAAAGTTAAATGTGCCAACAACAAAGAAATTAAACTATATATTCTAAAACCTACTTAAATTCATTTTCCTTTTTAATGATAAACTTCAAATTCTCCAAACTCATAGAATTTCAAGGCGCTTGCCAAATATTGCAATTTGTGTCAATACTGCAAATGTTTGTTTTCCTGATCATCGTGATAAATAATGATAAGAGACAGATAAAATACCGATGATAAAAAAAAATGTTATTAGACTTTTCATTTTTTGGCAACATTCCATAGAAATATTATGAATAGTCAAAAACTCCAAGAATTTTTATTTATATACAGCTGTGATTTAGCTAGTTCTTCATTTATTTTTCCCTTTGGCGCTGGAAAGAGTAACGCCAAGCTTTGGCGCAAAATCTCTCATTCATTCTTTCAGAACGTCATTCGTGACATCACAACACACGTGATAAAAGGTGCCAATGACAAAAGCACGCTTTTTGTTCGCATGATTTCGGAAACGAAGTTTTCTACCGTCGATATAACGGAGGTTTTCGTTTTGGTTTTCCCGCCGAATAAAAAAAGAAAATAATTTCCTTGTCACGGCAGTAATTAAGTATGGGTGGGTTTAATTTTCCCATCACTTTAGAATTTGTTATTTAGATGTAGAAATATGATAAAACAATTATTTGTATTAGAGTAATTAGAATGAACTGCATTTTAATGATTTGTTATCTAGTTGTTTGGAAAGAGTGAAACGTTGCTTCTGTATTTTTCGATTTATCCCCTCTGATAGAGACATTTTTTTTTTTCAGTCATTTCATAATCCATTTCGTTTGTTATATGTTATATGTGAACCTTTCTTTTTATTAAATCACAGAACCTGCCTGTAAGAACAGAAGAAAACACAGAACCTGCCTGTTCCCCAAAAATTGGAAGACGCTCGCATGGCAGATAACAGAGTCCATTAGCATGTTTTCTTGCTGCCATTGCAGGTAACGGCTATTCTATACTAACGAGCGCATAATAAGCTGGAAACCGGCCCTTGGATACTGTTATGTGCAACGACAGTGTCTTCTAAACTTTATTTTTATATTCCGGCACTTTTTTTTTTATTAAAAATAGCATTTTTGGGTGTTGACGTATGCTACATAATTGTTTTCACGTAGAATAATGTCTTAGTCCGTACCAGTTATGGGGCCCATGTCCGCGTATTGGGTGTGACGAAAAAGGGTGAGATTTAGAAAGATTGTTGCTTGGCGTGTAATCTGTAGTATCAAGGTGTTAAGCCGAGGATGTACGCGTGTTATGCGAAGTGACTCATCAGGGTGACGTACTTGAGAGAGGAATGCGGCCGATTTCGATATAAGATAAAAATTACCAAGCAATAAACAAATTGCCAAGCTTTTGCTTCTTTAATTAGGATACTTAATTAACAGTTCGTAATAATTAATGTTGCAACTTATTTCTCCTATCATAGGCCGTTGTCGGCAATTTATAAAAATAAATGAAATTTTTATGTAAACCGTTGTTTCATTTGCAATCACCCGTGTGGCAAGACATTCTACGTTGAGGACGTACTTCCGTGGTACAGCCTCTCTAGTTTTTTCTTTACTCTTTCCCCATGCCGTTTAATTGTTTTTCGTAGATATAGTTAAAGAATTCCAGGTTAATGCTTTTTATACATTTCTACTTTACTATTAAATAATGTTCTCTACATAGCTGGAAACAACTGTTTAGTTTCAGGATCCAGGCATATATGTTATGCAATTCCTTAGACCACGGCTACTCTTCTGCACTAATGAACTAAAAGAAAAAGAGTATGAACTAAAAAAAAAGAGTAGAACTTAAATAAAAGAAAAGAAAAATCAAAAACTTGCACCAAGATTCTAATTACTAGCACATAATTAATTTTACAAATTATGGATGAAATATCCCATTTAAACAATGTAAACAACAAGAAAGATCAATCATGCATAAAGCATTGATTATGAAACACTTTCCAACTTCAATGCAATTTTATTTAAACATCTCTAAAATGCGATACATTCCTCGGTAATATTTTTTAAATTATCACAATACTACATTAATTTATTATATTTGAAAACCTAAGACTTCATCGAAAAAAATGAACTTCATTCAAATGACCGCATTGATATATAAATTACCTGGTTTAAACATCTCTAAAATGCGATACATTCCTCGGTAATATTTATAAAAATATCATAATACTACAATAATTTATTATTTTTGAAAACGTCATGGAAAACAAATGAAATTTATTCAAATGACGTCATCGAAATATAACACTTCTGGCTCTCTATATAAAAGCAGCATTTCATTCATAAACTTTTTCCATTCATTTCATTCATCCCAATACTATAATAATTTATTTTATTTAAAAAATTTAAGACCATGGAGGTACAAGTAATTAATCTCTATGCTTCATCAAAAAAATCGTCTGCTTTTCTGTGTAAAATCAATGAACATTTCATTCATATTAGCTATATTGCAAACTCCATGAGCAAAATAATTTTGCGTTAAAAAAATGCAGCAATTCTTATACAACTCATTCTACATCTTTTGGTATTTACATTCTCCATAAGTGAAAATTAGGCTTCGTTGTAGATATAATTAAAATTGGATGATCATTTAAACTCAAGTACATTGTAATTGCGTTGTTTCAGTATGTACATGCACAGAATTTAAGCAGAAATAAAGCGGTTTTAGGACGGATATACCACTCAATATGGATTAAAAAGAACTTTAAAAATCACGATTTTGACACAAGATAGATGTCATATATTATTTTAAAGTGGGTCACGTGATTTCTTCATAAAATGGCGTAATCTTTTCATATAAAAGGTGTAATTATTATTTTAGTTTTTATTTAAGAAACTACTGAATATATTTTGCTGACATTTTTTTTATATATTTTATGGGATAATTTGAATATTTCTTAAAACTTTCGAAGCAATTTGTGAATTTTAAATCCACTTAAAAAATGCTTGAAAAATTAGGTCCCGTAGTATTCAATGTATTTCATTTTTTCAACCCGGGTTCAATCCAAAACTAATTGGGTGACATTATTCATTTATATTCCCATAGGTCCCACAGACCGCCTGAACAACATACTAAAATTTCATTTTGATAAAGTCATTTTTACGACAGTTATCGTGCTAACGGACAGACAGACAGAATGAACAAAGTCATAAACACTTTTCAACTATGTTGCAACGTGTTAAAAAGCCGCAAGGGATAAAATTCGAAATGTTGTACAGAAATTGTTATCTTATTAAGCTACATTTTTCATGTCTCGTTTTCCTTATTTTAAATTAAAATCGAATTAGTTTGGTTCTGTAATATAATAGATTAATGTTCTCTTTACTTTCCCTATATACATAATTTAATGTATAGGAGAAAGTATTGTGACGGAGTCGGAAATTCGAATTCGGAAGAGCACGTTTAAAGCATTCTTGAATCGATCGTTTTCTGGTGTGATGTATGTGTGTATGCGTATGTGTGCGTATATGTATGTGTGTAGACGATATCTCACGAACCAATGGAGCGTTTTGAATGAAATTTGGTAAAAAAAGTACAATCAGTGAATACTGGAAGCCTATAGATTTTATACATAATCGAATGTTCTATAGATCCCAAGATCATTGCATTATATAAGGAAAGTCATGTGCTGATCACATCAGACTTTTTGACGTGGAGAAGAGGACTTTAAATGCCCTCGGAACAATTATAGTAACATAATTTTCACATGTCTGCTTTATTTAAGGAAGTATTGAAAATTTTATTCTTACAAGCAGCAATTTTATTTATTGAGATGAAACTTTTATTTTAAATTTAAAATATTTTACGGCTACTTTTCTATTTTATGTATTCTTAACTACGATAATTCGAATTCGAGTTTTCGACGGATGACCACCTACCAAGTAGCCCTGAACTCATATCGAACGTTTCTGAAATTATGTCTGTGTGTATGTGAGTGTGTGTGTGTCAATCTGTGGAAACGATATCTCACGAACGAATGAAGCGCTTCGAATGAAATTTGGTACAAAAATTACAATAAGGGAATACTGGAAGACCATTGAATTCAAACGAAATCAAAAGTTCGGAAAATCCCCAAATTTTAGAATGTAATCTTTAAAAATATCATCAAAAAACCAGAGCAATCAATAATGTTACGTAAATAATCATTTCTTATGTAATTTTCCATTTGAAAACATTTAACATAAATTTTAGACGTTAACATGAAATGTTCTCGAAATATTGTACTTTTTTCAAATAAATTTATCAAAAAATCACATAAAATTAATAAACGTATTAAGTATTGTGAAATATGTTCACTTTTCATATATATTATTGTGAGATAAATTTGTAAACATCATTTTCGTGGATCTAGATCGTCCCATTGACGAGAAAAGATATTGTGGGTAATAGTTTTGTATTTTGACGCCTAACAGTTCTTTAACAGTCATTTCCTTCTTATATTTCATTCTTTCGTTTCATTCATAAGATATGCCCTTCTCTGCGTTTGTCTGTAATACTTAGTGACCCATTTGGAGAACTTAGCCAACTTGGCAATATTTCTTCCCAAATTGATGAAAATGTCATTAAAATTGTAAAAATAACGCTAAGTTAACGAAAATAATATCAAATTGATGGATTAGTTATTAAAATATTTTAAAATATGGACAATATTTCCTAATGCGGATGCTATCAATATTGATAATTGCCATTGTGGGATTGCTTGAGAAGTTAATTGGGTAGTTCGTAGGAGTTTTACATATTGTCATTCGGAAAAGCGCCAATTGTACATTTCAAAATTAAAAGCATTGTGTCATAGATCTTATACATCATATTTTCACTGTGAATGAAGTAAATTCATTGCCTTATATAGGGAAAATTATGCACTCCGCACATCATATTTTTGTTTTGCATCATGATGCATATTTTAAACAGTATCATTTCAGTCGATTTCATTATATCCAATTTTATTTAGAGAGTGTAATTTAAGTAAATTTACAATACAAAAAGATTAACTATAATACAGTAGTTTGTTTTTTAATATTATATTACACTTAATTACTAGTATTGACAACTATTATATAAAACGTACCCCTGAAAACCAGTGCCGATTTTTACTTTCTATGTATCCAATATTTAAATAAATTATCATTAATTTCAAAACTTAATTTTAAATAAAATATGAAATTATTTATTAGGAGAATTTGTTTAAAAACATTTCGTATGACAATTGCTATAATTAAGCGTAGAGAAAATGTATTGATGGTTAATTTATAATCAATGCCAAAAATTTCAATAATCTCTTTAGAATCAATGCTAAAAATATTAATTAATTAATCAATAACTAACCACGGTTAATTAACTGTTATGGATATTTCATCACATTAAAAAAAATCTTGAGTTCCCATAAAAAATTTTGTGTGCTCCACTAGTAGCTCCACATAGTTTTAAATGTATTATTTCTTTCAATGCATTAACTTATAAATGCAATATTTTTAAAGTACATTAAATTAAACACATTATTTTTAAATACATTAAAGTAAATTCATTATTTTAAAATCCATTTATTTACCAATTTATTTCAAAATGTATTTAATTAAATGCATTATTTTTTAAACACATTAAAAGTCCACTTTATTTCTTATCTTGTGAATAATCTTGATGATTTTCTTCTTTAACGCTCTTATCCAATACACCTTATCTTAAGAACGTGCCCTAAAAATGCAAAAATAATCATTTCCTGCCTAATACTTTTGTCAAGCACATAAAATTTATCGTCCCTGCAAAAACTAGGTTATTGAGAAAGGGGAAAGTTCTATTGTAAGTAAACACCCCCTGCTTTAAGCCTGTCACAACCTTCGAGCTCTTTGGTGACAGCCGCAGGTGTCAATAGAGGTTTGGGGGGAACCAAAGAAAACGTGCAGTGAACGCATAGATCTTTTAACGAGGGGGTGATTCAGAAAATGACCGTTCTGACCATTGAATTCTGGTTCTAACGTGTTTCACATGCTTTTGTACAGGGACTCAGACTTGCACCCATCGAGTTCTTTTTATACCTCGTAGTGGTCTTCCCTCCATGCACCCCTGATTTGTAGTTAATTTGTTGACAGAAAAGCTTTCAATAGTCTCTTTAGAACTACCGTGATATAGAAAAATAATGGTTGGATGGGATATAGATAAGGTTTTTAGTTTTGAAATTAAATTTCATGACAGAGCAAGCTGCAGCCAGAAGTGACTCATGGAAGAGGGGGTGTCAGCAGCAGTTGTTAAATGTTTCAGAGAGAGTAGTTAGTGTGTATCTGTGTGTGTGGGAGGGGGAGGGCAGAGGACCTCCACGTTCACTGTTTCTTATATCACGTTGCTCAGCAACTCAATTAAATCAAATGTGTTTGTTAATTTTTATTATCATTTTTTCGATTTGAATAATAATTAAATGAATATAAAAAATATATATTATAAATGAACGGTTTGATTTTTCTTTCTTTCAATTATATTAATTACGAACTGCGTACATCACTTTCATTTATTTTTGCAAAGAGTTTTCAAACTTCTACATTGTGTTTAGCTAATAAACTCATATATCGTATTTAGCTAATAAGCTCATTCAGCCGATTGTTGAAACAGAAAAATAGTAGAACGGGTATATCTTCTAATACAATTTTAGTGTTTTCATTTAGTATATACAAACGGGATCAATACGTTTTTTCGTCATATCTGCAAATTCAGAGCTACGAATTTGGCGGGATATCGCTAACTTGGCAACTTTTCTTAAACATTGCCAAATTGACGGAAATATCGCCAAATTGATAAAAGCGACTCAAATCAATGAAATTTATTTTGTTTTGTTAGAAGAGAGTACTGAAATGATGTTTCGTTAGCATTTGTCTGTCAGTCCAACCGTCCTACTTAGTAACACATTTAGCGAATTTTTAAAATGTCACCAAATTGATAAAAATGTTTGTAAATCCATAAAAATATCTTGACATTGATAAAATTGCGCTAAATAAATGAAATTAATTGTGTTTTGTTTGGGTATTGTGATGGTGTTTAGTCAATTTGTCGCCAAGTGGAACTGTCAGTTCTACAGTCCCACTTGGCGATAAATTTGGCGATTTTTTAAAATGTCGCTAAACCTTCCATGGAGATAGCATTATTCAGACGATATTTTGTACACCAATTTATTTGAAGCAAATGGTGGCTTAGCAACGGATTTACCTTAATAGCTTATTAGTCACTTTTGGAAATCGCAGGTTTGAAACATGAATTGAAATGGAAATAATAAAACCTTCCATAGAGATAGCATTTCGTAGACGATATTTTCCCGTCAATTTATTTGAAAAAAATTATATCTCTGAGTTTGGTTAGAGTTTATTGCGCTTATTAGCTATTAAGCCTATTAACTACACTATTTTCACAGGCTCTTACTCAACAACGAAAAGTATTAAGAAATCAAAATGGTTATTTAATTATCAGCATTTTATGAGAAAGATTCTTTCTTATATCACGTTGCTCAGCAACTTAATTTAAACAAATGTGTTTGCTAATTTTTATTATTATTTTTTCAATTTGAATAATTAAATGAATATAAAAATATATCTTATAAATGAAGGGTTTGATATTTCTTTCTTTCAATTATATTAATTACGAACTGCGCGCGCGTACATCACTTTCATTTATTTTTGAAAAGAGTTTTCAAACTTATATATTGTGTTCAGCTAATAAACTCATATATTGTATTTAGGTAATAAATTCATTTAGCCGATTGTTGAAACAGAAAAATAGTAGAACGGGTATATCTTCTAATACAATTTTAGTGTTTTCATTTAGTATATATAAACGGTATCAGGATATTTTTTCTTCACATCTGCAAATTCAGAGCTACAAATTTGGCGGGATATCGCTAACTTGGCAATTTTTCTTAAACATTGCCAAATTGACGGAAATATCGCCAAATTGATAAAAACGACTCAAATCAATGAAGTTAAATTTGTTTTTTTAGAAGAGAGTTCTGAAATGATGTTTCGGTAGCATTTGTCTGTCAGTCCATCCGTGGGACTGCCAATTCTTCAGTCACACTTGGCGATAAATTTGGCGACTTTTTAAAATGTCGCCAAATTGACGAAAATGTTGCCAAACCTTCCATAGAGATAGCATTATTCTGACGATATTTTTTCCACCAATTTATTTGAAGCAAATGATATCATGTCGCTTAGCAACGGATTTAAATCCAGTGTGTTTATGCGGCATACGATTTTTATTAAATCTTTTCTGATTTGAATAACAAAGATATGCATATAAAATAAATTTCATTGACATTGCATTTTTGACTGGATAATATCAATTACGGTCTTCGGGTTTAAACATTATTATTATTGATATTTTCGGGGTTTATTGATTCAGGGATTATTGATATTTTCAAGTTATTATGGCATTATTTTATTATGGCAAACATTGCTGAAACTCATATATTGTACGTTGTGCGAGTAATCTTCTACAAATGCACAGGTATATCTTATAATCTACGACAATATAAGTATTACAGGTATATTGGCATATATTTTGATATATATTAGCATATATTGGCATATATATGATATATACTGGCATATATTGGAATCAATTACGACCTTCTGGTATAAAGATTGCGGGGATTTTTGATGTTATTAATTTATTACGTCATCTCTTTTATTTTGGAAAATATTTTTAGACTCGTATTGAATCTTCTACCAACACATTGGCATACTTTCTAATCTGCGATAATATAAGTAGCATGGATATATATATGTATATTCCTATATAATTTTAGCGCTTTCATTCTGGCATATATTGGAGTCGATTACGGCCTTCAGGTTTAAATATTACGGTTTACTGATATTTTCAATTTATACATGTAATATACTAATACAGGTTATATTTTCGCCTATGTAAGTAGTACGGGTTCCATACAATTTTAACTCTTTTATTTTGCATATATTCATTCAATTTTATATATTTTGTAAATTTGCTTACAAAAGGGGCCAGGATGTTGTATTCTTCAGATCTGCACGTGAAGATATATTTTTGCATAGTGAGACCAGATATTCTTAAACTTCTTTTTAGGAGCAATAAATTTAATATTTTAACAGAATATTTTGATTAATAATGTCATTTAGTATACTATATGAATTTGCATATGATTGTGAATTTCAAGTTTCTTTATATTATATACTAGCCGCCCACGGTGACCAGCCTTTGTCTGGTACAGCTACCAGAAAATGTGCAAATATCGATTTTTTACCACAGGCGGGCCCTGCGTTCCTAACGGGATGCTGCTCGTTTAAAAACCATCTCTCAGCTTGATAATAGAAGTGGTTGGGCCCTGCAGGTCAACCAGGTGGCTGTTAGGGTGAGAGTCGATAGCTGTACCAGACGATGGTTGGTCGGCGCAGTTAGGCGAAATGGGCGCATATAAAAAAACCATCAAAAATATTTGATGAACATAAGAACATAATTGGACAAGAAATAAAATATGAAAAAGAATAATGTAATTAAACATTTATATCATGTGTTTAATCTTGTAATTGTGATCACATGTTTTGAAGTGTAAAAATAAAGAAAATGCTACTCCTTTGTGCGCATTTCCACATCCACCTTTTTTGAGGTAGAGTACATGGATGCCTAACCCCTTTTGTTACACACCGCTAAATGAGGCGGGTTCGCTATAGGCATATTTCCTCATTCAGCGGCTTTTTTCCTAAAAAATTACATAGTTCTTTGCAGCCAAAATTTATAAATTATATCAAGTATAATATGGTTCTTTTTGACATAATATTTGTGGAAATGGTTAAATTAAAGTTAAAAAGCATGTATAAAATGTATGTACAGTAAGAGAAGAGCAACTTCCGTAAAATATCAAATAACTTATATTAAAACTCATTTATGTTAAGTATCATTTATGTTATAATTTAATACCCCGTTATTAATATTAATATTGAAGAGCTTCTGGATACACAATATTAGCTGCTCTACCATTTTGAACTAAGATATGAAGATTACCCTTTACTTCCAACCCGTGAACACGCAACGTAATTAAATCAATTCTGTTTGTATTTATCTTAATATATAAGAGTATCAAAAAAGTTACTGTAAAGAATCGTTACTGTTAAAGAATCGTTACTGTTAAAGAAACGTTACCGAAAAAATAATTAAAAAAAATGAAAATACAAACTATAGTTGCCAATTGCCAAAAGCAAAATCAAACATTTTCTACACTCATATCCTTTTGAGTATTGAGTATTTTATTTTTGACGAAAATATTTAAATATACGAAAATAAATTATATTTAAATATACGAAAATAAAAAAACATTATAATTAAATCAATTCTGTTTGTCTCTATCTTAATATGTAAGAATATAAAAAGACGTTACTGTAAAGAATCTCCAATTAACTCGGTGAATGAATCACGGCAAAGGAATCACATCCAGGTTTTGTTACAATCTCCCTCAGCTCTGGTAGGGCAATTATCTGCAAAGATGAACTTGGGAAAAAAAAAATGAAAGCTACTTCAATTGCTTTAAAGAGTATCATAAATCAAAAAGAGGCTTTTTTGAGGATATTATTGAGGCAGTTTCTAATCGATTCAACTTGCGAGAACTTTAGTTATATTTTAGGCCAATAGATGGCGACAAATGTAAAACGTTTCTGTTTCCTCTCGTCCGAGTTTGGGGAGTGGATTGTCCCAGAAGCGTTTCCGAGTGGATTGCCCCGGAAGCGTTCTCCGTCAAGCACACACTCTGTTTTATTATAAGCAGAGATTTCTAATCGATTCAACTTGCGAAAACTTTAGTTATATTTTCGGCCGAAAGATGGCGGCAAATGTAAAACGTTTCTGTTTCCCCCCGTCCGAGTTTGAGGAGTCGATTGTCCCGGAAACGTTCCCGAGTGGATCGCCCTGGAAGATTTCCGAGTGGATCGCCTCGGAAGCGTTCCCCGTCAAACATACACTCTGTTTTATTATAAGTAGAGAAGAGAAGAGATAGAGAAATAGAGAAGAGACTCCGTACGAAGAACGGGCATGCTGCTAGTACAAAATAAATTTCACCGATATTGCATTTTTGACTGAATTATATCAATTAAATTCTTCAGGCTTAAACATTATTATTATTGCTATTTTCGGGGATTACTGATATTTTCAATTTATTACGTCACTGTTTCATTTTTGCAAAAATTGTTGAAACTCATATATTGTACGTAGTACGGGTAATCTTCTACAGATGCATGGGTGTATATCTCCTAATCTACGAAAATATAAGTTGTGTATTGGCACATATTTTGACATATATTGGAATCAATTACGGCCTTTAGGTTTAAAGATTACGGAATTATTAATATTTTCAATTTATTACGTCATCTGTTCTATTTTGGCAAATATTTTAGAAACGTGTAATCTTCTACTAATACATGGGTATATCTTCTAATATTCTCGAATATAAGTAGTGTAATGCCAGAAATGTAAAGTAATAAATATTTGGAAGGATTAAAAAATAATGGAACCAGGAATGTGGGCGGATTATCCCCACGCTAAGCAGATGGGCGATAATATACAGGTGGCCCCATATCTTACATACCACGCCCATGTTTACATACCACGTTAAGCCGTTTGGCGGCAACCGAGACGGCGACGCCATGTCTACGGATTAGCCCTCAGCTCTAGTTTTCAGCACGTGGACCGCCGACCGAAAAAGGGATATAAGTGAGAGTTGCTCGAAGTGGGAGTCAGAATTGGTCAAGGCAGGCTGTTGGAGTTAGACTAGTCAAGAAGAAGCGACGGTAGCAGAGTTAAGAGTTGTGTGTGCGTCTCTGATATAGGAATTCGAAGGAGAGCTCATGTTCATCTGGTATTGTAAGTGTAAAGTGTGACAAAGCATCGGTGTTACCCAAGTTATATGAAAGAAGATCAGGTACCGTACAATTAAACTATATGAGGATAACCTCTTTGTCTAAATTTGTGTTGTTAAGGAAAAGCTAATTAATGCATCCCACCACGTGCTCCAACCAAATATCAATTCATCTGGCATTACACCTCCCGAACTACCATTGAGATGTATTCCACTATGTGTGATATTTATTTTATTTGTAAAACTAAAGAGTGTAAATTGAGTATGTGATAAATAAATGTTTGTTCCTTTACTATTAACCTTAATTTTTAGTTTGTTAACTTAGTATCCCGTTAAGCACAGAAATAGGTGGGTTTTGCGGCCACCAACGCAATGTACACAGCAGTAAGTTAGAACAGATTACATGTATAATTAATATACTAATAAATAATTAATTTAATGTAAAATGCATTTTTGACAATATTAATTTTAATCAACAAAAATAATAATCGGCACATTTGGTGCTCGTGACTTTAGCAGTAACGGGAATAAAATAAGGATTTATGAAATTAATAAAAATAAAAGGAATAATAATAATAAAAAATAAATATTGATAAGGTTGGACAACTGGTGGCGACATAGATGATTGTGAAAATATTGTGCACAATTCTCATTTCTCCTTATGTTATATGTATGATTATGTAAAGTTTTATCAATGAAATGGAAAAAATGGTTCTTCTAAATGAGATCGAAGGTATAATTAGAAAAATGGGATATAGGAATGGGACCAGTTAAAAAAGTGGTGAAAAGTTCAATTATAACAAGGAGTTCAAGTTTGAAAGAAGATTCAAAAATATCAAATAAAAATTATAGTAAATTGGATAGAAATAATAAAAATATGGATATTCCAGTAATGCAGATCCTGCCATTATTTAGTGGGAGTAAGGAGGAAGATATAAATTTCTTTATAAAACAATTTGATGAATTAGCGGAGTTAGCAAGTTGGAAGGAAGAGCATAAAGTGGCTATCATTAAAACCAGATTAAAAGATAAGGCTATGCAGTTTTTAATTCAAAACCCTGAATTACAAAACGAAAAGGAGTTTGATAAAATAAAAATATTACTAATAAAAAATTTTTCAAACAGAATAACGATAACGCAAGAACAGGACGCTTTCAATAAAATAAAACAAACGCCTGATATGTCAGTGGACGAGCTTGTGCTAAAAATAAAAAACGCAGCGCGTAAATTTTTGAACCTTAAGGATACAACAGATGGAGAGGTAGAGAAAATAACCAATAAAATAATGTTGGGAAAATTCATTAGCGCATTACGCCCTGATTTGGCAATTGAAGTGAAGAAAAAAGATCCGCAGCGGTTTGAAGATGCCATAAAAGATGCCGAACTGTTTGAAATAATTCTTAATGATAGGACTCCAGAAGAATCACATAACGAACTGAAAGAAATGTTACTTACAACACAGGTTCAAGATTTGACTTTAGAAATTAATAAATTAAAATTGCAAAATATACCAAATCAATCCATGGAACGAGCTGTTTTTTGCATAGGGTGCGGAAAAAATGGACATTATTTCTCAGATTGCTGGTACAATGAGTGTAATACTGCATTTGCAAGGAATCCCAAACGAATGAATTATCAGCAATATGGGTTGGAGCAAACAAATTATATCAGAGGAAACAGAAACGAAAATCTCAGAAATTTTGAACGAGGAGGATATAATAGAAATAATAGGGAATATCAAGGAAATAATAATGATCAAAGAAATTATTACGATCAATTAGAAACCAACGTAGAAAATAGAGAGAGGCAAAGTATAAGAGGAAATTTTAGGGGGCGCAACGGAAGAAATATAAGATCAAACACATATGAGAGAAACAATAATAATAGTAATTTAAACTAAGAGCTGGAATTTGGGACCAAGGAACGAATCGTACAAATTCCAGAGAAATAAATAAATTCGGTTCACAAACATATAGAAATGACAAAAATGGAGTTGACTGGCAAAACTATACAAATTTGGAGAGAGGACAATATTATGAAAATAATGATAAAGCAAAATATGACACCAAAAGTATCCTTTCAAGCGAATGTGAGAACGTATCTAGCCCACAATTACCGATGGTAGAAATAGATTGCAAAGGAATAAAAATAATAAGTGTAATTGATAGTGGGGCTCAAGTTAGTATTATAGATTTGGAAACATTTCAAAAACTAAAACAGAATAGAAATGTAAAAATAAAATACATAACCAGAAGAGTAATACTTCAGACGTTTACTAAAGAAAATATAGAATTTTTAAATTGCATTCAATTTTCATTTAGAATTGGGGAAAAGGCATGCAAAAATTATTTTTTCGTGACAAAACAGAACTTTCAGGGGCAATATAAAATGCTTTTAGGCTACGACTTTTTATCCTCACATAAAGCAATTTTAAATACAAAAGATAACGAAGTACAATTTGGGAATACTGCGATTAAATTGTATAAAAGTGAAAATACAAACCCAATACAGAATTCAAAACAAAAACCACAAAGCCAGGGAATTCGCGATGAAAATAGATATAATAGTAATTATGAAAATTATAATACTGATGACGACGAATATGAGGAAATAAATAGTTGTTATAATGAATCCAATAATGAGAATGAAGATAGAATAAGCGATGATAATGATGACGACGAATATGAGGAAATAAATAATTGTTGTAATGAATTCAATAATGAGAATGAAGGTAGAATAAGCGAGGATAATGAAAGCGATAACGATAGAAAAAACTCTAATATGCAAAATTGTAGCACTCGCGATAATGTAAATGATGAAAAATGGTTACCAAGTTCTAATGAAAGTAATAAGAATAAGAATGTTAAAAAGAAAGAGGAAAAGCAGATTTTCGCTAAATTGAAAAGAAAAATAACATTAAAGCCAGGGGAGTCAGAAATAGTCCAATTGATTTTGTCACAGGAATTAAATGAGGGACAGGATGTTTTATTTTCTCCAATAAAAATGGCAAGAACATTAATCACGGATGAAGCGATCCAAAGTATAGAAAATAAAAATAAGATTAGAATGTTGTTATACAATGAAAAAAATTGCCAAATTACACTTAATAAAAATATGAACGTGGGTATAATAACAGAACAAATCGAAATTGTTGATACAAAAAATAAAAGCAGTAAACCCACGTTGGAAATTAATAATATTCAAAATTTAAATAAAACAGATTATCAACAAATTCGGGAATTAAGAAAGAAAGAAATATCTCCAGACGATTTTCAAGTACAGCACTTAAATAAGGAAGATAGAAATAAAGTTATTGCATTAATGATGACCAATACAGAGGTTTTTTCAAAGTCATATGCTACCCTAGGTAAAACATCAGCAATAGTACCGAAAATCGAACTTATGCACAATTATCCTATTCAGAGTCGACCATACCCAATTCCGAGAGCAGTACGAGAAATTGCGCAAAAAGAAATTAGGGAATTATTGGAAAATGACATTATTGAAAGTTCACAAAGCACGTACGCTAGTCCCATTATTCTTGTAAAGAAACCAAGTAAACCAAATGAAGAACCTAAATATAGACTTGCTATTGATTATAGGGCCATAAACGCGTATTTACCACTTTTGCCAATAAACTTACCAAAGGTGAAGGATATATTACAAAATATCGCTGGTAGTAAAATTTATACAGTTATGGATTTGAAGGCGGCGTTTTTTCAGATCGAACTAAGAAAACAAGATAGAAAGGCCTTAACGTTCACAACTTTTATGGGAAATTTTAATCCTAAAAGAATTCTGTTTGGTCTTAAAAACTCAGGAGCATATTTTCAACTTTTAATGAACAAAGTGTTAGGAGATCTATCAGAGTTAAAAATATACTTTTACTTAGATGACTTAGTCATATGCGCACAAAATAACGACGAAATGTTAGAGAAAATCAAAATTGTTTTCCAAAGATTGAAAGAAAATAATTTAACACTCGACCCGGCGAAGTTACAGATATGCAAATCGCAAATTGAATTTTTAGGATATAAAGTAAATGCGAATGGTATAAGCCCATCAATAAAAAACTGTGCAAAAGTGCAAAATTTCAAACAACCCCAAACGGTTAAACAAGTAAAAAGCTTTCTTGGGACAACAAACTATTTTAGAGGTCTGATAAAAAATTATGCACAAATTGCAGAACCGTTGGTAAATTTGACAAAAAATAATGTTAGGTTCGAGTGGAATAATGAATGTAGAAAAGCTTTTGAAAAATTAAAAAATGCAATTTTTAAAGAACCAGTTGTAAGACAGCCTGATGAAGTAAACCCGTTTGTCTTAACTACGGATGGCTCAGGTAAGGGAATTAGTAGTATTTTGATGCAAAGGGTAAATGGAGTCGATCATGTTATCGAATTTTATTCAAGACCTGTGAACCCGGCAGAGAAGCGTTATCCTGCAATAAAGCTAGAATTGCTAGCTATACACGCATCCTTACAACACTTCAGAGAATATCTGTTCGGAAGGAGTTTCACCTTGCTGAGTGACGCAAAATCCCTTATGTACCACATAAAATTAGATAAAATGCCAAATATCATATCGAGGTGGCTAATTGACATAAGTCAGTATGATTTTAAATTCAAATATCAAAAAGGTGAAAATAACGCAAGTGATTATTGCTCGAGATATGTATTTGACAATGATAACCAAATCAAATATGTAAATACTTTAATTAAAAATGATGAGATAAATGTGGAGAAAATATTAGAGCAACAAATGGTAGATGAAAAATTAAGTAAAATTAGAGAGGAATTACAAAAAGGAAGAAACCGATATCACAATAACAAGGTATACTATATTGATAGCCAAAATAAACTGTTAATGGTAAAGAAGGAAAATAAAAGACAAACGTATAGGAAAATAAATGAGAATAAGATTGTAATACCGCACTCGCTAAAGGGAAAGATAATAGAGATAGCACATTTCCCTCATTTCGGAGTAAAAAAGACATACCAATTACTTTCAAGAAAATATTTTTGGATAGGGGCTTTCCAAGACGTGGAAAATTTTTGTAAGTCTTGTAATCAATGCTTATTAGTAAAACACAAAAATATACCACCAGCCAGACTTCAGGCTATGCCAGAAATATTAAAACCAGGAATATATTTACAACTGGATTGCGTAGGAAAACTACCGCGCAGTAATGGAGGAAATAATTTTGTAATTACAATTGTAGACATGTTTTCACGATACTTTGAGGCCTATGCAGTCAGAGACATTACTGCTAAAACAATAGTGAATAAGCTAACAAACTTCGTGACAACTTATGGAGTTCCAATTATTATTCAAAGCGATAATGCTCAAATTTTTAAAAGTAAAGAATACATAGATTTTACAAATGCATTAAATATTGAAAGGCGATACAGTTCGGTTTATTTCCCAAGTTCTTTAGGTCGTTGTGAAAGAATACACAGAGACATGAAACAATGTATAATGTGTTTGTCAAAGACTACGTTTGAATGGGATGAATCTTTAAAATGGTTTAAGTTTTATGTGAATAACACTATTAACAGTAATACAGGATTTGAGCCTTCATTCCTGTTCTATCTTAGAGATTTATCATTGCCATTTGAAAATATTAAACAAACAAACATACCAAGTAAGGAAGAAATAGATATAATGTATAGTGATGTAAATAATTATAAAAATTATGTGGCACAGCATTTAAAAAATA
The DNA here is from genome assembly GCA_951213105.1 of Amaurobius ferox. Classification (NCBI taxonomy): domain Eukaryota; kingdom Metazoa; phylum Arthropoda; class Arachnida; order Araneae; family Amaurobiidae; genus Amaurobius; species Amaurobius ferox. The sequence continues at coordinate 156,133,330 of OX578140.1, read as the reverse complement.
TAGATAAAGTCGTGAAAGACGCATCGGAACAACAAAAGCTGATAAATGACAAACAAATAAAGAAATATAAAATAGTGAGAAAAAACGATATATTTATAGGAGCGACAGTGTACCTAAAAAAGTTCCTAAAACCAAGGGTATTAGAGGATCGATATGATGGACCATTTAGAATTACGAAATTAGTCCGAAATAATAATGTTATAATATGTCTTAAAAGTGATGAAAATAAAACTTATAAAGTGCACATAAATAAACTATACATGGCAGCGGAGCGAAAACAATATTTGAAAGATAGTGACGAAAGCGAATCAAACCACACACACACACAGGACAAAGAAAAAAATCAAAATGAGAAAGTGATTAGAAATAATGATCAAAGTCAGATTAAGGAAGGGAAGGTCACTAAAGAAAAGCAATTAAACTGTGAAAATAATAGAAATGATGATGAGGTTTGTTATAATGCCAGAGGGTATAATTTTCGCCCTCGAATTGTTGTAAATAGTAATTTCATAAAACAAAGAATATGAAAAATATGTAAAAAGTTTGTAATTAATGTCATAAATAGAAAGTGATAATTGAGTGTATATGTATATGTTTTAAATTGTGGATATAAGTATATTTCAAAAAGTATGTTATGTATTTCTGACATTACATATATGGCAAGTTCAAAAAAAAAAAAAAAAAAAGTGAAATAACAAAGTAATTTATAAATAATATGGTGGTATGGAATTCAACCATAACCAAGAATCGGAAGTTGATAGTTGCACTACTACAATATGTTACAAAATGAAATGATAACAAGAAAATGTATAATAATAATAAAGTAATGAATGCTGTTATGTAATGATATGTCGTATGTAAATAATTATGTAAAAGGAGAAATGAAAATTATGCATTGCAAATAATATATATCAAAATTTACAATTTAATAATAATGTGAATGTTGGTAATCCTCATGTAATTTATGGTACATTATGTCAATTATGAATAATGGACTAACTTGACAGGGAACTATCAAGAAACTACAAAGAACTATCAAAGCTATGAGTTGTACGAGGCTAAAAAGTGGAACTCAGCCTTTCTCACGATGGATGAACTTAGGTGTTTGCGAGGAACCATTGTGAACTTAATTTCTTACCACTGGGGTGAAACTGTGGGAGAGTAACTTTTGGACTTTTTTTTTCGCGGGGGGGGGGGGGGGGGGTGAGAATGTAATGCCAGAAATGTAAAGTAATAAATATTTGGAAGGATTAAAAAATAATGGAACCAGGAATGCGGGCGGATTATCCCCACGCTAAGCAGATGGGCGATAATATACAGGTGGCCCCATATCTTACATACCACGCCCATGTTTACATACCACGTTAAGCCGTTTGGCGGCAACCGAGACGGCGACGCCATGTCTACGGATTAGCCCTCAGCTCTAGTTTTCAGCACGTGGACCGCCGACCGAAAAAGGGATATAAGTGAGAGTTGCTCGAAGTGGGAGTCAGAATTGGTCAAGGCAGGCTGTTGGAGTTAGACTAGTCAAGAAGAAGCGACGGTAGCAGAGTTAAGAGTTGTGTGTGCGTCTCTGATATAGGAATTCGAAGGAGAGCTCATGTTCATCTGGTATTGCAAGTGTAAAGTGTGACAAAGCATCGGTGTTACCCAAGTTATATGAAAGAAGATCAGGTACCGTACAATTAAACTATATGAGGATAACCTCTTTGTCTAAATTTGTGTTGTTAAGGAAAAGCTAATTAATGCATCCCACCACGTGCTCCAACCAAATATCAATTCATCTGGCATTACACCCCCCGAACTACCATTGAGATGTATTCCACTATGTGTGATATTTATTTTATTTGTAAAACTAAAGAGTGTAAATTGAGTATGTGATAAATAAATGTTTGTTCCTTTACTATTAACCTTAATTTTTAGTTTGTTAACTTAGTATCCCGTTAAGCACAGAAATAGGTGGGTTTTGCGGCCACCAACGCAATGTACACAGCAGTAAGTTAGAACAGATTACATGTATAATTAATATACTAATAAATAATTAATTTAATGTAAAATGCATTTTTGACAATATTAATTTTAATCAACAAAAATAATAATCGGCACAAGTAGTACGGATCCCATACAGTTTTAGCGCTTTTATTATGCATATGTTGGTTCAACTTCATATTTTTTGTAAATTTGTTTAAAAACGGGACCCGAATTATTATTCGTCAGATCTCCCGTGAAAATCATTTTGTATAGCGAGAACAGATATTCTTAAACCCCTTTTTAGGAGCATTAAATTAAATATTTTGATAGAATATCTTGATTAACAAAGTCATTTAGTATACTATAGGAATTTGCACATGATTGAGAATTTTAAGTTTCTTTCTCCGTACGAAGAACGGGTATGCTGCTAGTATAAAATAAATTTCACCGATATTGCATTTTTGACTGGATTATATTAATTACGGTCTTCAGGCTTAAACATTATTATTATTGATATTTTCGGGGAAATCCAATTCTATATCCTTGTAAGGTTTTCAAAGGGCTACACATTACTTTTTATAATTTATAGCTAGGTTGCTCGTTCAGTTTTTGAGACATAAGCATGACCATCTTGAAACACACAAAATTTTCAATCTTCTTGAACTCGACAAGGCAATGATTCCTCGAAAACTATAAGAGCTTCGTTAAAACAAATTGTTAATCTAGTGAATTTCCCAATGAACATTTTTGTCTCTCACTGTTGTTTATATCTATATTTCATAGTTTAGGATAGTAATTGAAAAATCTCTTGAAATATTAAGAGCCAGGCTAGAAAACTTAGGAGCCAGAAAAAATATCAGCGCAATGTATGTTTTAAAATTTTTTATTAGTACTAATAAGATCATACAAAGTGGGTAAATATAAAATTTATACACACTTTATACACTGCATTTAAGTCCACTGATACAGCTGATTAAGTCCACTGCCTTACAGCTTTTATTTTAAAATACCAATGGTTAATGGCTTTATTAGGGTTAAAGTTCTTTAGATCATGTCCATTTAAATTTATCATCAATAAATTTCGTAAACTGTTTACTTCCGTTCTGTTTAATTCATTTTTTATCATGTTCATATGAGAAAATCCTCTCTCACATGAAGCTGTGGAAACTGATATGACAGTTTCTGTCTTAATAAGAGAATTTAAATTTGGAAATCTGTCTTTCATGGCTTCGGTTTTTTCTAATAATTGTTCAATATTAAAATTTTTTAAGTGTTATTGGATCAAACCACTCTGTTAAAAGATCATCAATAAACTCTTCTTTTTTTATAAGCCGCCAACTTGGCGATATCCCGCCAAATTCGTCACCAAGTATTGCAGAGGCGAACGGACGGAGAAATAGGTTATCCTTATAATAAATTTTAAGTAGCTTGTAATTATTTTTAGTTGAAAGAGTTTTATATACTTCTTGCTCCTTAGAAATTTAATATAATGATGGTGCTCCTTTGCAAAATAAAACACAGTGTTGGTGCTCCTTAAAAATAATTTAATATACTACTGGTACTACCTTGTAGAATATAACATAATCCTGATGCTCTTTGGAGGAATTTAATATATTACTGGTACTACCTTTTAAAATATAATATTGTGCTGCTGATTTTTGAAAGAATTTAATATAATGGTGGTTCTACCTTGTAGAATATAACATAATCCTGATGCTCTTTGGAGGAATTTAATATATTACTGGTACTACCTTTTAAAATATAATATTGTGCTGCTGATTTTTGAAAGAATTTAATATAATGGTGGTTCTACCTTGTAGAATATAACATAATCCTGATGCTCTTTGGAGGAATTTAATATATTACTGGTACTACCTTTTAAAATATAATATTGTGCTGCTGATTTTTGAAAGAATTTAATATAATGGTGGTTCTACCTTGTAGAATATAACATAATCCTGATGCTCTTTGGAGGAATTTAATATATTACTGGTACTACCTTTTAAAATATAATATTGTGCTGCTGATTTTTGAAAGAATTTAATATAATGGTGGTTCTACCTTGTAGAATATAACATAATCCTGATGCTCTTTGGAGGAATTTAATATATTACTGGTACTACCTTTTAAAATATAATATTGTGCTGCTGATTTTTGAAAGAATTTAATATAATGGTGGTTCTACCTTGTAGAATGTAACTAACGGATTTCTATTCAAGAGTTTTAATGAAGGAAAATAATACAATATGCTTTTGCGAAATAAAATTTAAAAAAAGTAGGTGATCAAGTGTCATCAGTAATTACTTTAGAAAGTAAAATTAAAGTAAGATATCAAAATACACTTTTTGACCTTTTAGAAACACAATATCATGTCTTTCAGAACAATGAGAAGCTTGAAGATGCAAGTTCTCTCATTACTGCTATGTTCATGTCGTTTTTGTTCTGTTTCTTTTGAACAAGCTCTGAACAACGGGGAAACAATAGATTGAATATAGCAAGGAATGCCTTTTTTATGAAGAACGGGACAACGACACCAAGTTCAAAGGTTAAAAGAAGATACATGTTTCTATTTTTAAAAGGAGGAGAATCTGTGCATGAAAATTGTCGTCTGCCATTGCAAATTAGTGGAAAGATTTATCACTGTGCGTGGCAACGATTTCATTTCTCGGAAGATATATATAAAAAAAAAAAAATTAAAAATCGTTTGGTTCGGTCTAGTAATGTTGAACAATGCTTTGTGGTGGAGCTACGTAAAAAATGACAATTAATAAAGTTGTTGAGTGAAAATAGTTAAACATTTGTTTGACATTATTACTAAATTTTGCATAACTCTGCTTTCTTTAAATATAGATATTTTTCTTTTACGGTAAAAAAATAGAGCGTAGCCTACTTTGGATGTTAAACAAATTGGATTATAATCAGCGCAACAGAATAGGATAGTTTTAACTGCATTTATAAGGCCATGTTGAGGTAAAAAAAATATCTCATGGGGGCAGCACATGACTTTCCTTACAGACTCAGATTAATTTTTCTCTTTCTTACTTTTATTATTCATTACATTGTGTCTAAATGCACACACATACAAAATTAATTAATAAATAAAATAAAAATAAAAGCGGATATTTATTTTGAAATTGTTTTATTTCAATTTTCGTCTTCATTTAGCGACTGGACGCATTTTCAAAGGCGATTTGTCAATAGAGTGAAAAATCTAGAATATCTCTAGAATAGTTAGTCCTAAATTTATGGGGTTGATCTTATTCTCTTCATCGCCAAAATTGTGTTTAAAACAAGTATTTAATTGATACATTTGAGCATGTGTAGACTTTTATTTTATATTTTAACGAATTTCACGGGCTATTTTGGCATATCTATCAAATTTTGTGTAGTTTGCTCAACTAGATTTTCAGCTAGAGTAGATACATACATTGCCCAGATAAATAGACACACACAGACGTTACGTTAAAAATAGATTTTTATGATTCTAGACTGCTAAAGCGTGTAGATCCGCTGAAAACTCGATTTGCAAGTTTCGACACGATTCCAAAGCAATTTCGACACGATGATTGATGCGCCAGATGTCTACAGAAATACAAGAAATATACCATTAGCTGTTGTATTAACAAAACATGTTTTGAGACAGAATTTGCACAGAATATTGATGGAAGGCGCAGAAAAATATTTCATTGTCATTTTATAAGTTTTCCATTGTGCAAGCAGATGATGAGATCTTTAGTTCATGAGTTAGTCTCTTAAATTAATTTCATTAAACTCGGTTGTAATTTAAATAATATGGCGTATTTAGCACATGACTTTTGTTACGGATTAATCAATTTCGAATTTAAGTCAAAAAATATGATATGGGCAGCACATGACTTTCCTTATATAATGCAATGAATTTACTACTTTTACAGTTAAAAAATGTTATTTTTATAGTAGATACTAATATTCCTTCCAAGATATTGAATTTTCTTCAATGAGTCGTCATTTTCATTGATTTAGCGTCATTTTTATTCATTTGGCGAGATTTTCGTTAATTTGGCAACATTTAAAAAGTTGCCAAGTTGGCGACATTCCGCCAAATTCGTCGCCAAATTCTCGCCAAATGTTATGAATGGAGAAATAAGATATTCTTATAGCAGATAAATGACTATTAGCGTTCAAATACAAAAATATTACTCAAAGTATCTTTCTTCGTGAATGGAACGAGTATAGATTCATGAGAATGATTTCACCAAATTTATCGTATGATATTACATATGAAAAGTGAACATGTTTCTTATCAGTTAATATTTTTTTATTTTACTTGATTTTTTGATACATTTATTTGAAAAATGGGCAATATCTCGAGAACGGTTAATGCTAGCGTTTTACAGTTTATGTCAATCGTTTTCTAAGGAAAATTTACATAAGAAATGTCTATTTGCGTAACTTTATTAAAGGTTTTGATTTTTCGATGATTTTTCAAAATTTCACTCGAAAATTTAGGTGGGTTCTGAACATTCGATTGTGTTTAAAACAATAGGCTTCCAGTATTCACGGATTGTGATTTTTATACCAAATTTCATTCGAATCGCTCCATTCGTTCGTGAGATATCGTCTCCACAGACTCACTGACACACACACAGACATCACCTCAAAAATGTTCGATTCGTGATCAGGGATGCTTGAAACATGCTCTCCCGTCGAAAACTCGAATTCGAATTTTCGACCCCGTCACAATACTTTCTTTATAGTACATTATGTATATAAGGAAGGTACAAATATATTATTTGCCAGTTTATATTATATTATTTGCCTGTTTATAAGTTTTCCATTATACAAATACATGTCTTATTCTTTAGTTCATGATTAAGTCTCTTAAATGAATTTCATTAAACTCAGTTGTAATTTAAATAATACGACGCGTTCAGCACATGACATTTGTTACAGATCAACAAATTTCGATTTTAAATTAAAAAAAAAGTCTGATCTGGGCAGCCCATGACATTCCCTACAGAATGCAATGGATTTACTTTTCTCACAGTGTTAAAAAATAATGTATAAGATCCACAGCGCAATGTTTTTACAATTGTACATTTGGGCTTTTTTGGATGACAACATATAAAACTGTTTCAAAGTACCCAATTAAGTTATATTGCGCGTAACTCTAAATTGACAATTATAAATATTCGACAATAAGCAATATACTCATATCTTAAAATATTTTAATAATTAATTAATCAATTTGCATCATTTTCGTAATGTAGTGTCATTTTTGCAATTTTGGCGATATTCCCGTTAATGTGAAAATTGTGACGATATTCTCATTAATGAGAAATATTGTCAGGTTGGCAACATTTCGCCAAATTAGTCGTAAATTCTTCAAATTTACCTCCTTTTCTTATAGATGACTATTTGTGAATGGTTAGGCGTCAAAGTACAAAACTATTACCCAAAGTATCTTCTCTCGTGAATGGAACGAACTAGATCCACGAGAATGATGGTAATACATTTATCGCAAAATATTCCATATAAAAAGTGAACGTATTTCGCAATTATTAATAATTTATTTTAATTTTCTGTAATTTTTTTTAATAAAATTATTAGAAAATTGCGACCCATACTGAGACAAGTTCAGTGTTTTGAAGTTCGCGTCATTCATTTTGTAATGAAAAACTGCATAAAAAATGATAATTTACGTAACATTATTGATGGTTCTGTTTTTTTTTACCGATTTTTTTCAAAATTTTATTAAAAAACGTGGGGTGGGAGTCTGAACATTTAATTCTGCTTAACACCAATAGTGCAGTATTTACTGATTGTAATATTTGTACAAAATTGCGTAAGATATCACATTCACACACACATAGACAGACATCACCTCAAAAGCGTTCGATTCGATTGCAGGAATGCTCAAAACGTGCTCTTTCGTCGAAATTCGAATTCGAATTTTCAACCCTGTCACAATACTTTCTCTATACATAATACTATGTATATAGGGAAAGTAATACATGTGTTCATTTGTTTCAGCTGAAGCATTTACAAATTTGATAATATTGAGTTTATTGATTTATTTTTTTTTTATAAATTTCTCCATTCCATATCAAAAACATGAAATGTTTCAACAACGGCCAACTGTTTCGTATTGTAAATGACGCCATTCCCCTTTAATATTGCGTATTTAGTTTCATTACAAATCGCAACACGTGAGTAACAGTATGTAAATATTTATTTTCATAACAACACGCAACCATATATCTGAAAGATTTTAATCTCATTTTTAAATTATTCTAATATTATCATTATTACTATAAAGATAAAAAACGGCAAAATTCTAATGAAAGTATTATTTATTTTCTGTTTTAAGCAGGCGTATCGTATAAAAGTCGTTTTGTTTTCAAATATTCGCCATCCCGGTGTAAATTCAATTAGAGGTTTGCATCTTAAATCCCGGACAACGCCTGGTGCATTTTCGAGTTTATTTATAAATTCCTTTTGGAGTTTGTTTTTCAAATTTAGCAATAAGTATTCACGTCGATGAAACAAGTCGAAAAGAGTGTAATATTTTAACAACCGCTAAGAAAGAACTGAAAGACAAGTTTTTCATAGCGGCTGTTTAAAGAAGACATTATTTTTGTTTTCTTTATATACATAGTATAATGTATAAGGAAAGTACTGTGACGGGCTTGAAAATTCCAATTCGAGTTTCCGACGGGAGAGCACGTTTCTGAGGTGATGTGTTTATGTGTGTGTGTGAATATGTGGGAACGCTATCTCTCAAACAAGCGGGGCCATTCGGCCGAGATTTGGTACAAAAATTGCAATCCCTGAATACTGGAAGCCTAATGTTTTTGAACGCAATCGAATATGTGGAAGACCCCAAATTTTTAAATGAAATTTTGAAAAGATTATCAAAAAACAAAATTTTTAATAAAGTTGCCTAAATAATCATTTCTTATGCAATTTTTCATTAGAAAACGCCTGAAAGAAACATTAGAGCATGACCCGTTCTCGAGATATTGCACATTTTTCAATTAAATTAAAAAAAAAATCACATAAAATTAAAAAAAAGTATTAACTATTGTGAAATATGTTTGCTTTTTATATGTAATGTTACGCAATAAATTTGTTAACATCATTCTCGTGGATCAAGCTCGTTCCACTCACTAGAGAAGATACTTTGCATAATAGTTTTGCAATTGGGGCGTCAATAGTCATTTATCTACTATAAGAATAAGATATTTCTCCGTTCATAACGCTTGTCGACGAATTTGGCAGAATATCGCCAACCTGGCGACATTTTTATATGTTGCTAAATTTACGAAACCGCCAAATTGATAAAAATGTTGTCAAATTGATAAAATTGATGCTAAATCAATGAAAATGACGACTAATTGATCAAAATTCAATATCTTAGAAAGAATATTAGAATCTACTGTAAGAATAACATTTATTTTCCTCCGTACGCTTCGCGAAATTTTGGCGACGAATTTGGCAGAATATCGCCAACTTGGTGACTTTTTTAAATGTTGCCAATTTGGCGAAAATATCGTTAAATTGATAAAAATGAAGCTAAATCAATGAATATGACAACTAACTGATGAAGATTCAATATCTTGGAAAGAACATAAGAACAGACTATAAGAATAATCCATTTCTCCGCAACACTTGGCGAAAAATTTGGCGAGATGTCGCCAAATTGGAGACTTCCTAAAATGTTGCCAAAGTAACGAAAATGTCGTCAAATTGATGAAATTGATGCCAAATGCTTTTGCAAATTTTGAATTCTGTCATCTCACGTTTATACATTCGAGTATATAAAAAATGCTCTTTTCTCGGTTTATGTATGTAACATTTAGCGATACATTTTGCGAGATTGTAGAATAATTTAGCAAAATGTTACTGTTGTGACGTATCGCCTAGAATCGTAAGTGTATACGCAGGACACAAGAATGAGTCCAAGTTTCTGGATAACTTCCGTTTAATTACAAGCACAAAGTAAACAAGAACAGTATACAATCAAACAGCACTTAAATGCTCCACTAATTTCACAAAATAAGCGATATTATTCTCAAAATACTGTCGAAAATAATTTCACAAAACAGCTGCTACTATTCTTGGAACATTGACACAAATCACAGTTCAATGTAGCTCGTATCTTGTCAAGCTGTCAACTGAACTCCAACGGAGTGATGAGTCCCTTTATAGTTTCGCTATAGAAACTTTTGGAAATGTCTCTATCTTCTAGACTAATCGTTATTTTGTGGAGTTTCTCGAAGATTCCGGAAGTCGCCAAATATCTCAAATTGGCGATAATTCGCCAAATCTGGAAACCCTTCTACGAACTGGTAGAAATTGTGACAACCCTTTGTTCACGTCATGCTTACGTCACACTCACGTCATGGAATGTGTTTCACTGTCTGTTCTTCGAGATGCTACGAAAGGAAAGGCGCCAATGAGAGAATATTACGCGTTCGCAACGTTACCAACTTGGTGATATTTTGCTTTAAATCAACGCAAAATGCCGCCAAATTAACGGAAATGACACCAAATTGATGAAGTAACTAGTTAAATATTTTAATATATTTTACTGATAAATTATTTATTAAATTTAAAAATATTTTAACATATGGACTATATTGCTTATCGAGGGTGCCATCAATATTAATATTTGTTAATTTATAGTTTCGTAAAATATAATTTAATTGGGTATTTCAAAATAATTTTACATGTTGTCATCCGGAAAAGTGCCAAATGTACTATTTAACATTTAAAACACAGTACCGTGGATCATATACATCCCCTTTTTTTCACTGTGAAAGAAGTAAATTCATTGCATTAAATAAGGAAAGCCGTGTGCTGCCCACATCAGATTTTTTGACGTGTAGAAGAGGACTTTAAAATGCCCTCGAAACAATTATCGCAATATAATTTTCATGTGTTTGCTTTATTTAAGAAAGTATTGAAAGTTTTATTCTTATAAGCAGCAATTTTATTTATTGGGATGAAACTTTTATTTTAAATTTAAAATATTTTACGACTGCTTTTCTATTTTAGGTATTCTTACTACGATAACTGTAAATGTTTCTCACTTTCTGTATATTACTTTCCCTATATACATAGTATAATGTATAGGGAAAGTATTATGATAGAATCTAAAATTCGAATTCGAGTTTTCGACGGATGACCACATTCCAAGCCCTGAATTCAAAAATCGAACGTTTCTGAAATGATGTCTGTGTGTATGTGTGTGTGTGTCAATCTGTGGAAACGATATCTCACGAACGAATGGAGTGCATCGAATGAAATTTGGTACAAAAATTACAATAAGTGAATACTGGAAGACCATTGAATTTAACCGAAATCAAAAGTTCGGAAAATCCCCAAACTTTAAAATGTAATCTTAAAAATATCATCAAAAAACCAGAGCAATCAATAATGTTACGTAAATAATCATTTCTTATGTCATTTTTCATTTGAAAACTATTGACATCAATCTTTAGAACGATTGCATGAACCGTCCTTGAGATATTGCATATTTTTCAAATAAATTTATCATAAAATCACAAAATTAAAATAAGTATTAACTATTGTAAAATATGTCCACTTTTCACATGTCATATTATGCGATAAATTTGTTAACATCATTTTTGTAAATCTAGTTCGCCCCATTCATAACAAAAGATATTTTGTTTAATAGTTTTGTATTTTGATGCCAACAACCATTTATATGTAAGAAATAACTCATCTCTTCGTTATTTCTTACTTTCTTCTATCGCATATTCTTTCTTCTTCTATAAATTTGACAAACTTAGCGACTCATTTAGCGAAATATCGAAAACTGAGTGATATTTCGTAACAGATTAATGAAAATATCGTAAAATTGCAAAAATAAAACCAAGTTGATGAAAACAATGCCAATTGAATGAACTAATTATTAAAATGTTTTAATATATGGATTCCAGAAACTAACTGAGTAATTTTTTTTTTGGGGGGGGGGGGGCCGTTTGTAATAAACCATCGTCTTGTTTAAACATTTCTGTTAGTTCTTTGCATACATATACGAGCTATATTAACATTTCTGAATGTTTAACAATTTTTGTATCTGTTTTAAGAAATTTCGAAGTAAAAATCTAAAGTACAATATATATTTTATTTCCTAAAAGCTCTAAAATTCTTGTGTTATTTTAAAAATCTGTAAAATGCATTTTGAATTTTATCTATAATAAATTAATTATATTACAATTACAATATTTCTAATTTAAAAATTTGGGAGAGGAGGTCAGATAGTTATAAAAGATGAAATATAATGAATCAGCGGATACAGTTAAAACAAGGATACAGTTAAGACAGCGGATACAGTTAAGACAGCTCAAACAAGGGGCACGGTCAAAAGATGCTCAAAAATAAGTGGTACGATGTAAACAATTTAAAAATCAGGGAGTACAATTGAAGGACATTAACAGTCAAAGTGTAGTCGGGTGAAAAAAGATTGGGAACCACTGTCTTAAGTTATCAGCAGTGAAAGATTTAACCAATATCACCCTGTATTTGTTTATCATCTTTATATACATTCCCTTAAATGTCAGTTTAACAAAATTATTCTTATCATAATTTATGCTTTTTTAACGGTCAACAGCATGTTTAATCCGTATTGTTACTGCAAATGAAGCATTAGGTCAAACGTCACCTTTTCTACCAACCCCAAAGTGACTTCATTGTCAACCAACACAAGAACACAAGCGAAGGTATCATCAGTTGATGCTATCTATCTTTTATGCTGTCAGAATCTATCGTGCCATTTTCTCGGAGTTTTTCAAGGGGAGATGGCTTAGAGCCATAGAGAAAGCATGTTAAAGACCGTAAATTAGAGTAGAGCCAGGATTTCCAGCACAACGGACTTCACTGGGTGTGTTCTGTTTGCTGTTGTACCGAAAGGTTATCAAAGCAATTAACCCTATTATGAATCGCGTTTCTAATGCAGAAAATAACATCCATGGACTGGCTGCGCGTTTATTATGTGCTCGTCAGCATTAAATAGTTGATATATGCAATCTAGGAGTCAATATTTCGCGAACCGCTGTCTGTAGGAACCGAGAAATTTAATCCCACCACATAGCTGGCTTAGAATTTCTTCGAAATTAGCTACACGAAATTGCAACTACTAGTTCATATTTACAAAATTGTAAAATAACTGTTGCAATTTTCACATATGATAAATTATAAATTTTAATATAAATTATAAACTCCAAATATAACTTTTCGCTCAGTTCCTATCTTTATATCCGGAGATATTCAATATTCCGAAATGTGCAATTTTCAGGGGGCAGTTAGTTCCATATGACCACAACTGTTCTAATAAAATGGGTCATTTACTATTTTACTAAAAGACGTTTCTGGTTTAATTTTGCTTTTGAGAACGTAAAACCTTCCTCGAAAACCATCCTATGTAATTTTTAAAAGGGTCGAATTAATGGACGAACAACGCGAATGATGAAATCGGCACATTGGGATAACATTCGAATATGTCAAAATCGTGAGATTAGTTCATCATGTAGATATTTTATTGATGCCTATCGGTTCTTAGGTTGTAAATACGCAATAATACGCAATATATACGCAAATTGGTCTTTTGACGTAAAGCTACGTCTTATGGTAATTTAGTATCACATAATTTTATTATTTATTATTTTTTATTTAAAATTTTTGTATATTTATTATTATTATTGTAAATATTTTATTATTATAAATTATTGCACAATTTTGTGACCGATTTCAACTCGCAGTAACTGCGGGAGATTTAATCGCAGAGTAGCAAATAATATATCATTAGATGACTTATATAGAGTCCTAGTTATAATAATACAAATGTCAAACCTCCATCCCTTTCCTTTAGATTCAGTTAAGTTAATATAACTTTATCAAATTAATCATTATTTTTCAACTAATATACGATCCCTAAAATCATCGTGATGATGAATATTTAAGCATAGCGAAAGAATTACGGGGGGAGGGGGGAGGACAGCTGAAATTTTGCCTACTCGTATAAAAAGTCTTTGTGAATCATCAAAATTACCGAATGTTAATTTCGAATAATTTTCCGAATAATAATTTGGTAATTTATATTTCATACAAAAATTATTAAAAAAAAAAAAATAAAACTTACGTAATTGTGTTTGGGTTGCTTAGTAGTAACTTAATACAAACAAGAAAGATCAATCATGCTTAAAGCATTGATTATGAAACACTTTCCAACTTCAATGCAATTTTATTTAAACATGTCTAAAATGCAATACATTCCTCGGTAATATTTTAAAACTTATCACAATACTACATTAATTTATTATATTTGAAACCTTAAACCTTCATCGAAAAAAATTAACTTCATTCAAATGACGGCATTAAAATATAAATTGCCTGGTTTAAACATCTCTAAAATGTGATACATTCCTCGGTAATAATTTTAGAATTATCATAATACTACGATAATTTATTATATTTGAAAACTTTATCGAAAACAACTGAAATTCATTCAAATGACGTCATAAAAAAATAACACGCCTGGCTCTCTCTATAAAAGCAACTTTTCATTCATAAATAATTCCCCCATTCATGTCATTCATCACAATACTATAATAATTTATATTATTTAAAAATTAAGACCATGGAGCTACAAGTAAGTAAAACTCCATGCGTAAAACTTCATCGAAAATTATCGTCCTTCTCTTTCTAAAATCAATGAATATTTCATTCATATCAGCCATGCAGACTCTATGGACTAAATGATTTTGTGTTAAAGAATTACAGCGATTCTAATACAACTCATTCTACATATTTTGCTGTTTACATTTTACATAGGTGAAAAATAGGCTTAATAGTAGAAATAATCAAATTTGTATGAGCATTTAAACTGAAATATATTGTCATTGCGTTGTTAAAGTATGTAGATGCACAGAATTTAGGCAAAAATAAAGTAGTTTTAGGATGGATACAACACTCAATATGAATTAAAAAGAACTTTAAAAATCACGATTTTGAGACAAGATGGATGCCATATATCATTTTGAAGTAGGTCATGTGATCGTTTCATATCATGGACACGTGATCGCTTCATATAAGAGGTGTTATTATTATTTTAATTTTTATTTAAAAAACTACTGAATATATTTCGCTGAATTTTTTTTTTATATATTTTATGGAACAATTTGAATATTGCCTAAAATTTTCGAAGCAATTTGTGAATTTTAAATCCGCTTAAAAAATGCTTGAAAAATTAGGTCCCATAGGGCTCAATGTATTCCATTTTTTCAACCCGGGTTCAATCCAAAACTAATTGGGTGATATTATTCATTTATATTCCCATAGGTCCTATAGACCATCTGAACAACATACTAAAATTTCATTTTGATTAAGTCATTTTTACGGCAGTTATCGTGCTAACGGACAGACAGACAGACGGACAGACAGACAGACAGACAGACAGACAGAATGAACAAAGTCATAAACACTTTTCAACTTTGTTGTAAAGTGTTAAAAACAAAAGTGAGAAGGTACTTATTGCAGAAAAAACTTAACTCGGAAGCGCATCTTCTCAAATGACTTGGAATTTGGTATCGGAGATTGGATTTTGTTCTAGATTTGAAATATCTTGGTGTTGCTGTTGAAAATTTCAAAGTTTGTGTGCGTTTTAATTTGAAGATGGCCCCTTTTACAAATTTTAAACAAAGAATTTGTAGAGGACATTTTTCATAATCGAATGGTATATATAAATTTGCTCTACCACGAAAGATGCTCGAATAAAAGAGGTGCGGATATTTTCCCCCCCGCAGCTGTACCTTTGAAGAGAAGACCACGATTGTTATATTGCAAAAGTGGCTTCGATTTACTATTACTAGGTATGTTATAGAATTTAAAGATTTACTAAAATCTTTGAATCCTATAACATACCTAGTTGCTTATTTTGTGTTAAAATGTACTAAAATCTTCTCCGATGATGGCTATTATTCTTTTCTTTTAATATTTCAATACTTCAAAATGAAAAAATCTGATGTGGGCAACACATGACTTTCCTTATATAATGCAATGAATTTACTACTTTTACAGTTAAACAAATGTTATTCTTATAGTAGATACTTATATTCTTTCCAAGATATTGAATTTTCTTCAATAAGTCGTCATTTTTATTGATTTAGCGTCATTTTTATCAATTTGGCGAGATTCTTGTTAATTTGCCAACAATTAAAAATATCGCTAAGTTGGCGACATTCTGCCAAATTCGTCGCCAAAATCTCGCCAAGCGTTATGGACGGAGAAATAAGTTATTCTTACAGCAGATAAATGACTACTGGCGTTCAAATACAAAAGTATTACTCAAAGTATATTTTTACATGAATGGAACGAGATAGATCCACGAGAATGATGTCGCCCAATTTATCGCATGGTATTACATATGAAAAATGAACATGTTTCTCAAGAGGAAATATTTTTTTTTAATTTTATATAACTTTTTGATAATTTTTTTTAAAAATGTGCAATCTCTCGAGAATGGTTCATGTTAACGTTCTAAAATTTATGTCAATCGTTTTCTAATGAAAAATTACATAAGAAATGTCTATTTGCGTAACTTTATTAGCGGTTTTGATTTTTGACGATTTTTTCAAAATTTCACTCGAAAATTTAGGTGGGTTCTGAACATTCGATTACGTATAAAAACAACAGGCTTCCAGTGTTTACGGATTGTGATTTTTGTACTAAATTTCGTTCGAATCGGTCCATTCGTTCGTCAGTTATCATCTCCACAGACTCGCTGACACACACACACACACACACATACTTTCACACACACACACATACTTTCACACACACACACACACACAGACATCACTTCAAAAATGTTTGATTCGTGATCAGGGATGCTTGAAACGTGCTCTCCCGTCGAAAACTCGAATTCGAATTTTCGACCCCGTCACAATACTTTCCTTATACATTATGTATATAAGGAAAGTAAAAATAGTTTGATGTTTTTGCCTGCATGAACTGATTAGAATAAGTGAAATTCCATTTGCAAGTCATGGAATTGAAAATCAAAGTCTAGCGTGCGAAATAAATGGTGAATTGCAGAGTACGTCTAATTAATCTGTACTTTAAATGGATATTCGTTAAATATCTTAGCAAGAAAATGCAGGTGAGTTTTTAATTTTTTATTTTAATTCAGAACATTTCCTTTGCGTGTTTAAAGGTAAGCGTCAGTGAATCTTCTGTCCTATCCGCGCTTTGTTAACTTTCGCCGAACACGTTTTTCGTGGAAATTCTACTCAAACAGTTGCGAAATATTTTCTGAAAGATAAAATGCAATGCTTAGATTATATTAAAACGCAATTTAATACCCAATAAAACATAGAATATATTTATTATTTTAATCCAAAATATTTTTGGTGCTGCCATCTGTTGTCATAATTTAATTCATACCAATTATTTTTATTTTTTAATGGACATTTTTAAATATCTATTCCTTCCAATACAGTATTAAAAACAACAACAGATCATATATAATAATGCCACAATCATGGAAAGGCAAATTCTCATTCTATAAATTTGATAAGGGAATCTGAATGTACATCACTGTTCACCGAGGACTGCAGTTTTGTTTTCAAGTTCCTTTGTCTTCAAGTCCAAGTTTAATTGCGTTTCCATGATTGTGGCATTATTATATATGATATGTTGTTGTATTTAATAACGTATTAGAAGGAATAGACATTTAAAAATGTTCATTAAAAAAAAAAAACAGTCGGTATGAATTAAATTACGACAACAGATGGCAGCACCAAAATATTTTGAATTAAAATAAAAAATATATTCTATGTTTTATTGGGTATTAAATTTAGCTTTAATATAATCTAAGCATTGCATTTTATCTATCAAAAAATATTTCGCAACTGTTTGAGCAGAATTTCGGCGAAAAAAGTGTGCCGCGAAAGTTAACAAAGCGCGGATAGGGCAGAAGATTTACTGACGCTCACCCTTAAATTTTGTTGTTTAAAATTTGTTATTCATTGCATGACTATTTTATGCATTCTGGATCATTATTTAGGGCAAGTCTCTTAGTAAGTATTCAAATATTTTTTTTCTCAATAATGATATCTAGGTAACTTCCCGTTATTGCATAGATGTTATATTTAAATTGATTTGCATTGTAATGAGATTCTTGAAAATGTCAGTGCTTAGTTAAAAATACGTATGTTAAGTAAATATTTGCAAAATTCAAAAAATTTAAGAATTTGGGCAGTAAAATATGTCTTTGTGTTCATTTCAGACGTTTAAAATTTGTTGCGATGATAATGTATGCAAATATGACAATATAAGGTATCGTAAATATTTACAGAGAGGCTTGCATATCCTAAAGATTGTATAATAATTGGCTTGCCTAATGTTTGTGACTTATAATTTTTAGAACCGCAGCCTTGTTTAATATTTAGAAGGTGTTGATAAAAGGGAGGTATGATAGGCATCGCAGAATAGAGGCTTGTGGTCAGAAATTATTTTTTTTAATCATTTTTATCCTAATTTCACAGCTTGCACTAAAGAAAAATACTTACTAAAAAGGCATTTACGACAAATATCCTTAAATAAATAGTGATTTTTTTAATGTGGTTTCTTACTGTAGATTAGTAAGATATAATTATAAAATAATATTGTTTTTTTAAATCGTTTGCAATATTTTAAATCTTAATTACGAAATTAATCATCTAAACACGAGTTTTAAATCTGAAATTTGGTTATTCACCAAAGAATGCCAACTGAATTCAAGTTTTGCACAGCCATTAATTTTGAAAATGATAAAGGCACGTTTAGAATTTACAATGCAGTTTCAGAACTTGATTGATTAAAACTATTAGATTCATATCAAAATATTTACGATTTTAACGATTTCTAATGTGAAACGCAGTGTACTACATTCCTTATCGGAGGCTTTCAGTCTTTAATATAGTACATCTATCTCTGATGTTGTTAAGTGTAGCAACACATGCGTAGCAACGGAAGTGCAGCAACGGATTTAAATCAAAGTTATTTGCAGCAGACGATTTTTATTAAATTTAAATACTATTTAAATAATAAATAAAATGATATAAATATATATTTTATAAATGAACAGTGTTGTAATTTTAAATGGGTTATATCACTTACTGCCTTGTGTAGGATACAATATAACAGGGATGATTAATATTTTCAATTTTAATCCATCTGTTAACATTTAGCCAAGATTTTTCAAACTCATATATTTTCTATTGTATTTAATAGATTGTTAAATCAGGATGAAATAGCATGGATATACTATCTTTTGAGCGTTTTCATTTTGGCATATGTTGAATAAACTTTATATGTTTTGTAAATTTATTTACAAAATGGACCTAGATGTTTTAATCTACCCGTGAAGGTAATGCAGTACAGCGAGAACTGAGATTCTGGTGCTTCTTTTCAAGGGAATTGAATTAAATACTTTTATAGAAATTTTGAAATAACAATCTCTTTATATTTAAAACCAAAAAGTAGTTGACACCGCAGCCGCTGTTTGACAATTTTCTCGTTGCTCGAGTTTCTCTTCTTTGCACCGTAAATACTGTAGCATACAAAAATATAAAATTTGGTACACTTGTAGAGAAAGGTTTGGAAAATACGCTGAAATAAACCGTTTTTACTTTCCTTATATACATAATATATAAGGAAAGTATTGTGACGGGGTCGAAAATTCGAATTCGAGTTTTCGACGGGAGAGCACGTTTCAAGCATCCCTGATCACGAATCAAACATTTTTGAAGTGATATCTGTGTGTGTGTGTGTGTGTGTGTGTGAAAGTATATGTGTGTGTGTGTGCCAGTGGGTCTGTGGAGACGATAACTGACGAACGAATAGACCGATTTGAACGAAATTTTGTACAAAAATCACAATCCGTAAACACTGGAAGCCTATTGTTTTTATACGCAATCGAATGTTCAGAACCCCCCTAAATTTTCGAATGAAATTTTGAAAAAATCGTCAAAAAATCAAAACCACTAATATAGTTACGCAAATAGACATTTCTTATGTAATTTTTCATTAGAAAACGATTGACATAAATTTTAGAACGCTAGCACGAACCGTTCTCGAGATATTGTACATTTTTCAAAAAAAATATGTCCTATTGATAAACATGTTCGCTTTTCATATGTAATACCATGCGATAAATTAGGTGACATCATTCTAGCTCGTCCCATTCATGGAAAAAGATACTCTGAGTAATACTTTTGTATTTGCACGCCAATAGTCATTTATCTGCTGTAAGAATAACTTATTTCTTAGTGCGTAACGCTTGGCGAGATTTTGGAGACGATTTTGGCGGAATGTCGCCAACTTGGCGACTTTTTGAAATGTTGCCAAATTAACGAAAATCTCGCCAAATGGATAAAAATGACGCTAAATCAATGAAAATGAAGACTAATTGTCGAAAATTCAATATCTTGGAAAGAATATTAGTATCTACTATAAGAAAAACCTATTTTTTTACTGTAAAAGTAAAAAAATATTTACATTACATTATATAAGGAAAGTCATGTGTTGCGCACATCAGATTTTTTTCGATATATATTGCAGTTTCAGAAATATGTAATGTCAATGCCAAAGATAAAATATTTGAGCTGCGAGTTCCCGTCCAGGATAGACTAACAATAACAAGACCACGAAGTTTTGCAGGCAGGTACTTACATGGGTGAATTTTTTGCAGGACGGAGCCTTTTATTTAATTTCAATTTAGTTTACCTGGTATTTTACCTTTTATGCACTTCTGAAGTGAAAAATGTTCCTTCGTATCGGCACGTCCATTGTTTTTCTCTGCCTCGTAAAGCAAAACCTGTAGCATACAAATATATGAAATTTGGTACATTTATAGTGAAATAATAGGGTAACACGATGAAATAAACCGTTTACCGATTTAAACTTTAGTTTGACTTAAAATAGCTCGTGAAGCAAGTTACGTGGGTTAACGAAGCGTAGCGAGCAGGGGG
This sequence comes from Amaurobius ferox, assembly GCA_951213105.1. Taxonomy (NCBI): domain Eukaryota; kingdom Metazoa; phylum Arthropoda; class Arachnida; order Araneae; family Amaurobiidae; genus Amaurobius; species Amaurobius ferox. Next base: position 156,112,340 of record OX578140.1, on the reverse strand, counting down.
CACAACCCTCTAATATTATTTAAAATATTACTGACATTTTTACATCTTTTTAATAACGAATATCATCGAGTTTTGCTAGTTTTAAATAAGAAGAATTTGCAGAAAGCAATATTTTCTTTATACTTACAGTATAAGAATAGAAAGTAAAAATTCATACACGCATTGTGGGATACGCCTTTGTTGACTTCCTTTCCCTTAAAAACAATTAAAATTCCTTTTGATTGTTTGTGTTTCCCTTTTCTCATCCTTGTTAAGCAATGTATGAGTTTCCTTCATATATAGAAGAATGATAAAAAGTTTTCCTGCAGGGTAATTACAGAATAATTGGAATACCTCTCAAGGTCTTAAAGCCATTCTTTTGATTGATAAATAACAATACTTTTCATTTGCGGTGTGCCTAAAGCTAAATATTCGGTAGGATCGATAGGCGTGTCATTGTTAATATCGATCAACAGCTAAAAGTAACTGTTTTTTCCCCACTGGGCGTAGTGAAGAAACTGAACGTTGAAGGTTAAACTTAATTCATTAATTAATTGTTGAGGATTTTTCGACAATATTTCACTCTTATCATGCGTTTTCTAAAAATAAATAAATAAATAAGTAATGAAAAAAGAAATATTTGTTTAATGTATTTTGCATGCACGAGGTAAGGATCTAATGCATATATTCTCGTCTCAACGACGTAACAGAATGTGATGTTGGCAGAACATGACTTTTCCTACATAATGCAACAACTTTACTTTTTACTTTCCTTATATACATAATGTATAAGGAAAGTATTGTGACGGGGTCGAAAATTCGAATTCGAGTTTTCTACGGGAGAGCACGTTTCAAGCACATCTGATCACGAATCGAACATTTTTGAGGTGATGTCTGTGTGTGCGTGTGTGTGTGGGTGAAAGTATTTGTGTGTGTGTGTGTCAGTGAGTCTGTGGTGACGATACCTCACGAACGAATGGAGCGATTCGAAAGAAATTTGGTGCAAAAATCACAATCCGCGAATGCTGGAAGTCTATTGTTTTTAAACGCAATCGAATGTTCAGAACTCCCCTAAATTTTCGAGTGAAATTTTGAAAAATCAGCAAAAAATTTCAGAACCTTTAATAAAGTTACTCAAGTAGACATTTCTTATGTAATTTTTCCTTAGAAAGCGATTGACATAAACTTTAGAATGCTAGCATAAACCGTTCTCGAGATATTGCGCATTTTTCAAATAAATTTATCAAAATATCCCCATAAATTAAAAAAATATATTAACTGTTGATAAACATGTTCACTTTTCATATGTAATATCATACGATAAATTGGGTGACATCATTCTCGTGGATCTAGCTCGTTCCATTCATGAGAAAAGGTACTTTGAGTAATACTTTTGTATTTGAACGGCAATAGTCATTTATCTGCTATAAGAACTACTTATTTTTCCGTCCATAACGCTTGGCGAGATTTTGGCGACGAATTTGGCGGAATGTCGCCAACTTGGAGACTTTTAAATGTTGCCAAATTAATGAAAATCTTGCCAAATGAATAAAAATGACGCTAAATCAAAATCAATGAAAATGACGGCTAATTGACGAAAATTCAATTATCTTGAAAGGAATATAAGTATATACTATAAGAATAGCCTATTTTTTTTTGCTGTAAAAGTAGTAAATTCATTGCATTATATAAGGAAAGTCATGTGCTGCCCACATCAGATTTTTTACAATATAATGAGGATGTACAAAATCTACAGAACAGTATTTTTGGTACGGCGGTAAAAGTAAGGAGTTAAAACTGTATATTAAGAAAATGGCATTATCGTTTGAGACAATAGTTCAAGTGGCGCTGGTATAAGTTGTCCTGCATTGTATGCATTTCTATGGCGAAAGGCCTAAAATATTTATTTAAACTGTCCATTTTGTAAAAATAAATGATTAGCGCAATGCAAAGTAGAACTGAAACAATAAAGAATATTCCTACGTATTCAAAATTATTTTATTTTTCAATTTATATTTTCTTTCTAAATATTCTATACTCTATATATTCCATATTCTATACTCTATATAAGTATGAAAAAATACTGGTTAATTATACTCATAATTAGGGAACACTTAATCTAAAAATAATCAAAAATACATATACTAAATACTACGCCTTTCTGTTGTGTCAACTAACGGTAGCAGCTACTTTACTAACACTAACGGCACTCTAGATATAATTAAGTATTATGGCATTTTCAATCGTTTCATCCATAGGAGTTTTATCTCCTTTATAACTCCATGGCTTTTGGCATTGAATAAACACAACGTAAATTGAAATTAGGCACATTTAGCTACTTGAGTCCAAACAAAATGACCTATTTGTACTCACGTGAAAAAACCTTATCCAAATGACGTCTAATTAATATCCCATGAAATATATAACTATTAGCTAATTTTTGTACATAAATATAAAAAAAAGCACATTTTAAAAAGTATCTTATCTCGTGAATGGAATAAATTAGATCCATGATAATGAGGATAACAGATTTATTGAACCATATTGCATATGGGAATTGAACCTATTGAATGATGCTAATGAATAACCTATTGAATGATGTTTATAATTTTATGAATTTTTTTTAACAAATTTATATGAAAAACGTGTGATATTTCGAGAACGGTTCATGTTACCATTCCAAAGTATCTGTAGTTAGTTTTATAATGAAAAATTATGTATGAAATGATTGTTTGTTTATTTAATAATACTGAAAGTTCTGATTTTTTAAAGAATGTTTCAAAAGTGAAGTCAAAGTTAGGAGTGTTTTTCCAAACACTAGATCGCGTTTAAAATCAACAGAGTTCCAGTATCAGCTGAAAGAAATAACAAAACAAAATTATTTTCATAACGCTTTATTCATTCGTGTGATATACCCCCCCACACACACACACACATAAACACACAAATATACATACACGCAGATTCACACATAGACAAGACATCCCATCAAAAACATTCGATTTGAGTCTAGAGATGCTTGAAATGTGCTCTTCTGTCGAAAACTCGAATTTTTCTTCTTCGACCCATACCGTCCGACCTACCAGAAAGGTGTACGGTATCTGTTTGGACGGCCGGGAAGTGCCACCCAATTTAGACCGGAACCCAGTGAGGGAAGCATCCACAGGGACCGTAGCCTCCTTCCCCTACCACCAACCTCTCGGAAGGACTTACCGACCCACATGTTTAACGTGATCGTACTCCGCGTGAACACGGCGGCAGTTTGGGCAGCGGCGGGAATCGAACCCGGGACTACCAAGTGCAACCTCCGCGCGCTAACCACAGGGCTACCGCGCCCACGAAAACTCGAATTCGAAATTCTGACTCCATCACAATTCCTTTCCTATACATTACACTATTGTGGAAAAGTGAAAAACATTTATGTATTTTGCATGCATAACAGTTTAGAATACTATATAATCGTCTCAACGACATAAGAAAGAAAATCTTTTCCTGCGATAGAATATATCAAAAGAGAAAGTGCTATTATGAAGAGACCAATAATACGACTTCTATACATGTTTTGATGAATTTATACGTTTCGAATATCTAAATATAATTCAACCACTTTTACTCTCCTTACATAAATATAGCATAACATATAGTGAAAGTATCGTGAAGGGGTCGAAAATTCTAATTCTGGTTTTCCACGAAAGAGCACATTTTCAGCATCCCCCCAATTCTATTCGAACGTTTTGAGGTAATGTATGTGTGTTTGTATGTAAGTTAGTGTGTGTGTGTATGTGTCCGATAGTCTGTGAACGATATGTCACGTAGTCGATATTATAAGTGTGCAAAGATTTAGCCCTTCTAGGTCACCGCAGGGATTTTTGAGGGTCTGCAAAGACAAAAACCATTAGACACCTTAGACAATCATACACTGGTCACAAACAGTTTAGTAAATAAAGGATATTTCAAAGAAAAAGCAGCTTTTTGTGGTAACATAATACAAATTGGATAATCTTATCTGCGGTATTGTGCAACTTTTATTTACTGAAGGAAAAGACCTTGATTTTTAGGCTATTTTAAAAGCAGTGTTAAGAAGTTGTAACATTTTCATAGTAAAATTAAAGAAAGACCATTGCGGTTAGAGATTTTTGAAGTTGTTAACTCTTTCTCTCGGAACAATGTGGGATTCCTGTAAATCTTATTGAATGAAATATTGGTGTCATTATTTAGGCTTAGACAACTTTTTCCTGTTGTTCTTACAATATGATTAACATTTTGTGACCAGTAGTGATACATATTCATGTTGCACAATTAGTTAAACTTCGCTAATTTATCTGCTTGAAGAGATTTGATTTTGAAGCGAACTTTTCATAAAAAAAATCTTGAGATTGATCTTGGCTCTGGCGTCGCAAACACGATTTTATCTCAAGAGAGCACCAAGTTAAGGAGAGAGAATACTGTTGTGATTGCGAGCAACAGGTTACAGACCTCTGGTCTGTATGGTGGAGAAAGTTTGAAGAAAACAAATGAATCCCCTCACTCCAAATAAGTTACCTGCTTCAACTCACACGTAGAACTTTAACCCACTGACTTGCAAACAGTCCATTAAGTAACTGACTCCGAAAGTCAGAACATTAAATCGTCATAGCCCTCTGGTCATTTGTCCCAGAAGGGTAGTTGATAGATTATCCACATTACCATCTTCGTGTAGTGTGTTGCCATTTTGCAACAACGTATTTCGGATAATAAATTCTGTTGGATTAATGCGATTATGTAGGAACGTCCCCCGAATCCTTTGAGCCTGGAAGGGTTATTTCTGAATCTGTAATGTGACAGCACCAGTGGCACTAGCCGTGCCTCGCATCGAAAGAGTACTTGGTACGTTGGGTGACCCCTCAGTCAGAGAAATGTGCTGAATATGTATGGAATGGAAGAAAGTATTTTACTGCTTTTTATCCATGTTAAAATTCCCTTCCTTCGTATGGAATGACGCAATGTTGAATATGCCAAGTCGTAAATGGAAATGAGAGTAGGACATTCTTTCCGGAAAATAAGAGAAGACTTGGAAATGTAGGTTTGACTAAGTACTCGTATGACTATATTTTAAATTATTTAAATTTAATAATATAAAAAAAATAAAACAATTGGATGGTATTAAAAAATTTCATGTGGGTAGCACATGACTTTTCCTGCAGACTCATATTCACGTTCTCTTTATGTCTTCAATAATTCATTAAATTGAGTTTAATCGCACAACATAACACCCATGATTATTTTAAATGACGCCGAATTTGCACATTTAATTAAATTTTCTTTTTCACTTGGTAACTAGACTTATTTTCAAAAGTCTTCTCCAAAATGCGAAAAAAACTAAAATATCTCGAGAACGGTTAGTCCTAGAGTAATGGGGTTGGTCTTATTCTTTTTATTGTCTAACATTACGTATAAAACAAGCATTTAATTGATATATTTCAGCATAGGTAGTCTTTTAGTTTAGATTTTGATGAATTTTGCGGGGCATTTCGCAATAAAAAATGCAGTTCTTTTTTTCCAAATCGTACCAAAATCTAACCAGAACCAGGGTAACCTACAAGTACCTTATCTACTAAATTTTGTGAAATTTGGTCTATTAGTTTTCTAGTGAGAGTGGATACATTCATTGCACAGACAGACGAACAGAGAGACGTCACGCTAAAAACAGTTTTTTCGTGTTCTAGAGGCAAACAAAACATGTAGATCCATCGAAAACTCGAGTTGCGATTTTCGGCATGATTCCAATACTTTCTCTATATATTACCCTGTATTGCATGGGAAGTAGAAATCTGGTGTTGGTAAAACATGGCTTTCCTGACATAATGAACTTTATTTCTTTCACGGTGAAATAATCAGGTACATATATGCAGTGAAAAATATTTATCATCGAATTAACATCACTTAAATTGAAATTGTCCACTTTTGGAAACTCACGAGTCTAAACAGAATGGCTTATACTCACGTGAAAAATCCGTATCAAAATGCAATCAGCATTTAATTAATATCCAGCGAAATAAATTCTTAGGTGTTCAAACACAAAACTAGTACAGAAATATCTTCTCTCGTGAATGGAATGAACGAGATTTACAAGAATGAGATTTATAGTTTTTTGTCGCATAATACTGCATATGGAAAGTAAATGTATTTAGTGATACTTACTACATTTTTAATTTCATGTAATTATTTTGATAAATTTATTTGAAAAACATTCTACATCTTCAAAACGGTTTATGCTAGTGTTTTAAAGTTTGTATCATTTGTTTTCTAAGAAAAAATTACGTCTGAGATGATTATTTACGCAACAATATTAAAATTCCTGACTTTTTCAAAAATTCATTCGAAAATGTGTGTGTGTGTATGGAGGGGGGGATATCGTCTGAACATTTGATTGTGTTTAAACTCAATAGAGTTTTAATATTCGCCGATTGTAATAATATATATATATATATATATATATATATATATATATATATATATTCAAAATGTTGTTCAAAACGAGTTCAAAATGTCCAATCACTCCATTCGTTCTTGAGATATCTCACATACACACACACACACACACACACATTACTTCAAAAACGTTCAATTCAAGCTTAAAACATGCTCGTCCGCCGAAAATGCAAATTCGAATTTTTGACCGATTCTAATACTTCCTTAATATTTGGGGAAAGTAATATAAATTAAAGAAAAAATAATGTTATCACGATTTAATAAGTTATATAAAATAAACACCTAAAATTGTGACCTGACTCGATAAGAATAGAATGCTTCCAGCTATGATTTTTTATATATACGATTAAATGTGAACAGTGGAAGATTTTTTGAACCGTTGGTTGTAGTGTAGCCCCCTAGTTCGAAATGTAAAAATGCTTTAAATAAGATAAGAAGCTATGAAATAGTAATTTAAATTCTGTACCATATGTTTGTAAAAAGTTAAAATTAATATACAGCCCCTCTATATAAAAGAAGTCAAATTACAAAAATGTTTTTAATACTTCATTTTGTCAAACTAAAGAAAAATTTGGTTCTTAAAACTTCAAATTTTGGACGAAATAAATTACCAAACTTCCTAACTTACACCACTTTCTCGTGACTTTTCGATGCTCTTTTAATCATCAAAATTCACGAATCTAGGGCTCGTTCACACATTGAATGGATGCACAGAAATCATTTAGTGGGGTTTAGAAACAATTTTTCTCATGGCTTGTTTTTGAAACTATCAAAGACAGGCAGACGAGGCTGGCTAAAAATTATTTTAACACTTAAATAAAGTATATAAAACAGATTATTGTGATTTTGCCAGCCTGTCAGATATTTTCCGGACAAAATCTATGGAAAAATAAGCATGCCATTCAAGTTTTGAAATCAAGCAGGATCATTAAAAACCACTGTACACTCAATACATGGACAATACCACTGTACACTCAATAAGTACACTTAATAATACAAGGACAAAACCACTGTACACTCAATAAGTTTCTGATATATTTTTGGCATTGTACTTTTTCTAGACCTTATAGACGAATCGTTAAGAACTCTTAAGAAGGGCGTGTTCGGATAGACCGAGGAAGATGTTGTTCAATACTGACGGCCCGGACACTCTCATATGGATAGGACAAGAAATGGGCTAAAATATCTATTTCAATATTTTCCATTACTACTCGCTGTCGTACTGACCCATATCGATGATGAAGCAAACCTGTTGATTGCAATCAACATATCAGTCTCAGAATAAAAAAATCATGAATATTGACTTTACAGAGACGACGGTAGTATTCCTTCACTGTATCTCTGGGAGATCGGTTGCATTTGACGTAAATCAAAATCATCTCACAGAGTTCGGCATAACTGAACAACGCCATTATTAAACCTAGTTACGTAGCAGAGTTACTTGAATGTTTAAATGTAAACTATGAATCGACATAATAATGACATAATAGCCTTATCTGCCTAAAACAAATTTTAAGAAGTGGTAAAAGTGTTAGTAACTATTTACAACGGAAGTGGAGTAGTTGATGTCCCCTTATTTCCCAATGAAATTTTTAATCAATGATAACTGTGTCAAATTGGATCGTATTACAGCCAAAAATTTTTTCAGTTATATTAATATATTGATTCAGTTATACTTATATATTAATACAGTATGGGTAATACCTTTGCAGTTTGACTTTTTTCTATAGAGGGGCTGTATAAAAAGTTAATTTTCTCAACTTTCTACAAAAATATGGTACAGCATTTAAATTACTATTTCATAACTTCCTTATTTAAAACATTTTTGCATTTAAAACTATGGGTCTACAATCAGCGGTTCAAAATATCTTCCACTCTTCACTTTCAGTATATATGAACCACTATATGAACCACTATTCAGTATATATATTCCACTCAGTATATATGAACATAGCCAAGCTCTAGAAGACCCTATGAAAGTAAAAGTTATCTTCAGACCACCTTGCTGTGAAAATGATTTGCACGAGCGCATTTGAACGTTCCCATTTGCCCCTCCATCCGTCTTTAGTCTCATCCATGAATATCACCTTTCCTAACCATGTGGCTCTATCGGGTAATTTCTCAGGTGACCGCTTAAGCGAGGATGCCATGCGAAATGGCGATCCCGGGCCGGGGAGAGGTAAAACCTACGCTTCGACAGTGTACTTTTTCTTTTCTGAAATAATTAGCCCTCATAAGTATAAAATGACTGTACCAACTCAACTCTTATCGACAAAAATTCGTAAACTCTTATCGATAAAAATCTAATTCTGGGTTAGTTTAAAATATCACTAGCATATACTCGGTATTGCTTGTAATTTAAAGCAGTATACATTCTTATAAATTATTGGGCGTTAAAAATTACACTAAAAATATATAATTTAATTATCCTGTAAATAGTATCCTACCATCTACTACCGCTATATGTAAGACTAGTATACTCGTTCTTCGTACGGAATGTATAATATTCTAATATAATTTAATTAATTCAATTAATTATATTATATTAGATCATAATTTAATAATTTTTTTAATATTCTAATATAATATAATGTAATTCTGCTATAGTATCCTACCATCCGGTACCGCTCTATGTAAGACTAACAGTATACCCGTCCTTCGTACGGAATATATAATATAAAGAAACTTAAAATTGACAATAAAGTGAAAATTCCTATAGTATTCTGAATAATACTTTTAATCAAAACGTTCTATTGAAATATTTAATTTAATTCTTCTAAAAAAAAATAGAAGAATCTCTGTTCTCGCTATACAAAATTATCCTCACAGACAGATATGAAGAATATGACATCCTGGTCCCGTTTGCAAATACATTTACAAAAATATGAATTTGAATCAACATATTCTAAAATTATGCCAACGTATGCCATTTTGATTCAGCTTCAACAATTGGCGAAACACAATATATGAGTTTGGAAAATCTTTTCAAATGCGAAACAGATGACGTGAGAAATTGAAAATATCAATAATTCCCGTAATCTTTAAATCTGAAGGCCGTAATTGATATAATACAGACAAAATTTCAATTTCGATAAAATTTATTTTTATATACATTTCTTAATTATTTAAATAGGAAAAGATTTAATAGTTAATTCCGATGCCAGCAACTTGATACATTTTTCTTCAAATACATTTGCGGATAAAAGATCTTCTGCATAATGTTATTTCTATAGAAGGTTTTATCTGTGTGTGTTTTCATTAATATCTCGATAACCCCTAGTCCTCGAAACTCGAAAAATGGACTAAATTTTAATTCTTGCTATTCTAATGCTACCCACAAAATTTCAATTTCGATAAAATTTATTTTTATATACATTTCTTAATTATTTAAATAGGAAAAGATTTAATAGTTAATTCCGATGCCAGCAACTTGATACATTTTTCTTCAAATACATTTGCGGATAAAAGATCTTCTGCATAATGTTATTTCTATAGAAGGTTTTATCTGTGTGTGTTTTCATTAATATCTCGATAACCCCTAGTCCTCGAAACTCGAAAAATGGACTAAATTTTAATTCTTGCTATTCTAATGCTACCCACAAAATTTCAATTTCGATAAAATTTATTTTTATATACATTTCTTAATTATTTAAATAGGAAAAGATTTAATAGTTAATTCCGATGTCAGCAACTTGATACATTTTTCTTCAAATACATTTGCGGATAAAAGATCTTCTGCATAATGTTATTTCTATAGAAGGTTTTATCTGTGTGTGTTTTCATTAATATCTCGATAACCCCTAGTCCTCGAAACTCGAAAAATGGACTAAATTTTAATTCTTGCTATTCTAATGCTACCCACAAAATTTCAATTTCGATAAAATTTATTTTTATATACATTTCTTAATTATTTAAATAGGAAAAGATTTAATAGTTAATTCCGATGCCAGCAACTTGATACATTTTTCTTCAAATACATTTGCGGATAAAAGATCTTCTGCATAATGTTATTTCTATAGAAGGTTTTATCTGTGTGTGTTTTCATTAATATCTCGATAACCCCTAGTCCTCGAAACTCGAAAAATGGACTAAATTTTAATTCTTGCTATTCTAATGCTACCCACAAAATTTCAATTTCGATAAAATTTATTTTTATATACATTTCTTAATTATTTAAATAGGAAAAGATTTAATAGTTAATTCCGATGCCAGCAACTTGATACATTTTTCTTCAAATACATTTGCGGATAAAAGATCTTCTGCATAATGTTATTTCTATAGAAGGTTTTATCTGTGTGTGTTTTCATTAATATCTCGATAACCCCTAGTCCTCGAAACTCGAAAAATGGACTAAATTTTAATTCTTGCTATTCTAATGCTACCCACAAAATTTCAATTTCGATAAAATTTATTTTTATATACATTTCTTAATTATTTAAATAGGAAAAGATTTAATAGTTAATTCCGATGCCAGCAACTTGATACATTTTTCTTCAAATACATTTGCGGATAAAAGATCTTCTGCATAATGTTATTTCTATAGAAGGTTTTATCTGTGTGTGTTTTCATTAATATCTCGATAACCCCTAGTCCTCGAAACTCGAAAAATGGACTAAATTTTAATTCTTGCTATTCTAATGCTACCCACAAAATTTCAATTTCGATAAAATTTATTTTTATATACATTTCTTAATTATTTAAATAGGAAAAGATTTAATAGTTAATTCCGATGCCAGCAACTTGATACATTTTTCTTCAAATACATTTGCGGATAAAAGATCTTCTGCATAATGTTATTTCTATAGAAGGTTTTATCTGTGTGTGTTTTCATTAATATCTCGATAACCCCTAGTCCTCGAAACTCGAAAAATGGACTAAATTTTAATTCTTGCTATTCTAATGCTACCCACAAAATTTCAATTTCGATAAAATTTATTTTTATATACATTTCTTAATTATTTAAATAGGAAAAGATTTAATAGTTAATTCCGATGCCAGCAACTTGATACATTTTTCTTCAAATACATTTGCGGATAAAAGATCTTCTGCATAATGTTATTTCTATAGAAGGTTTTATCTGTGTGTGTTTTCATTAATATCTCGATAACCCCTAGTCCTCGAAACTCGAAAAATGGACTAAATTTTAATTCTTGCTATTCTAATGCTACCCACAAAATTTCAATTTCGATAAAATTTATTTTTATATACATTTCTTAATTATTTAAATAGGAAAAGATTTAATAGTTAATTCCGATGCCAGCAACTTGATACATTTTTCTTCAAATACATTTGCGGATAAAAGATCTTCTGCATAATGTTATTTCTATAGAAGGTTTTATCTGTGTGTGTTTTCATTAATATCTCGATAACCCCTAGTCCTCGAAACTCGAAAAATGGACTAAATTTTAATTCTTGCTATTCTAATGCTACCCACAAAATTTCAATTTCGATAAAATTTATTTTTATATACATTTCTTAATTATTTAAATAGGAAAAGATTTAATAGTTAATTCCGATGCCAGCAACTTGATACATTTTTCTTCAAATACATTTGCGGATAAAAGATCTTCTGCATAATGTTATTTCTATAGAAGGTTTTATCTGTGTGTGTTTTCATTAATATCTCGATAACCCCTAGTCCTCGAAACTCGAAAAATGGACTAAATTTTAATTCTTGCTATTCTAATGCTACCCACAAAATTTCAATTTCGATAAAATTTATTTTTATATACATTTCTTAATTATTTAAATAGGAAAAGATTTAATAGTTAATTCCGATGCCAACAACTTGATACATTTTTCTTCAAATACATTTGCGGATAAAAGATCTTCTGCATAATGTTATTTCTATAGAAGGTTTTATCTGTGTGTGTTTTCATTAATATCTCGATAACCCCTAGTCCTCGAAACTCGAAAAATGGACTAAATTTTAATTCTTGCTATTCTAATGCTACCCACAAAATTTCATCGAACTCGGTGCAACAGTTCTCCTGTGATGACCAAACAAACACACAAACATACATACAGACAGATTTTCAATTTTATTTATATAGACTAGATAATGTACCCGCCGTTTTCTGGGATATAAATTAGGGATCAGCTAAATTAATTCATTTTTCAAAAGGCGTAATCGCGCTCCGCCCCACCCACTTTTAAGCAATCACTTTTTTAAGCAAATGAATAAAAAATATACGTATTTACTGTATAAAGCCGTTTTACGAAGAAAAGTTAGCATGTGCATTGAAAGGTGTTTGGAAATTTTTTCCAAAATATAAATCTGAAAATATGACTTGCCAAGTGTCTCATCATCAGATAACGATTCTCTAATACAAACTTCTTCAAAGAAGAAAACAACTTCCTTTATCTATAGAAATAAAAATGAAATTTTATATTCTATTTTCAAAAGCTTACATCTGATTTTTAAAACACACTTATAATATTGAAATAATTCTGTATTCAAAAATTGAAAACATATCTTAAATCTAAGAAACTAGAAAACCGCGAATTTCAAAGTAGTCAAGTGTCTAGACGAAAGATGCGAGACATCGCTCGCAGAATACTTGACACAGAAAGAGCTCGCATTTGAGCAGAATCGTTTGCTTAAAAGCGGGGAAATTGGATTAAAAAATGACGAAAATGTGGCAGAATTTCGACCTTTAAGAGGACGGTGGACGTTAAAATTTTTTTTATTTATTTATTGACTTAGAAACGTGAAAATTTGTATAAATATTCGTCTTAACATTACTATATACAGTACCATTAAATTTTTTTTCAATTTTGCTATAATTTTATATTTTTTTTAATTTAATTTTTTTAACGAAAATTTGAAAATGCTCCCATTTGTTCACATTTTTGATTAATTTTGCATTATGATCACTCAAAAACACATTATGAGCAAGTTTGGGTAACCATTTTTAAATCCTTTAGAAAGTTAATTTTTTAAAAATATTTTTCTACATTAAAACTTAATTTTCATTTAATTAGGTTCTTATTCACTTTCAATTACCTTAATAAAGTCCAATTATAAAATGCATACCCAGTTTCATTAAAAAGTATGAGCGGTGTCTTCTTGCCAAATTTCATGCATCTCAGACAAAAATTAAGACGCATAGCATTTTAAAAATGTAAAACCTTTGAAAATTCCGTTTCGAAAAAAATGCATTCAACCTTTTGCTTACGGGTGGGACAGCGTCCATTCCAAATGAAGAACCTCCCGAAAAGACAGGTATTTGACATACCCTATCCCAAACAGCTCGACCTCCTTTGCAGGCATTGGCGTCCATGGAAATCGCCGACAGAAACATTGCACCTGCTGCAGCAGGTATAGTCCGGCTCCCATGAGTTGGCAGATGACCTTGGATGAGTCCATTTCGTTATAGGGAAGAAAGCTGGCAAAACAGATGATCTCTGCACTACAGTGAAAGGGTTGCCAAACGCAGAAACCTGGCGATCGCATTTGCTGCGCGTATTTCGCTAATTGTTTGAAATTTAGAATAGTTGGAATGCTTTACTAGCATTGCGCTTGCGACTAAGAAAATGTCTAACATCTGTTCCAACTTCTAACGTCTGTTTATTTAATTAATTAGAATCTGATATTTGTGAACCGTGCTTTTATCGACAAAATGTCTGTAAAAGTGAAAGTAATTCGTTCCAAGGAACGAAATGTGGTCCACAAAGTACTCGATTTTTTTTTAGGCTGAAGCAAATTCAGAAAAGTTATGCACCCCCATCCGACAGCCCTTGCCAGCATTACAAAGGAGCAGTGGATTAAATATTGTGAGCACGCAGTAAAAGTTGAAAATAAATATTGGGAAATTGACAATTTAGTGGAAGAAACCATAGAAGAAATCAGGTTTGTGGTAGGTGCCGACTCCTCTTCAGAACATGACTCAAGAGTCAACTGAAAGTATAGAATCAGATTTCGAGAATAGCGACAGAGAATAGCGTACAATTTTTTAAATATTTTATATATAAATTATTATAAAATAATAACAAATATATATATAAAAATATAAAACAGATATTTTTTTATATATTTTTACATTTTCCAAATTTTGTAACTCGGGGGGGGGGGGGATAGATTCCTTAGATGACATGGCCATGCAATGCAATCTCTAATGATGAACTGACTGTCCGAATAGTGGCCCACAAGCAAGGAAAATGGTTAGATAACATATTTAAAATTAATTAAATTACTGAAATTTATTTTAGAATTAACAAATATTAATACTTTATGAAATATGTAACTGTATAAAATGCGATTAATAGAACTTACTGAAATGATTTTCAATGGCAGCAAAAGTATTTAGATTGAAGCGTTTTCTTTGTATTTTATAGAAATTAAACAACGTTATATAAAAAGTAAAATACACAATGATAAAAATATAAAGATGTGTGTATGTCAAGGTATTTTTTCCCCTTTTATAGATGGATCGAGGATCTTTCCTAAAGAAAATGTCTTATTACACAAGCGAGCAACCCATAAATTACGGGGGGGGGGAGGGGGGGGGGGGTAATCTCAGCCAACAAATTTTTGGAATTTTTAAACACAGCTTTTCAGTAATTTTACAAAGTTTCCAGGAAAAAAATTGAATTAAAACTGCAATTTCAGTGTAATTTCAAATAATTATTCGTGCTAGTTTGTGCATATAACTCAAATTAATGAATTATAAAAGAAATAAAGAAAATAAATATGAATCTGTAGGGAAGGCATGTGCTGTTCACATCAGATTTTTCCTTTTAGGAGATGAATCATTCATTCCTACGCACGAAACGCATTGTGCATTTCTCCTAAATAAAATAGTTTAAGTTACAAGAAAAGTATTACGACCGAACTCTTCAATTTTAACAAAACATTTACGACCATTATTGTTTTATTATAATATAATTTTAATTATTATGAAGAAAACATTTCCACCACATCCCAACAGTAACACTGAATGTACTTATACATATAAAGCTCTTTATCGTTCTGCATAAATCATTTTCGTACTGCACAAATTGTGCATTATTAATTCGCACTAAAGGCGCCAATTCTAGAAACCCGTTCTTCCTAGTACGTTTCTACCTGTCATTGAATTTAACTAATGGATTCGTCCAAAGTCACGTGACTCAAATGCCTTCTCGTTGGAGTCGCCCTATACAATGTTTCTGTCGGCGATTCGTTTCTGTCGGTTCTTCGTTTGGGATGGACGCTGTCCCACCCGTCAGCAAATGTTAAATATGTAAAATAATGTTATATATTAAAACTTTTTTTAGTCGATTTTTGCTCATTTCAACGTCCACCGTCCCCTTAAGTTCATAATGTTCTAACTAATTCGAATTTAAAAGAAACATTTGATGGGGTCTATCACCCCGGCAGTTCAGCTACTACTGTAACAAATTTCGTGATAATCTAATGTTTTGATTTTCCGTTATAGACAACGCACACACACACACACACACACACACATAATACTTTCTTTACTTATTATGTAATATTTCTATGAAATATATGTGCATGCATGTGCATGCGTATATATGTGTGTGCATACTTAGGGACACTTACCTACTTGTGTGCTGCCTCTTAATGTATATTTTAATAGCAAGATGAGTTTGCGTGCGTGTTGGTCTCTATGACTAATGTGGCCCTCTTGTGTTTGTTAAATGCGGGGCTTCTAGTTAAAGACCATTAATCTAAATAACAAGATATTAAGCCCATCATGTGCTAGGGTTTGTACAAGATTTCTTCTTATCCACGCTAATAACTTAGTGTTCCTCATAAAGAATACCAAATTTTAGAATTCATTTAATTTTAAGTTGATAGAATTTATACTGAACTGTATTTTATATAAAATAAAACACTGATACTTAAATGAAAAAGGCATAAAAAGGAACTAAAAAATTATATTGTCCATGTTAAGATTGTAGAGGACTGTCATCGTGTCACTCTATACAGCGATATAAAGGTTTGAAATGAAGATTAAGAAGTTGGACAAATATTTAAGAAGTTGAAGATTTAAGAACTTGAAGATTTTATAAGTTTTAAGAGCACGATTCAGAAACTTTAAGTTTATTCAAAGTGATTTATTGAACGAAATATTTTGCCCAATCTTTCATTATTAGTCTATTTACACTGTTCAATTTATTGAACACAAAATTTCATGCTTTTACCTAAGAGTCCTGCAGGCTTTACAAAGCCTAACAGAGGACTGCAAAACATCCGTTATTACTATGCAGTTACTTACCAAAGAAACTTTTTGTGCCGAAAAGTGAGAAAAGTGAAAATAAAAATAAAAATCACAACAAAAACAGCGAGGAAAGAACTAAAATAAATATTTCAGAGAAACCTAAAAATGTAGATACATTCTTAATAGAAACAAATCACCAAAGAGCTGCTCACTCTTTATCTGCAATCCTAACACAGAGTAGAGATTCGATATTATTGATTTGCTATTTTCTTAATATTAATTGAAGATCATATGCAGTAAGTGTTTTGAATGGTCAGTTACAGTTACCAATTTGAGTGATGTTTCCATCTGAAAAGTACTTTTACGAAGTCGAAAGTAAGTTATTGAGCATTTAATTTCTATTTTACATGAGGCTATTTTGCAGGATGAGTTGACAATTAAACTTATTGAATTTTTTGTATCCCGTAAAAGAAATTTTAGTATGGGGTTTGTAATTGGTAGGCTGCCAGCACCACACAGAACCATATTTCTGCATAAGCCAAAAAAAATCCAGTTTAAGGGCTTTACACACGAATGGACTTCATGGCTTCTTAAAAAAGTTTATCAGTGGACATATTTTAATCAAAATATATGGAAACAAGCCAATATTACAAAAACTTTAAAACGAAATAACAAAGACAACCAAATTTGGTAAATTGGAAGGTCTTTAACAGTAACGTCATCTATGACGAGCATAACATTACATATCCATTATTTTATGTACGTCATAGTTGGTGTTACTATTAAAGACCTTTTAATTTACCAACTTTGGTTGTCTTTATTATTTCGTTTTAATAGACATATTTAAGTCTGTAATTAAAAATATATTTTTGTCCGTTTCCGCGTTACTCTGTAGCCCATCTCTCCTAAGGGGCACATTAATCTGTTGTTGTTGTTGAGACCCAGACCGTCCGACCTACCAGAAAGGTGTAAGGTAACTGTTTGAACGGCCGGGAAGTGCCACCCAATTTAGACCGGAACCCAGTGGAGGAGGCATCCACAGGGACCGTACCCTCCTTCCCCTACCACCAACCTCTTGGAAGGACTTACGGACCCACATGTTTAACGTGATCGTACTCCGCATGAACACGGCGGCAGTTGTGGCAGCGTGCAAATCCAGAGCGCAAACCACCAGGCTACCGCACCCGAAATGTGCCAACAGCACGCGGTGTTCCCAGGTGGTCACCCACCCAAGTACTAACCGCGCTCGATGCTGCTTGCACATTAATCTGTGGAGGAGTGCGTTATGAATTCCTCAGTTTACTTTAGGCGAATTCTTCAGATCACGATCCAGATTCTTTCAGGCGATGGGAGTGGCTTGGCCAAATTAAAGTCTGAGACAAATGCCGTCGGCGACTGTGGTCTTGACTTGGCAGTTGATCTTTGAAACCTACCCTGTGAAGGATTTCGTCGATCGTTGCAGACGTGGATGCGGCCTCGCTGGAATGGAGATTTGAACTTGAGACTCCCCTATTATTGGCGTACCCTCCCCACTTCCCGCAGGTCGCTATAGGAAAGGTCTCTTTGAACAGCGTATAAAAATTAAATTATATAGAACGATTTGTAAACTACACAAGATGTAATTATCCAATCTTATCAATAATTGAAAGTATTTTTGTATATTGTCTATATATGTATATGTATATTGTCCTTGTATGTTTATGTATATTGCCTTTGTATGTATTTGTGAATTGTTTTTCTATGTTTTTCCTTGCCGTCTCTTGTAAAAAAATATGTAATTATTCATTGAGATTCTGTGTTGGCGCCCAGACCTTGAAAATTTTTAGTTTCAGTCTGATATCGAGTGATTCCCGACTGAAAATTAATAGTTCCAGTTGTGAGGTCTAAATAACCGTTAGATTATTTCCCTCAGTTTTCATTATAAGTCATGTTTTCTTTAAACTGACCATTCTGACTGGTTCGGTTGATAGACCAATTACAGAGCTAATTAACTTTTCTGCATTCCTGATGAAAAACAGGATAAAGTTTTGAATCGCGAGTAAGAAGGGGATTGAGTAGGGATTCTAGTAAGAGAGATTCTGTTGTTAGCTGCATTGAAGGAGGGATGACGAGGTTGGTTCGGAAGGATGAGTGCGGAAGTTGACCGGCACACTAGTTGAATGAAGCACACTTGGACACCACTGTGACTGGAAAAGTCTAGTATCCAGGGTTGGTCGAAATGTGCAAGGAGGCAAAAAAAGTGTTTTGGGTAAGCATAAAAGCTTTGTAAATCGTCTATGGTGTAAGATTTCTCACCAGGCTCTTAAAGTCTAATATATTCCGTAATTGGGTATCATTCTGGGCGTGTGCAATACCAGTCATTTTCTATGTCTCCAGTTGCTTTAAATAGCCAACTGCTGTAATTTCTGTGAAGTATACAATAAATACAGTTTATTTAAATCAGTGACTTCCTCTGTTATTGCCATGGGCCGAAAGATAATGCAGATCAAGATAATGCAGACTTGAGATCAAGATAATGCAGATTTTATATCAAGATAATGCAGATTTGAGTTAAGTCCAATTTGACGAATCTAAGTTGAGGTCTTTGCAAAAGCGCCCGAACAAATCAGTCCCGTAGGTTAATGCAAATATGTCGGAGGTCTAAAAGGGACCCTAGTACGACTAGTTCGGATTCAGTGGATTCTGGGATATTGAGTACCGATTTCAAATCGAGAGGATAATAACGATGCAGGAAGCTAGCATGGAGGATAAAAATAGCGCCAAGAGGCTAACCGGGGTAAAGAATAACAGGAGGTGGTCAGTCAGATTGTCAGTTGCACGCCAATTAGAGAGGGGAGAATGCAGAGTTCACTTTGATAATAAAATCTTGCAATTTCGTCCCAGTAGCTCAACGGTAGAGCGTCGGCTGGCCAGTTCGAAGATCTAGGGTTCGATTCTCGGTTAAGGCAGCAAGGTTCTTTACACAGCCAGGTGTCGGGTCAGTCCCGACATTAAAAATTATTAATTCCAGTCTAATGTTGAATGACCCTTGGCTGAAAATTACAGAAGGTCGTTCTTTCACTTTATGGAAACGATTTTGTATTTATGTTTCTCGTCAGCATTTCGAGATAAAGATTTGGCATTTTCAATATAATCGTCTGCTACTGTTTTGTTTTGATTGGAATGTAGAATAAAAGATTTATTTTGAAAATGGTTTTTGAAATTGATAGATGGTTCGAAGGTTACGTAAATGCGTTTTCCGAAGAAAAATATTCGTATCAACAAATTGTAAAGCGGTGTGCCGTCCAGGCGGTGAAGTGGATAGCTTCGTCGGCTGCTGTCCGGTGGGCTCGGGTTCGAATCCCGAGTAAGGCATGGTTGTATATCGAGGTAAAGTGAGTCTTCTGCCTACTGGGTCCTCATCTACAATGTGAAGCTGCACCCCCTTTGACCCTTGTCAGTGATGCTTGTCCGTAAATAACCTTTGTTCTCTTGTATTGTCTATTCGTTCTTTCCTGCGTCACTGGTCCTGTGTCGGCTATGATTCAACTTACAGGAGGTCATCAGAAACAACAACAACAACAAAGCGGTGTAAAAATCGAGGTTGTTTCATTTCAAAGAAAGGTATTTTTAATATAATATATTTGAAAACGAAAAAACGTCTAGCTGAAAATAAAAATGAAAAAATGGCCGCAAAATTACATCCCAAGACTGTTCGAACGCGGGAAAATATCAAGAAAGTGAAGTCTCTGATCCTAAAAGAAAATCTACCGACTCAAAGATCCATTGCATCGAAACTGGGAATGTCTTCTGGCATTGTAAGTAAAATCATTCATAAAGATTTGACGTTAAATAAGATGTTTAAATCTAAAGTTCATCTGCTTTTGCCAAAGCATATTACGGAAAGAAAAGCAAACTCTAGAAAATTATATGAAAAACACCTAGCTGCTGATAAACGGAAATGTGTGGTAACACTCAATGAGGTATGGCTGTGAGTGACTGTAATAAAAAAAGATCAATTTTCAATTGCTCAATTGACGAAAATGACCGTACAAAATGGCTTCGTCAATGTACAGAAAAGTTCCCAAAGGGATTCATGATAGTTGCAGGATTTTGTTACAATGGTAAATTAAAACTCAAAAAAGTCTCAAAGTTAAAATTAAATCACTCTACTATCAGCAGACTATTTTAGAACCCATTTTTGAAGAAGAAATTCCAGCCTTATATGGAAAGGACATCAATAAAGTTGATCTTCATATAGACAAAGCCTCTAGTCACACGTCTAAGTCAACTGCCGCATATTTAGCAAAGAAAGAATCAGAAACAGAAATAAAATGTATCCCGTTTAATGAAATACCTGTAAAATCACCTTACGCTTCTCCTATGGAATTTTGCGCTTTCGGTTTGTTAAAACGAGCCTTAGGAAAACGGCATCTAAGAACACTGAACTTTATAAAACGACCCAAGAGGAGTGGGATAAAATTGATATGACGGTGCTAAGGAAAAGTTTACTTTCATGGAAAATTTGAGCTAGAACTATAGTCAAGAATCAAGGTTATCAGATAGAAGCAAATCGCCGCAAGAAATACGCCCTTTATGAATAAAAATTAATGATTAAAATCGTTTCCATAAAGTGCAAACGACCTTCTACATTTCCAGTCAAATGTCGGGTAAGCGTCGACAGTGAAAATTATTAATACCAGTCAGATGTTGAGTGAGCACTGACATACCTTTATCACGCTAATTTCTTTATTACTGCATTGCAAAAGCCATCTATGAACTAAATATTGCACTTACCAATCTTTGGTATTTAAAATGGTGTCTACAACGAAGAAAAGGTTGTGACCCAACAAAATGAGTAATGTTTTAGTTAGTTGATAGTAAAGTGATAGCCAGGTCAGTAACAGTGAAATTGATGAGTTGAAATATAATAAAGCAAGCAGAAATGATAATAGAACGTAAAGTAATAATAATTTTCTGTTGCTATGTGTTTTTACATGTTTTCCCTCAAAATTAAATAAAGCATGGTAGGCAATTTAGGAAAAGTAAATTTGAACTAAAAGAATTAAGACATATTACCTAAATACATATTTTGTCTTATTGCATAATACAATGAAGTGATCACAATTATTTAATGACGGATGCGCTGTGAAATACTATCCCCTCTTATTTTTGTTCCTCTGTAGTAGTGACCTTGTTGGAATTTTTCTAGAGTCTCGAGAATTTTTTATAAGGTATGATAATGAAAAATTAATTGAGGATATACTTCTTGTAGCTACAGACATTCTTAAAGCACTTAAAGCTAGGTTAGGCACTCTGATGGCCGTCATTATGAGGAGAGTCAATTAATACTGGACGGATGCTCATTTTTCGGACTTTCTCCTCTTTGGGGTCGTTGTAATCTTGTTTGTCAAGAAGTTCCTTTTTACTTTCCCTACGCTATACATAGCATGAGTAAAAGGAAACGACATATTTCGAATAAATGGATGAAATCGAAAGAAATGTCGTATTATTTCCACAGGTGAATGTTAGAAGCATATTTTCATTATAATAATAATTATTATTTATTTTTACTTTCCCTGCAATACATGGTAATGTATAGGGAAAGTATTGGAATCATGCCGAAAATCGCAACTCGAGTTTTCGACGAATCTACACGTTTCGAGACCTCTAGAATACGAAAAAACTATTTTTAGCGTGACGTCTGTATGTGTGTCTGTGTGTCTGTCTGTGTATCCGTCTGTGTGTCTGCGCAATATATGTTCCACTCTAACTCAAAAACTAATGGACCGAATTTCATAAAATTTGGTAGGTAAGACCCTTTGATGTGACCCTGGTGCTGATTAGTTTTTGGTACAATTCGGAAGAAAAGAACCAGCCTTTTTTTGCGAAATGGCCCGCAAAAATCTCAAAATCTCATGTATTCACTTTAGCTGAAATACAAATTCATCAAATTTTACAAAATTTGGTAGGTAAATCACATGTGGGATACTCTGGTGCTGATTAGATTTTGGTACGATTCGGAAAAGAACAACCTGCCTTTTTTTACGAAATGGCCCACAAAAATTGTCAATATCTAAAAAAAGACTACGTATGTTCAAATGTATCAATTAAATGCTTGTTTCATACTTAATTTTTGACGAGGAAAAGAATAAGAACAACTCTATTACTCTAGGATTAACCGTTCTCGAGATATTTGAGATTTTTCACATTTTTTATGCCGCCTTTGGAAAAATGTACAATTACCAAATTGAATTAAAAATGCAAATTTAGTGTCATTTTGTGCAATTAAACTCAATTTAATGAGTTCTTAATGAAATAAAGAAAAAATGAATTTGAGTCTGCAGGGAAAGTCATGTGCTGTCCACATCAGATTTTTCTTCTCTTGTAGACGGGCCTAGATTTTTCAACATTTTAATCTGGAAAATTAACGAAATATTACAGAAACGTAATTACGTATAAACATTTTTAAACAATGGATTATTAATTACATGAAACGTTATATTTCTCGAATAATTCCAGAAATCAAATAAAATTTAGTGCAATTTTTTCAATCAATGTCAGAAACAAAAAATGCTAAAAGTCTATAGATTATCGCTTAGCCTGAACCTGTAAAAAATTTTCGATTGAAAGTAGGAAAAAAATATAAACACATAATTATGCTGAAATTTGGAGCTAAAACAGCTATTTTATAAGTAATTTTTTATTTAAAAGTGAATAACATAACTTAGAAAATCTGATGTGGGCAGCACATGACTTTCCTTATATAATGCAATGAATTTACTCTTTTAACGGTAAAGAAGTGATAAAAAAATCCACGGCACATTGCTTGTACAATTAAATTGTACATTTGGCGCTTTTCCGGATGACACCATGTAAAACTATTTCGCACCCAATTAACATATATTTTACGCAACTCTAAATTAACAATTATCAATATTGATATCATCCTCAATAAGCAATATAGTCCATATATTTCAATATATTTTATGAATAAATTCATCAAATAGACGTCAATTTCATTACCTTGGCATCATTTTTGCAATTTTGACGATATTTTTGTCAATGTGGGGCTAAATATTGCCAAGATGCGATATTTAGAAGAGAATTTCTTATATAATAAAAGGTAGCCCATCATATGACGGAATTAAAAATTAGCAGAACACTGCATCCCATTTGGCGTCATTTTTATCAATTTGGCGATATTTTTATCAATTTGGCAACATTTAAAAAAAAGTCTCCAAGTTGGCGATATGTCGCCAAAATTCGCCGCCAGAATTCCGCCAAGTAATACAGACGGCGAAATAGGTTATTCTTATGTTCCTTCCAAAATAATGAATTGTCATCAATTAGTTGCCATTTTCACTGATTTAGAAGAGAATTCTTATCAATTTCACGACATTTTTTAACAATTTGGCAACATTTAAAAACTCGCCAAGGTAGCGACATTCCGCTAAATTCGTCGCCAAAATTTCGTCAAGCATTATGGTTGGAGAAATAGGTTATTCTTAAAGTAGATAAACGACTAATGGCGTCCAAATACAAAACTATGACCTAAAGTATCTTCTCTTATAATAAATTCTTATATTCTTTCCAAGATAATGAATTTTCATCAATTTGTTTTCATTTTCATTGATTTAGCGTCATTTTTATCAATTTGGCGATATTTTCGTCAATTTGCAATATTTAAAAACTCGTCAAGTTAGCGATATTCCGCAAATTTTTCGCCAAGGTTTCGCCAAGCATTGTGGATGCAGAAATAGTTTATTCTCATAGTAGATAAACGACTAATAGCGTCAAATTAGAATGCTATTGCCCAAAGTATCTTCTCACTCGAATGGAACGAGCTAAATCTACGAGAATGATGGTAATAAATTTATCTTATAATATTACATATGAAAAGTGAACAGATTTCACAATAGTTAATACTTTTTACTAATTTTATGCGATTTTTTAATAAATTTATTTGAAAAATGTGCAATATCTCGAGAACAGTTTATGCTAGCGTTCTAAAGTTTATGGTAATCGTTTTCTAATGAAAAATTACATAAGAAATGATTATTTACGTAACTTTATTGAATGTTTTAACTTTTTGATGATTTTTCCAAAATTTCATTTCATAATTAGGTAGGGTTCTGATCATTCGATTGTGTGTAAAAGCAATAGCCTTCCAGTATTCACTGATTGTGATTTTTGTACCAAATTTTGTTCGAATCGCTTCATTCGTTCGTCAGTTATCGTCTCCACAGACTCACTGACACACACACACACACACACACACACACACACACACACACACACACACACACACACACACACACACACACACACACACACACACACAGACACACACACACTTTCACACACACACACACATACATCACTTCAAAAATGTTTGATTCGTAATCAGGGATGCTTGAAACGTGCTCTCCCGTCGAAATCTCGAATTCGAATTTTCGACCCCGTCACAATACTTTCCTTATACATTATGTATATAAGGAAAGTAATAGGAAACAACAGACTCACTGACACACACACACACACAGACATCACATCAAAAACGTCTGATTCGTGTTCAGGGATGCTTGAAACGTACTCTTCGGTCGAAAACTCGAATTCGAATTATTGACCCCGTTGCAATATTTTCCTTATACATTATACTATATATATAAGGAAAGTCATAACGATAAAATGTGCTGTTCTTGAGATCTATAATGCCCTATAATACAGGTTGACTTATCAAGCATATTGAAGCCTAGTAAGGTTTCTGGGTTACCCTATTTGACGGTGCAACACGTGCATCAAATATTGATTTTTACACATTAATATTTCATAACATTAACAAATTTTCATTTGAATTATATTTTTATAAATATGAATAAGATTGGAATAACATTTGTAATTTCGTGACACTTCTTAACAAGAATTGATTATATGATGTTCACTCTATAAGCAGATTAACAAATAAGGAATGAAATATATGGACATTTAATTTTCCTTTTTTACAAAAATCCGGTCTTATATATGAAACATAGTCATGAAATACTTAAATGTATATTTCTATTTCATATCTGTTACAGTCCCAGCATTATATACAAAAAATTATGGTCTTATTATGAGCTCAGAACGACCTTACAATTTTTGAAACACTTATACTAAACAATGAAAAGTTGTTTTGAAATATATTTATGATGATACATAGTGGTGTGTAAATTACTTGGGGGGGGGGGGGGAATACTTTAAAATAAAATTGTGTATTTTATTCTTTTTAAATATAATCGGGCATTTTAGCACTTATAAAATTGTGCAGTTTAGCATTTTTAAATAAAATCGCGTATTTTAACACTTTTAAATATAATTGTAAATTTTAATGATTTTTAAACAAAATTTATAATTGCAGTGCTTTCAAATAAAATTGCTAATTTTAGCGCTTTTAAATGAAATTGTAAATTTTAGCACTTTTAAAAGAAAAACACAAAATTGAGCGTTTTGCAAATCAAATCGTAAACTTAAGAGCTTTTCATAAAAATCACCAACTTTGATACTATTTAACGTTAACACATTTTTATATACAATCAAAAATTTTAGTGCTTTTAAATAAATTGTATATTTTTATTTATTATATTTTAGCACTTTTAAATAAAATTGAAAATTTAAGGGCTTTTAAATAAAATTGTAGTAATAATAATAAATTATATAAATCTGTATTGTAAACGATATATTTTTTATGCCTGCCATAAAAAAATCGAAGTACTTAAAAGATATTGATTAAATTTTCTAAACTGGAAAGACAGAACGTCAATGTTTACATTAAATGATCAGTGCCGTGCCAAAGTAATTTCGTGTCTTTCGGCATAATTTCTATCAGTTTTTTGAAAATAATATATTTGATCATTGATTAGCATTTATGATAAATGTATTTCGAGTCATTTACCTTTTTAGCTTATGTTTACATAATTAATAAAATCTGATGTGGACAGCACATGACTTTCCTTAAATAATGCTATGAATTTACTACTTTTACAGTCAAAAAAATAGATTATTCTTTTATCTATATTCTTTTCAAGATATTCAATTTTCGTCAATGAGCCGTCATTTTTTATCCATTTGGCGAGTTTTTCGTTAATTTAGCAACATTTAAAAATGTCGCCAAGTTGGCGACATTCCGCCAAATTCGTCGCCAAAATCTCGTCAAACGTTATGGACGGAGAAATAAGTTATTCATACAGCAGATAAATGACTATTGGCGTTCAAATACAAAAGTATTACTCAAAGTATATTTTTTCATGAATGGAACGAGCTAGATCCACGAAAATGATGTCAACAAATTTATAGCTTAATATTATATATGAAAAGTGAACGTGTTTCTCAATAGGAAATATTTTATTTTTATTTTCCATGATTTTTTGATAACTTTGTTTTGAAACATTTGCAATATCTCAAGAATGGTTCATGCTAGCGTTCTAAAATTTATGTCAATCGTTTTCTAATAAAAAGTTACATAAGAAATGTCTATTTGCGTAACCTTATTAGAGGTTTTGATTTTTTGATGATTTTTTCAAAATTTCACTCGAAAATTTAGGTGGGGATTCTGAACATTCGATTGCGTATAAAAACAATAGGCTTCCATTATTCATGGATTGTAATTTTTGTACCTAATTTCGTTCGAATAGGTCCATTCGTTCGCCAGTTATCGTCTCCATAGACTCACTGACACACACACACACACACACAGATATCACCTCCTCAAAAATGTTCGATTCGTGATCAGGGATGCTTGAAACGTACTCTTCCGTCGAAAACTCGAATTCGAATTTTCGACCCCGTCAAAATACTTTCCTTATATATTATTGTATATAAGGAAAGTAATAATATGTTAAGATATCCACTTGGCGACAGTTTGTCGACAGTGGAATTCAACAATTTTACGATTCTTTATACTCTAAAAATGCAATAAAGTGTATAAAACTTGAAAGATATTGATGTAAGATGAATAATTTATTCATGTTACACCAATATCTTTTAAGCACTTTATTGCATTTTTTGAGTATAATGAATCATAAAATTGCTGAATCCTACTGTTAACAAACTGTCGCCAAGTGGAAATCTTACCATATTATAATAAATATGTAAATATAAGCTGATATGGTAAATAAATCGAAATACATTTATCGTAAAAGTTAATGAATGATCAAATAGGATTTTTTACGAAAAACAGATAGAAATTAAGTCCGAATGATAGGAATTTACTTTGGAACGGCACTGATATTTTCATCGCCAAGCCGATGATTGGCGCCAATCATTTGATGTCATTGAGCGCCAATCATTCATTGGCGCTCTGTTTTTCCAGTTTAGAGGATTTCGTCAATATTGCCATTTAAAGAACTTCAATTCTTTTGTAATAGGAATAAAAAATATATCGTTTATAATACAGATTTATGTAATTTATTATTATTACAAAGGTTTTAAACGTTGTATTTATCTGATCTATACATACACAGGTTTATAACAAAATTGTCCCCCTTTGAAATTTAGTACATTTAAAATTAAATACGTAATTTTACTTTAAAGTGCACCCCCCCCCCCCATCCCGTATAATTCACACACTACTATGTATCATCATAAATATATATTTTAAATTCAACTTTTCATTATTTAGTACAGGTATTTCAAATAATGCAAGGTATTTCTGAGCTCGTAATAAGACCAAAGTTGTTTCATATAATTTTGGAACTGTAACAGATATGAAATAGAAATATATATATTAAAGTATTTCATGAATTTTAATAAGACCGGACGTTTGCAAAAAAAATTAATAAGAAACAAAAATGCCCATTTATTTGTTAATCTGCTTATAGAGCGATGATCATATTTTTGATTCGTGTTAATAAGTGTTGCGTAATTACAAACGTTACTCCAATTTAATTCATATTTATAAAATTAAAATTCAATAGAAAATAGTTAACGTTATCAAATAAGTGTAAAAATAAATATTTGGATCACGTGTTAAACCGCCAAATATGGTAACCCATGTATTTGCAGAAACCTGTCTGGGCTTCAATATGTTCTGTATTATAAGAGCTCTATATTAATGGATTACGTTTCCGACTTCGGTGGACTTCAATATGCTTGATGAGTCAGCCTGTATATAAAGGAACCTCAGCTCCGCGTTTCCGCCAGCATGTTGAACGAAATAATTTAAAAAAAATCCGTACTTTTGTAATCGATCACGTGATTAGCAATACCGCAAACAAGACTCATCGCGGCTTCATGGCTGCTTCTTCCTTTCAACTTATAGATCATACGCCCTATCTGAAACCTAACAGAAAGGGCATTGTGTGTCGGCAAAACTCATTCGGAGTGTAGGAAACGTGGCGAAAGCTCACAAAGCAGTGTCTTGAGCAGGAGACGTCTTTAGTTCAACGCTATAATACTCGCATACAACGCTTTGGCCCAGGCTCAAAACCGAGTATTGCTAAGTGGCTTATTTCACGTTCTCACTACAATACTAGTGTTTATTATAAAAACTTGTACCTTTTAAAACTTAAACACTTGAACTTTCTCATTAAAAAGTTACGCAATTATTTGCAAATTTTTCGCAACAACAGATAGCTACTGTTGGAGAACATCTGTCGTTTTTCAATGACAACATACCGCTCAGTAGAACGTAACTTGAATTTTGAACTAACAAATAAATTCATCGCCGGTGCATCAAGGTCTTACAAGGAAATACACATCACGAAAGGAAAATGAAAAGCTAAATAGCCATAACTTTGAAAATGGCGTGCTCTATTCAAAGAAAGCAATTTTATGGGTTCCTACCTATTTTCTTTTTAGGAAATGAAATGGCCTAAGCACGGTGAACTGACCATAAAGTGACATTCACCATTTTGTTTAGGGTCGCTAGGTTTGTATTATAACAGAATCAGGGAAGCCTGAAGTTGAAGAAAAGGTCTCTTCCTTTTGACCGCTTCGCTGAGAACATCTCCTTGGATGGTGGTTTTTTGACATGTCGGCAACTTCTGGAAAGAACTATTTGCCAAAATGGTGTTTAATGAGTGGAAAAGTTTTAATTAATCTAACGCAGACTTGTTTGGGGTTTATGGGCCTTGAAGTCTGAATAGAAGAACATGAAACGGTTATGATTTTCACGGAAGATAACGGACTTTTTTGTTGCCAATGAAAAGTTGTGTTCAAGCAAAATTTTGAAAATCAGCTAAACATTGGTCAACTTTTGATTCTGGATTTGCAACAAACACTATGTTTACCCAAGTGAAGACATGATTTCTCTTAAACTGTTGTTTTCAACGAGTGCGTAGCAGCAAACTACTGTGCCAAGAAGTTTCCCAGTTTATGGTATTACTGTTAAAATAAAATGATTAAATACAGAAAATCCCTCTCTGAAGCTACCACTCGGTGTTCCAGCAGCAAATGGTCGTTTTTAAGGGATTACATTTTTAATAAGTAAATAAAACTAATGCAATATCTCGGATACGGGTAAAATAAAAAGTGTATATCATTAAAGAACTTTATTATACGAATTAAATTAATGATTAGATCATATAATAAATCATTAAAGGATTGATTGATTGATCACATTAAATTCGATCGTTTAAACTTGAAATATTTTCGATGGGAAGTATTTTTGCATTCATCCGAATGTCTGGACGAGTCATGTGGTTGGCTAATGAGGACAAAATAGCATTATGTCTATGGAGTTGCAGAAAAGAGTGGTCTTTAAAACGGTTGGTTACCTTATCGTGTTTGCTACGAAAGATTTCTATAGAGGTCGTTAAGAGATGTGTATTTATCCAATTAAATGCAAAAAACCCTTATTTGTATATGTATTGAAGTGTCCTTACTTTTGGGCTAGGATCTTGCGATGCTTATCACGATGTTGCTAGCGATGTTGGAAGTAAAAATGCCGGAATGTACGCAAAACTTTCAAAAATTCGAAATTTGTAAAATCCTCTAAAATGAGGGTAAAAACAATGAAAATAAATCTGATGTGGGCAGCACATGACTTTCCTTATATAATGCAATGTATTTACTACTTTTACAGTAAAAACAAAATAGGTAATTCTTATAGTATATACTTATATTTTTTCCAAGATATTGAATTTTCGTCAAATAGTCGTTATTTTCATTGATTTAGAGTCATTTTTATCCATTTAGCGAGATTTTCTTTGATTTAGTAACATTTAAAAAAGTTGCCAAGTTGGCGACATTCCGCCAAAATCGTCGCCAAAATCTCGCCAAGCGTTATGGACGGAGAAATAATTTATTCTTAGCAGATAAATGACTATTGGAATTCAAATACAAAAGTATTACTCAAAGTATCTTTTTTCATGAATGGAACGAGCTAGATCCACGAGAATGATGTCACTAAATTTATCGCATGATATTACATATGAAATGTGAACATGTTTCTCAATAGGAAATATTCTTTTTTGTCTTATATAATTTTTTTTAAAAATGTGCAATATCTCGAGAACGGTTCATGCTGGCGTTCTAAAATTTATGTTAATCGTTTTCTAATGAAAAATTACATAAGAAATATCTATTTGCTTAACTTTATTAGATGCTTTGATTTTTGATGAATTTTTCAAAATTTCACTCGAAAATTTAGAGGGGCTCTGAACATTCGATTGCGTATAAAAACAATAGGCTTCCAGTATTCACAGATTATAATTTTGTGCCAAATTTAGTTCTAATCGGTCCATTCGTTCATCAGTTATCGTCTCCACAGACTCACTGACACACACACGCACACACACGCACACGCACACACACACACACACAGACATCACCTCAAAAATGTTCGATTCGTGATCAGGGATACTTGAGACGTGCTCTCCTGTCGAAAACTCGAATTCGAATTTTCGAACCCGTCATAATACTTTCCTTATACATTATTATATATAAGGAAAAGTAACAAATTGTATGTAAAAAGCCATCGACTTTTTCAAAAGTCCGGTTCGGATCTTGATTTTTTACTTTCCCTGCAATACTTTGCAATGTATAGGGAAAGTACTGGAATCATGTCGAAAATCGCAACTCGAGTTTTCGACGGAGCTACACGTTTTGACACCTCTAGAATACAAAAAATCTGATGTGGGCAGCACATGACTTTCCCTGCAGACTTAAATTCATATTATCTTTTTTTTTAAATAATTCATTAGATAGAGTTTTATTGCATAAAATAATACTAAATTTGCAGTTTTAATTCAATATTTGCTTTTATTTGGTAATTGGAAATTTTTCTGATAGCGGAGTAACAAAAATGCAAGATATCTTAAATATCTTGAGAACTATTAGTCCTAAAGTATAATGGAGTGTGTTATATTCTTTTCCACGTCAAAAATGGCGTATAAAACAAAAATTCATTTGATATATTTGAGCATATATATAGTCTTTTTTTTTCGCGATTTTGGTGACTTTTGCGAGCCATTTAGTAAAAAAATGCAGCTTTTTCTTCTCCGAATTGTACCAAAACATAATCAGCACCAGAGTATCCCACAAGTAACTTATCTACCAATTTTTGTGAAATTGGGTCAATTAGTATTTTAGCTAGTGTGGATACATGAAATTTTTGCGAGCCATTTCCTAGAAAAAGGCAGGTTGTTCTTTTCCGAATCGTGCTAAAATCTAATCAGCACCAGGGTCGACCATATTCAAGACTGTTGGAAATCGTATGGCCACAAACTCCGCAAGGAGGCAGTAGCAAATTTCAGGTTACAGACTGGATATGACTGCTTGGCAGAACATTTGTTCAAAATCGGCATATTTCCTACGAACGTTTGCCAGGTTTACAGAGCAGACATCATGAATTCAGATCACCTCCTAACTTGCCCTGGACTTGACAAAAACTCACAGAGAAACGGGGGCATCAGCAAATTCTATTGGGATGCCAGGACAAGTATAAACTCCTTGTGACTGAACTATTTTATTTGTGTATATATTTCTATATTTCTTGTTTATTTTTGTTATTTTATTCTTCCTTGTTCTTTTCTTGATCCTTTGTAATGTTGTGAACTGTCTAATCTGTATGGATTAATTTCCGGAATAAAACCATATGTAGCACACACATATTTAGCGTGACGTCTGTTGGCGTGTCTGTGTGTCTGTCTGTGCAATGTATGTATCCACTCTAACTCAAACACTAATGGATCAAATTTCATACACTTTGGTAGGTGAGTTACTTCTATATGACTCTTGTGCTGATTAGGTTTTGGTACAATTCGGGATAAAAGAACCCTCTTTGTATTGCGAAATGGCCCGCAAAAATTGCCTGTATTCACTCTAGCTGAAAAACTAATAGACCAAATTACAAACAACAAGTCACTTGTGGGTTACCCTGGTGCTGATTAGATTTTGGTACGATTCAAGCAAAAATAACGTGCCTTTATTGCCAAATGGCCCGCAAAAATCATCAAAATCTAAAAGAAAAGTATGCTCAAATATATCAATTAAATGCTTGTTTTATACGTAAGTTTTGACGATGAAAAGAAAAATCTGATGTGTGCAGCACATGACTTTCCCTGCAGACGTGAATTCAGTCTTTCTATATTTCTTTAAGAACTCATTAAATTGAGTTTAATTGTACAAAATAACACAAAATTTTCATTTTTAATTCAATTTCCACTTTTATTTGGTAATTGGATATTTTTCCAAAGGCGGCATAACAAAAATGCCGAAAATCTCAAATATTTCGAGAACGGTTAGTCCTAGAGTAATAGAGTTGTTCTTATTCTTTTCCTCGAGAAAAGTTACATATAAAACAAGCATTTAATTGATACATTTGAACATACGTAGTCTTTTTTTATATTGGCGATTTTGCGGGCCATTTCGTAAAAAAGGGCAGGTTGTTCCTTTCCGAATCGTACCAAAATCTAATCAGCACCAGAGTATCCCACAAGTGATTTATCCACCAAATTTTGTGAAATTTGGTGGATAAGTCACTTGTTTGTGAAATTTGGTCAATTTTGTGAAATTTGGTCAATTAGTATTTCAGCTAGAGTGGATCCATGAGATTCTTGGGAGCCATTTTGCAAAAAAAGACGGGTTCTTTTTTTCCGAATTATACCAAAAACTAATCAGCACCAGGGTCACGCCCAAGAGTTTTTCCTACCAAATTTTATGAAATTTGGTCCATTAGTTTTTGAGTTAGAGAGGATACATACCTTGCACAGACAGACACACAGATAGACAGACAGACGCACACACAGACGTCACGCTAAAAATAGTTTTTTCGTATTCTAGAAGTCTCGAAACGTGTAGATTCGTCGAAAACTCGAGTTGCGATTTTTGGCATGATTCCAATACTTTCCCTATACATTACCATGTATTGCAGGGAAAGTAATAAGACAAACCCCATTACACTAGGAATAACCGTTCTCGAGATATTTTAGTTTTTTTGCATTTTCGCTACGCCACCTTTGAAAATAAGTTCAGTTACCAAATGAGAACGAAAATAGAATTAAAAATCTTATGTGGGCAGCACATGACTTTCTTTGCAGACTGATATTCACGTTCTCTTTATTTCTTCAATAATTCATTAAATTGAGTTCAATTGTATACATATCATCCATAATTATTTAAAATGGCACTGAATTTGCACTTTTAATTCAATTTTTGTTTTCATTTGGTAACTGGGCTTATTTTCAAAGGTGGCATAGCGAAAGTGCGGAAAAACCAAAATATCTCAACGGCTAGTCCTAGATTAATAGAATTGGTATGATTCTTTTCATCGTTAAAAATTTCGTATGAAATAGGCATTTAAATTCAATTTTCGTTCTCATTTGGTAACTCGACATATTTTCAAAGATGGCGTAGTGAAAATAAGAAAAAATTGAAATATCTCGAGAACAGCTAGTCCTAGTGAAATGGGGTTGGTCTTATTCTTTTTATCTTTAACAATTATGTGTAAAACAAGCATTTAATGGATATATTTGAACATACGTAGTTTTTTATTTTAGATTTTGATAAGTTTTAAGGGCCATTAAAAAAAAAGCAGGTTATTTTTACCCGAATCGCACCAAAATCTAATCAGCACCAGGGTATCCCACAAGTGACTTATCTATTTTTGAGGGTTTACAATATTTAGTAACTGCTAGCTGCGGGAACTACAGCTACTGTGTATTAAATTTGAACCGGTATTGACATTATAAAATTATGAATATGTAGATTTGCTTACAACCAGCAAGACACAGTGGTTCTTAACTGTATGTTACAAATTTCAATGTATAACAAATTTTGATTAACCAGCAAAGTCCTGGCACTTCATGCGCAACGCCTGTCCAAGTACATCTTGTCTATGTTTGGGAAACAGGAACCGGCGGACGACCACTCATGCCGACCCTCTCATATGCTCCTAATATCCAAAGACACATGTCAGTCATACACTCCTCTCATTCCATATAAATCGTGCTATTTCTTATACGACTCCTCCCTATCAAAACATGTATACTATACCAACCCCTAACAAAACCAATTTATTTACTTCCCCCTAGACCCCCTAACAAACCAATTTATGAAGTTTAATACCTCAAACATTTTATCTCAAGTTTTCAATTTCCGGTCATACCATACAAGAAAAGGGATTAACTCTCTCTAACTTTATGGGCCATACAATTCAGCTCCAACCAATCTATCTAGGAACAAAGTGCGCATTGATTGCGTTGTTTAAAACATGAATTTGAAGATAAAGCAGGAAGCACTTCATGGTTTAAATATTTATATTCTGAATTATTTCCCTGCAATACATGGTATAGGGAAAGTATTGGAATCATGTCGAAAATCGCAACTGGAGTTTTCAAAGGATCTCCATGATTGGAACCTCTAGATCACGAAAATACTATTTTTGGCGTGACGTCTGTGTGTGTGTTTGTGTGTCTGTCTGTGCAATGTATGTATCCACTCTAACTCAAAAACTAATGGACCGAAATTCATAACATTTAGTAGGTATGTCACTTGTGTGTGACCCTAGTGTTGATTAGTTTTTGGTACGATTCGGCAAAAAACAACCCATCTTTTTTTGCAAAATAACCTTCAAAAATTGCCTGCATCCTCTCTAGCTGAAAAACTAATAGATCAAATTTTGCAAAATTTGGTAAAAAAGTCACTTGTGGATTACCTTGGTGCTGATTAGGTTTTGGTACGATTCGGAAAAAAATAACCTGCTTTTTTTTGCGAAATGGCTCACAAAAATCGTCAAAATCTAAAATAAAAAACTACATATGTTTAAATATATCCATTAAATGCTTGTTTTATACGTAATTTTTAACGATGGAAAGAAATAAGACCATCCCCGTTCCACTAGGTCTATCAGTTCTGAAGATATTAGTTTTTTCGCATTTTTTATTAGATTAGTTTTTTAGGTTAGCTTTTTCGAATTTTCGCTACTCCACCGTTGAAAAAAAGTCCAGCTACCAATTGAGAACGAAAATTGAATTAAAATGCAAATTCAGTGTCATTTAAAATAATTATGGATGCTATTTTGTGCCATTAAACTCAATATAATGAATTATTGAAGAAATAAAGAGAACGTGAATATGAGTTTTCAGGGAAAATCATGTGCTGCCCATATCAGATTTTTTAAATTGGGATGATCTATGAATATTAACTTTCCTATTTAGCTGAACCATGGCGGTGGCCCCATGTCTAACTCTATAAACTGAATATAGTTTCCCCTTTGTTTCTACAAACATTAAAGTTTCTTGACCATATGCAGTTGCATCATGTTGTGGCAACGTCTTTAGCCTGAGATTACTTAAATGAAAAAAAAATTTTTTTTTGAAAGGCTATTTCTCTAGATCCAAGGGTTAATACGAAAAACGGATTTTATATTTGGATTTAGCATGGTCGAATTAGTATATATGAGTTTTTTCAACCCTCAGAGTTGAATATGGTGTTCTAACATATTGGCACTGAGCTATTTATTAGAGAGGTGATAATAGAAACGTTTTAGTGTCAATATTTTAGTGTGCAGCTGATCCTTCTGAAAGTTTCAGGAGGATCAGCTATCGTTTCGGCAGACGATAATTAGCTGAATACCTGAATATTTCATAAATGGAGTTGGAATTTTCATGAAAGGAAGTTTCATGAACGGTTTGTCAAAATTATCAACAAAGTAGCTGAAAAAAATGAACAAAGACTGCAGAATGCTTTACAGTGTACGAACACGTAAATAGACGTAACATCTCGGGAAGGTAGGATGGCATTGATCAAATGGAAGGATGAAGGAGGAGAGTTGCAGTGTTACATAGTAGAAGAGAGAGATATATATACAACAGTAGAGGAGGGTGGCCGGTTCTGCTGCAGCAGCGGTATAATGCGGTATGCGGTATGATCGCCATATTGGATTTCGTAACATTAGACGAAGGGTAAATGGTCAAAATGGGAAAAAAAAATTGCGTTTTCATTTTTTAGAAACTTTTTTCGTGGTGACAACGGTATTGTAGTCTTATACGAGGGTGTCATGGATAACTACTGTAACTTTTCAACGATTGGGGTTTGAACCCAAACCACTCAGGTTAAGCCACTGCATGACTATGCCCAGGTCTACAGCAGGGTTGTTAACTTTCAAGTAAAGTGAACGTGGAAATTCGTAAAAGACGGACTATGTGTCTTGAACATGAATCTGGTGTGGGCAGCACATGGCTTTTCCTACAGACATAAAATAATTTTCTCTTTCATTCTGTCACAATACTTTAAATTGTGTTTAATCGCACAAAATTGTATGGGAAATTACTTTAAATTACAATGAATTCGCAGTTTTAATACAATTTCCGTTTTCATTTGACGACTGGGCGTATTTTCAAAGACGACGTAGTAAAATGTGCAAAACTAAAATATCTCGAGAACGGTTAGCTTCAGAGTTATGAAAATTGCTCTTATTCTTTTCGGCGTCAAATATTACATATAAAATAGGCATTTAATTAATGTATTTGAGCATACTTAGTCTTTTATTTTAAATTTTGGAGATTTTTGTGGATCATTTTGCAAATAAAGGCAGGTACTTTTTATCCAAAAAGTACCAGAATCTAATCAGCACCAGGGTTAACGAATTTTGTAAAATTTGGGAAATTAGTTTTTCTTCAAGAGTGGATATATACGATTTATGCTTGCTATTTTTCAAAAAATGACAATTTTTTTTCGGAATCGTACCAAAGTCTAATCAGCATCAGGATATCCCACAAGTGACTTATCTACCAAAGTTCGTGAAATTTCGCCAATTAGTTTTTCAGCTAGATTGGATACATACGCATAGACGCACAGACACATAGACAAACAGTCGCACACATAGACAGATAGACGAACACATAGACAAACAGTCACACACATAGACAGTTAGACAAACACACAGACGACACGCTAAATATAGCTTTTTTGGGTTCCAGAGTGCTCGACACACGGAATTCATCATTGCTCTAAAGCCAAGACTAATGACACATTGGAACAAACGTACGAGTAAAATGCATTTCTGCTTTCCTTCTATACATAATGTATAAGGAAAGTATTGTGACGGGGTCGCATTCGAGTTTTCGACGGGAGAGTACGTTTTAAGCATCCCTGATCACGAATCAAACATTTTTCAGGTGATGTCTGTGCGCGCGCGCGTGTGTGTGTGTGTGTGAAAGTATGTGTGTCCGTGTGTGTGTGTGTCAGTGAGTCTGTGGAGACGATATCTCACGAACGAATGGAGCAATTCGAACGAAACTTGGTAACAAAAATCACAATCCGTGAATACTATTTTTTGTTAAACGTAATCGAATGTTCAGAACTCCCCTAAATTTTCCAGTGAAATTTTGAAAAAATCATCAAAAAATTAAAACAATTAATAAAGTTACGCAAATAGACATTTATTATGTAATTTTTCCTTAGAAAACGATTGACATAAATTTTAGAACGCTAGCATGAACCGTTCTCGAGATATTGCACATTTTAAAAATAATTTTATCAAAAAATCCCATAAATTAAAAAAATATAATAACTATTGAGGAACATTTTCACTTTTCATATGCAATATTATGCGCTAAATTGGGTGATCTCATTCTCGTGATCTAGCTCGTTCCATTCATGCGAAAATATACTTTGAGTAATACTTTTGTATTTGAACGCCAATAGTCATTTATTAGCTATAAGAATAACTTATTTCTCCGTCCATAACGCTTGGCGAGATTTTGGCGACGAATTTGGTGGAATGTCACCAACTTGGCGACTTTTCTTAATGTTGCCAAATGAACAAAAATTTCGCCAAATGGATAAAAATGACGCTAAATCAATGAAAATGACGATTAATCGTTCAATATCTTGGATATAAGTATCTACTATAAGATAAACCTACTATAAGTATCTATTATAAGAATATAAGTATCTACTATAAGAAAAACCTATTACTTTCCTTATATACATAATGTATAAGGAAAGTATTGTGACGGGGTCGAAAATTCGAATTCGAGTTTTCGACGGGAGAGCACGTTTCAAGCATCCCTGATCACGAACAAACATTTTTGAAGTGATGTATGTGTGTGTGTGTATATATGTGCATGTGTGTGTGTGAAATTACGTGTGTGTGTGTGTGTGTGTTTGTGTGTGTGTGTCAGTGAGTCTGTGGAGACGATGTCTTACGAACGAATAGACCGATTCGAATGAAATTTGGTACAAAAATTACAATCCGTGAATACTGGAAGCTTATTGCTTTAAAATACAATCGAATGGTCCGAACCCCCCTAAATTTTTGAGTGAAATTTTGAAAAATCATCAAAAAATCAAAACCTTTAATAAAATTACGCAAATAGACATTTCTTATGTAATTTTTCCTTAGTTAATGATTGACATAAATTTTAGAACTCTAGCATGAACCGTTCTCGAGGCGTTGAACATTTTTCAAATAAATTTGTCAAAAAATCCCATAAATTAAAAAAAAATAAAACTGTTGAGGAACATGTTCACTTTTCATATGTTATATCATTCGATAAATTTGGTGGCATCATTCTCGTGGATCTAACTCCTTCCATTCACGAGAAAAGATATTTTGAGTAATACTTTTGTATTTGAACGACAATAGTCATTTATCTGCTGTAAGAATAACTGATTTCTCCGTCCTTAACGCTTGGCGAGATTTTGGCGACGAATTTAGCGGAATCTCGCTAACTTGGCGACATTTATAAATGTTGCCAAATTAACAAAAATCTCTCCAAATGGATAAAATTGACGCTAAATCAGTGAAAATGACGACTAATTGAAGGAAATTCAATACCTTCGAAGGAATATAAGTATCTACTATAAGAATAACATTTTTTTAACTGTAAAAGTAGTAAATTCATTGCATTATATAAGGAAAGTCATGTGCTGCCCACATCAGATTTTTTTTTTACTGTAAAAGTAGTAAATTCATTGCATTATATAAGGAAAGTCATGTGCTGCCCACATCAGATTTTTTTTTTTTACTGTAAAAGTAGTAAATTCATTGCATTATATAAGGAAAGTCATGTGCTGCTCAGATTGGATTTTTTACTAAAACAACATCTAATAAGTCTATCTATCATCTCTAAAGAAAACAACAATAAATTTATACGTGTATATATCTGTTTCTCAACTCATTAATTCATAAAAATAACTGGAATGTATGCGAATTGGCAAAGCAACTACAATTTAATCTGCAAATCTATAAATCCACAAAATTTGCGCAACGTTTAAAAAATACCACTCTCAAAATAAATTATCCAGATTTTATTAAATGGCTCCTGCATCTAAAAATAATAAGGATACTAAAATTAATTATAGAACAACGTGTATGGATATCATTATTACAAAAATCTGAATAATACGAGTATTTAAATTTAATTGAAATGTTTTAGTTTAAGAACTCGAGAATGTATTATCAACTTTTCAAGAAGTTATAAAATTTTTCGTTTGTAGTTCGATAATTTGTTTTAACAAACTTTCTGAATCCGTCATAATTATTTCATTCCAAATTCTGTAATTAAAAATTGGCCAATGTATTGTTTCCAAATAATGGAACATTATTCTGCGAAATATATTCCCGAATATTATACTCCGGGGCGTATTGTACGGCAGATATAAGTCGATGCTTTATAACAGTTGTTATTGTTCTTGTAGGAAGCTTGCCTAACTTTTGAATATATTTCAACCGCAGTTATTCTTTTTAAAACAATAGAAACATTCTTAATTGAATATGCATGAGGCAAGTCTAGTTATGTATAACAGTACAAGGGCTTTTCACATTAAACGAGTAATTCGCATTCTATCCGGATTTTTTTTTTCTTACTTAACAATACATGGTATATGTAAAAGGAAAGTGATGCGATGTGGTTAAAACTTAGCTTCTCAGATTCTGATGGATTTATGATCTGACTTATGTGTATACAAGTCTGATCTGATGTATAGGCAATACATGCCTTTCTTTATATAAAGTAATTAATTTATGTTTCTTACATTGAAAAAGTAATCTGATGTGGGCAGCACATGACTTTCCTTATATAATGCAATCAATTTACTACTTTTACAGTAAAAAATATAGGCTATTCTTATAATAGATACTTATATTCCTTCTAAGATATTGAATTTTTGTCATTTAGCCGTCATTTTCATTGATTTAACGTTATTTTTATCCATTTGGCGAGATTTTCGTTAATTTGGCAACATTTGAAAAAGTCGCCAAATTGGCGACATTCCGCCAAAATATCGTCAAGCGTTAACAACGGAGAAATGAATTATTCTTATAGCAGATAAATGACTATTGGCGTTCAAATACAAAAGTATTACTCAAAGTATCTTTTCTAATGAATGGAACGAGCTAGATCCACTGGAATGATGTCACCCAATTTATCGCATGAAATTACATATGAAAAGTGAGTATCTTTCTCAACAGTTAATATATTTTTTTAATTTATGGGATTTTTTGATAAATTTATTTTTAAAATGTGCAATATCTCGATAACGGTTAATGTGAACGTTCTAAAGTTTATGTTAATCGTTTTCTAAGGAAAAATTACATAAGAAATGCCTATTTGAGTAACTTTATTAAAAGTTTTGATTTTTTAATGATTTTTTCAAAATTTCACTCAAAAATTTAGGGGTATTCTGAACATTCGATTGCGTTTAAAAATAATAGGCTTCCAGTATTCACGGTATATTCGGATTGTGATTTTTGTACCAAATTTCATTCGAATCGCTCCATTCGATCGTGAGATATCGTCTCCACAGACTCACTGACACACACACACATACTTTCACACACACACACACAAACACACAAGTAAGAGTATTTCTCAGTACCCAATTAACTTATATTTCGAGCAACGCTGAATTAACAGTTATCCATATGGATAGGATCCGCATTAAGCAATAGGATTCATAAATTAATAACCATATATTAATAGCCATATGTTACCCATATATTAACAGCCATATATAACATAGGAGTACTCCAGACATAGTATTTTATTAATTAATTCATCAGTTTTGCGTAATTTCCAATTATTTAGAGTCTATATTTTCATCAATCTAGGGTGATATATCGCCAAATTTGGGATATTTTGCAAAATGAGTTAACAAGTTCGCCAAATTGATCGTCAAGAAAAAGACGATCATCAAAGACGAAGAGAAGAGCTTTTCTTATAAATAAATGTCTATTGTCGGATTGTTGGTCTTAAAATTATAAAATTATCACACCAAGTATTTCTCTCTTAAATAGAACGAACTAGATCCTCAACAATGATCGTAATGGATTTGTCGCATAATATTGCATGAAAAGTTAACATATTTCACGATAAATAAGACTTTTTTTAATTTTATGTAATGTTTTTGATAAATTATTGGAAACATTCATTAGAAAAAAGTGCAATATCTTGAGAAAAGTTCATGGCATTCTTTCAAAATTTATGTTATTTGTTTTTTAATAAAAATTTACACAAGAAATAATTTGCGTAACATTAGTGACGGAAGGTTCTGATGGTATTATTTTTATTTTTCAAAATTTCATTTAAAAATTGGGCTTCCTCCGAAAATTCGGTTGCGTTTAAATTTATAGGTACCTAGTATTCACAGATTTTAATATTTGTACCAAATTTCGCTTGAAACACCCCCATTCAGTCCGGAGATATCGCTTATACAGACTGACGAACGCTCGCGCGCCGCGCGCGCACACACACACACACGTTCGAATCGAACATTTTTGAGGTGATCTCTATGTGTGTGTGTGTGTGTGTCAGTGAGTCTGTGGAGACGATATCCCACGAGCGAATGAAGCGATTCGAATGAAATTTGGTACAACAATTGCAATCTATGCATACTGGAAGCCTATTGTTTTTAAACTAAATCGAATGTTCAGTACCCCTTTAAATTTTCGAGTGACATTTGAAAAAATCATCAAAAAATTAAAACCTTTAATAAAGTTACGTAAATAGACATTTCTTATGTAATTTTTCTTTAGAAAACGATTGACATAAACTTTAGAACGCTAGCATGAACCGTTCTCGAGATATTGCACATTTTCAAATACATTTATCAAAAAAAATCCTATAAATTAAAAAAAATATTAACTATTATGAAATATGTTCATTTTTCATATGTAATATTATGCGATAAATTTGTTGACACCATTCTCGCAGATCTCGTTCCATTCACGAGAAAAGATACTTTGCATAATAGCTTTTTATTTGGAAGCCAATATTTATCTGCTATAAGAATAACTTATTCTCCGTCGCTTGGCGAGATTTTGGCGACGAATTTGGCGGAATATCGTCAATTTTGCAAGTTTCTAAATGTTGCCAAATTGATAGAAATGACGCTAAATCCATTAAAATGAAGACTAATTGATGAAAGTTCAATATCTTGGAAAGAATATAAGAACCTACTATAAGAGAAGATACTTTGGGTCATAATTTTGTATTTGGACGCTGTTAGTCGTTTATCTTCTTTAAGAATAACCTATTTCTCCAACCATAATGCTCGACGAAATTTTGGCGACGAATTTCCAACTTGCCGAGTTTTTAAATGTCGTTTTTAAATCAATGAAAATGACAACTAATTGATGACAATTGATTATTTTGGAAAGAACATAAGAATAACCTATTTATCCGTCTGTATTGCTTGGTGCAATTCTGGCGACGAATTTTGGCGGCATATCGCCAACCTGGCAACTTTTGTTAAATGTTGCCAAATTGATAAAAATGTCACCAAATTGATAAAAATGACGGCAAATGGGATACAATGTTTTGCTAATTTTTACTTCCGTCATATAATGGGCATATTTTTTATTATATGAGTAATGCGCTTTTAAATACCGCCAACTTGGCAATATTTAGCCCCACATTAACGAAAAAAATAATTTTTAATGATTTTTTTTAAAAATTTGTTTTTTTTTCAAATATTTTGATTGCATTTAAAATCAATCGTTCTCGAGATATTACAATTTTTACTTTTCGAACATCACCAGATCATTCGAAATAAATAAGTTATTGAAATGTGCATGTGGGTGCGATTATTATTGAAAATTACGACAAGCCATTTGGGATTTAGATAAGTCATAAAAATATACCAACTGCTTTCTGATAAAATCTAAAATAGTCCATTTGTAAGGGACATCCGTGACTTGGACATATAAGTTTTCTTTCTCTTTGAAAAAATACGGAAGCTGTTCTCGGTTAAATATTGGCAAGAAGCGAAAAAACAACACGTCTCCGCTCGGTCGCTTTTAGGTAAATACATGTAACATTAGTAAGGAGAAAAAATGAAAGTGGTTTTTGTTAACGATGCATTGGCAATAGTGGTTTTCCTTGTTTACATGATCTTCCTTGGTGGAAAAAAATCATTTATGAATATTTTATGATTAAGAAAAAGGTAATTTCCGCGGAAACCATTTTTAATACTGACTAATGAGACAGCAAAATGATTGTAAGCTGAATTTACGTGATTAGAATTTGATTCGTAAATAATGCGCAAAAAATAAATTATGTTAAGTAATTTTAATCCATGCAAGACCAACCATAATGTGGCAGCGCCAGCGTTTATTAAAAGAAAATTATCTATATTAAAAAGCGCATTAAATTCCATTACGGAAAAATGCTCA
This sequence comes from Amaurobius ferox, assembly GCA_951213105.1. NCBI lineage: Eukaryota > Metazoa > Arthropoda > Arachnida > Araneae > Amaurobiidae > Amaurobius > Amaurobius ferox. The sequence continues at coordinate 156,067,643 of OX578140.1, read as the reverse complement.
AAGTCGGATAAGCAGCAGGGAAAAACAGTTTATATGTTTAAAAGCATTTATATATGTAATAGTTTATATATTTATGAATATATGAAGATAAAAAAAACTCTAATAAAATTTGACCCTCTGATAGATAAGCTGTATGTTCCAAGATTTCATAGACTATTTTTGGTAAGTTCTTCCCTAAATCTGACTGAATATGACATCTCTGAATACGAATCAATCATCATTTTTCAGGGGCATCTATGTATCTGTCTGTCTGTAAACCTGTGTTGGTGATAGCTCTCAAACAAATTGAGAAAATCGAAAGAAATTTGGTACGAATATTTCAATCGTAGGGATATGGGGAAAGTCTTCAATTATTCGAGTGTTTTTTTTCCTTTTTCCGAAATCGCAGGAAAGTTACAAAAATATAGACGTACTAAAAATGTTACAAAAATCAACAATATATATATATATATATATATATATATATATATATATATATATATATATATATATATATATATATATATATATATATATATATATATATATATATATAAGATTTGTTATATAAAAGCGAAGTGCAGCATACGCAAGATACTAATAAGCATTATTCTTAAGACATTGCACATATTTTATTTAAGAGTAAAGTGAATTACCTGGCGCTGCCATAGTCCTAAATAGGTGCTCGCTAATCTCCAAGTTGCTAAATCAGTTTAAATCCAAATTGTGGCGTATTTATAATGAAATATAATTAAATTAATTACTCTTCACTTAATATTTATATTTCAAAATATAATATGTTGTGTACAAATGCCGGCAGTTTGGCCGTTTGACCGCTAGGCTATTCGACAGCGAGCTCTCCAGTAAAAATCACATGTGCAGGGTATTCATCCAAATGTTTTCCAGACGTAGGCTGTTCTAGGTCTCAATAAATACAATCCGGGGAAGCAGCAAGACCAATTCATTCGATGGAGATGAGCCCTGAAACAGCCATGACCAGTCAGAAGTCTGAACCTGACTACTGCTTCTCATCGAAGAATCTCTGGAATGACAGAAATGTTCTTGCTGAGGACTCTCCATTACTTTTTCGTAGATGCCTCCAGAGATTCTGCCTCAATTTCTTTTTTGTGTTGCATTTTAATGTCTCATCAACAGTTAGCCAGTACAATACGTAATTCTCGTCGAGGACCCCCTGGAATGACTGAAATGTTCCTGCTGAGGACTCTCCGTAACTTTCCTTTAGGTTATTCCAGAGTAATATTCATTTATTACTCTGGAGGCAGATAATATTCATTTTGAAAGAGTAATTAATTTAACTAAATGTCGAGCATTTATAATGAAATTTAATAGTTGAATAGATTACTCTTTCAAACTGAATATTACCTTTTAAAGAGTAATTAATTTTATTACATTTCATTATAAATACGTCACACGACAGAATGCAAAATCCTTGTTGTTTAAGAGCGAAAAGCTCCGTTCCACATACGTTGAAAACCAAAATAAATAAATAAATAAATAAATAAAATAAAGGATCCTTCCCGTAGGAAAGGATTCCAAACGTCAGGATCACGGTATCGGTTGGGCATGCGCAGTTGACATGTCAAAATATGTATAAAACTTTACTGCCGAAAGGAGAAATTTCTGTCGGTATTTAGTTTTGCAGGTATTTAGTCTGTCGATATGTAGTTTTGGGTTTCGGAGATATTTTCGTTTAAAATAACTGAAAACAAAAATTTACGATGTTATTAGTTTCTTGGTTTCTTGAAATTTTTCGAAGAGGTTGACACCCTATCTTCCCGTTACTTAAATACGGATCTTGATGCTGTTTTATTTTAGGTGTAGTTAGAAGTCAATATTTATCTTAGATACATATCAAGGATGGATCTCGATGCCTCAAAGGTTGAGAACCACTGATATAGATGCTTTAAAGAATCTATGACTGTACGATACGAGTACCTTGAAATATCTACGAGTACTGTACCTTGAAATATCCATTTATTGTATACACTCATGTCCAAAATAAGTTCAAATATATATATATACACTTATGTCGAAAATTAGTTAAGCATAATTCGTAAAATGTGAAACATTCGGAGTTAACATGAATACAATAGTTCACAATCAGTTGTGGAGAATCGTGAGACGAAGGTAAAACATTGTGCATATGCAATAACAGTTCAGTCGACGTCGACATGTGCAAAGCACCGACGCACGTCGGAACGAGTATAAAACGGGCTCGAGCGGCATGACCAGTTGAGGTAGAATTTCGCAATTGCTGTGGTATGGAGCGTTGTTAACAATAAAAAAGGACGGAAGATGTCACAAAGATGCCAACTGGACATGTTTTAGAAGGGACGAATTATTGGAATGCTGGAATCGGGTAGATCCCAAACCGAAGTGTCTCGAATTCTGAATGTGCCTCAGTGTGTGATCTCCAGACTGTGGCAGAGGTTTCAAACCACTGGAGATGTTACCCGAAGACCAGTACTAGGTCGGCCAAAGGTAACAACCGCTGGGCAAGACCGATATTTGGCGATAACTGCGCGACAACTGGGGAACCATTCTGCCAGACAACTGGGTTCGACCCTGATAACAGCTACAGGAGTCATTGTTTCGAGACAAACTGTTTACAGGAGTCTCAGACACGTTGGTCTCTATGTCAGACGACCAGCAATTTGCATCCCCCGACGTCTGTACAGAAACTCGCGCGTTTACAGTGGAGTTTGGAACATCGGCAGTGGAGTGGACAACAGTGGGGCAATGTCATGTTCAGTGACGAGTCCAGGTTTACCCGGCAAACTGATTCTCGTCGTACTACGATCTGGAGAGAACATGGGACACGTTTTCACCCGAGAAACATCACGGAAAAACATCGGGTCTGGGCAGGCATCATGATGGACGGCAGGACAGACCTCCACATCTTTGACACGGGGTCGGTTACCGGTCAGAAATACAGAGACGAAATCCTTGAACCTACCGTTGGATTGTTTCGAGGTGCTGTTGATCCTGATTTCATATTCATGGATGATAACTGATCTCCTCACCGTGCGGCCTTGGTCGACGACTTCCTTCAAACTGAAGATATCCAGCACATGTAGTGGCCCGCCAACTCTCTTGATCTGAATCCAATAGAGCATGTGTGGGATATTGAGGCATCTTGTAGCCCTCGCTACCCACCAAGCTCCGTCCCGAGATTGAAAACTGCTCTCCGTGAGGCTTCGAAATCTTGAGCACACAACTCATTCAAACCTTCATCGAAAGTATGGGAAATCGTTGTGTAGCATGCGTGGCTACCCGATGTTCCCACACACCGTATTAAACTGCAGCATTACATTTTATTTTTTAATCATACTGTTTCACTGAGGTTGACACTCGTGTTGTGACCCTTTTTCTTTCAACCCTTTTCTTTGGATAATAAAAATCGCTATTATCCTTGTTTTGCATTGTTTTCTTCTTCTATGACTCTATTACATCATCATACTATTCCGATGTAGATTTCCTGAAATTTTCACATAAACGCTTAACTTTTGGACATGAGTATATATATATTGTATATATATATATATATATTAAATGATGATTGATATGTTTTCAGCATCAAACCCCGGAGGCATTAGCGATTTCCATTTCAGACTCAAAAAATGTTCTTTAAACATTTTTTCTGAATATTGACTATAGATAGAGCTTAGATGGTGAGGTGGTGGTGGTGGTGGAGGGGGGGGGGTCACTAAAGCTTTTCTTTTCTGGTTTTTTTCACTTCCAGTTCAAAATATTTCACTGAAACATCTATTTATCACGATCGGTTATAGATATATTTAGTTTAGATGATGACTGATATGGATTCAGCATTAAATTCTAGATGGGGAGAGGTTCCCTAAGGATATCCATATTCGATTTCAGAGATATCAATTCCAGTTTTTACGAAAATCCGTATGACACTATAGGTAATATATATGCAATATAGAATTAAAATGCTTAATAGTCCGTCAAAATTGAAGTGTCTTCATAAATTTCTTGTTTCATTTACTTTTCTCAAAAATCAAATTCAAAATTCGTTAGTTTTCAGAACGCCGCGTGTTATATAAGATCTTTTCCCATATTTACTGCTGTAATTAAATTCGTCTCCCCATTCTTCCGCAAAATACAATATTCTACCCTATCTTCCCCTTCCTCCGAGACGTCCCTCATTGTTTCGAAGGAAAGGTTTGTCATCATGACCTGCTGTCGCCCGTCTTGTTCGGTCCAGTGCTTTTGGGGCTCTATTTTTAAGCGAAATTCGGCTCAAAAGAAACAGGGAAAAAACCCTTCCCAGACCGCGGTTATGCGTCTTTCTCATGCACCACAAAGTGCACGGATCACGGCCCGAGTATTTTCCCAAGTTTCGAATGATTTGCCAACTGACGACGGAACGCCTCCGAACGGCATGCGTGATATAACACCTTTGATATCAAGTGTCAGGTTCCCAGGGTATGTTGCGCGATATGTGCCACAAATCTGATGTGGGCAGCACGTGACGCACATGACCCTACAGACTCAGTACACGACTCTTCAGACGCAGATTCATTTTCTCTTTGACAATTCATTAGGAACTCGGGCACTTATTTGATATTATAACCAATTTACTGTCTCAATACGCCGTCTTTTTTATTTTGGCAACATAACCCATTTTCGAACGTCGCCAGCTCTTCAACATTCCAGAAAATTTCAATATGTCGGGAACGGTTCATCTTAGAATAATAGGATTGGTCTTATTCGTTTCGTCGCCAAAATGTTTTGTGTAAAACAAGCATTTAATCAATACATTTAAGCATATTTAGTGTTTTGAATCAGATTTTAAAGATTTTTGAGGGCTATTTTTGCAAAATAAAGGCACGTTAAATGTTTCGGAATTGTACCAAATTTTACTCAGCACCGGGGTAACCCGTCAGTGATTTACCCACCAAATTTTGTGAAATTTTCAAGAATAGTTTTTCAGTTAGAGTGGATACATATAATGCACAGACGCATATATAGACATACAGACAGATATACATATATAGACACATAGACACACACACACACACACACACATATATATATATATATATATGTATGTATATATTTATACGGAGACAGACACAGATGTTGCACTAAAAATAGTTTTTTCGTGTTCTAGATTGTCCGAAATGTGCAATTCCTTCGAAAACGAGCTCTTATTTCCAACAAGATTCCAATACTTTCCTGTACTCACCATGTACTTAGAAAACTTTCCTGTACTCACCATGTACTTTAGAGAAAGCAACTAGTAATGTTTTAATGATTATGTTTTTTTAAACCATGTGTTGTGAATTGGAGATCTGCACAGATTAAACTTTAAAATTTATAACCAGAGTTCAACAATAAAAGGGCCTGAAGACATTTTGCAATATTAAGTTTGAATTCGAAATAACTCGAAAAACATGAAGGTTGGATCTGACGTGGCCTAATTTTTTTCAGATACAAATAGCTTTAAATTGGTGTCATATATCTTTTCTACATAACATCTTTACAGTTATTATGTAGAAAAATAATAATAATGCGCCCTTCTTTCAGCCTTTCTGAAATTAATAATATTTTTTTATATATTTTCCATTGATATCTATTTATAACCTAGACACTTCGACGCAGGTCGTACAACTTACCTGAAGGTATAAGGTATCTGCTTAGATGGGCAGGTCAGTGCCACCTAATTCAGACTGGAAACCAGTGGGAGTGGCATCCACAGGGACTGTACCTTCCTTTTCCAACCTCTCGGAATCGGAACTATAACTTAGATCTCGTTTAGCCCTGACTGGCTCGACATTTACAGAACTTGGACCTACCATATTTTACTGAATATTCCGACCAGAAGGGTGGGTCGTAATTAGACTAAAAAAAAAGTCTGAGTCTGTGTAGATTTCTAATGTGGATTCCGTGATAGCCCAGTAAGCGAGAGATCTGCATGCGGCAGTAGGTCATCAGCGTCATCCAAAACTGTCCTCGTGTCTAGGCAGAGTATGATAAATCAGTAGATCTGAAAATCCCCTTGTGGTTGCCGCCTCCACTTGGTTCCGGTCTAAAACGGGTGGCAGTTTCCCAATCATCCAAACAGATAACTTGCACCATTGGACAGGTTTGGGTATTACTACGACATATGACCTCTGTATGGATAGCACATAGAGTTGGGCAAAATTACTTTGAAAATGTAAGAAGTTAATTATCGGTACTTGGTTAATATGTAACTAAAGTATACTACGTGGTAAAACTAAATATAATTGTAGTTGGGAAAATTTGAAATAACAAAAATATCGTTTCAGTTACTTAGGAAAATTATAATTAATTAAAGTATCAGCAAATAAAAGACATATTGTTCAAAGGATAAGCAAAACCTGAGCAATGTATTTAAGTAGAAATGGAATAATAATGCAGCATACATCTGTTTCGAGGACACGCTGGATCCCCTTCGCCAATGCAAGAGAACCGACAAAACCAAAGTCAAAAAGATGAAATGGGCCAAGGGCCCATTGTGTCTTTCGTAAGGCCCATGGACCTTAGACTCATCTCGTCTTTTTGATTTCGGGTTTGTTGGTTTTCTTACACTGACGAAAAAGATCCATTGTGTCCTCGAAACAGGTGTATGCTGCATTATTATGTATTTTATTTGTGCTTAAATAAGCTGTTCAAATTTTTTTTAAAATAAAATGTCCTTACAGTTACTTAAGAAAATTTAAGGTAACTGAAGTATCTTTACAGTTACTTAGGACAATTTTATGTAATTGAAGAATCGTTACAGGTATTTGTTAAATTTTGAAATAAATTTAGTATAGCTACAGTTGTTTGGGAACTTTGAGTTCCCAAAAAACTTTGAGTTCTAAAAAAACTTTGAGTTCCCAACTAAAATATCGTTATAATTACTTGGGAAAATAGAAAATAGCTGGACATTACGCTTATAAGATATCATTACATCTTTAAAAAATCTGATGTAGGAAGCACATGACTTTTCTTATATAATGCAATGAATTTACTACTTTTACAGTAAAAAAAAGAGATTATTTTTATAGTAGATATTTATATTCTTTCCAAGATATTGAATTTTCGTCAATGAGTCGTCATTTTCATTGATTTAGCCTCATTTTTATCCATTTGGCGAGTTTTTCGTTAATTTAGCAACATTTACAAAAGTCGCCAAGTTGGTCGTAAGTTATTCTTACAGCAGATAAATATCTATTGGAGTTCAAATACAAAAGTATTACTCAAAGTATATTTTTCCATGAATGGAACGAGCTAGATCCACAAAAATGATGTCACCAAATTTATCGCATGGTATTACATATGAAAAGTGAACATGTTTCTCAATAGGAGATATTTTTTTTAATTTTATATGACTTTTTGATAATTTTTTTGAAAAATGTGCAATATCTCGAGAACGGTTCATGTTAGCGTTCCAAAATTTATGTCCGTTTTCTAATGAAAAATTACATACGAAATGCCTATTTACGTAACTTAATTAGAGGTTTTGAGTTTTTGACGATTTTTTCAAAATTTCACTCGAAAATTTAGGGGGGTTCTGAACATTCGATTGCGTATAAAAACAATAGGCTTCCAGTGTTTACGGATTGTAATTTTTGTACCAAATTTCGTTCTAATCGGTCCATTGGTTGGTCAGTTATCGTCTCCACAGACTCACTGACACACACACACACACACACACACACTTTAACACACACACACACAAATACTTTCACACAAACACACACACACACACACACACACGCTCTCCCGTCGAAAACTCGAATTCGAATTTTCGACCCCGTCACAATACTTTCCTTATACATTATGTATATAAGGAAAGTAATAACTTTATTAGAAATTTACTTTATAAGTAATTAAATGCGCTTACTTTACTCTCTTCTATAGTTTTCAAATCTAATAGTTATAGACAAAATGAATTGAAGTTGTATCTGAATACCAAATGTATAATTCTTACTGACGCTGTTTTCAAATTCTACTATTAGTAAACTTGTAGATGCATTTAGATTTGTCAAAATCACAGCACAAAATAAATTACTAACGGTATCCACAGTTTTTTCTTTATTCCACAGTCTTTTAATTCATTGGCAATTTTTAAATTAGTTAGATCGAACATTATTTGAATTTAGTTGATTAAGTAACATTTTGAACCGGTTGTGTTATTTTATTGTTTGATATTTTAATTTTCGTAATTAGACATCAATTGTGATTAATTATTAATTTTGAAAATGTTTAAATGTTTAAAATCGTTATTCTATTATTTAGAGTTTAACTTGAGAGTTAAAACATCGAAAATTGTATATACATATTTTTAAAAGTTAAAACATTCAACAATTAATTTTTTATTACTAACTATATTTGTTTTAAAGTTTGAAGACAAAATGAATTGAAGTTGTACCTGAATACAAAATATATAATTTTCACTGACGCTGTTTTCAAACTCTACTATTAGTAAGCATTAAGATGCATTTAAGTTAGCAGAAATTTTTAGTTTTTCATACTGAGAAACATTAAAAAAATATTGCAATAGTATATAATGAAATATTCTGTTGTGGGCAGTACATGACTTTCCTTATATAATGCAATGTATTTACTACTTTTACAGTAAAAAAAATAGATTATTTTTATAGTAGTTATTTATATTCTTTCCAAGATATTGAATTTTCATCAATGAGTCGTCATTTGCCATGTCGTCATCATCAATGAGTCGTCATTGATTTAGCGTCATTTTTATCCATTTGGCGAGTTATCCGCTAATTAGCAACATTTAAAAAAGTCGCCAGGTTGGCAACATTCCACCAAATTCGTCGCCAAAATCTCGCCAAGTGCTATGGACGAAGAAATAAGTTATTCTTACAGTAGGTAAATGACCATTGGCGTTCAAATACAAAAGTATTACTCAAAGTATATTTTTCATGACTGGAACGAGTTATATTCACGAGAATGATGTCACCCAATTTATCGCATAGTATTACATATGAAAAGTGAACATGTTTCTCAATAGGAAGTATTTTTTTTATTTTATATGAGTTTTTGATAATTTTTTCTAAAAATGTGCAATATCTCGAGCACGGTTCATGTTAGCGTTCTAAAATTTATGTCAATCGTTTTTTAATGAAAAATTACATAAGGAATGTCTATTTGCGTAACTTTATTAGCGGTTTTGATTTTTTGACGATTTTTTCAAAATTTCACTTAAAATTTCAATTTAGGGGAGTTCTGAGCATTCGATTGCGTATAAAAACAATAGGCTTCCAGTGTTTACGGATTGTGATTTTTGTACCAAATTTCGTTCGAATCGGTCCATTCGTTCGTCAGTTGTCGTCTCCACAGACTCACTGACACACACACACACACACACACACACACACACACACACACAGACTTTCAAAAATGTTCGATTCGTGATCAGGGATGCTTGAAACGTGCTCTCCTGTCGAAAACTCGAATTCGAATTTTGGACCCCGTCACAATACTTTCCTTATATATTATGTATATAAGGAAAGTAATGATGTGAGTAGCAGTTTGGAGTATTTAAATTAATGCTTAAGTCTGCGTAGAAATAAAGCTGCTCACTCTTAGAAACAGGCATCCACACTTTTATACGAAACATTTGTTACGAGTATCCGCTTTATTATTTACTATATAATAAATATAAACTTTCAGGCGTTTTAAACCGCATCAATTTTTACTTTCTCATGCTAAGTAATATAGTATAAAGCATTGACTTCCCGAAAATTTTCGAATTCGAAATTTTGATGCCAATATATCAAGACCTCCTGATTGACTATTTTTGGAGGGATGCCCATCCGTCTGTCTGTCTGTCTGTCTGGGATCGATTTCTTGCGTAGACGATAGCCGCCAAAACTATTAATGGATTTTTGCGAAACTTTATTACGGCTTTGTTATCAAAATATCCTGAACCAGATAGACTTTATTAAAATTCGAGTGGAAACTTTAAAATTTATTCGAAAATTTATATTTTTTTAACATGGCAGCATAGGGCAAAATTTACTATAATCATGCATAAAAGAGTTTATTTATGGCTTTAAATTATTGTTGTGAAAGATAGCCGAGATACAATTTTTACTTTCTTTATATACATAATGTATAAGGAAAGTATTGTGACGGGGTCGAAAATTCGAATTCGAGTTTTCGACGGGAGAGCACGTTTCAAGCATCCCTGATCACGAATCAAACATTTTTGAAGTGATGTGTGTGTGTGTGTGTGTGTCTGTGTGTGAAAGTATGTGTGTGTGTATGTGTGTATGTGTGAAAGTATGTGTGTGTGTGTGAAAGTATGTGTGTGTGTGTGTGTGTGTGTATGTCAGTGAGTCTGTGGAGACGATAACTGACGAACGAATGGACTGATTCGAACGAAATTTGGTACAAAAATCACAATCCATAAACATTGGAAGCTTATTGTTTTTATACGCAATCGAATGTTCAGAACCTCCCTAAATTTTCGAATGAAATTTTGAAAAAATCGTCAAAAAATCAAAACCACTAATAAAGTTACGCAAATAGACATTTCTTATGCAATTTTTCATTAGAAAACGATTGGCATAAATTTCATAACGCTAACATGAACCGTTCTCGAGATATTACACATTTTACAAAAAAATTATCAAAAGTTATATAAAATAAAAAATAAAAATATTTCCTATTGAGAAACATGTTCACTTTTCATATGTAATACCATGCGATAAATTTGGTGACATCATTTTCGTGGATCTAGCTCGTTCCATTCATGAAAAAAGATACCTTGAGTAATACTTCTGTATTTGAACGCCAATAGTCATTTATCTGCTGTAAGAATAACTTATTTCTCCGTCCATAACGCTTGGCGAGATTTTGGCGAAGAATTTGGCGGAATGTCGCCAACCTGGCGACAATTTTAATTATTGCCAAATTAAAGAAATCTCGCCAAATTGATAAAAATGACGATAAATCAATGAAAATGACGACTAATTAAAGAAAATTCAATATCATGGAAAGAATGTAAGTACCTACTATAAGAATAATGTTTTTACTTTCCCTGCAATACATGGTAATGTATAGGGAAAGTATTGGAATCGTGTCGAATATCGCAACTCGAGTTTTCGACGGATCTACATGTTTCGATATCTCTAGAATACGAAAAAACTATTTTTAGCGTGACGTCTGTGTGTCTGTCTGTGTGTGCAGATTTTGTATCCACTCTAACTGAAAAACTAATGGACCGAATTTCACAAAATTTGGTAGGTAAATCACTTGTGGGTGAATCTGGTGCTGATTAGTTTTGGGCACGATTCGGGATAAAAGAACCCGCCTTTTTTTGTGAAATGGCCCGCAAGAGCTTGTATCCACTCTAGCTGAAAATATAATGGACCGAATTTCACAAAATTTAATAGATAAGTCGCCTGTGGGTCATCCTGGTGCTGATTAGATTTTGGTATGATTCGGAAAAAAGTAACCTGCCTTTTTTTGCAAAATGCCCCGCAAAAATTGTCAAAATCTAAACTAAAAAACTAGGTATACTCAAATATACCCATTAAATGCTCATTTAATACGTAATTTTTAACGACGAAAAGAATAAGTCCAACCCCATTACACTAAGACTAGCCATTCTCGAGATATTTTAGTTTTTTCGTATTTTCTCTACGCCACCTTCGAAAATAAGTTCAGTTATCAAATAAGAACGAAAATTGAATTAAAAGTGAATTAAATGTAATTAAAATAAAGAGAACGTGAATATAAATCTGCAGGGAAAGTCATGTGCTGCCCACATCAGATTTTTACTTTCCCTGCAATACATCGTAATGTATAGGGAAAGTATTGGAATCATGTCGAAAATCGCAACTCGAGTTTTCGACGGATCTACACGTTTCGAGACCTCTAGAATACGAAAAAACCATTTTTAGCGTGACGTCTGTGTGTGTGTGTCTGTGTGTCTGTCTGTCTGTGTTTGTCTGTCTGTCTGTCTGTGCAGATTTTGTATCCACTCTAACTAAAAAACTAATAGACCGAATTTCACAAAATTTGGTAGGTAAGTCACTTGTGGGCGAGTCTGGTGCTGATTAGTTTTGGTTACGATTCGGGATAAAAGAACCCGCCTATGTATGCGAAACGGCCCGCAAAAGCTTGTATTCACTCTAACTGAAAAACTAACGGACCGAATTTCACAAAATTCGGCAGATGAGTCTCTTGTGGGTCACCTTGGTGCTGATTAGATCTTGGTATGCTTTGGAAAAAAATAACTTTTTTTTGCAAAATGGCCTGCAAAAATCGTCAAAATCTAAACTAAAGAACTACTTATGCTCAAATATATCCATTAAATGCTTTTTTTAATACGTAAATGTTAGTGAAGAAAAGAATAAGACCAACCCCATTACACTAGGACTAGCCGTTCTCGAGATATTTTAGTTTTTCGTATTTTCTCTACGTCACCTTTGAAAATAAGGCCGGTTACAGAATGAGAACGAAAATTGATATAAAAGTGAATTAAATGTATTTTAAATAAAGAGAACGTGAATATAAGTCTGCAGGGAAAGTCATGTGCTGCCCACATCAGATTTTTACTTTCCCTGCAATACATGGTAATGTATAGGGAAAGTATTGGAATCATGTCAAACATCTCAACTCGAGTTTTCGACGGATCTACACGTTTCGAGACCTCTAGAAGACGATAAAACTATTTTTAGCGTGACGTCTGTGTGTGTGTCTGTCTGTCTGTGTTTCTGTGTGTCTGTGTTTCTGTGTGTCTGTCTGTCTGTCTGTCTGTCTGTCTGTGTATCTGTGCAATGTATGTATCTACTCTAACTCAAAAACTAATGGACTGAATTTCATAAAATTTGGTAGTTAAGACTCTTGTGCGTGACCCTGGTGCTGATTAGTTTTTGGTACAATTTGGAAAAAGAAACCGCCTTTTTTTGCAAAATGGTCCGCAAAAATCTCACGGATCCACTCTAGCTGAAATACTAATCGACCAAATTTCACAAAATTTGGTGGATAAATCACTTGTGGGATACTCTGATGCTGATTAGATTTTGGCACGATTCGGAAAAAAACAACCAGTCTTTTTTTTCGAAATGGCCCGCAAAAATCGCCAATATCTAAAAAAGAGACTACGTATGTTCAAATGTATCTATTAAATGCTTGTTTTAAACGTAATTTTTGACGATTGAAAGAATAAGAACAACTCTATTGCTCTAGGACTAACTGTTCTCGAGATATTTGAGATTTTTTGCATTTTTGTTATGCCGCTTTTGGAAAAATGTCCAATTACCAAATAAAAGCAGAAATTGAATTTAAAATAAAAATTTTGTGTAATTTTGTACAATTGAACTCAATTTAACGAGTTCTTAAAGAAATATAGAAAGAATGAATTCGCGTCTGCAGGGAAAGTCATATGCTGCCCACATCAGATTTTTTCCTCTTCAAAACTCGCCGTAAGTTTTATTGATATTAAAGTTAGGTGCGCACTTACACCCAACTTAAACTATATTCCTAATCTGAGGACATTCCGAATTCTTTGTGGTTGTGACATCTGGTATTGCAATGAATTAATTCTTTATAGAGCGATTGTTCTTCGAAAGTTTAGCGTTTTAGGAAAATAATTCAATTTCTTACAATTGCAAATAAAAATTTATTATTATGATGGATGGAGAATGTTTGAATCAGAGAATTATAAAGGAATGGAGTGAAAACGTCATATTGGAAAATGCTAAAACCGTTGTGGACAATAAGTCAGGTGGCTCTGGGGTAAGGTAAGTCTCACACTGCGTTGTATGTATCCCTATGGCAAAAGGCTCGTATTGATTTAAATAATGCTTATTTAAACTGTTAATTTTGCAGAAAAACAGTTATCAGTGTAATGCAAATTAGATCTCAAATGAAATAGAACATTCTTACATATATACTGTATCCTGTCCCACAGCTAGGAAAAACAGTTATTACTTCTACTTCTAATTAGAGAACTTTAATTTAAAAATAATCAAAAATGCATGTACTAAACATTACGTTTTTCTGTCGTATCAAATAAAAGCAGATGAGAGTTACTAATACTATCGACGCCTAGACAGTGGCTGTGCCAAAGGGGAGGATTTGGAATACCCCAAGATAATCCCCCCGGAACCGTAAAAATTATATTTGGAAAAATGAGATATTTTGCTACTTTGTTATTCTCCTATACAAAAAAAAAATACAAAAAAAACAAAACAATATATATATATATATATATATATATATATATAAATATAAATTATTAAATCCAAAGTTAGAATGTATGTAGTAACTCATAATACACTATTATATATATATATATATATATATATATATATATATATATATATATATATATATATATATATATATATATATATATATATATATAAATGTATATATATATATATATATATATATATATATATATATACGAGGTAGGATTCAAAAGCTCCTGAACTGAGTCTATAACTTAAAAAATATTTGCAGTAGAGCGACTACGATAACGTTTCTGTGTTACTACGTTCTCCCCTCTTCCAAAAGTGGTTTGACCCAAATAATGTGGTCGGTGGCTCGCCACGACGTCGTATTTTGTAGACGGGTGCACTTAGTAACCGGCGAAGAAGAGACCAAACTGTGGGCTGAGCAGTCAGGGTGCTTTTGCATGACAACGCTCCTGCACACCCATCCCTTCTCGTCGCTGACTTTTCTGCAAAAACGCAAATAACTGTTTTGCCACATCCTCTTTACTCCCCTGATCTAACCCCCTGCGACTTCAGCTTTTTTCCTGAACTGGCAAGTTGCTTGCAGGTTCATTGATTTCAATCCGCAAACAGCATCAATCCGCATCAGTTAAAAGTGCATCGCAGGCTGAATTAAAGGACATGGCTAAAAATGGATTCCAGAAGTGTTTCGATGACCTTTACAAGCGATGGCAAAAGTGTGTTGTTGCGCAAGGGTCTTATTTCGAAGGAGGATGTGTTTCAGCATTTTAATTGATAATATTTTTTAAGTTATAGACTCAGTCCGGGAACTTTTGAATCCTACTCCCTATGTATGGCGACACTAAAGCACCTACATATAATTTTCAGAGCTTTGTGGTATTTTTCAAGTTTCTCATCAGTAGAAGTTTTAGCTCCTTCACTCAGCATGATGAAACTGCGGGTCACCATGCCAAAACAGCTGCCTCTTCTGGCCTCCCTATTAATATCCCCTTCCCTTACCAATGCATTATAAAATTATGTAAAAATGTAATACTTAAAAACTGGCAATCCTTTTTAGATGCATATATCTCTTATAGATCCCAGGACCCCGTTAGAATAACACTATTTTTACCTTTGCTTAATCTCGAATTACAAATTTTCAATAAATATTTAATTTATTTCATTACTGGACATGATCCTTTTATGGATTATTTGCACTTTTTAACACTTTACAACAAAGTTGAAAAGTGTTTATGACTTTGTTCATTCTGTCTGTCTGTCTGTCTGTCTGTCCGTTAGCACGATAACTGCCGTAAAAATGACTTAATCAAAATGAAATTTTAGTATGTTGTTCAGACGATCTGTAGAATCTATGGGAATATAAATGAATAATATCACCCAATTAGTTTTGGATTGAACCCGGGTCGAAAAAATGAAATACATTGAGCCCTATGGGACCTAATTTTTCAAACATTTTTTAAGCGGATTTAAAATTCACAAATTGCTTCGAAAATTTTAGGTAATATTCAAATTGTTCCATAAAATATATAAAAAAAAATTCAGCGAAATATATTCAGTAGTTTTTTAAATAAAAATTAAAATAATAATTACACCTCTTATATGAAACGATCACGTGACCATGATATGAAACGATCACATGACCCACTTCAAAATGATATATGGCATCCATCTTGTTTCAAAATCGTGATTTTTTTAAGTTCTTTTTAATTCATATTGAGTGTTGTATCCGTCCTAAAACTACTTCATTTTTGCTTAAATTCTGTGCATCTACATACTGAAACAACGCAATGACAATATATTTGAGTTTAAATGCTCATCTAAATTTTATTATTTCTACAACGAAGCCTATTTTTCACTTATGTAAAATGTAAACAGCAAAATATATAGAATGAGTTGTATTAGAATTCCTGTATTTTTTTAACACAAAATAATTTAGTCCATGGAGTCTGCATGGCTGATATGAATGAAATATTAATTGATTTCACAAAAAGAAGGACGATTTTTTTCGATGAAGTTTCAAGCATAGAGTTTAATTTTTTGTAGCTCCATGGTCTTAAACAAAATGTTTAAATAAAATAAATTATTATAGTATTGTGATGAATGAAATGAATGGGAGAAAGTTATAAATGAAATCCTGTTTTTATAGAGAGATCCAGGCGTGTTATTTTTTCTATGACGTCATTTGAATTAATTTCAGTTGTTTTCGATGAAGTTTTCAAATATAATAAATTATCGTAGTATTATGATAATTCTAAAACTATTACCGAGGAATGTATAACATTTTAGAGATGTTTAAACCAGGCAATTTATATTTCAATGCCGTTATTTGAATGAAGTTCATTTTTTTCGATGAAGGTTTAAGTTTTCAAATATAATAAATTAATGCAGTATTGTGATAAGTTTCAAAATATTACCGAGGAATGTATTGCATTTTAGACTTGTTTAAATAAAATTGCATTGAAGTTGGAAAGTGTTTCATAATCAATGCTTTAAGCATGATTGATCTTTCTTGTTCATATTTAAATGGATAATCGCACTTTTATGGATATATATAATCGCACTTTTTCAAAATTAAATCAACATCAAACTGTTAGTGACAACATCAACTGTTAGTGACAACACCAACCTTTAGTGACAACATTAACTGTTAGTGACAACATTAACCTTTAGTGACATCAACTATCAGTGACAACATAATTCACAGCGCGGATCATTATATATATTTTATTATCCTGATGAAAATTTTCTATTTAACCAAACCTTCTCTAAATAATTATCCTATCTGATTTTCGAATGCGTGTAAAAACAAAACTACTAACGACCGGATTGAAAGCTGCATTTTGATTGCAAAGACCTCTGGTAGTATCTGTTAGCCCATTAGTTTATGGGAATTGATGCTTTTTATTTTTCTCGATCAATGTTACTGAGTCTCTTTGCCCTGTTCTATTAGTGTATGCATTTTCTGTTTTATTTTAATTTATTTTTGTTTTTCTTTTTTCTGCTTTATTTTTTTGTTTGCATCCATTTTTGGACTTAATTCTAAACTTGTACCGAGTAAAATACAATGTAATAACTGTATATCTATGTATGTATATAATATATACATGTCAAATAATATGTATGTCTTCGTGTTTTTTCCGGCCATCACTTGTAAGTACTTTACACCATTTAGATGAGCTGAGCAACCTGGGTAATAATTTAAAAATAAAAAACTCCATGAGTTGAACTTCCATATCCTTTTAAAAAATCGCATATAACAGTGATCCAGATAAGAGCAGTTCTTAAAGTAAAAACCAAACAATGAAAACACTCCCATTAAGTATTTCACAAAGAAATGAGAGCGGGCCAGCAGAGTCTTTGTTTACTCCGGAAATAGTAAGGCAATGAAATCTGACTTAAACGGCTTCCTGCTCCAAATCATGCTTTCATTGGTACTTGAGGAAATATTAATTTTACAAATAAATTAACGAATAATAGTCTACATATTAGATTTGCAAGAAACAAAAATATTTCACTTAAATGGACATTGGTGGTTCCAGTCGGAATTCCAATAAATTGTAAACAGGACAGAAACCGCTTCTATGCGCTTTACTTTCATCAAAATAATTTTAATTTTATGATAAATGTGCTTCATTAAATTACCAATACTTACTCCCCCTACTTACACAGGGTTTCTACGAAAGTCCATAAGGGGACCCCAATAACTTTGTAAGGAAAGGTCCATGAGTGCACACTGTAGGTCTATCTATAGTAAAGTGACCATGCCGGATCGAATAAAAGTGGTTATAGCGCCCCAAGCGGAGAATTCTAAAAGTTAGGACAACGAACTCGGCAACAGAGCGTGATAGACGGAAAAAGCCAATTACATTTGTAAGGCATTGGTTTTTTTTTTAAATCAAATGGCCAGGCACTTGACTTTCATCATTCGCCTATACATTGACCAGAAACGTGAATCATTTAGCCGTCCTGGGAGTTTCCCCAGACGCACCAGAGGGGGGGCGGAACACACTGCGCCCAACAACACAACATCTATGCCTTACGCGGGACTCGAATCCACAACGCGGAGGCCTTGACCGTTCGACCACCGCGTCGGCGGGCATTGATTGTCTAATGAGTGGGAATGGACACCAGGAACGCACGAAACGCGTATATGAAAGCCAATAAATAGCTGTCAAAAATCCGTATCATCAGAGATTGCAACATAGTGAGAGCTACAATGCTTGTCAAAGTGCGCAGTACTATTCAAATGTGCATGGCTGCTAACGGAGGGTATTTTGAACAGACTGTACATTAGATTTCGTCTGTTGTAGGAAGTGTTGTTTATTTTAGCATTTCTAAATTGAACAGCTACTATATTACTTCAAATGCAATTCCTTCTATAGTATTTTTATGGTCGATTTATAAGTTAATTCTCTACAACTTTACAATTGACTTTTTTCGCCTATCTCGCTTGGTTGTTGCGTTTTTTCTACTCTAATTTTTTAATTATCCGGTAGGGACGCTGCTACCACTTTTATTCGATCGAGTATGGTCACTTTACTATAGATAGATCTTACGTGTACTGTAATGGATCATTATTTCTATAGTTATTGGGGTGATTAAAGATTATCCTAAGAACACTGTATGTTGAGTCCACTTTAAATATAAAAGCAAATATTAGACTCTAAGGAAGACATTACTCTCGTTGCAGATAACAGTATCCATAGACCGGTTTCGTGCTTATTATGCGCTCATCAGCATGCTGCAATGATAGTAAGAAAACCTGATATTTGCCCCAATTTTGCGAATTTTTGTGGGAACTGACAATTTCACCCCTTCCACGTAGTCAAAATAAAATCTATACTTTACTTCGAACTATACGAAGCGGCAAAGGCCAAGTTTAAATTCGCAAGAACCCGCCAGAAAGGTGCGTTCCCCCAAAATAAGGAAGGCACTCCCATCTTAGAGAACAGTATCCATGGGTCGGTTTCGCTTTTCGTTCATGCATATTGTTATCTGCACTGGGAATGCCTTCCTTATATTAGAAAACGCACCTTTTTGTAGGGTTATTGTGATTTTGATAGTCTCAGTAGCTCAGTGGTAGCGTAATGGATCAAAAGCATCGACAATCAGCCAATGGAACCCGAACAACTTCACCTTGGGGGTTGGATGTAGTGGAGGATTGAGGGCTGAACTGAATGGTATCGAAAGTAAAAAAATTTGGATTTTCCCAGGAATCATACAATTTATGGATTCGGTTTCAATTTAAGGAGAATTACGTCGAGTTGTGTATTGTAAAAATCGGCGGTGGCTCCTTGTCGGTAGAACCCAAACGGTTTTACGCGAATAGCGTCTTATAGAAAGGATTAATAAATTTTAGTAAGTTAATTTTAATAAGTTTTCAGTCTCATTTGCTTTTTTTACAACTGATAATAAAGGTCTATGTTTAGGGCAGTAATTTTATCCCGGGAATAAAAGGCAAAATTCGCGGTACGATCCCGGGATAAATCAGGAAGTTTCGCTGTCGAGGATTTACACTAACATTTCTAAAAAAATAGGTCTACCAAGTTACGAAGCAGTATATAATATAAGTAACTACAACGCAAATCAATAAACATTAAATTACATTTCTAAACTAATATTTATAAACCATAGATTCTGTCAATCAATTCCGTCACATGAGATCAATATTACACACACACACACACACACATATATATATATATATATATATATATATATATATATATATATATATATATATATATATATATATATATATATATATATATATATATATATATATATATATATATATATAATGCTTTGACTGCAGTCTCAATCGAAAACCAGAAGGAGAAGCCAGCTTTACAGGTAGCCATTCCTATGGCGTGAACTTAGGGTTACCATATGCTGAAGTTTGGGGGCAGAGGTTGCAATTTGGAGACTTCTGGATTGTTCTGGAACCATCCCGATATAATGAATATTCGAATGACGAACAAGAGATACGAGCCCCTTCTGGAAGTTTCTACGGAGAGTATATAAAAGAAGCCAACGCTCACTTAGAGTTGCTGACGTGATACGAGCTACATTGAATTGTGAGATACGCCAATATTTTGTGAAATTAGCGGGAGCATTTCATTGCTGTTTTACTGTACCAGACAGCTGTTTAATGATCTTGTACGATTATCAAGCTATTTGTGGTTCACTGTTCTTATTTAAGCTGTGATTATAAATAAACGTGTTAGTTATCTAGAAATTTATGCTCATTCTTATATCCTAAGACTACACCCACGATTCCAGAGTATATATCGTAACAAATTGGTGTCAGGAGTGGGATTTGTGGAAACTTAATAAGCGATAAAGGCTCTTCCAATTAGAAAAGCGGTGGAGGAACAAGCCAGATGATTGAATTCATGAAAACAATGGAATCTGAAGAAGAAGAGATGGTAGCAATGATGGAAGAAAAGATTAAAGTCGGACAAGATGAGATGAAATAAGCAATGAAAACTGTGCAAGAAGCTATGAAGAAAAAGAATGCAAGGATAAGCTGAAAGAAGCGATGAAAGTCGGACAATATGCGATGAGATACGAGATTAAAGCTCTGAAAGGAGACATTAAAAACTCGTCGAAACGAAGAAAGTCGAGACAAGTCAAAATGAAGGAAGAAATTAAATCTGAGATGAAAGAAGAAATTAAAACTATACAAAGCGAAATGAAAGCCGGACAAGAAGAGATCAAAGAAGAGGTGAAAGAGGATATAACAATGCAAGAGGATATTCATCAGAATTTCGGCGACATGAATGAGACTGTTAAGAAGCTTGAAAAGAGACTCATGACTGGGGAGCAAAAATCGCCTGTCGCCAATCCAGATTGTTATATTACGACATCATATAAATCGGGAATTGAGCGAACTTCATCGATCCATTGTACGTGGTGCGGCTGTAACTGCTAACTCAAAGAAATCTGAGATGATGCGCATTATGAAGGAAATGAATGAGATGCTGCAGAGGAGAAGCAACGATAAATTCAAGCGAACATCAGGTTCGCTCGCGAAAAGACTAATGTACCGAAGACCCCAGACCGTGCGACTCACATAGTGGGTTTAGAGTAGCTAGCTGCACGGCCGGAAAAGGATACCTCCTGCACTCAGGAGGTACCCAAGGTCTACCATCCCGCCAAACGAACATTTATTTAGGTCTAAAAAGATAACAATTGATGAAAAATAGTGTGGTTAAACAGACAGTTTTACATTATATTTGAACTAGACAAGTACGTCCAGTTTTCAAAAATGGGAAAAGGGTTATTATATTTTATTTTATTTTATTTTATTTTATTTTATTTTATTCAATTTACGTGTCAACTACAGATGAAATCCATTTACAGTAGCCACACAAGAAATTAAAAAGTACAGAACATGGGATACAAGAATACTAAGTAGTAAACATATCAAGTGCATTGAAACAGGCTTTTTTAAAACAGGCAGGAGTCAAGTTAAATATATCGATATCAGCACAATAGGTATTATATAGATCAACAAATTTATAGATACAATAGCATTTAATGTAGTTGTGTTTAACAGCAGTATTGTGAAAAATAGTTTTTTTCCTGGTATTATTGACAGGTATGTGAAATTCCAGGCAAGAAAGTAAAATAGGGCAATTAATAGTATTATTTAAAACCTTATAAAAAAACAATAGGCAGGACCAGCTTCTTCTTTTTTAAGAGACATTAAACTATATTTCTGTCTGAGTTCCCTTGTATGCATATCATAAAGATAATAGCCAGTCAATCTGTGATCAATAGTATGTAATAGTTTATTTTGCACGATTTCTATTCGTTGAGAATGCAGATTGTAAACAGGGTCCCAAATCATTGCACAATATTCCAAAATTGGTTTAACAAGGGTATTATAAATACAAATAATCGTATCAGAACTGGCAAAACACGAGATCGTCTTAAGGTAAAACCAAGTCTTTGGTAGGCTCTTTTAATAATATTATCTATATGTCTCTGAAAGTTAAAAGTATCATCGAAAGTGACACTTAAATCAATAATATGAGTACATCGAGATAGAGATGAATTATTTAAAATATAATTGTAATGAAGAATATTATGCATTCCAGCAATGCTCATAACATAGCATTTACAAGTATTTAAATGGAGTTTATTTAGTACAGACCAGTTATACAGTTCATCTAGATCTCTCTGCATCAGTTCACAATCAGTTAATGCGTTGACTTTCATATAAAGCCTCAAATCGTCTGCAAACATAAATCATTTAGCCGTTTTAAAAATCCGGGGAATTTCATTAATAAAAATTAAAAAATCTGATGTGGGCAACACATGATTTTCCTTATATAATGTAATGAATTTGCTACTTTTACAGTAAAAAAAAATCTGATGTGGGCAACACATGACTTTCCTTATATAATGTAATGAATTTATTACTTTTACAGTAAAAAAATAGGATTTTCTTGTAGTAGATACTAATATTCTTTCCAAGATATTGAATTTTCGACAATTAGTCGTCATTTTCATTGATTTAGCGTCATTTTTATCCATTTGGCGAGATTTTCGTTAATTTGGCAACATTTCAAAAAAGTCGCCAAGTTGGCGACATTCCGCCAAATTCGTCGCCAAAATCTCGCCAAGCGTTATGCACTAAGAAATAAATTTTTCTTAAAGCAGATAAATGACTATTGGCGTTCAAATACAAAAGTATTATTCAAAGTATCTTTTTTCAAGAATGGAACGAGCTAGATCCACGAGAAGGATGTCACTCAATTTATCGCATGGTATTACATATGAAAAGTAAACATGTTTCTCAATAGGAAATATTTTTCTTTTTATTTTATATGACTTTTTGATAATTTTTTTAAAAAATGTACAATATCTCGAGAACGGTTCACGTTAGCGTTCTAAAATTTATGTCAATCGTTTTCTAATGAAAAATTACATAAGAAATGTCTATTTGCGTAACTTTATTAGTGGTTTTAATTTTTTGACGATTTTTTCAAAATTTCATTCGAAAATTTAGGGGGGGTTCTGAACATTCGATTGCGTATAAAAACAATAGGCTTCCAGTGTTTACGGATTGTGATTTTTGTACCAAATTTGGTTCGAATCGGTCCATTCGTTCGTCAGTTATCGTCTCCACAGACTCACTGACACACACACACACATACACACATACATTCACACACACACACACACACACACACACACACACACACACACACACACAGACATCACTTCAAAAATGTTTGATTCGTGATCAGGGATGCTTGAAACGTGCTCTCCCGTCGAAAACTCGAATTCGAATTTTCGACCCCGTCACAATACTTTCCTTATACATTATGTATATAAGGAAAGTAAAATTCGAATTTTCGACCCCGTCACAATACTTTCCTTATACATTATGTATATAAGGAAAGTAATAGGTTTTTCTTATAGTTGATACTAATATTCTTTCCAAGATATTGAATTTTCGACAATTAATCGTCATTTTCATTGATTTAGCGTCATTTTTATCCATTTGGCGAGATTTTCGTTAATTTAGCAACATTTTAAAAAAGTCGCCAAGTTGGCGACATTCCGCCAAATTCGTCGCCAAAATCTCGCCAAGCGTTATGCACTAAGAAATAAGCTATTCTTACAGCATATAAATAAATGACTATTGGCGTTCAAATACAAAAGTATTATTCAAAGTATCTTTTCTCATGAATGGAACGAGCTAGATCCACGAGAATGATGTCACTCAATTTATCGCATGGTATTACATATGAAAAGTGAACATGTTTCTCAATAGAAAATTTTTTATTTTATTTTATGTGACTTTTTGATATTTGTTTTGAAAAATGTACAATATCTCGAGAACGGTTCATGTTAGCGTTCTAAAATTTGTGCCAATCGTTTTCTAATGAAAAATTACATAAGAAATGTCTATTTGCGTAACTTTATTAGTGGTTTTGATTTTTTTATGATTTTTTCAAAATTTCATTTGAAAATTTAGGGGGGTTCTGAACATTCGATTGCGTATAAAAACAATAGGCTTCCAGTGTTTATGGATTGTGATTTTTGTACCAAATTTCGTTCGAATCGGTCCATTCGTTCGTCGGTTATCGTCTCCACAGGCCCACTGACACACACACACACACATACACACACACACATCACTTCAAAAATATTTGATTCGTGATCAGGGATGCTTGAACCGTGCTCTCCCGTCGAAAACTCAAATTCGAATTTTCGACCCCGTCACAATACTTTCCTTATACATTATGTATATAAGGAAAGTAAAAAAGGAGTGGGCCCAGATTAGAACCCTGAGGAACACCAGAGGAATTACTGCATAGTCTGGAATTTACACCACAGTACTTTACAGAATACAGTTACTGCGAATATAGATAAAAAGATCATTGAGAAATAAAATTTAGAGTGAGGTATAATAACATAATGAAAAATAGATTAAAATTAAAGAAAATAATAAAATTTTAAAAGTAAAAATTTAGAAAATATCTAAAAAAAATATATATGAAAAGGAAAAAAAACATAGGCACATGAAAAACAAAAACAGAAATTTAGAATAAAATTTAAAAAAGAAAAATTAGAAAAAATACAAATAAAAAGGGTCAAAAGAGAAAGAAAGGACCGAGAAATTAAGAACAGTTAACATAGCTTTTTTTTTCTCCCCATTATCTACACGAAAACAGAAAATATGAAGGAAACACAATAAGTCCAGATAAGTTAATAAGAGTGAAATAAAGCTCTTTCAAGGTTACCCACAAAATTTCATGAAATTCGGTGCAGCGTTCTCCCGTGATGATGAGCTAACGCACATACATAAATACATACAAACAGACAGACAAACTTTCAATTTTATTTATATAAATGCCCAATTATATACATCATAGGGTATAGTTCTCGGCTGCCAGATTGCGGGTTCGAGTCCCGCCTGCGGGCATGGATGTTGTAATGTCTTATTTGGGGTAGAAGTCAGACTTCTACCTTCGGGTGCCCCGGGTCATTAGACTAAACAGAAGCAGTGCACTCATTCTTCCTTAATTGTAATGTTAGGGACACGACAACAACAACATAGGGTATAGTTATAATTTAATATTGTTATGATAGTCCTATAACTGAATGATATGATAAGAATGCCGAACAACTAAACAGTTCAAATTGATTTTGCCAGTATAAGCACGAATGTTTTAATTTTTGATATTACAGTGAAGTCTACTTGTGGCGAGCTCAGAAGTAGCGAAGTCTCCGTTATTATGAAATTTTTTCTAGCATTTTAGATATACAACGCTTTTATTATGTTAAACGTATCGCTTATAGCGAACAATTTAATACCTGCCCATAGGATATTGCGAAGTTTTTTGTTAGATAAAATTTGTAAAGTGTTGAGCCTCTACCGGGCTCCATTTTAACTTATAGAACCTTGAACTCTATTGTACGGATTATCGACTTAGGTTGCGGTATTACTTATCCGTACTTACTTAGATCTGTGACACGAAGTGACCTAACTCAAAACATGGTATATCTGGATTCACAGGACCTTGCGGCCCAGGGCAATAACACACAGATGCAATCAGTTAATCAAACACATTTATTGTGTATTTCACACAAATTACAGAAGCTAAATGTCAAAATGGAGGCATTTGGTCATAAATAAACATAAATATATAATGCAATGTACTTTTACCTGGTGATATTTAGATAAACATTGGACTAGTTAAAAAACTTCTATGCTTACCCAACTCTTTTCTCGTGCCTCGAAACTTTGTTTCGGCTAACCCGGGATACTAGACCTTTCTGGTCATAGTGATATCCATTAGGGCTGGTCGCTCTATCCTTCTAATTCAAACACTCAGCTTAATCAGCTTCACTTTCTTTCATCGTCTACTCCGTTAACCATCTAGCCTTCCAGTCAACTAGGCTACTTTCTAACTATCTACTAGTTCCACTTCTAACTATCTTCTTCTTTATTTGCGATTCAAAACTTTATCCTGTATCCACCTCAGAACCGCAGAAATGTTATTCTGCTCGGTGATTGGTCTATCTAACCGAGTAAATAAAAAAATATCCTCATGGAACTTCTTGGAAATAAAAGCAGAATTCCAGGCGCAAAAATTGCTTTGGCAACAAAAATGCATCCACAGATACGTTGAGCCTTTTAAGCACACTTCTAAATACAAGGTGGTCATAAAAAACTTTCCCAACATATGAACCCCTAGCGGCCTATCCGCTCAACCAATCGAAAGGAAATTTCAGATATTGTTATTTGAAGGTATGCGCTCGAGATTGTGATGATTTCAAACAATAGAGCTCTCACGGTTACGGCTACAGTGAAGCAATTTCGAAATTTTCGAATGGCAACACTCACTTTTTTCCTACGCAAATTGATCAGCGCATTCAAAAACCATAAATGGCGTTGGAACGATACACGTATGAAGAAAATTGGCGGCGTAGAACATTTTCAAAGAAGAGCATTGTAAAGGACCAATAACAATACAAGAGAGGAGAGGGAAAAAACTTTTATTGGAATTACAAGTTTTCAACGTTCCCACCTTCACAGACGATAACGCATTGCACATACGGGAGATTGTAGACAACAATGACGAACGTAACATCGCAGGAGGAATCTGTATAACTTCACGTTTTATGGCATCTTTCAATTCTGGCAAATCTTGTGGATTTGATGTGTACACCTTAGATTTCAGATAATCCCAGAACCAGAAATCCATGGGAGTGGGGTCGGGGGATCGCGGTGGCCACGAAACTGCAAAGTTACGGGAGATGACTCTTTCACCAAAATTCTGTTGCAGCACTTATCGAACACATGTAGCGACGTGTGGAGAAGCACATTCTTGCATACATACAAAGTCATTAATACATACAATGTCTGGCATTACGTAATTCTGCAACATTGTTTTATACCGAGGACCTGTGATGGAGCACGTTTGCATACCATTGGAAGTGACCTCTTCGAAGAAGTACGGACCGAGAACGAATGTGCTTGCGATGCCGCACCACACAGTCACTTTAGATTCGTGTAAAGGAACTGGTGCCACATCGTGAGGATTTTCGTCAGCCCAGTGAACTCAGTTCTTGGAGTTTACGTTCCTAATTAAGGAGAAATGTGCCTCATCCGCCCATAATATCCGCAGCAGCCACCTGCTATCTTCATCATATCTGACGAGGCAAAAATTCGCAAAGTCGACACGCTGTTGCTCGTCTCTAGGTTGCAACATCTGGACGCGCTGGAATCGATAAGGAAACATCCGCAGAACAGAGCGCAGAAGCTTGAGGACTGTGGTTTTCGGTACATCCAAATTGCGGGCAACACTTCTTGCAGCACGCAATGAACCAGCAGTAATCGTATGATGCACTTCCGCAACAACTTCAACAGGAACAGATAGATAGTCGTCTGGATCGCGGTCTATCACATGTGCATCCAGTTTCTTCAAATTTGTTTACCAAATCACGCACAGTTCGTACGAAACATGGGCCTCGCCTTAGCTTATGATTTCGCCGATAAACTCCCACTGCTTAGGCAGCATTTTTCCCGTTCAGATAAAACAGCTTTATCAATTCACCTCGTTGTTTCCCTGTAAGTGTCATCTTGTTGGCACGTTCAAACATCTGATTGAAGAAACAATATTCCCACACTGCTTATTAAAGGCTTTCCACAAGCAATGCTTTGCACATGGTGTTCTGTGATTGGTGTTTCTACTGTCTATCCCTGTGAATTATGTAAAGTGCGTCAATGCACCTCCTCTCTGTGTTGTCATTGGTCCTTTACTATGCTCTTCTTTGCAAATGTTTTACGCCGCCAATTTTTGTCAGACGTGTATCGTTCCAAACACCATTTATGATTTTTCAATGCGTTGATCAATATGCGCAGGAAAAAAAAATGGGTGTTGCCATTCGAAAATTTCGAAATTTTTTCACTGCAACCGTGACCGTGAGAGCTCTATTGTTTGAAATCATCACAATCTCGAGAGCATACCTTCAAATAACAATATCTGAAATTTCCTTTCAATTGGTTGAGCAGATAGGCCGCTAGGGGTTCAT
Organism: Amaurobius ferox; assembly: GCA_951213105.1. Classification (NCBI taxonomy): domain Eukaryota; kingdom Metazoa; phylum Arthropoda; class Arachnida; order Araneae; family Amaurobiidae; genus Amaurobius; species Amaurobius ferox. The sequence goes on along the minus strand of OX578140.1, from coordinate 156,039,369 downwards.
ATATCGCGGAAGTTTTTTTATGACCACACTGTATATCCCCAGATACGCTGAGAGATACTAAAAGTACATGAAGATAGCCAGAGAATTTTTAAATGATGGTTAGTGTGCTGTTCGTTCTCAAACAGAGAAAATTGCTGGGTAACAAGCCGGGTTTTTAGAGGAAATCCAAAACCTTTTATTTTACCTTTTTAACCTTTTATTTAACCTTTTTTTTTCCGGCCATTCAAAAAGCTGCTCTAAATTCTCGGACGAGTCGGGTGGTCTGGGCTTTCGACAACCTTTTATTTCTGATCCTGTGTATGAAGATATGTAGTCATAGGCTACGAGTAAAATACATTTTGTCAGGAGATCTTACCCTTGAGGATTATGCTGCCAGAAATGATTGTGTTGAAATAGAAGTACAACAGACCGATAAAGCCCTTTCTCCTACAGTTGCTGAAAACTTGTTTGATGAATTTGAAACTGAAGAAACCCGAAATTGATTTAAAACGAGTTAGGATAACATCAAAAATTGCAGTGGAAATAAGTCTCCAAAATTTACGTGATCACTTCACGTGATTTGTCAACTGCAGTGACAATTTAGATGAAATAGGAAAAGTGCTATGCAAGTGTGTTGTAAATTCAAATATTCAAAAGAAGACTACAGATTTTTTTTATCATAAATTAAAAAACAATGCATTTCAACCTTAATAATCATTTTTGTTTTCCTATATGTATAGTCATTTTTATTGTTTATCTCATACCTAAACTTTTTACCGGTTTTTGCGAATACAGGTCATAATGAACTTCTTTTCCTTTTCCCTTGCAAATTCGCTATCTGCAGACTCCAGAATTCAGAAATTGATTTGGTAATTTCCTTATGATTACATTTCAGAATGCTTTTCACCAAAACAAAGTTTTTAGTTTGTAATATTTTTTTTTTTTTTTACTTCTTTGAATATTTTTTTTAATTAAATGGGTAAGTGCGTGTTACGCTGTGCAAACGTCGTCATTGGTAGATTATTTAAATTAGTGCTGACAAATATTTATTTATTTGAATAAATTAAGGGTATTCTTTATCCAGCTTACCAAAATAACATAATATTTGCACTGCTGTTCATCAATGCTTAAGTTTAAGGTGTTCACTAACTGCCTACGTCCAAGTTAGAATTTAAATTCGTTTCAAGTCATTTATTTGCCTTTGATCCGTCTTTAAGGAATGGTGGGTGGATTTAGGGCGTAAATGGTGTATTTCATGTGATGTTCCAATAATAAACAATATGTTAGATTGTCATTGAGATAACTGAAGTTGCTCTGCAAGTGTTTGTGTCCACCCACCAGGAAGTGGAAGTATTCGACATGTTGGATCCAATCAACCACAGAACATTTCTATATATTAGTAAAGCTTATAAAGATGAAAATTCGTTCACTTGTGATAAAAACAACATATTCGTTTTTATAATACTAAAACTATAAAAGCAAGACACCAAGTCGATGTTACGTCTGGCGTCATCTATGACGCCGTAGTCTAATCGAAATCCAAGATGGCTGACAACTAAAATAAATTGAAATCTTACGATTTGCGTCAAATTAGACGCAAAAGTTCATATATGTATATTGGTGCATGCTATGTTGTTGAGACCCAGACCGTCCGACCTACTAGAAAGGTGTAAGGTAACTGTTTGGACGGTCGGGAAGAGCCACCCAATTTAGACAGGAACCCAGTGGTGGAGGCATCCACAGGGACCGTACTCTCCTTCCCATACCAACAACCTCTCGGAAGGACTTACGGACCCACATGTTTAACGTGACCGTACTACGCGCGAACACGGCGGCAGTTTTGGTAGCGGAGGGAATCGAACCCGGGCCTACCGAGTGCAATTCCCAAGCGACAACCACTGGGCCGGTGCATGTTATGTTAACGCCTTCATTGGATCTAAACTATGGCGTCATAAATATAAATTCAAAATGGCCTCCAAAATCATGTTGAAAACTTTAAAATCAAATCTCTTATAAATTCGGTTTAAATATTTATACTTATTGCCATGTATCAACATTTATTAACATGTGTTATACATGAATATGTATAGCTGCTGCAGGGGAAAAAGCGCTCCACCCCATGTTATTCGAGCATCGTTCATCGTAGAACAAATTTCACCATTCACCAAAGACACCATTCGATTAGGAATAGCGTCTTCTAGAAATTCATGTACATAAAATGTACAAATAAAATTTGAGCCTTCTTAATATCTAAACGCGCACAAACTTCTGAAATGTTCAATGGCAACTTGTTTTTGACGTCATAAATAAATTCTAGACTCCCAAATTATTTCAAATATAAATTTTAGCGCAATTTCTATCTTTATATAAGGAGATATTAAACTTTCCTAAGTGTGTAATTTTCAGGGGTCAACTCCGTATTGAAAACCGCAATTTGAATGGAGAGATTTCGTTGATTGACCACAACTATTCTAATAAAGTATGCCATTTGCTATTTTACTGAAGGACATTTCTGGTTTATTTTGATGTCTCATCTTATGTTTGAGGACGAAAAAACCTTCTTCAATAATCATCCTATGGGATTTTAAAATGGACGAATTAATGAACGAACTACGCGAATGATAGAATCGGCACATTGTAATAACATTCGAATATGTCAAAGTCTTGAAATTAGTCCGTTTAGACTGTACATTCATTGCCATAAAAATTTGCGCACCAAGAAGTAATTGTGGGATCGTAACGAAACTTAGCATGAAGTTACGTGTCAGGCAGATATGCGAGTGATTAGAAATACAGCGTGATTGCGCAATGTCACCAGAGGGCGTTGAGCTTCGTTCTCCCTGGAACAGAAAAAAGGTACGCAGAGGCTTTATGCCTGTACCTAATCTGTTGCAGAGGGACACTTTTCATTAGGGATGCCGTTACGCCGTCATCGAAGACAATATGATCAGCTGTCAGGTTTCGAGAGGGGAAGAATGAATCATCGAGATGATGGAAGCCGAGTGGTCAGCTCGGCAAGTAGCCCGCCACCTAACCCATTCTGACTTTACTGGGAGGAGGTGTTGGGACCAGTGGACGAGAGAGAGGTCGCATACACGGTGGCCAGGCTCAGGATGCTTTCGACAGACCAATAGCCGAGAAGACCACCATATCATCCGACACTCACGCACAGCGCCAACTGCATCATTGTCTGTCATCCGGACACAGGCAGCACCTTCACCACGGGCCCCTGTGTCTGTTCATACCACCGCGAGGCGCTTGGCTGAAGGATATTTGGTATTGCGGCGCCCATTACGTGTGCTGCCAATGACACCCACCCACCGTCGCCTCCGTTTGGACTGGTGTCGCGCTCGACGGGATTGGAACACAACCGAATGGAACTAGATTGTCTTCAGCGACGAATCGAGATTCAATTCGGGAAGTGATGAGAACAACGTGCGTGTTTGGAGGTCCCTTGGTGAACGCCTTAATCCTGCCTTCGCTTTACAGTGGCACACCGCTCACAAAATTGGTGTGATGGTATGGAGTGCCGTCGGATACGACACCCGGTCACCTCAAATATTGATCCACGAAACCATGGCAGCCCAGCGGTACGTTCGTGACATCCTTCAGCCACATATGTTGCCACTTATGGCAGGGTTTTATCACATCGGTGATAACTTCACATCAATTAGATAGATCACAAGAGAACTCATATTTTCATGAGGTGTTGCAGACGTGTTCGAACCTTATAATAGGTACAATACTAAAGAATAAACTACAATTACTCAGCACCAGCCTGATGAAAACTCATATTCTCGTTAAAAAGTAATTGCAAACAGTTTGTTAGATTATAGATATAATCAAGTGTGAGGCAAGAAATGGTAATTTGGAAGAATTTTTCAAACTCTAAATTCGGTCTTTTCTGCCATTTATATGAATAGAAAACTCAGACATGGGTAAATGTCGCAGATATTGGTCTGCATTGTCGGAAGTGCCACCATGCACAACACTGTTTCAGAGATGGGTCTAGATATAACAGCTGGTGCAGCTATAGTAAACATGCTACTTCCTAAGTCTTGTAAAGCATTTGATCATCACGCATTGGTAGTTTTTATACACTTAGATAGAAACTGAAGGAAAGCATGTGATTCACAGTCTCTAACACGAGGCAGTGATAACTTTTTAACTTGTTACTTAGCGATAAGTTTTTATGAAGGCATGTGATAAGTTTTTAACACATTTTTGTAACTGCATTTTCCCGACCAAAATGAGAACCCTTGTAGACGAATTGGTATTCGGTCCAGCAGGTAGCGGGTTCGGAAAGATCAAAGAAAGATGTTGTTCAGTAGACTTACAGCTTGGATAGACATTCGCATGTGGATAGACAGGCTAAAATATCTATTTCACAATTTTTCGTTAGTACTCGTTGTCTTCCTGAGCTATATCGACGACGAAACGAACCTGTTGATTACAGTCGGCATACTATCAGCCGCATAATAAAAACTCTAGCAGGATGCCGGCTGTACGGAAAACGACGAAAGTATTCTAACAATATATCACTATAGGAGATCGGTTGCATTCGCCGTAAATAAAAATTATCTCACAGATAAGGCAGACGCTCCCGCTGCAGATAGCAGTATTCATGGATTGATTTCGCGCTATCCATGGATACTGTCGTCTGCAAAGGAACCATCTTCCTTATTTTGGAGAACGTCCTTTTCTATAGGGTTCTTGTGATTTTGACCCATGTCACAAAGTTCGGCATTACCACGCAGGGGCATAATTCAAACTCCAGGTAACAGAGTTACTTGGGTGCTTAAATATAAACTGCAAATTGACATAATGGTGATGCAATAGCTTTACTGAAATAACTGCATAAAATAAATGTGAATAAGTGGTAAAAGTTTTCGCAGCTATTTGCAACTAAAGTTGATTTTCGGATGTCCCTATATTTTCCAATGAAAATTTTAATCAATCATAACCATGTCAAATTGGATAGCATTACATCAGAATGGGTAAAGTTTTTGTAATTTTTTTTTCGATAGAAGGGTTGCATAAAAAGTTAATTTTCTTAACTTTTTACAGAAACATTGTACATAATTTAAATTATTATTTCGTAACTTCCTTGTTTATTTAAAGTATTTTTGAAATTGGGTCTATGGGTCTTCAACCAGCCGTTCAAAATATCTTTCACTGTTCACATTTTGCGAAATACCCAGTATATATTACTGGAAGCATCAAGCAAAGTGGTAGAGATAAAAGATGTGAGGGTTTTAGCAAGTGATTTTAATCTAACACTTCGGCACTTAAAGACTGGCATAGTTTCCTTAGACGAAAAGAAAACAAGACAAAGCGTCTACAACTTATTAGCATCAAAGTGAAGTAAGTAATTGTCACCTGTCAGGATAAAGTTTCAAGTTCCACACCAATTGTAAATTCCGAAATAAATGTTTTTCTATTATGAGGAAGCGGATACACGAGTTATGCTTCATTTCGCTCTTTCTTTACCGCGACTGAAGGTCGTTTAAAACTAATAATTTGCACAATAGATACCGATGTAGTGGTTTTTGCAAATGTTAATTTTAAAAACATTGAATATCAAGAACTGTGTTTAGCATTTGGCACAGAAAAAAGTTCCGGAACATACCAGCTCACAGTATGACAGCAAACTCAGCTTTGATATGTAAATCTCTGCCCTTTTCCCATGCTATTACCGGTTGCGACACCACGCCAGTACAGTACCTAGTAGTAGGCACTGTTGTAGAGCCCACTTCGATAATAAGAGCTTGCAATTAATTTCCAGTAGCTCAACGGCAGATCGTCGGCTGACCAGTTCGGAGATCCAGGGTTCGATTCCCGGTTAGGAGAGCAAGACTTTTTACACTGTCTCTTCTAGGCACTGTAATATCAGCTTTTTATGGAAAAAAGAAGAAAGCAGCTTATAACTCTTGGATAGCACTCTCTTCTGCTAATTCTGCATTTAACTTCTGCATTCTGCAGCCAACATGAGAGAAAAATAAATGGGAAAAATATTTTTTGAAATTAAAACATGTAACCAGAACTGTGTGTTTTCTCCCACGTTATATATTAGTATAATCAATTTAAACTTAAATGGGAAAAGTTAAAAAAATTATTGCATTTGGTATGTTTAGAGAATATCTAATTTGTTAGTTTAGTTGCTCTGTCTCTAGGAAGGTTAAAAGAATGTTATAAAAGGGGAAATATTTTTTAAAGGCGGTACACATTATTTTTTTTAAATTGATGCATACTAATATTTAAAAGTGCTATGAACACTGCTCAGGCCATCTATTCAAATTTTCTTTGTAACAATACATATTATAAGGTTGATATAATTCTCTAAATTTTGATTGTAATCAATTTTAACACACCCCTGGAAAAAATCCTGAATACGCCCATGGTGCCACATTGAACAACCGTTTCGGCTTAAGGCATGCAAAGAACTTATTTGTTGTGGGTGTAGAAAGAAACTTTTTTGTTGTGAATACCAAATTCTATGCAAATGCTTAAAAGCGAGCCTTCTTAGAACTAATCTTTGTTTTTACAGTGAAAGCTGTTATCCAGATTCAGACAACAAACTCAAATAATTATTTTTTTCACATTATAGAAATGTGGTCAAGGTTCAATATAGTCTTGTATTATTGTTTCATTACAATGGAAACATTATCCATATCTTCATATAGTATACAAATGATTACAAATTCATATAGTATACAAAATCCACTTGTGGTCTTGCTGTCATATAATTACTATTATAGAAATAATATCTGTACCAACTTCCAGTTTTTATCACAAAGTGGACGATTTTCGTTAAAGAGCAAACTTAAGAGTAGAAAAGTCATTAGGCATCCCAATAGCTTTGTAAGAAACGGTCCATGAGTAAGAACGTTAAGTTTATCTATAGGGAGGTTACGATGCCCGATCGAATAAACGTGATCGCAGGGTTCTTAGCTGAGAATTAAAGAGTTGCAATCACGAACGTGGCAACAAGGAGAGAAAATCTGATGTGGGCAACACATGACTTTCCTTATATAATGCAATGAATTTACTATTTTTACAGTAAAAAAATAGGTTTTTCTTATAGTAGATACTTATATTATTTCAAAGATATTGAATTTTCGACAATGAGTCGTCATTTTCATTGATTTAACGCCATTTTTATCCATTTGGCGAGATTTTCGTTAATTTGGCAACATTTCAAAAAGTCGCCAAGTTGTCGACATTCCGCCAAATTTGTCGCCAAAATCTCGCCAAGCGTTATGGACGGAGAAATAAGTTATTCTTATAGCAGACTAGCAGCATACCCGTTCTTCGTACGGAGTATATAATATAAAGAAACTTGAAATTCATAATCATGCGCAAATTCTTATAGTATACTAAATGACATGTTTAATCAAAATATTCTGTTAAAATATTTAATATAATGCTCCTAAAAAGAAGTTTTAGAATATCTGTTCTCGCTATATAAAATTATCTTCATGGACATATCTGAAGAATAAAACATCTTGGACCCCTTATGTAAGCAAATATAAAAAAAAAATATGGAATTGAATCAATATATGCAAAATAAAAGCGTTAAAATTGTATGGGAACCGTACTAAATATATACGCGAATATTAGAAAATATAACCTGTATTAGTAGATTACATGTAAAAATTGAAAATACCAATAAACCCGTAATCTTTAAATCTGAAGACAGTCATTTATTCCAATATATGTCAAAATTAAAGTACTAAAATTATATGGGAAGATATACACGTACTACTTATAATGTCCGATTATTAGTAGAAGATTAACCGTTTTGCAATATGAGTCTCAAATGTTTTTTGGTAAACTACAACAGACGACGTAATAAATTGAATATATAATTAATCCCCTTAAGCTTCATACCAGAAGACTGTACTTGATTCCAATATATATGCCAATATATGTCAAAATATATGCCAATATACCTGTACTACTTATATTCTCGTAGGTTAGAAGATATACCCGGGCATTCCTAGAAGATTACTCGTACAACGTACAATATGCGTGTGTCAGCAATTTTTGCCGCAATAAAACAATGGCGTAATAACTTAAAAATATCAATAATCACTGAATCAATAATTCCGGAAAATATCAATAATAATAATGTTTAAACCTGAAGAGTATAATTGATATTATCCAGTCCAAAATGAAATGGCAATGAAATTTATTTTATAAACATATCTTCATTATTCAAATCGGAAAGGATTTAATAAAAATCGTCTGCCGCATAAACACATTGGATTTAAATCCGTTGCTAAGCGACATGATATCATTTGCTTCAAATAAATTGGTAGAAAAAATATCGTCTAAATAGTTATATTTCTATGGAACATTTGGCGACAGTTTCGTCAAATTAGCGACATTTTAAAAAATCGCCAAATTTATCGCCAAGTGGGACTGTAGAACTGGCAGTTCCACTTTGCGGCAAATTGACGAAATATCATCACAATACTATCCCCTAACAAAAAACAATTAATATCATTTATGTAGCGCCATTTTATCAATTTCAAGATATTTTTATAGATTTGAAAACATTTTTATCAATGTGGTGACATTTTAAAAATTCGCTAAATGTATTACTAAGTAGGATGGTTGGTCTGACAGATAAATGCTAACCAAACATCATTTCAGTGCTCTCTTCTAACAAAACAAAAAAAAATTTCATTGATATGTAGAAGACCCAAGCCACACGACCAACCCGAAGGTTTATGGCAGCTGTTTGTGTTGTTGTTGATACCCAGACCGTCCGACCTACCAGAAAGGTGTAAGGTAACTGTTTGGACGGTCGGGAAGTGCCACCCAATTTAGACCGGAACCCAGTGGGGGAGGCATCCACAGGGACCGTACCCTCCTTCCCCTACCACCAACCTCTCGGAAGGACTTTCGGACCCACATGTTTAACGTGATCGTACTCCGCATGAACACGGCGGCAGTTTTTGGCAGTGGCTGGAATCGAACCCGGGCCTACCGAGTGCAACTCCAGCGCGCTGACCAATGGGCTACCGCGGCCCGCAGCTGTTTGTGTGTCGTTTATATCAATTTGGCAACATTTCCGTCAATTTGGAAAAGTTTAAGAAAAGTTGTCAAATTAGCGATATCCCTCCAAAATCGTAGCTTTGAATTTGCAGACCTGAATGAAACATTCTTATCCCGTTTCAATATACTAAATGAAAACACTACAATTGTATTAGAAGATATACCCGCTCTACTCTTTTTCTGTTTCAACAATCGGCTATATGAATTTATTGGCTAAACACAATATATGAGTTTAGTAGCTAAATACGATATAAGCTTGAAAACTCTTTGCCAAATTAAATGAAATTGATGTACGCAGTCAGCAATTAATATAATTAAAAGAAAAATCAAACCGTCCATTCATAAGATATACTTTTATATCCATTTATCCATTTATTTATTATTTAAATCGAAAAAAAATAATAAAAACATTAACAAACACATTTAATTTAATTGCGATGCCGAGCAACATGATATATCCTCCTAAAATGTTAAAATTTATTAACCACTAACAGCACACCCGTTATTCGTACGGAGTGTATAATTTAAAGAAACTTAAAGTTAGCAATCATGTGCAAATTCTGTTAAAATATTAAATTTATTGCTCCTAAAGAGAAGTTTAAGAATATATGTTCTCACTATGCAAAATTATCTTCACGATCAGATCTGAAGAATAAAACATCCTGCCCCCTTTTGTAAGCAAATTTACAGAAGAAAAAATAGGAATTGAATGAATATATGCAACCCCGTACTAATTATATTGTCGCAGATCAGAAAATATGCCAATGTGTTAAAAGAAGATTACCCGTATTACAATATGCGTCTCAAAAATATTTGCCAAAATAAAAGAGATGACGTAATAAATTGAAAACATCAATAATATCCGTACTCTTTATACCAGAAGGTCGTAATTGATTCCAATATATGCCAATATATATCAAAACATATGTCAATATACCTGTACTAGTTATATTCTCGTAGATTAAAAGATATACACGTGTATTTGTAGAAGATTCGTACAACATACAATATATGAGTTTAAACAATTTTTGTCATAATAAAATAATTGCATAATAACTTGAAAATATCAATAATCCTTGAATCAATAATCCCCGAAAATATAAATAATAATAATTTTTAAACCTGAAGACCGTAATTGATATTATCCAGTCAAAAATGCTATAAGAAAAATCAAATCGTTCTTTTCTAAAATATATTTTTATATCCATTTATTTATTATTCAAATCGAAAAAATAATTATTAAAATTAACAGACAGATTTAATTTAATTGCGTTTCTGAGTAACATGATATAAGACAGAATCTTATAACATGTTAAATATGTCATGTCTTATAACATAAACTGCGAAATTAAATAACGATTTTGATTTCTCTATACTTCTCATTGTTCCGTAAAAGCTTGTTTTAAATAAACCATGAACCATGGAGATAGATTTCCCCTTTAAATCATGTTTCAAACAATTCATGTTTTCAGAAAGTGACTAATTAACGCAAAAAATCTCCCATCAAACTCAGAGATTAAATTTTAATTCACTTTCAAACGATTTTCAAGCTTTTCATTTGGATAAACCACGGAGTTAGGGAGTAGAACTCCTAGGAAAAAGTTCCGTTTTTCATTAATATCTCGATAACCCCAGGTCTTAGAAACTCGAAACTTGGACAAAATTTATGGGGGGATATTTCAAGGCTATCCACCAAATTTCATTCAGCCGTTTTTCCGTGATGATGAGACAAACGAAAATTTCGTTTTCTACTAATATCTCGAGAACCACTAGTCGTAGAAACTCAAAACACGGATATAATTTTAAGTGGGGCTATTTCTGGGCTACCCACAAAATTTCATCAAATTCGGTTCAGCCGTTCTCCCGTGATGGTGTGACAAACAGACAGACAGACAGACAGACAGACAGACAGATTTTCATTTTTATTTATATAGATAAATGACTATTGGCGTTCAAATACAAAAGTATTAAGATATTACATATGAAAAGTGAACATGTTTCTCAATAGAAAATATTTTTTTCTATTTCATATGATTTTTTGATAAATTTATTTGAAAAATGTCCAATATCTCGAGAACGGTTTATGCTAGCGTTCTAAAGTTTATGTCAATGATTTTCTAAGGAAAAATTACATAAGAAATGTCTATTTGCGTAACTTTAAAGGTTTTGATTTTTTCATGATTTTTTCAAAATTTCACTCGAAAATTTAGGGGGGTGGGTTCTGAACATTCGATTCCGTTTAAAAACGACAGATTTTTAGTATTCACGGATTGTAATTTTTGTACCAAATTTCGTTCGAATCGCTCCATTCGTTCGTGAAATATCGTCTTCACAGGCTCACTGACACACACACACACACAGACATCACTTCAAAATATGTTTGATTCGTGATCAGGGATGCTTGAAACGTGCTCTCCCGTCGAAAACTCGAATTCGAATTTTCGACCCCGTCACAATACTTTCCTTATAGTATATTATGTATATAAGGAAAGTAATGAACGAAATAAAAAAGCAATCGTAAAGTTGTAGAATATTGTCTAATGACTATGAATCGGCACTAAAAGTGTTATAAAAGGCTTTTATTTGACTGAATGGCTGTCTTATTCAGCAATGCAAAAATAAGCAACACTTAAGTGAGCAGGAATATAATGTACAGTTTCTTCAATATGTCCTTCATCAGCAACAGTTTACTTTTCAATTCGTGAAAGAAAATGACTTTGATAAGCATTGCAAGTGTCAACGTGTTACAGGCCACGACGTAACGACTTTATGACAGATATTTATTACTTTGAAAATAATAATAAGACCCCATAACTCCAGGACTAATTGTCTTCCTGGACTCATTCTGAATTTTCGCATTTTTGCCATGTTGCCTTTGAAAATATGTTCAGTCACTGGATGGAAACATAAACTGAATTAAAACGGCAAACTCGGTGTCATTTAAAACAATCTGATGTGGGCAGCACATGACTTTCCTTATGTAATGCAATGAATTTACTACTTTTACAGTAAAAAAAAATAGGTTATTCTTATAGTAGATACTTATATTCTTTCCAAGATTTTGAATTTTCGTCAATAAATCGTCATTTTCACTGATTTAGCGTCGTTTTTATTCATTCGGCAAGATTTTTGTTAATTTGGCAACATTTAAAAATGTCGCCAAGTTGACACCATTCCGCCAAATTCGTTGCCAAAATCTCGCAAAGTGTTATGGAAGGAGAAATAAGTTATTCTTATAGCAGATAAATGACAATTGGCGTTTAAATACAAAAGTATTACTCAAAGTATCTTTTCTCATGAATGAAACGAGCTAGATCCACGAAATTTTATGTCACCAAATTTATCGCATGGTATTACATATAAAAAGTGAACATGTTTCTCAACAGTTAATGTATATTTTTTTTAATTTATGGGATTTTTTTGTTAAATTTATTTGAAAAATGTGCAATATCTCGAAAACGGTTCATGCTAGCGTCCTAAAGTTCAGGTCAATCGTTTTCTGAGGAAAAATTACATAAGAAATGTCTATTTGCGTAACTTTATTAAAGTTTTTGATTTTTTGATGATTTTTCAAAATTTCACTCGTTCTGAATATTCGATTGTGTTTTAAAAGCAATAGGCTTCCAGTATTCGTGGATTGAGATTTTTGTACCAAATTTCATGCGAATCGTTCCATTCGTTCGTCAGTTATCGTCTCCACAGACTCACTGACACACACACACACATACTTACACATGTACTTTCACAGACACACACACACACACACACACACGAACACACACATACTTACACATATACTTTCACACACACATACACACACACACACACATCACCTCAAAAATGTTCGATTAGTGATCAGGGTTGCTTGAAACGTGCTCTCCCGTCGAAAACTCAAATTCGAATTTTCGACCCTGTCATAATAATTTCCTTATACATTATGTATATAAGGAAAGTAATAAAGCTGCTAGCATTGCTAGTAAAAAAAATTTTTGCAGGAAAGAAATTATAAAACAAAAATAATAATTGTATTGAACCTTGTATTTTTTCGCATGTGTTTATCATCATATAAAATTATAAAGGAATAAAAGCAAAATTAAAGAAAAAAAAATATTTGTGTATTCATACACATCAAAAGGAGCGACAGTAAACATCGAAATGTATAAAGAACATACTGACAGAACATAAGATATTTTAATTATTAATCACTAACAAGTTTGAATTTGAAAAAGTAATCTTTTAAAGTTCAAAGTGTGAACTCTGCTCCTTCATTCTGTTATTCATACTTTCATAAAGGCGATTAAGTTTTCATTTAACGGCAAAAGAATTCAATTACCGCCAACATCTGTCCATCATTGTGAGGTATCAACTAATTTCCTGTTTGTTTACGACTCCAGTATAAATTGATCTGCCAGTTTCCATAAGTTCAAGAATCTGAACTCTTAACATCTTTTCTTGGGCAAAAAGAAAAGATTAGGAAGTCGTTAGCGAAGTGTCAAGAATCGAGATTAATTAATTAATTAATTAATTTTTGCATTTTGCTTCGTTTCTGGTTCGAACCTCATTCGCAAGTGTACTTGTCGTTTGACTTGAACTTTAAGTAGGGACAATTCAACCATATAAAGCAGTGACCAGTATATACTAAATATACCGGTATCTGGAAAGGTTACCTACCGGAGAGAATTGGTTTAATATTTTAACATATTTGTTTCGAAATAATGATAATTTATTATATAACATTTTACTTTCTCTACATTACATGATAATGTATAGGAAAAGTTTTTGGTACGATACGGGATTAAAGAACCTGCTATTTTTTGCGAAGTGGCCCGCAAAAATTGACTGTATTCACTCTAGCTGAAAAACCAATAAACCAATAAAATTTGGTAGATATGTTTGGTTGGTTACTCTGGTGCTAATTAGATTTTGGTACGATTTGGGAAAAAAACCTGCCTTTTCGTTTTTTTGCGAAATGACCCGCAAAAGTCATCCAAATCAACTCATGTTCAAATACATCAATTAAATGCGTGTTTTATACGTAATTTTTGATGACAAAAATAAAAATCTGATGTGGGCCCCACATGACTTTCCATATATAATGTAATGAATTTACTACTTTTACTGTCAAAAAATAGGTTTTTCTTATAGTAGATACTAATATTCTTTCCAAGATATTGAATTTTCGAAAATCAGTCGTCATTTTCATTGATTTAGCGTCATTTTTATCCATTGGGCGAGATTTTCGTTAATTTGACAACATTTCAAAAAGTCGCCAAGTTGGCGATATTCCGCAATTTATTCTTACAGCAGACAAATGACTATTGGCGTTTAAATATAAAAGTATCACTCAAAGTATCTTTTTCCATGAATGAAACGAGCTAGATCCACGAGAATGATGTCACTCAATTTATCGTATGGTATTACATATGAAAAGTGAACATGTTTCTCAATAGGAAATATTTTTTTTTATTTTATATGACTTTTTGATAATTTTTTTGAAAAAATGTGCAATATCTTGAGAACGGTTTGTGTTAGCGTTCTAAAATTTATGCCAATCGTTTTCTAATGAAAAATTACATAAGAAATGTCTATTTGCGTAACTTTATTAGTGGTTTTGATTTTTTGACGGTTTTTTCAAAATTTTATTCGAAAATTTAAGAGGGTTCTGAACATTCGATTGCGTATAAAAACAATAAGCTTCCAGTGTTTACAGATTGTGATTTTTGTACCAAATTTCGTTCGAATCGGTCCATTCGTTCGTCAGTTATCGTCTCCACAGACTCACTGACATACACACACACACACATACTTTCACACGCACACACACACAGACTTCACTTCAAAAATGTTTGATTTGTGATCAGGGATGCTTGAAACATGCTCTCCCGTCGAAAACTCGAATTCGAATTTTCGACCCCGTCACAATACTTTCCTTATACATTATGTATATAAGGAAAGGAATAAGTTAATCCTATAAGACTAGCCCTTCTCGATATAGTTTTTTTCGCTGCGCCACCTTTGAAAATAAGTCCAGGTAACAAATGAAGATGAAAATTGAATTAATAGTGTAAATTCAGTGTAATTTAAAATAATTATAGGTGTTATTTTGTGCAATTAAACTCGAATTAATGAATATGAATAGATAAAGATAACGTGAATATGAGTTTGCAGAGAAAGTCAAGTTCTGCCCATGTGAGAGTCTTTCTTTTCTGGTCAATTTATTTCACTTAAGGCTTTCAGAGTCACATTTATTTGAAACATGGTTCATATATTTGTGTTTAATGTTTGGAAAAGATACGCTCCCAGCGTCTTTCTGGTAGGTCGGACGGTCTGGGTCTCAACAACAACAACGCTCCCAGCGTGTATTCTAGCGGATCCTGTTTGTTCTTCATAAGTAAAAACTGGGTTGGACAAAGTTACTTTAAAAGTGCAACGAGTGAGTTGACTCAAGGAACAGAACGTTCAGGTAATCAGTCCCAAATTGGCAGTTCAATTGCCTGCTAAAACACGAATTCTTCACATCAAAACCGGTAACGGTCCTACCGCGCTGAAAACACCGGTTCTCGTTAGATCCCGAAGTCAAGCCGCATCGGGCGCGGTTAGTACTTGGGTGGGTGACCAACTGGGAACACCGCGTGCTGTTGGCACATTTCGGGCGAGGTTAGTACTTGGGTGGGTGACCAACTGGGAACACCGCGTGCTGTTGGCACATTTCGGGCGAGGTTAGTACTTGGGTGGGTGACCAACTGGGAACACCGCGTGCTGTTGGCACATTTCGGGCGAGGTTAGTACTTGGGTGGGTGACCAACTGGGAACACCGCGTGCTGTTGGCACATTTCGGGCGAGGTTAGTACTTGGGTGGGTGACCAACTGGGAACACCGCGTGCTGTTGGCACATTTCGGGCGAGGTTAGTACTTGGGTGGGTGACCAACTGGGAACACCGCGTGCTGTTGGCACATTTCGGGCGAGGTTAGTACTTGGGTGGGTGACCAACTGGGAACACCGCGTGCTGTTGGCACATTTCGGGCGAGGTTAGTACTTGGGTGGGTGACCAACTGGGAACACCGCGTGCTGTTGGCACATTTCGGGCGAGGTTAGTACTTGGGTGGGTGACCAACTGGGAACACCGCGTGCTGTTGGCACATTTCGGGCGAGGTTAGTACTTGGGTGGGTGACCAACTGGGAACACCGCGTGCTGTTGGCACATTTCGGGCGAGGTTAGTACTTGGGTGGGTGACCAACTGGGAACACCGCGTGCTGTTGGCACATTTCGGGCGAGGTTAGTACTTGGGTGGGTGACCACCTGGGAACACCGTGTGCTGTTGGCACATTTCGGGCGCGGTAGCCCGGTGGTTTGCGCGCTGGATTTGCACGCTGCCACTACTGCCGCCGTGTTCATGCGGAGTACGATCACGTTAAACTTGTGGGTCCGTAAGTCCTTCCGAGAGGTTGGTGGTAGGGGAAGGAAGGTACGGTCCCTGTGGATACCTCCCCCACTGGGTTCCGGTCTAAATTAGGTGGCACTTCCCGGCCGTTCAAACGGTTACCTTACACATTTCTGGTAGGTCGGACGGTCTGGGTCTCAACAATATCAAAACCGGTGTTTTGAAATAACATAGTTGAAAAGTGTTCATGACTTTGCTCATTTATTCATTCATTCTGTCTATCTGTCTGTCTGTTCGCACGATATCTGCGGTAAAAATGACTTTATTAAAATGAAATTTTAGTATGTTGTTGAGACGGTCTGTGGAATATATGGCAATGTAAATTCATCCAACTAATTTTGGATTGAACCCAAGTTAAAAAGTGAAGGACATTAAACCCTATGGGATCTAATTTTTCAAATATTTTTTAAGCAAAGTTAAAATTCACAAATGACTTTGAGAATTTTACAAAATATTTAAATTATTTCTTAAAATATATCAAAAAAATTTGAGCAAAATATGTTCGGTAGTTTTTAAAAATAAAAATAAAAATAATAATTACACCTGTATTATATGAAGAGATCCCGTGACCGACTTCAAAATAAAATATGGCTTCCATCTTTTTTCCCCAGTGCTAAAATCGTGATTTTTAAATTTTTTTAAATTTATATTTAGTGTTGCATCCGTCCTAAAACGTCCTATTTTCGCATAATTTCTGTGGATCTATATTCTGTGCTAACGCAATTACAATATATTTTTGAGTTTAAATGATCATCACACTTTGATTATTTCTACAGCGAAGCCTAATTTCAATGGATGCAGAATGTAAACAAGTGATTGTAAGATAAGTTGTATAAGAATTGCTGAATTTTTTTCACGCCAACTTATTTAGCTGTGGAGTCTGGAATAAAAGTGATATGAATGAAATATTCATTACAAAGAGAGCCGGGCTATTTACATTTCGATAACGTCATTTGAATAAAGTTCATTTTTTTCGATGAAGTTTAAAGTTTTCAAATATAATAAATTATTGTAGTACTGAGATTAAAATATATCAGTGTTGAATGTATCACATTTTCGAGATGTTTAAATACAATTGCACTTCAGTCGGAAAGTGTTCATAATCAATGCTTTATGCATGGTTGATCTTTCCTGTTACTTTTGATTACAGACATTATACTGCGGCACTTTAAAATATATTGTTTATTAATTGTGTTTAGCGATATGTCGATAGAAGTAACCCAGTAAATTGGCTAGTTATTATAGGGTAGTAGTAAATATTTCGAGATTACCAAAAAAATTATGGAATACTTTGCTAAATGGAGTTTTGCGCGACTAGCTATCATCGCATAGTTTTTCCTAAAAAATAAATAAATAAATAAAAATTAAATCCTGTCCAAGGTTGATGTAAAGGTGACAGGGTGACTATATTCTTTCTTAAAATTTTCGCCACGTACAGGATGTTTCAAAAAGTGTAATCAGACTTATAACTTTTAAACAGTTAGTAATATCAATGTCATATGAGTCAAATATCACATTTCCGTGTCCTTATTTTGCACGAATATAAAGGATTTCAATTATTAGACTCATTTAACTTATCATTTTGTGTCACTTTATAACCATGTTGAAAGACATTACCAAACAAAATTTCCAAATATCAATTAGTATCGATTTAATGCAAATAATATTTTTTATGGATCTTGCATCTAATTATTAGGTTGTTAAAGAAGAAATTTTATTGCAGTATATAAAAAAAAGTCATGTGTTGACCTCATCAGATTATCTTACAGGTAAAGTTAGAGTTTCTTTAAAGGATAAAAATTGGAGATTCGTTAATGGGTAAGATTTAGAGACTCGTTAATGGGTAAGATTTAGAGACTCATTAATGTATAAGATTTAGAAACTCGTTAATGGGTAAGATTTAGAAACTCGTTAATGGGTAAGATTTAGAGACTCATTAATGGGTAAGATT
Source organism: Amaurobius ferox (assembly GCA_951213105.1). NCBI lineage: Eukaryota > Metazoa > Arthropoda > Arachnida > Araneae > Amaurobiidae > Amaurobius > Amaurobius ferox. Next base: position 156,020,933 of record OX578140.1, on the reverse strand, counting down.
TAGAGACTCGTTAACGGGTAAAATTTAGAGGTTCGTTAATGGATAAAGTTAGAAGATTTAATCGTGATCGAGGAAACTAAATCAACGACGTTATATATAAGGTCGTTGGGCTAAACACACACAAAAAAAGCATATAAAAGAAAGAAAAAAAACACACATTTTTCAAATCAATGTCCTTTCACTGTCCCCTTCACACCAAACGTTTCTGCCTTGAATTCAGCAATAAAAGTCACACAAACCTTTTCCGGTTAACTTTACCTACCTAACAGTTGTATAGGTGATTCATCCCACTCAGGTCCGTCTTGGTGATCGAGAACTTCAAACAGGAGCCCACACGGCCAATGTCGCAAGAAAAATATCCAAGGTCGCGGTCACGGGTATAATCTGCAATTAATGAAGCACTTGCAGTTTGTGTTTACCTTTGTGTGCCCACGTAACAGCATTAACTACCACAGGCCGTTATACCTTTAAGTAGGTTGAGTAGTTCACAAATGCTAACGATTCGAACAAGTTAATCAACGATTATTCACGTTTGAATTCGCTATTGGAATTTTTATATTCGTTACGTTATTACCATTTTTTTAAAACTTATTATTGTTTTCTAGTAAAGTTTTGCTCCATTAAATTAATAATATCACCCTCCATAATATTTTCGATATGAATGGATTTTTGTCGGAGTATTATTTCATAAATTAAAGAAAATCTGGTGTGAGCAATACACGATATTCTCTACATAATGCATACTTCTTTCAATGCGAAATAATGATAGACAAAATCCGCGGCACTATGTTTTTAATATTGAAAAGCTGACATTGGGCATTTTTTTGGATGACAACATGTAAAGTTATTTTGAATTACCCAATTAACTTATATTTCCGGCAAATCTAGCTTGAAAATTGGAAATTTTGCTAACATCTTCTAAGTAATATGCTCCATTACATTAAAATATATTAATTATAATTACTCTTTTTCTTCAATTTAGTCGAAACTTTAGCATCATTTTTACTAATTTGACGACAATTTCTTCAATTTGGTAAATATTAAAAAGTTGTCAAGTTGGCGATATTTCACCAAATAAGTCTCCAATGTCGCCAAATTTTTGCCAAGTGTTACACATTTGATAATACTTACGATTGTTCACTTTTTTTAGATACACATGTATTTGAATAACGTACAATAGAAAACGGTTCAAGCTAGTAATAAGCTTGTGACAATCGTTTTAGAATAATAAAATACGTACAAAATTATTATCTATTTAACATTATTGAATGTTCTGATTTTTATGGTTTTTTCAAAAATTAATTTAAAAATGTGGGAGTATTTCGAAATATTTAAAACCAACCAGGTTACAGTATTTATGAATCGTAATAATCGTACCAAATTACATTCGAAATGTTCTATTAGTTCGTAAGATATTGCATTCACAGACATGGACACAGATATCATTGAAAAAACATTCGATTCGAATTCAGAGATACTTGAAACGTGTTCGTCTGTTGAAAACAACTCCGTCGCAATACTCTTCCTCAGGCAGTCTTTCAGGACTGTTTGACCGAGGTGCGAATTAGGTAGGTAGGTAGGGGGATGATAGGGGGATGGTAGGGGGATGGTAAGTTAGGGGGATGGTAGGTAGGGGGATGGTAAATTTTCTATTTGTCCTATCAGTGGCGGCTCGCGTATAGGCAGTGTGGAACTGCAGCACCCCCTATTTCCACTTGATATTATCGATAACATTTAATATAATGAGTCCTTGTTTCTTTAATTTTTTTTCTTTATACTTGTACAATATATAATCCTTAAGCTTAATGTCAGTAGTCATCCCCCAGTTTATGAAAAAGATACAAAAATCTTTGTATGGAACTGTGAGCTTCACAGTTCCAGCGGCTTGGTGTTTGACTGTTGTGCGCATGCGCACATAGGAAGCTGCACGCGAGACTGTGAGGGAGGAGAGCACTGTCGCTCCTGCAGTGCCGACCCTGGCGTGCTGGTGGAAGGTAGTTTTTTTTTAATTCCGCGTCTGTTGTGCTTAACCGTGTACCATATTCTTGAATGTGATAAAGTATAGAATTAGGTTATTATTATGTTTCAGCTATTCTATTTGATTCACTTTTTTTGTATAAATTTTCTTTTATACCCCTAACAGCATTTTTTTTCACAGTGACGTAAGATTTACGCCACAATGTGACTTTGGGACGTCACAGGACGTCTCGGCAATGTCATATTGAGGTCACAGCGAAGTCATTTTCATGGTCGTTTGTGACGTCGCATATTAACTTGTTTGTGACGTCACATTGTAATTATCATTGTAATGTCGTCACATTGTTACGTGCTAATTGCATTGCGGAAACGTCACAGAATATAGTCACAATGAAGTTACAAAGTTACTAATACGTAACGTCGCATGGAAGTCACAAATATGATGTCACATTGTGACCCAGGTGACACGTGACTACAACGTCACTGTCACACATGTGACGATCTTTTCTGTGAGGGACATGTTGGTTTCCTTTTACACAATTTTAAAACAAAGGCTAAAAATTTTCTGGAGCAGCACCCCCACTAATTTTAACTACGAGCCGCCACTGTGTCCTATATAAATATATCTAAATGCTGTCGCATAAATCGAAACTAAGTAAATATAAAATGTCCCTGGGGGGCTACGTTCTCCTCCGGATGTATGCCTGAAAGAAACACTGCTTTCCCTATACATTATACTATGTATGTAGGGAAAGTAATAACTGAAATAAATCCCCTTAACCCAGTATTTTAGCATTTCTAATCCCGATATTTTATAATCCTTTTTCTGCACATGATCCTGATGCCGTAATATCTGGAATCGGGATCCCGTGATTACCCACCACCCTTATACTAGTCCTGCTCCTGTTGACGATTCATCAAAAAAATTCCTCAATAAGTTCGAATCTAAATTATAAAAATTCTCTTTCTGCAAGTCCTACCACATTGACCTTGTAGTTCAAGATTAACTTTAAATGTGAAAGAGGTGAAAGGGACGTTAACCGCAGTTATTTCTTTGGCTGGGTGGCAACTGGCCAGATTTCAAGGAATTTCTTTGTTGTGATTTGTCATTGCATTCATTTCACGATTGGGTAATCAAACATGGCGCCCGTGAAATCGGTTGTATTCTCTGCTGGAAAGAGAGAGGAGAAAACATGTCCATCAAATTACCTGTCGCTTGTCGGAAGTTCCCATGGGCGCGACCGAGATACATCTAGGTGTAGAATGCGTTTGGAAAACAATACTTTTTTTCGAATGTGAAGAGCGACAAAATGTTCCCGTCACGCGACGAAGATATAACTGAACTATATCAAAGGCTGAGTCGGAGTTCCAACGTAAAATTTACAAAATGACAGTGCAACAAACTCTTTGTAGTTCTTAGAAAATATTCGCTGTATCTCGGTAACCCTTGTACTCTGTTTTTGAGTGTTAAACATCTTTATGTTTACAAAATGCATAATGCCTACTTTACGGGAATCGGAAAGTCGCGCCTCAAATCTTAAAATCATATCATGTACCGAGAAATTGACTTTGTGGAATTTTTTTCAGTTATCTTCTATATAATAAAAGGCAATGTCTGTCTGTGTGTCTGTCTTATACGCTATAGGCTCAGCGATCGCGCGTCGCAGAGCTACGAAATTTGGCAATCGGAGACCAGGGGGGTGGGAAGGGGACACGTGAAAACCGATTTTTAAAATGTGAATTTTTTTTTTTTGTTATTAAATGTTTTATGCGATTTCGACAGTTTTTTCCCCTTTTTTCTCCATCATCCAGACGTCGTAGAAAAAAACAAATCACACGACCGGAAAGAGCAGACAATTGCGAGAATAAATATATCAATTTCAAATCTCAGGGACAAATTCTAATATTTTTTAAAGATTTTAAAACAAAAGTCACTTTCGGCTCAAAAAAACGAACTTTCGTTTTTAAATCCTCGCATCTGGAAATGTTCCGAGAATTTTGACTAATAATTTACATTTTTAGAAAGCTCAAACATCAGGCATTCTTACAAGCCCAATCTTGTCAAGAAATAATTATAAATAGCCTCCCGATCCGGATGTTAAAGAAGTAATGATTTGAAATTTCTCGGCGAATTCTCGCCGAAGTTCCCATTTTTCTTCCCACATGCGCGCACAGACGCACGGGAGGTGGAGGGGACGTCACTTGTGTTTCCATGGAGAAAATATAAATAAAAAGAAAGTTACGAAGATTGTGGATCGGGTTGCTTATAGAGAGTTTGCCACGCTCAGAATTTTCAAGGGTAGCGAACAGGCTGGTCGCCGAAAGCGGCTAGTGTAGCAATAAATTGTTCTCAATGAACAGAAGTGCTGCTCAACTCGATTTTCTCATACCAGAATCCCTTTTTAAGCAGCTTTTTTTTTTCTTTTGCATGATTATGTCATATTTTGTCCTATGCTACCGTGTTCAGAAAATTTCAAAAAAATGTCGAAATTTTCGCTGGAATTTAAAGGAAATCTTTCTTGTTCTGAATTTTTCGTTAACAAAGCCGAATGCAAAGTCTCGTGAAAATCCATTAATATTTGTGGCAGCTATATAAGAAATCGACCACAGACAGATAGATGAACATCGTTCCAAAAATTGTCAAAACACATTCAGAATGTTCTAAAACATATATTGGCATTAAAATCTCGAAATCGAAAAATTTCATGAAAATAATATCTTCTCAATACTAAGTATGGGAAAGTAGAAATAAATTAAAAATATCGTTTTCTGTTTAATATGTCAAACGATCATTATGGACCTCTTTTTTACCAATCGAAGTGTATGGCGTTTTCCCACAGTGTAATAATTTTTATTTTACAACAGCATTTCTCTAGTCATTGTGTAAGAGTGTCACGGAAGAGTATCAGAAGAAATTTTCTTGTTCTAAATATCCCTAACGATTCCACAATTACGAGTTTAATAAAGCGTTTCTGAGAAACTGGATCTGCTGCAGACAAAGTGAGAATAAGCTGTCCTTTTATTCTTACTCATGGTAAACCGTTTGAAACAGAGACTGCGTTGCTAAAACTTTTCCATGAAGTCTTCTAAAACTCTTCAGTAATACTCGTATAAGAATAGTTAGAGAAATATTGCTCTAAAAGAATTCTTTTGCTACATAAAAATTTCTTGTTCTTCGATCGATAAAAATCTGATGTGGGCAGTATGTGACTTTCCCTACGAACTCAAATTGGTTTTCTTATTTTTTTTTTTACTTCGTGAGGAATTAAATTGAGTTTTATTGCAGAAAATAACATGGATACTTTCTTGATAATATATTAATTGGCATAGTTAATCATTGGCAACTTATTTCAAAACAACTTCAGCTCTTCAAAATTTCAAAAAACTAAACTATCTCGAGAATGGTTCATCCTAGAGTCATGGGATCAGTCTTATTTTCTTTGTTATCAAAAATTATATGAATAAAAAGCTTATATATATATATATATATATAATTAATGTCTTTTAGCAATTTTAGTCATTTATTTCAGATTTTCCTATCTTTGCAGGCCATTTCTCAAATAAAGGTCAGTTATAATTTTTCGAATCATACCAAAATCTTATCAGCATCAAGATAGCCATCAGGAAACTTAACAATTAAATTTTTAAAAATTCATCAAATAGTTAATAAGTACAGTGAAAAAGGTCTTCACAGCCCCTCAAAATTAAAAAAAAAATTAATATAATGAGAATGGTTCATCTTTGAAGAATAGGGTAAATCTCATCAGTTTCGTAGTCAAAATTTACGCATAAAACAAGTCTTTGATTGATACAGAGAATACGTAGCCTTTTATTTTAGATTTTGATGATTTTTGCAGACCATTTCGCGAAAAAAGGGCTGATTCTTTTTTTTCGAATCGTACCAATATCTATTCAGTACCAGGGCAACCTAAAAGTGACTTATTTACAGAATTTTGTGAGTTTATTTAATTAGTTTTTCAGCTAGAGTGGATAATACGACTTTGCCATTTCGTAAAAAAAAAGGCAAGTTCCTTTTTACCGAATAGCACCAAAATTTAATCAACGCAAGTGACTCATTTGCCCAGTTTTGTAAATTTTGATCAATTAGTTTTTTCCGTTAAAGTGGATACATACATGGCACAGACAGATACACACTCAGATGTCACGCTAAAAATAGTTCATTCGTGTTCTAGAGGTCCCGAAATGCATAGATCCGTCGAAAACTCGAGTTGCGAATTTTGACACGATTCTAATAGTTTCCCTAAAACAGAAACATCTGATTAAGTAAACATCTAAAAGTAAACATCTTATGTGGGCAGCACATGATTTTCCATACAGATATAAATTCATTTTGCCTTTCTTTCAAAATTCGTTAAATTGAGTTTAATTGCACAAGATAACGTGGATAATTATTTAAAATTGAGCTGAATTCGCAGTTTTAATGCAATTTTCGGTTTTTTTTTAGCGACTCGACGTATTACTTTCCTTATATACATAATGTATAAGGAAAGTACTGTGACTGGGTCGAAAATTCGAATTCGAGTTTTCGATGAGAGAGCATGTTTCAAGCATCCCTGATCACGAATCGAACATTTTTGAGGTGATGTCTGTGTGTGTGTGTGTCAGTGAGTCTGTGGAGACGATCTCACGAACGAATGAACCGATTCGAATGAAATTTGGTACACAAAAATCACAATCCGTGAATACTGGAAGCCTATTGTTTTTAAACGCAATCGAATGTTCAGAACCCCCTTAAATATTCGAGTGAAATTTTGAAAAAATCATCAAAAAATCAAAACCATTAATAATGTTACGCAAATAGACATTTATGTAATTTTTCCTTAGAAAACGATTAACATAAACTTTAGAACGTTAGCATGAACCGTTCTCGAGATATTGCACATTTTTCAAATAAATTTATCAAAATATCCCATAAATTAAAAAAAAATATATTAACTATTGAGAAACATGCTCACTTTTCATATGTAATATCATGCGGTAAATTTGGTGACATCATTCTTGTGGATCTAGCTCGTTCCATTCATGAGAAAATATACTTTGAGTAACACTTTTCTATTTGAACACCAATAGTCATTTATCTGCTATGAGAATAACTTATTTCTCCGTCCACAACGCTTGGCGAGATGTTGGCGACAAATTTGGCGGAATGTCGTTAACTTGGCGTCTTTTTATATGTTGCCAAATTAACGAAAATCTCGCCAAATGGATAAAAATGACGCTAAATCAATGAAAATGACGACTCATTGACGAAAATTCAATATCTTGGAAAGAATATATCTACTAACCTATTTTTTTTGCTGTAAAAGTAGTAAATTCATTGCATTATATAAGGAAAGTCATGTGCTGCCCACATCAGATTTTTTTCATAAACGACGCAGCAGAAGTGCGAAAACCTAAAATATATCGGTAACGATTCATCTTTCTCTGTCTTATTTGGTCGTCAAAAATGAAGTATAAAACCAGCATTTAATTATTTACACTTGAGTATACGTAATCCTTTTAATTTAGATGTTGACGATTTTGCAGGCTATTTCGCAAAAACAGGAAGGTAATTTTTTTCCCGAATCATACCCAAATCAAATCGGTTAATCTATATACTCGTATAAGTGACATATTTACCAATTTTTATTCAATTTTCTCAATTACTTTTTCAGCTAGAGTGGATACATACATTGCACAGACAGACACACAGACTCACACACACACAGACGTCATGCTAAAAAGGATTTTTTTCGGGTTCTAGGGAACACGAAACGTGTAGATTCGCCGAAAAGTCATGTTGAGATTTTCGACATGATGTCAATACTTTCCCTATACAGAAGAATAGTCATCAGAAGAATAATCAGCAGATAATTTCGGTATTTGAAGTATAACTCTGTCACCATGGAATCACAAACTGTGTAGCGAACGTTCACAGGACAGTATTAAAGACCTTGAGGTGGAAACTTCTTTAGCTCAACCCTATAATGCTAGTCTACTACGCTTAGGTCCCATGATCAACCGTCGTACTACCAAATTAATGATTTCGCCTTTTCGCTACAACTGCATAAAATTTGAATTATAAAATATAATAATATATCGTCCGTTATAAATACAAATTATAATATCTCAAGAATGATACACCATTAGAGTTCCGGCCGTCCAACTAGTTACTCTAAGTCCTCAGGACGAGTCGGACGGTCTGGGTCTTCAACACCATTAGAGTTAAATAAGACAATTTAGGATTCTGTGCGTCTGTGCATGATGGTATAAAATCGAATTGTGTGTGTCTAGTCGTTCTAGAAGTACAGCTGAATGAATGCCGACATAAAAAATTTCGAGTTTTATGAATTTTTTGACTAAAAGTATAAGATTTTAGATTTTTCTCATCGCTTATAGGTCATGTCCCACGTATGCAAAGTTTCAAGTTTCTAACATCAGCATTTGGACTGTGTAATTCAACATTTAATTGTTCGGTCATCTTCACTCAGCTGTATGATATAGATTTTTTTCGATAAATCCACATTAATGTTCACAAAGCAGGGAGGAAAATAATAAAATGAATTTGAGTAGAGAAAATTATGTGGATCGGATTTTTTTATGTATGTTCGAATTAATATTTATTCTCGGTAGGCAAGAAATAATTTTGTCATTATATATCCCATTGTTCGTTCTGTTTAGAAACATATAATTTTGAAGAGGAAATCCTTTGTCAGATCTCTTGACCAATTGATAGGTGTGACCCTGTGTTCTAAATCCAATAGTCGCCAACCTCAATATTTTTCCTTCGCTTGGACACACCAAAACTCACTCTTAAACAGATCGTTTGACGGAATATTTTAAAACGCTAATAGGGTTCATTAATACAAAAAATGGGACTCGCAAAGAAATATCAATAAAATTTGCTTTTTTAAAGGATTATTAATAGAAACATTGTTCTTGAAATTATAAATGAAAATAGGGTTCTCAAAGGATTATTAATGAAAATAGTGTTCTCAAAGTATTGTTAATGAAAATAGGGCTATTAAAGGATTATTAATGAAAATAGGGTTCTCAAAGGATTATTAATGAAAATAGTGTTTGTTTTCAAAGAATTATTAATGAAAATAGGGTTTGTTTTCGTTGCTTCGACACAAAAAAAGAGGGGGCTTACATTACATTCTTCGGACTTATAATTTAATATATTCATATCATTATTTCCTATTCACTGAACCCGCATATAGAGAGTATTGCAGATAACAGCATCCATGGACCGGTTTCGCGCTTATTATTCGCCTGTCAACGTAGAATTATTAATGAAAATAGGGTTATTAAAGGATTATTAATGATAATAGGGTTCTCAAAGGATTATTAATGAAAATAGGGTTTTCAAAGGATTATTAATGAAAATAGTGTTTGTTTTCAAAGGATTATTAATGAAAATAGTGTTTGTTTTCAAAGGATTATTAATGAAAATAGGGTTTGTTTTCATTGCTTCCACACAAAAAAAGAGGGGCTTGCATTACATTCTTCGGACTTATAATTTAATATATTCATATCATTATTTCCTATTCACTGAACCCGCATATAGAGAGTATTGCAGATAACAGCATCCATGGACCGGTTTCGCGCTTATTATTCGCCTGTCAACGTAGAATTATTAATGAAAATAGGGTTATTAAAGGACTATTAATGAAAATAGGGTTGGTTCTCAAAGGATTATTAATGAAAATAGGGTTTTCAAAGGATTATTAATGAAAATAGTGTTTGTTTTCAAAGGATTATTAATGAAAATAGTGTTTGTTTTCAAAGGATTATTAATGAAAATAGGGTTTGTTTTCATTGCTTCCACACAAAAAAAGAGGGGCTTGCATTACATTCTTCGGACTTATAATTTAATATATTCATATCATTATTTCCTATTTACAGAACCCGCATATAGAGAGTATTGCAGATAACAGCATCCATGGACCAGTTTCGCTCTTATTATTCGCCTGTCAACGTAGAATAGCCGATTTCTGCAATGTCAGTAAAAAAAATGTGTAACAATTTTGAAAATCTATGGAGATGACAACTTCAGTCCTATCATATAGCCGGTTTTAATTGTTCTGATCTTGAAATGTTTTGTGTTCTTCATTTCGTCTGAATTAAAAATATAGTGTAGTAGCGGTTTTGGATTCGATTAATAATTCAAGCCCAAGAAATTTCTGACCATGGGCAAAGTAAGTAGATCCTATCTTCCGTTCTCAATGCAAATTTTTTTACTATACAAATTTCATGGGACCTTTAGAATTTACTTATGCCTAAGAGCCCAGGCAAGGGTTAAAGCGACTTTGTTCCGTCTGATTGCCATGTATAAGGGAAATGAAGCTTGTGTTGTATAAATTCTTAAATTAATACATTCTTTAGCTGTTTTATTCAAATGGAACTGTTTTTAAATTTTTGCTCGGCCCCAGGAAGGGCTTTTAATTTCCGAACATTTTTTTTTTCGAAAATCAAGAAGATTGACAACATTTACAGAACAATAGCACGTTCCGTTTAAAAAAAAAATCCGCATTCACTTTTACTAAATGCGTGAATGATTTGTAAGTACTCTATAATATAACGGAAACCATTGTCTCAGAGTAATCTCGAACCGTTTTTGAGATATCAGAAATTCGAATTCTCCATAGAAAGCACGGTATCATTGCATAAAATTATCAAGCAAAATATATGAAATTTTAAATGCTTACTTTAATGGATAATTAGAAAGATACACCGCCCCACCCGAAGGTATACGGTCGATAAAAAGTCACCATAATAGCAACCCCGCCTGGGGCACGACTCGCCTCCCCAATGGCCAGCGCCATGAGGACACCACCCCCAGGAAGACGGCCCGGCTCCCAGACGGGACCCCCGCCAATCACCAACAAGGCTCAAGCCAAAACCAAACAGAAACCACGAAAACCACGAACTATCAGTCCACGAACTATCAGTCGAAAGAAGATTCTCATCCTCCAACTGGATTACAAAATCCAGGCCCCCTTGGCCGAGAACAAAACAAAAACTACAAACAACAAGATGAGTCATATACATATACAATAAAGCCTCCCCTAGCCGGGAAGGAAAACAGAGTTAACAAATTCACTTTTTACTTTCCCTGCAATACATGGTAATGTATAGGGAAAGTATTGGAATCATGCCGAAAATCACAACTCGAGTTTTCGACGGATCTACACGTTTCGAGACCTGTAGAATACGAAAAAACCATTTTTAGCGTGACGTCTGTGTGTGTGTCTGTGTGTCTGTCTGTGCAGATTTTGTATCCACTCTAACTAAAAAAGTAATCGACCGAATTTCATAAAATTTGGTAGGTAAGTCACTTGTGGGCGACTCTGGTGCTGATTAGTTTTGAGTACGATTCGGGATAAAAGAACCCGCCTTTTTTTGCGAAATGGCCCGCAAAAGCTTGTATCCACTGTAACTGAAAAACTAATTAACCGAATTTCACAAAATTTGGTAGATGAGTCACTTGTGGGTTACTCTCGTGCTGATTAGATTTTGGTACGATTCGAAAAAAAAATAACCTGCTTTTTTTTTGCAAAATGGCCCGCAAAAATCGTCAAAATCTAAACTAATGAACTAGATATACTCAAATATATCCATTAAATGCTCGTTTAATACGTAAATTTTAACGACGAAAAGAAAAAGATCAACCCCATTACACTAGGACTAGCCGTTCTCGAGATATTTTAGTTTTTCGTATTTTCTCTAAGCCACCTTTAATAATAAGTCGGTTACCGAATGAGAACGAAAATTGAATTAAAAGTGAAATAAATTTAAAAATAAATAAAGAGAACGTGAATATAAACGTCTGCAGGGAAAGTCATGTGCTGCCCACATCAGATTTTTATTTATTCTTACACGAATACAAGTATATTTCATCATTATATGTACAAATCCACTATGTACAAAATATACAAATTTAATTCACCATAAAATGTACCACAAATATGCACTTCAATAATGTAAAAGAACATGCACCATGTGCCTACTATAAAAACAGTTCTAAAATAATGTATTTTCACCAATTCAATTGCAGCTAACAATAATTATACAAATCACTTACAAAAGCTATAAAACCAGAAAACAACGTTCATAAAACAAAAAAGTTCGAGATTACTCCATCAACCTAACTCTTATCAAGTAGACCATAATCAATTTTGGAAGCCACAAACGCAAGTTCTTTCGCATAAACAGGACAGATTGCGTCATTGCACCTATGGTCAATGGCACCTTGTATTTAAAACCAAATTTGCTATTGTGCTTTTCACAATTTTTGCACTTGGCCATTACCGTACAGTCCAAAGCCTTATGTTCTCCAGAACCACAATAAATACAGACATGTTTAGCAGGACAAAATTTTCCAATATGTCCGTAATTCCAGCACTTGTAGCAGACTACTTTAATGGGTAACAAAAACCATAATGATTTTCGGCGATATTTAGTTTTTCGAAAGCTCTAATTTATGTTATTGTTCTCCCAAATTATTGAATTTTTTAATCTATAGGGAAAGTCATGTGTTGGACACATGAGTTTTTATTTATGTATTCATTTATTTTGTGAAACTATGAAAACATTATTCACCTACATTGGTGGTTCCCCTGCCGCTAGAAACCCTACCCGCCGAACTTACGCATAAACATCCTTCAAAGATTTCCCTCCGTCTTCGATTTACCCTAATTAGCATTGTTCAAGATTATCTGGACTTCCAGTTACCAAACAATGGAAACTTTGCAGAATCCTCTGCCAGATTATTTTTATCATATTCAGAGAAACAAAACATCGCCACTCCTATTGTTGCCAAAATTGAATGCAAATATACTTATTCCGATTCTAAGAGAAGGAACAAAAAGAAAATTTTCTTCTATATTTACTTCACGACAGTTTTTGCTGGAAAGTACGTTTCGCATGCTCTCCTTTCTCTTACTAAAATAACATAAAATATACTTTGTCAAATAGAGAAGAATTGAGACAATGAGAGAGATTTGCAATTAAGGTGAATAGAAACAGTCGTCAAATGTCAATCTTGTGGGTCAGCGCTATAGTGTAGTGTTTCTCAAACTTTCAATATTGACGTATCCCTTTAAAACATTGGTCTCATCTCGGCGTCGCCTTTCAGGTTATTCTCGGAGCACCCTTTAGGACATTGATCATATCTCGAGTAATTCGCATTATTATTTTCTGCATACCCCATTTACACAATAATTTTTACTGCGTATCCATTTTACATATTAATCTTTACTGCGTACCCCGTTTTTATATTAGTCATTATTGCGTACCCCGTTTTCATATTAATCATTACTGCGTATCCGTTTTGCAAATTAATCTTTACTGCGTACCCTTTTTACTTTCCTTATAAACATAATGTATAAGGAAACTATTGTGACGGGGTTAAAAATTCGAATTCGAGTTTTCGACGGGAGAGCACGCTTCAAGCATTCCTGATCACGAATCGAACATTTTTGAAGTGATGTCTGTGTGTGTGTGTGTGACAGCATATGTGTGTGTGTGTGTGTGTGTGTCAGTGAGTCTATGGAGACGATATCTCACGAACGAATGGAGCGATTCGAATGAAATTTTGTACAAAAATCATAATCTATGAATACTGGATGCCTATTGTTTTAAAACATAATCGAATGTTCAGAACTCCCCTAAATTTTCGAGTGAAATTTTGAAAAAATCATCAAAAAATCAAAACCTGGAATAAAGTTACGTAAATAGATATTTCTTATGTAATATTTCCTTAGAAAACGATTGACATGAACTTTAGAACGCTAGCATGAATCGTTCTCGAGATATTGCACATTTTTCAAATAAATGTATCAAAAAATCCCATAAATTAAAAAAAATATTAACTCTTAAGAAACATGTTCACTTTTCATATGTAATATCATGCAATAAATTGGGTGACATCATTCTCGTGGATCTAACTCGTTCCATTCACGAGAAAAGAAACTTTGAGTATTACTTTTGTATTTGAACGCCATTAGTTATTTATCCGCTGTAAGAATAACTTATTTCTCCGTCCATAACGCTTGGCCCCAACCAGGAATTTAACCCTGGATCTCCAAACTGGTCAGTGAACTCCCTACCGTTGAGCTACTGGGACGAAATTGCAAGCCCTTATGGTCGAAGTGGACGCTACTGTCAAGTGGACGCTGCAGATGTCTCTTTTTCTTATTTTAGTTTAAAATTGCGTTTTGTTCCGTAGTTTCCATATTCTCTTCTCTCACTGCATATTCTCGATTTCCATTGCACAATCTCGCATATGCAATTAGTGTTCAGCGAAGTCAAGGCACAACCCTCGACCTTGTAGATTTTAGTAAAATCGAATCCCTCCCTTCCCCCCGCGAAAAATCAAGCGTAACTTAATAAGTTTCAGCTTTTTAATAGTTTTCTCAGTTCAATTGGCTTTCACCGTCCTGAAAGCACCTCTAGTCTCTTCTTTTTAAATATCTTGTAATTCTAACCACTGAATTGTATAAATATTTAATATTTAACCATTATTTGTGTAACCAATAAACTGTATGTATAACTAATTTTTATTACTATTAACTTACAATTTCCTTGTTACCTGACAACTAATTAGCAACTTGTCTCATTAAATATATGTTGCAGAGTCCACTTCGACGATAAGAGCTTGCAACTCCGTCCCATTAGCTCAACGGTAGAGCGTCGGCTAGCCAGATCGAAGACCTGTGGTTCGATTCCTGATTGGGGCAGTAAAAAACTTTATAATGTCGCTCAAATCGACCTTTTAGAGTAGTGCAAAAATGCTGGAAGTCTGAAGGTGACCCTAGTACGACTAGCACAGATTCGGTGGGCTCTGGTGTATTGAGTTTTGATTTTCAAATCGAGAGGGCAACGACCACGCAAGAAGCTAACCTAAAGGATAAAAATAGCATCCGGGGGCTAATTTAGAGGATAAATATAACATAAGGTGGCTAACCTAGAGGATAAAAGTAACATCAGGAGGCTAACCTGGATGATAAAAATAACATCTAGAGGATATAAATAACATCAGGGGGCTAATCTAGAGGATAAAAATAACACCAGGAGGCTGACATAGAGGATAAAAGTAGCATCAGGAGGTTACCCTAGAGTATAAAAATAATACCAGGAGGCTAACCTAGAGGATAAAAATAACATCAGGAGGCTAACCTAGAGAATAAACGTAGTATCAGGAGGCTAACCTAGAGGATAAAAGAAGCATTAGGAGGCTAACCTAGAGTATAAAAATAACATCAAGAGCCTAACCTAGAGTATAAAAATAACATCAGGAGGCTAACCTAGAGGATAAAAATAACATCTGGAGGCTAACCTAGAGGATAAAAATAACATCAGGAGGCTAACCTAGAGGATAAAAATAACATCAAGAGCCTAACCTAGAGGATAAAAATAACATCAGGAGGCTAACCTAGAGGATAAAAATAACATCTGGAGGCTAACCTAGAGGATAAAAATAACATCAGGAGGCTAACCTAGAGTATAAAAATAACATTAGGAGGATAACCTAGAGGATAAAAGTAACATCAGGAGGTTAACCTAGAGTATAAAAATAAAACTCGTCTAGACAACTAGAACTTTGTCTTCCATATCGTTTTATTTTGTAGAATTTTTCCTTACAAATGAAAACAAACATTTCTTTCCAGCACAGAAAGATTTATCTTCGATTTATGGAATCTTGATATAACAAGGGAAGAATGCACAAAACCGTGGCCTACGATGAAACCGTCCATAATTCAAGACTTATGATATAAGATCCTGTAAGACAATGTAGAAAATTTTATTATTACTACTAGCTGTTGAATTCTCAACGCTTGGAATGGTTGGAATGCCGGACGGATGTTAGTGCTGTTAAATTTCTTCTGTAAGGTAGCTGTTACCGAAGAAATTTTATGTAATGTTGTTAGAATTGCGAATTAGCACATGGTAGATTTGACTAAGAATAAAACTCTACATTTCATCTTTTCAGTAGCAAAACAATGCTTGTATCACAATAAAGATAGGAATGAGCAATGCTTTTTTTATGGTGGTCTATGGAAATGAGTATAGTGGACTGATGTTCTTGGAAGATTTTCGCTTCAAATGAAAAAGAAAAAACTGAATATTTAGCTGAATAAATAAATGATCGGCTTCTGAACAATCGGAGGCAGACAATCAGTGGTTCTTTCAGACATACCTCAAGGGGGAGAAGCCCGTCGGAGACAAGTATTCGCCCCCCCCCCCGGAGACATTTTATGTTAAACTAGTTTCTATTTATGTGACACAGCATTTAAATATATTTATATATGGTAAATCGAAAACTTGCCATCCTTAAAATTTCATTCGCACCCCCCCCCCGGCTAAAAAGTTCTGAAAGAAACACTACAAGCAGTTTTAACCAATATTGGACCAGGCGTTCCTTACAGTGGCGTCAGAGCAACTAAACCTTGAAGATTAGATTCCGCGGAAAATTGCTAACTGAGTATAACCTAAAATTAAATTTCCTTAGAACTTTAAGATTAATGAAACCCGTGTTCACGCGGAGTATGAACACGTTAAGTATGTGAGTCCGTAACTCCATCCGAGAGGTAGGTGGTAGAAGGGTCCCTATGAATGCTGCCCCACTGTTTTCTTGTCTAAGTCACACATATAGCTACAGTAAGCCCTCAGGTCTATCGTGTGGTCTGGGTTTTTCTTTATAAATATGAATTGAATTGTAGAGTTTAAAAAAAACGGAATTGTTCATTTAGACCGGAACCCTGTGGGGGGCGACATCCAAAGGGTCCATACCCTCCTACCCCTATCACGAACCTCTTGGAACGACTTTCAGACGATCCACATATTTAACACGAGAACCACGTGAACACAAGATCAGCTTGTGCAGAGACTGAAATCGAACTCGGTTCCTTCAACATTTCATTAATCTTCTTTTTCAACCCAGATCATCCGACCTACCAGAAGGTATTGTTGTTGTTGAGACCCAGACCGTCCGACCTACCAGAAAGGTTACCTTACACCTTTCTGGTATATCCCCAAAAACAAGGCATGTTGTCTCTCTGAAAGTTACGTCTTTCAGTTTTACATAAAAAAAATTACATATAAAATAAGTACTTTTGCAACTCATTTTTGTGGTCACGTGACATGTGACGTTATAAAATGTAAAGTAACCACCTGATTGATTACTATGCGTGACGTAGTCATTAGAAAATCAACCTATAGATTAAGTAGATCCCTTAAAAATCTTTGACTCTCAGATTTGGGTATACTGCTGTGAAGTATAGACGCCCGTGTGGATTTTCCAAAGGGGAGAAGGCGGATAAGGGGGTCTCATCTGCTGGGGCTGTGGTACCCTCTTCCCTTCCACCAAAGAGAAATTATCAAATTTTAACCTTGTGAAAAGAAATTTTTGAGCATCTGAACGTAATTCTGAGTTCATTATATGAGTTTCACAAACCAGTTTTCGTAAAAAAGGGTTTAAATCTCGCAAAAGTCGTTGAGAAATAACAATAAATAAAATTGTTGTAGTTGATCAAAAGGAAAATGAAAGTAAGGTAGGAAATAAGACTACGTTAATGAAATAGTCCTCTCATTTATTTTCAAAACGTTACACTTTTTAAATTTGTATGCGACCCCCTTAGACAAATTTGGTTAATCAGAAGATTTTTATTTTTAATGCAACAAGATCATTAAAGAAACCCGCATATCTGTATCTTTAAAATTGAGCGAGTTATATTTAATTGAAAATTGAACATTGTGAATGGGGACCTTATATCAAATTAGAAATGTAAATTTGTGACACATCACAAAAAATATAAAACTGGATGATAATACATAGGATACCCAGCCGCGTAGTGAGTACTACTGATTTATATGATCTCTGTCTGTGTAATGCTTTATTTAGATGCATTTGTGATAAAACATTTTGACACATATTACCGTATATTTTTGATCTAAACAATTTCCATGGTCAATTTGTTTGTGATCCCTATTTTCACTGATGAAAAAGCCTTTCACATGGTACGGAAAAGTGCCATAATTCAGATTTTTCTTTTTATCATAATTCAGTTGATTTTAAAGATGCAGGTAAGCGGTTTTTTTAATGATCTTGTTGCATTAAAAATAAAATTTTCTGATTGACCAAATTTGCTAAGGGGGGTCGTATAAAAATTTAAATGAAAATTTAAAAAGTGTAACTTTTTGAAAATTAATGGGAGAACTATTTTATTGACGTAATCTTATTTCCTACCTTACTTTTAACATTTTCGCAATTTACATTGTCCACTTATCTCTAACAGGTAAGGAATTAAAGCGCGTTTCAATCTTTTTGTGACACCCTGTCCCAAAATGATTGATTTGTCCCCAAAAGATGAGTTACAGACGCCCTTCATCAGAAGTATATAACAATACAAAGTCACTAGAGCTTTAAAATACAGCCCACAAGTTACATTTGTATAATACAAAAGGCCAATCATTGAAAAGGATCCCTTCTTGCCTTGTGCTTCTCCTCAAAGTATGAGAAATACAAGGCAAATATAATTTCATAAAATCAAATATAAGATAACAAAAACCATGCATTAAAATAGAGTTAACAAAATATAAAATCTTTAAATATTCATGTATATGCAGGTAATAGTTCAAGTGTATGGAATCAAGGATAAGACGCCAAGAAAAACTATGTTTTTAAATGGGGTCAAAATTGTAAGTGAAATCTCGTAGAAATAAATAATCAAGGATTCATAAAGTAAAATGTTCCTGAGGTTATTACAATGCGTTAAAATAAAAGTCTTATCAAACAGAGGAAAAAAAAGAACAGTTTAGGATATATTATCTGAGATTGATATATGTTATCTGAGATTGATATATATTATCTGAGATTGATGATTCAAATTTGCTTATCGCAATGTGTGACCGATTCCAAAATACACAAAATTATTTCTTTATAAAATCAACCTAAAATGGTAAATATTGCAGAGCGATAAGAGGGTCGGAGCTCCTTTTATTGCCTGGGCGGCCATGCTGTGAAGTGATGTCAATTGTGAAGTGAAGCCATCGTTAGAACTTTGAGAAACATCTTTATTTATATTTAACAAATAATGGATATTTTGTGTAAAATTGTTTTTGTATTTATCATAAAAATAGTTTGATTAGTTATAAATAATTTAATACGTATAATTGTCATAGCAACACTAAGATACTTTTACTTCTTAATAATATTTTTGAGGAAATTTGTTTTGTTATTCTGGGAACTGCGAATACTTTAGCTCGCTCTAAGCCCCCTTTCGCGCTTAATACTAGCTACTTCACAGCCTAGAACTGAAATTATAGCTCTAGACAGAAATTTGCGTTGGTCTAATATTAGAATTTTTACCCGGATCGGCCCTAAAATATTGAGATTTTACCCGATCCGAGCCCGATAATTTTTCGCGGTCAACCATTAAACGCGGTCAACCAAGTACTAACCGCGCCCGATGCTACCTGACTTCGTTAGGTCATCGAAGTCAGGCAGAATCGAACGCGGTTAGTACTTGGGTGGGTGACCACCTGGGAACACCGCGTGCTGTTGGCATATTTCAGGCGCGGTAGCCCGGTGGTTGACGCGCTGGATTTGCACGCTTGCACAACTGCCGCCGTGTTCATGGGGAGTACGATCACGTTAAACATGTGGGTCCGTAAGTCCTTCCGAGAGGTTGGTGGTAGGGGAAGGAGGGTACTGTCCCTATGGATGCTTCCCCCACTGGGTTCCGGTCTAAATTGGGTGGCACTTCCCGGCCGTCCCCAAACGGTTACCTTACACCTTTCTGGTTGGTCGGACTGTCTGGGTCTCAACAACAACAACATTATATTACATATTACATACAACGATTCAAATCAGCAGGTGAAAGTTGCGAAGAGAAATATTTTATTTTGGCTTCGGAAAGTCTTCGAATGAATAAGTTTTCAATTTTATATATGAAATTATTACTTTCGATATGCGGTTCTAATTGACCTACCTGCGTTCTCCGTACAGAACAAACTTTTATTATTTAACATGAGACAGGGAGAATTTCATCCGATTATTGAGAATTTTGTTTCATACTTAATATCAAAATTTTCTGTTCGTTTAAATTTTGCTCTATTTATAGAGTTTTTATTTACTTTTTACCGGCCCGAACCGAGTCTATTTTTTAAGACCTGGCTCGAACCCGGCTTAGCCCGAAGTAATTCCCTTAAATATTGGCCAGAGCCGGTTCGGGCCTAAGCTCACGGCCCAAGCCCGAGTTTTTTACTTTCTGAATATATTTTTTTTAGGGGGGGGGGGGGCTTTTAGACGCATTTGTTTCACAAAAGTTAAACATATTTTTGTATATTTTTTATGTATGTATATGTAGATTGTCTTTGATATGTATATTGTCTATGTATTGTGTATTGTTTTTCAATGTTTCCCCGGCCCCGTCTCTTTTAACTGCTCTGGATTAAAAAAAATAATAATAATAATTCTAGCTCCCTTCTAGCTCTGGTCCTGCGGAATCTTGGCGCAAACCATTTTAAGATTTCCTAACATTTTTGGAAGGAGGATTTTGCTTTTTGTACTTGGCGAGAAGTTTTTTGCCAAGGTGTTTTTGTGAGATCTTCATAATCCAGAAACAAGCATGCCCTGTTCCGAGAAAAACATATTCTCACATCTCTCACCACAACGAAAAAGTAACATATAAAAATGTATACCGAAAGTTGAGTGACATTGCAAAGAAATCCTGTACATTTTATTACTTCCGCATATCATCCCCGTACTTAAATTGAATCATATCTCTCCACTGGATAGTGGTGGTAATGGATTCATATCTAGCAAATGACTTCATTATCTGGCTCTTCAGGGAGGCGCTGACAAAAGGCCCCACACATTACGGCCCCAGAATGTTCACCTTCTCGGAGATTAAACAAGGAAGACACTGGTTCTTTCACCCCGTGGAATTGAGTCTCAATTGTGTGTTTTGATAGCGAATGAAGGATTTCTATTATAATTTAAGCAGTAATGATAGAGTATTAGATCTTTTGAAAGTAAGTATACAATGTGAGAAGACGTAATGGCGTAGATTGCATGTTAATAACATTATACTATATCCATGTAAAACGGCCGCATGTTTCTCCATTTTTTAGGGGTGAGTTACTTTCACTTTAATTGGAAGACAGTGCGAATTGCACTAATGCCGTTGATGAAAAGAGAAATAAAATAGGAATTACGCTTTCAGTGCAGCGACCAACATCCGTGGACTGGTTTCGTCCTTTTTAGATCTGTTCAGCACGGAATAATATTAAAAAACTGATGGAGACAGCACATTATTTTCATAAAGACTCAAATTCAATTTATTGTGCTTTCTTTCATAATGCATTAAACTGGGTTTAATTGCACAAAACAGCACTTATACTTATTTGAAATTACAACGCATTTGCAGTTTTACTTCAATTTTGGTTTTCATTTGGCAACCGATCGTAAGACAGCGTTGCAAAAATTCCCCAAACTGAAATTGCTCAAGAATGGGTAATTCTTGAGCAATAGAATTAGCCCTGTAATTACGTGTATAATAAGCACTTAATATATTTTGGAAATATTCAGTTTTTCATTTCACACTTTGACGATTTTTACTATTTATGAAAAACGGCAGGTTCTATTTCTTTAAATAGTGTCAAAATCCAATCAGCATTAGTTTAACCCCCAAGATGCTTATCCATCAAATTTTGTGAAATTTCGTCAAATTTGAGTTAGAGTGGATACATTTGTTAAACAAAATACACACACAGTAGAGTCGCCAGAAAAAAATTGGGAAATAGAGGGATAGGGTAGGCAAATATTTTGTTTTTCAATTCCCCAAATATCATTTTTCCGAGCTTCATTGAGATCCGCTGGGTTCTCAGTGAAAGGGAGGGGGGTATGACACTCAATCGAATCTTGATGCAGACACCCACACATACAGACACATACACAAAAGCCACGTTTAAAATGGTGAACTCGCGTTCTGCAGTGCACGACAAGTGCATATTTTTCGAAAACTTGAGTTGTGATTTTCGGCTCTATTTCAGTATTTTTTCTATATATTGCCACGTATTGTATGGAAAATAATAATATGAACCAGGTTCAAGTATGCGGTTATTTGCGGTTATAGCCTAAGTTCAATGTTTAATATATTTTAATCTAATTGCGTGGTAGAACGTAATTTGTCGGTTTCTGTAGAGATTCGTTAAACTGGGAACATAGCAAATTTTCTTGTTATTGTAGGTACAATAGCGTCCCAAGCGAACGTTCATAAAAAAAAGTAATAAATACAGTAAAACGTCACATAACCCGAAAAATCGATTATCCGACACTTTAATTATGTTATTTTTGCAAGTTACAAAAAAAATAAAAGACTAACATATACGTTAGCCCTTTAGGTTCTGGAATAGAATTTTGGGCTCCCGGGTCAACAATATTTTGCGGCCTTTGTATAATATAAAATATTCCCTAGTCCGTCCGAAACTACCTTGTCCCAATGGATAATTAGGCCCTGTTTATACAACAAAGAATGGGAATTATAGAATCATTATCTCAATATGATCAACTGCAATTCGATAGACAGGTTGAAGACAAAACGTTGTAAAGAACACTATCAACTGATACAAAAATGCCTAATGATAAAATGTAGAATTATAAGAAATAACAAGAAAACATAATGCCCTAATGGGTCTTTAAAAAATGCTAGATATGTCCAATAAAAATAGTGTACAATATTTTGAGGCCCTCTGCAAACATGAGACCCAAGTGGTCGTTTGGGATGTCCCTGTTTAAGTATCAGCAATTCCATGCTGACGACTTATATACGAATGTTGTCATCTTTAATAATATCATGATTCTAAGCTATTACTATTTTCCAAATTATTTTCTTCGTTAACAGCAATAAGATTATTAGCTTTCAGTTAAATCCAAACTTAAAAAGCTGTAATGCTTTTGTCCCAGAATATCAACATTTGTTTATTTGATGTATTTATTTTTATTCATTACTAGCAGCCTTCGGCGACCAGCCTGTTCGCTACCCTAGAAAATTCTGACCGTGGCAAACTCGCTGGCGCCATAACCCCGTGGAGTTAACAAAGTTTGTTTTAGTTTAATGACGTTATAACCATAATTCAATCATTTAAATTTTTAATGACCATATGCTAAGCTCTTAATTCCATCATTTAAAATATAACGTAATTTTCTAACCCGATCCACAATCTCCATAACTTTCTTTTTATTTATTTTTTCTATTCATGAAAACACCGTGCGTCTGCGCGGGCATGTGGATGAAAACTACTTTAGCGGTTTTGCTGAGAAATTGAAATTCGGAAATTCTTAAAATTTTGATCCTGCAGCTATTTTTTATTATTTTTTCACCAGATTGGACTTGTAAGAATGCCTGATGTTTGAGTTTTTTAAAAATGTAAATTATTAGTCGAAATTGTCGGAACTTTTCCCGATGCGATTATTTGAAATCGAAAGATCGTTTATTTGAGCCCAAAAGTGACTTTTGTTTTAAAATCTTTAAAAAATATTAGAATTTGTCCCTGAGATTTGGTATATTTTTACTCGCAGTTGTCTGTTCTTTTCGGTCATGTGATTTGTTTTTTTCTACGACGTCTGGATGGTGGAGAAAAAGGGGGGAAAAGGGGAAAAAAACGGTTGAAATCGTATAAAATATTAAATGACAACAACAAAAAATTCAAATTTTAAAAATCGGTTTTCACGTGTCACCTTCTCACCTCCCCACCCCTACCCCCTCACCCCGGGTCTCCTACTGCCAAATTTCGTAGCTCTGTGACGCGCGGTCACTGAGCCTATAGTGTATAAGACACACTATAGTGTATGACACACAGAGCCTATAGTGTATTGGACGAATGAAGCAAAGAGCTACCGGAGATGTGTCTCAAACGACAATTCAGCTAACTCTGCTGCGTATGGGCCTCCAAGCAGACAAATGGTCACTGCACTTATGCTAACGAAGGCGCATCGGCAGAAAAGGTTTACATTTGCAAGACAGTATCGGAATTAGACCTCCGCCGATTGGCAAACGATTGCCTTCTCCGATAAGTCAGGTTTTCTGCTTCCTCGAACGGATATAGCGAACGGCATATAAGGCGTAAAGGATCGGTGAACAAACCCTCATCAACCATTACTGGAAGAACACAAGACGGTGGGTGCAACGTTATGGTCTGGGAAATATTTTGCGGCCTTCTCTGGGTTCACTCATACCTGTGGAAGGCACTATGAACCGAAATCGTTATAAATCTATCCTTGCAGACCACTTAAACCCATACATGCTGTATGTCTTTCATGGGACGGATGAAACTACCAGCACGACAATGCGACGTGTCACATAGCTAGAACTGTCCGAGATTGGTTGGAGGAGCACGCTGAAGACTTGAAAGTACTTCTCTGCCCCCCTAATTCTCCAGGGTCAAACACAATTGAGCATCTGTGGGACCACCTCGATCGGGTTGTTCGCTCTAAGGATTTTGCATCACGCACCCTCCAGCAGCTGTCAGATACACTGCAGTCAACATGGCTCCACATACCTGTGAACACCTTGCAGTACCTTACTGAGTTACTCCCAGCCCGTCTAGCTGCTGTCCGCGCTGCACATAGCGGTTATTACGAATATTAGCTGATGATCACAATAATGCGACTGGAATGTGCAGCAAGGCATGAACCCTTCATTTTAAAAGGCTTGAAAAAATATCTCTATTGATACTATATTTTAGAATGTACTTAATGATGTCACGAACACAAAATTTGTATTGTGGTTAATTTTCACTACAGTGATTGAAATTGTCATGTTTCGTGATCATCGAGCTATAAATAACACTTTTATGCATAATTATGTTTGTCATGTTAAGAAAAATGTAACATTTCGAAGTTTTCGCTCGCATTTCAAAACGTTCTATCTAGTTCTAGATTTTTCGTCAACAAAACTGGATAAAAAGTTTTATGAAAATCCATTAACATTCATGGCAGCTATCGGGAACACAAGATATCGATCACAGATAGACAGATGGCCATCAAATTAATAATAGTTAAAACGTGTTTTGGAGGTGCAAGGCATTGGTATTAAAATCTCAAAATTGAAAATTTTCATAAAAGCAATAGTTTCTCTGTATTGTATTATGTAGCACGAGAAAGTAAATTTTGGGGTTTAAATGTCATAGAGTTTTTTACGTGTCTGAAAATTAAACAAACCACAGACACAGGCTGATTCATCTCAGGCATTACAGAATGCATATTTTAAGAAAAATCAAGAATTTCTTTTTCGTTCCATGTTATAATGACATTGTTATAGGGCTTTAGAAAAGAAACATATAATGTAAAAAGATGACGGGTTCCAAACTAAAATCCTTTTAAAATAGCCTCGGGATTTTAGTGAAAAATAATGTTGCCGGAGTTGGAGGATAGTGAATTATATATTCTGTTGAATTTTAAAATAGAAATGAAACACTTTATTTTATGTGGAAATAATATCTAGTTTGAGGAGCATAAAACTATTTGATGATATTATTTTTCATTGTTCTACTTTTGTTACTATTACATACCGCTTTATAATTTATGCAAATTTAAATCGTTCCGGTTATACCGGGTACGGATATTTAAATGAAAATTTTCTTAATTCTACTTTCTCAAACCTGTAACCGTGACTATAAGATATATCAGACGATGTGAGACAAAATCTAAGCAATATTTTCCCCCGTAGGAATTCGATAATATTCTCTTATTTTAATTGCTTTCCTCGAACACGCTGCATTAGAGCGTGGATTTCAAGCTTATCTAAAGTTATCTAAAAAGGGGTGGGAACGCGCTTGCCACCAAAGAATAAAATTTAGGCTATTTTATAAAATTACTAAATTAGTGATATTTCTAACTTTGAAATTCATCCGAGTGGAACAGCTCTCCCCCTCCCTCCCTCGCGCAATTTATGTATTACTAATAGTGCTTTCTTGTGTAGGAGAAAACTTTCAATAGAAACAACTCTAGATTAAGGCTTCCTACTAAATCCGTTATTACGTCCCACCGCTATAGTTTGCCTAACTCGAGATTAAGGCTTCATAGTAAAGCCGTTACTTCGTCCCATGACTATAGTTTCCCTAACCTTCATAGTAAATCCTTTACTTCGTCCCATCATAGTTTGCCTAACCCTAGATAAATCTTCATAGTAAATTCCTTACTTCATCCCACCACTATAGTTTGCCTAACCCGAGATTAGGGCTTCATAGTAAATCCGTTAATTTGTCCCACCACTATAATTTGCCTAACCCTAGATTGAGGTTCATAGTAAATCCGTTACTTCGACCCACCACTATAGTTTGCCTAACCCAGGATTAAGACTTCATAGTAAATTCGTTACTTCGTCCCACCACTAAAGTTTGCCTACGCCCGCTCTATATACAAGTAAATAAAATAATAAAATTTGATCTCAATCAATGCATGTTAAAACCTGACATAAAAGTGTTTTCTATGCTTCGAATTCAGTCGGAAATAGTGAAAAGTCAGAGCTGTCAACATGCAAAGAGAAAAACCGTTCTACTTTTCCCTTAAAATCTGTCAATTTTATTTCCGGGTCGCAATCAACCTTTCCACGGCCCACCTCCTAACAGCAACAGGTCAGTTCATCTTTTAATTGTTTGTCACGTTCACGGGACGTGATTCTTCGTTTTTCGATGAAATTTCCCTATTTGGAATTACACCAGACAATGAAGGGGGCGTAATGTGTTGCTTTTAAGGGAATATGTTGATAAAAGAAAATCTATTTTTCTCTTTCTTCCAACCTTTTATACCATTACGTGGGTCAGAGGTTTAAGACATTGTTGTTACTATTGTGGAGTTCGAGGCTCGATTTAGCTGAAGATATTTTAAGAATAGAAGGTCATTTGCAGCGGCATAATTAGTACTTTTAGTCTTTTAAACAAAATACACTATGTTGCAAAAAATATTTGAACTCATAAAAAATTGAGCTACAGCTGGGAAACTCAACATGCAAATGTTGTTTCAAAAGTTATGCGAATGATCGAACTGTCAACGCCAATGGTGTTATACGGTTCGTACAACTTGCATAAGAAAGACGAATCGTCTAGAATTTAAAACGACTGGTATTTTCCCTTACGGGCAATTGGAACTGGGTTTTCTTCTTTGATACTGCAAGTTGTGTATGAAAATGCCTTTGAGCACTAACGGCGCTACGAACAAATGTCGGATTTAGAGAGAGGTCGCATCATTAGCCTAAATAAAGCTGATGCCGCCCAGGTGGTGAAGTGGATAACGTCGTCGGCTGCTGTCCGGTGGGCTCGGGTTCGAATCCCGAGTAAGGCATGGTTGTATATCGAGGTAAAATCAGTCTTTCGCCTACTGGGTCCTCATCTACAATGTGAAGTTGCATCTCCTTTGATCTTCGTCAGTGATGCTTGTCCGTAATAAACTTTGTTCTCTTGTATTGTCTTGTTCGTTCTTTGCTGTGTCACTAGTTCTGTGTCGGCTATAATTCGATTACAGGAGCTCATCAGAAACAACAACAACAACAACTGAAAGCTGATTGGCCCAACTGGACGCATCCTTTGCCATCTTGGTCGGAGCGATATGGTAATTGCTCGGTGTTGGCAAAGGTGGATCAGAGAAGGCAAATGTAACAGTCGCAGAAGCTGAGCATGTCCCCGACAGACAACTGCTCGAAAGGATCGTGCAATCAAGAGAGAAGCCAAGTCCACACCAATGGCGTCGCTATCAGCCTTTTGAAAGCATTTGTCAACTTCCATGCATCCTGTATCAAGGGATGCTATTCGGAAACGACTGCTAGAATGTAGTATTAGGTGTCGACAATCATTAAGGCGCGTACTACTGACTTCTCAACATAGGCAGAGCCATCTGGATTGGTGCTCGGTCAGTTTGGGCAGTATCCTATTGGCAGCATATTGCCTTTAGCGTCCAATCTCACTTCTCTCTCAGTACTCATGACCGCCACATACGTGCGTGGAGGAGGAATGGCCTGGATTTTGATTCCGCATTTGTTGTCAAGTGGCACACGGTCATCACACGTGGTATGACAGTATACGGAGCTATCTCGCGTGACAGCCGATCTTATCTAGTTGTGCTGTAAGCTAATCTGACGGCTCGCTTGTACGTCGACAAAATTCTTCAGCCAATTGTTCTGTCTATGCTATCAAGTTGCCCAGATCCCATTTACCAACAAGTCAACGTTCGACCACATACTGCATGACGTTCTCAACAATGATTTCGATGATTTTATATCCTCCCATGGCCATCCAGATTCCCAGACCTATCCACAATAAAACACGTCTGCGATGTACTGTGAAGGCAATAATTGATATTTTCAATTTCTTAAATCTTCTGTTTTGTTTTGACAAATATTTTTCAATTTCATATATTGTGTTTAGCCAATTATTGTGACAGAATGAAGGTGGTACGTATATATTGTTTATATATAATATAAACTTCTAATAGCATTTTAGTGCTTTCGTTTTGGCATAGGATGATCCAATTTTATAGCACTTTCACTTTGGCATATATTGATCCAATTTCATATTTTTTGTAATTTTATTTACAAATGGGACTAAGGATTCGTCACATCTGCCTGTGAAAATAATTTTGTATAGCGAGAACAGAGATTTTTATACTTCTATTTTGGTGAATTAAATTACATATTTTAATACAATGGCGCATTGGTCACACTCGTTATACCCATAGGCACTTACTTTCAGGAGAAATTGAATCCATTTGTAATGGTTGCCAAATCCCAGTGAGTGTAAAACATATTTTAATTACGTGTTCTAAATATAAACAGTTTCGTTTTAAGCATTTCAAAACTTACACTATAACTTTGGCAGACTTGATTGGGGAAAATCCTCATTTGGGACGTTTTCCATTCTTATTGGTTTTTACATTGGTTTTTACAATCATATTTAACTTTACCTTCTATAAACTTTTTGCCATTTTTACTTTCCCTGCAATACATGGTAATGTATAGGGAAAGTATTGGAATCATGTCGAAAATCGCAACTCGAGTTTTCGACGAATCTACACGTTTCAAGACCTCTAGAATACGAAAAAACCATTTTTAGCGTGACGTCTGTGTGTGTGTCTGTGTGTCTGTCTGTCTGTCTGTCTGTGCAGATTTTGTAGCCACTCTAACTAAAAAACTAATTGACCGAATTTCATAAAATTTGGTAGGAATGTCACTTGTGGACGAATCTGGTGCTGATTAGTTTTGGGTACGATTCGGGATAAAAGAACCCGCCTTTTTTGCGAAATGGAACGCAAAAGCTTGTATCCACTCTAGCTCAAAAACTAAAAGACCGAATTTCACTAAATTCGGTAGATAAGTTGCTTGTGGGTCACCCTGGTGCTGATTAGATTTTGGTACCATTCGGAGAAAAATAACCTGTCATTTTTTGCAAAATAGCCCTAAAAATCGTCAAAATCTAAAATAAAAAACTACTTATGCCAAATATATATATTAAATGCTTGTTTTACACGTAATTTTTAATGAAGAAAAGAATAAGACCAACCCCATTACACTAGGTCTAGCCGTTCTCGAGATATTTTAGTTTTTTCGTATGTTCTCTACGCCACCTTTGAAAATAAGTCCAGTTACCGAATGGAACGAAAATTGAATTAAAAGTGAATTAAATTGAATTAAAACAAATAGAACGTGTATATAAGTCTGCAGGGAAAGTCATGTGCTGCCCACATCAGATTTTTACTTTCCCTGCAATACATGGTAATGTATAGGGAAAGTATTGGAATCATGTCGAAAATCGCAACTCGAGTTTTCGACGGATCTACACGTTTCGAGACCTCTAGAATACGAAAATTTTTTTTAGCGTGACGTCTGTGTGTGTGTCTGTCTGTCTGTGTGTCTGTGCGTCTGTTTGTCTGCGTGTCTGTCTGTCAGTGTGTCTGTCTGTCTGTCTGTGCAGATTTTGTATCCACTCTAACTAAAAAACTAATTGACGATTTTCATAAAATTTGGTAGGTAAGCCACTTGTGGGCGAATCTGATGCTGATTAGTTTTGGGTACGATTGGGGATAAAAGAACCCGCCTTTTTTTGCGAAATGGCCCGCAAAAGCTTGTATCCACTCTAGCTAAAAATCTAATGGACCGAATTTCACAAAATTTTGTAGATAAGTCGCTTGTGGGTCACGCTGGTTCTGATTAGATTTTGGTATGATTCGGAAAAAAATAACCTGCCTTTTTTTGCAAAATGGCCCGCAAAAATTTTCAAAATTTAAAATAAGAAACTACGTACGCTGAAATATATCCATTAAAAGCTTGTTTTAAACATAATTTTTAACGAAGAAAAGAATAAGACCAACCTCATTACACTAGGACTAGCCGTTCTCGAGATATTTTAGTTTTTTCGTATTTCTCTACGCCACCTTTGAAAATAAGTGCAGTTACCAAATGAGAACAAAAATTGAATAAAAAGTGAATTATATTTAATTAAAATAAAGAGAACGAGGATATAAGTCTGCAGGGAAAGTCATGTGCTGCCCATATCAGATTTTTATTTTCCCTGCAATACACGGAAATGTATAGGGAAAGTATTGGAATCATGTCGAAAATCGCAACTCGAGTTTTCGACGGATCTACACGTTTCGAGACCTCTAGAATACGAAAAAAACATTTTTAGCGTGACGTCTGTGTGTGTGTCTGTGTGTCTGTCTGTCTGTCTGTGCAGATTTTGTATCCACTCTAACTAAAAAACTAATACACCGAATTTCAAAAAATTTTGTAGATAAGTCACTTGTGGGCGGGTCTGGTGCTGATTAGTTTTGGGTATGATTCGGGATAAAAGAACCCGTCTTTTTTTTGCGAAATGACCCGCAAAAGCTTGTAACCACTCTAGCTGAAAAATTAATGGACCGAATTTCACAAAATTCGGTAGATGAGTCACGTATAGGTCACCCTGGTGCTGATTAGATTTTAGTACGATTCAGAAAAAAATAAGCTGCCTTTTTTTGCAAAATGGCCCGCAAAAATCGTCAAAATCTAAACTACAGAACTAGGTATACTCAAATATACCCATTAAATGCTTTGATGTAAGTGATGAATGAGTAATGTTAATATAAGTCTGCAGGGAAAGTCATGTGCTGCCCCCATCAGATTTTTACTTTCCTTGCAATACATGGTAATGTATAGGTAAAGTATTGGAATCGTGCCGAAAATCGCAACTCGAGTTTTCGACGGATCTACACGTTTCGAGACCTCTAGAATACGAAAAAACTATTTTTAGCGTGACGTCTGTGTGCGTGTCTGTTTGTCTGTCTGTCTGTGTGTATGTGTGTCTATCTGTCTGTGTGTCTGTCTGTGTGTCTGTCTGTCTGTCTGTGCAGATTTTGTATCCACTCTAACTAAAAAACTAATTGACCGAATTTCATAAAATTTGGTAGGTATGTCACTTGTGGGCGAATCTGGTGCTGATTAATTTTGGGTACGAGTCGGGATAAAAGAACCCGCCTTTTTTTTGCGAAATGCCCCGCAAAGGCTTTTATCCACTCTAGCTAAAAATCTAATGGACCGATTTTCACAAAATTTGGTAGATAAGATAGATAAGGTAGATACATATATATATACATATATATATATATATACACACATATATATATATATATATATATATATACACATATATGTATATATATATATATATATATATATACACATATATGTATGTATATGTATATATATATATGTATGTATATATATATATATATATATATATATATATATATATATATTTTGTACATACAGTAGTTTATGCATAATTTTCGATTAAAATCCTTCAATTTTTATTTATATATATATATATATATATATATATATATATATATATATATATATATATATATATATATATATACATATATATATATATATATACATATATATGCATATATATATATACATATATATATATATACATACATACATACATACATATATATATATATATATATATATATATATATATATATATATATATATATATATATATATATATATATACATATATATATATATATATATTTATATACATATATATATCTTCTGGTTCCCAATAATTCTCGAATTGATATCTCTTTTATAAAGCCTACCCCTATATGCCGCTTCGTTTCCAAATAACGGGTAGCAATTTACCACTGGAGCAGATAATTTATTGTTGCGCGAGCCTCACAAAGGGTGGACGTAGTTGTCATTTGATGACAGACACCTGCATTTCGACACTCCTGACGTCAAAGTTACGGAAGTATGGGATAATTCGAGAGGCCTTTGTTTGGTGATTAGCTAATAGGGAGGTGATGGTCTCAGCCAGGGTCTCATTTCCGGCAAATTCATTTGTGGTAACTCAGCTGCCGCATTCATTCTAGAAGAATAGAAAAATTATGCAGTTTGGTTTCACACATAAAAAAAAATTGGTCGAATAATAGTGTTTCGAAGTGTTGCCATTTTTTAAGTAAAAGCAGGAAATGGAAGCTGAAATGTCTTTTATCAACTTTTCCACAGAATGTTGTGCCAGTTTAAAAAAAAATTATGATCTAAAAATATGTTCGATTTCATTCCATCTTTGAAAATAATTAAAAATTTATTAACTTTTCTAAATATTTATTTAAGCTGAGGATGTCTCCAGATCATTAGCTTCAAATGAACACAAACTGCGATTTTGTAGACCAAGTATTACTGAAGTAAATAGGAAATATATATATTCATACAGATAGAGAGATAGATACAAAAGTAGATACATGAAATAGATAGATACGCTGACATATTTTGAGATATTGAATTTCAATATCTTAAAATATTTTATCAATATTGCGAAGATATTTATTTATCCTAAGTTTGGGGACTTTCCCAAAAGTCGCCAATATGGCAATATTGCGTTAAATTTTTCGCCAAGTGGGACAGGCAGACTGAGATAAGTGCTTTTCTTTTATAGACGTATAACACACTAATTAAAGTAATATGTGTAACGTCTATTAGAACAAAATATATGTCAAAATTTGATATAAATATAACATAATATGATTAATTGATTATTTCTCTTGATTGGTTGGTTTTGCACTGATTTGTTATGTAATGATACAGCACAAAGACTGAAATAACATAAATGAAAAACAAATTAAAAGAAAAGAATATAATAGATGATACGCGTGCTGAGAGAAACAGTCGAGCAAACAAATTTACAAAATCCTATTACAACTTTTCCTTTCGTACTAGGATGATTTAGTCCCTATTTAAAAAACGTATCTTCTTCCCTTCGAAAACGGGCTTTGTGTTTCATATTTTACTCCCTTCAAAAATAAAAAAAACTGATGTGGGCAACACATGACTTTCCTTATATAATGTAATGAATTTACTACTTTTACAGTAAAAAAATAGGTTTTTCTTATAGTAGATACTAACATTCTTTCCAAGATATTGAATTTTCGACAATTAGTCGTCATTTTCATTGATTTAACATCATTTTTATCCATTTGGCGAGATTTTCATTAATTTGGCAACATTTCAAAAAAGTCGCCAAGTTGGCGACATTCCGCCAAATTCGTCACCAAAATCTCGCCAAGCGTTATGCACTAAGAAAAAAGTTATTCTTACAGCAGATAAATGACTATTGGCGTTCAAATACAAAAGTATTATTCAAAGTATATTTTTTCATGAATGGAACGAGCTAGATCCACGAGAATGATGTCACTCAATTTATCGCATGCTATTACATATGAAAAGTGAACATGTTTCTCAATAGGAATTTTTTTTTATGTGACTTTTTCAAAACTTTTTTGAAAAATGTACATTATCTCGAGAACGGTTCATGTTAGCGTTCTAAAATTTATGCCAATCGTTTTCTAATGAAAAATTACATAAGAAATGTCTATTTGCGTAACTTTATTAGCGGTTTTGATTTTTTGACGATTTTTTCAAAATTTCATTCGAAAATTTAGGGGAGTTCTGAACATTCGATTACATATAAAAACAATAGGCTTCCAGTGTTTACGGATTGTGATTTTTGTACCAAATTTGGTTCGAATCGGTCCATTCGTTCGTCAGTTATCGTCTCCACAGGCTCTCTGACACACACACACACACACATACTTTCACACATACACACACACATACACACACACACACACACACACACACACAGACATCACTTCAAAAATGTTTGATTCGTGATCAGGGATGCTTGAAACGTGCTCTCCCGTCGAAAACTCGAATTCGAATTTTCGATCCCGTCACAATACTTTCCTTATACATTATGTATATAAGGAAAGTAAAAATCTGATATGGGTAGCACATGACTTTCCTTATATAATGCAATGAATTTACTACTTTTACAGTAAAAAAAATAGGTTTTTCTTATAGTAGATACTAATATTCTTTCCAAGATATTGAATTTTCGACAATTAGTCGTCATTTTCATTGATTTAGCATCATTTTTATCCATTTGGCGGGATTTTCATTAATTTGGCAACATTTCAAAAAAGTTGCCAAGTTGGCGACATTCCGCCAAATTCGTTGCCAAAATCTCGCCAAGCGTTATGCACTAAGAAAAAGTTATTCTTACAGCAGATAAATGACTATTGGCGTTCAAATACAAAAGTATTATTCAAAGTATATTTTTTCATGAATGGAACGAGCTAGATCCACGAGAATGATGTCACCCAATTTATCGCATGGTATTACATATGAAAAGTGAACATGTTTCTCAATAGGAATTTTTTTTTTATTTTATGTGACTTTTTGATAATTTTTTTTAAAAATGTACAATATCTCGAGAACGGTTCATGTTAGAGTTCTAAAATTTATGTCAATCGTTTTCTAATGAAAAATTACATAAGAAATGTCTATTTTCGTAACTTTATTAGTGGTTTTGATTTTTTGACTATTTTTTCAAAATTTCATCCGATAATTCAGGGGGGTTCTGAACATTCGATTGCATATAAAAACAATAGGCTTCCCGTGTTTACGGATTGTGATTTTTGTACCAAATTTGGTTCGAATCGGTCCATTCGTTCGTCAGTTATCGTCTCCACAGTCTCACTGATACACACACACACAGACTTCACTTAAACGTTTGATTTGTGATCAGGGATGCTTGAAACATGCTCTCCCGTCGAAAACTCGAATTCGAATTTTCGACCCCGTCACAATACTTTCCTTATACATTATGTATATAAGGAAAGTAAAAACCTTCAAATTCACTGAAATTGATACAATAAAATAATTCATGGGATTAAATGAATAATGTATAAAAATTATCTTTAACAAGGAAAAATTTTATATGAATAAAATGCATGAATTTTTAATAGCACACTTCAACCTTCAGCCCATTTCTCTTAATCAAGCCCATAAAACGCTGGTGAGACATTCGCTAATGGAAGCCCAATTAAATCATTAAATTATTAACGTTAATGAAAGAGAAGATGGCAACGTCCGGTGATGCGAAAAGAACATGACGTACTCTCATATTACAGTACTTTCGACCACAAAGTAAATAACGGAAGAGAACTATTATATCATCAAGAATAAAGACTCGGAACATTTGATGAAAAAGAAATGGCTCATCCTTGCAATTCTGGCTAAGTATTTTAGAAACAATTGAAAGTTCTATTATGTAAATATATACTCAAGGTCTTTGTACTTTCACTATTTAACGACACAGCAGACAGAAGTTCCGTGAACTGTTTTGTTTAAGTGTTCTGGCAATGATCTCGTATTATTCTTCCATTAAGGGTTATTCCACTAAGTACATCATGTCTTCTCTTTTCAGTCATGTGACATATAAGTCCTGTTCTTACTTCCCATTATTCAGGAGCGAAGATAAGCAATTCTGATGTGTTTCGGAAACTACTGCCGTGGTGAATACAATTTATTCACTACAAGCTACAATGAAAAAACATTTTGATTAAGGTAACTATTACGGATAACTGTAAAGCTAAATGATCCAGAACCTAATTTAAAGCCGCGTTTAACCCAGCACTGGAGGCAGTTACGTAAAAAACTCTCATGGGGTTTGATTTCTTTTATAAGCGGTCCATGCTCTTGTTTAGGTTACAAACCCCTATAAGAAAATATAAAGGATAACAACACACAACGTGACTATTATTTTATTTTATTTTTATTGTTCGTTTCAAAGGACTTGTTGCTTTCAGAATAAACTTGCTTTGCGAATTCGTGGAACCTTCTAGGAAAAAATCTGAACAATTGTCTTGAAAGAGTTGTTCTGGACTAAGATGCAATTTTTTTACAATGCGGAAGAGGATTTAAACTCCTCCCCAATCATGTATACCCCGCCTCGTATATATGATATACGATTTGATACCGTTTAAGTAATAGAATACGAAATTATCCCAGAAGCTAAATTTTGAGAGAAATTGAAATTCCACAAAGCCATAATAAATCATAAAACTGTAACATTTACCAATCCTTCATACCGTGAATTTTGCTCGTATCATTTACATACCGAATATTTCGCATATAGCAATTGAAATTACGAGAACAGGGAACGAAAGAGAGAATTTCAATGTTTCTACAGAGCCCACTTCGACAATAAAATTTTGCAATTCCGTCCCAGTTGCTCATTGGTGGAGCGTTCGCTAGCCAGTAGGGAGATAGATCTGTGGTTCCATTTCCAGTTGAGGCAGCAAGGTTCTTTACAATGACCTTCGAACAAATCAACCCAGTAGGTTAGTGCAAAGATTTCGGTGGCCTTAAAGTGATTCTAGTACGACTAGCATGGATTCGGTGGACTCTGGGAGGTTGAGCGCCGATTTCAAATAAGGAGAAGACAACGACCAAGTAGGAAGCTAACCTGGAGGATAAAAATCTGATGTGGGCAGCACGTAACTTTCCCTGCAGACTTATATCCACAGTCTCTTTATTTTGATTCAATGCAATTCACTTTTAATTTAATTTTCGTTCTCATTTGGTAACTGGACTTATTTTCAAAGGTGGCGTAGAGAAAACACGAAAAAACTAACATATCTCGAGAACGGTTAGTCCTAGTGTAATGGGGTAGGTCTTATTCTTTCCTTTATTAAAAATTACGTATGAAACAAGCATTTAATGGATATATTTGAGCATACGTAGTTTTTTTATTTTAGATTTTGACAAATTTTGCGGGCCATTTTGCAAAACAAGGCAGGTTATTTGTTTCCGAATCGTACCAAAATCTGATCAGCACCAGGGTAATCCACAAGCGACTTTTCTACCGAATTTTGTAAAATTCGGTCCATTAGATTTTCAGCTAGAGTGGATACAGGCTTTTGCGGGCCATTTCACAAAAAAAGGAGGGTTCTTCCATTGCAAATCGTACTCAAAACTAATCAGCACCAGATTCGTCCACAAGTCACTTACCTACCAAATTTTATGAAATTCGGTCCATTAGTTTTTCAGTTAAAGTGGATACAAAATCTGCACAGATTTACAGACAGACACACACATAGACGTCACGTTAAAAATGTTTTTTTTTGTTCTAGAGGTCTCGAAATGTGTAGATCCGTCGAAAAGTCGAGTTGCGATTTTCGGCAAGATTCCAATACTTTCCCTATACATTACCATGTATTGCAGGGAAAATAAAAATAGAATCAGGAGGTGGTCGGTCAAATAATCAGTTGCATGCCAATCTGACATTAGAGTGTGGAGAATTCGGAGTCCAGTTCGACGATAAGAGCTTGTAATTCCTTTCAAGTAGCTCAACAGCAGAACGTTGGCGGTCCACTACGAACGCTGGCGGTCCACTACGAACGTTGGCGGTCCACTACGAACGTTGGCGGTCCACTACGGTCCGCTCGATTCCGGGTTGGGGCACAAAGGATTTTTACATTTCTACAAGATTTTAAAATTCAAAGATTTTCATGAGCTTTACTTTTATATAATTCAACAATAATTTTAAATGATATCAAAAATGATGCATTACCTTAAATAAGTAATAAAAACTCTACCTCTCATCGTTACTCACTAATTTTTCATTGATGAGAAAACAAAAGCAGTTTATGAATAGAAATCATAAATTATTGCACATTGCTGATTGATGTGCACTTCTCACACTCGAAGCTCTTCAATGTGAAATTTTCATTGTGCGGATCCTGCTTATCAAGCAGGACGATCGGCTTACACTGAAAAGCTAAACAAGAAAGACCAATCATGCATAAAGCATTGATTACGAAACCCTTTCCAACTGAAATGTAATTTTATTTAAGCATCTCAAAAATGTGATACATTCAGCGGGGATATTTTTTAAATTATCACAGGACTACATTAATTTATTGTACATGAAAACTCAAAATTTCGTCGAAAAAGTCGCTAGTTACACAAAATGAATTTTATTTAAATGATGTCATCGAAATATGAATCGTTTACATGTTTAAGTGAAATCAATGAATATTTCATTCATATCACTAATATTCCAAACTCCAGAGTGAATAATGTTGAGTGAAGTTACGTAAATAGACATTTCTTATGCAATTTTTCCTTAGAAAACGATTGACATAAACTTTAGAACGCTAGCATGAATCGTTCTTGAGATATTGCACATTTTTTAAATACATTTATTAAAATATCCCATAAATTAAAAAAAATATATTAACTGCTGAGAAACATGTTCACTTTTCATATGTAATATCATGCGATAAATTTAGTAACATCATTCTCGTGTATCTAGCTCGCTCCATTCATGAGAAAAAAACATCGTTGAGTAATACTTTTGTATTTAAACGCCAATAATCATTTATCCGCTATAACAATAACTCATTTCTCCGTCCATAACGCTTGGTGATTTTGGCGACGAATTTGGCGGAATGTCGCCAACTTGTCGATTTTTTAAATGTTGCCAAATTAACGAAAATCTCGCCAAATGGATAAAAATGATGTGAAATCAATGAAATGACGACTCATTAACGAAAATTCAATATCTTGGAAATAATATAAGTATCTACTATAAGAATAACCTATTTTTTTTACTGTAAAAGTAATCAATTCATTGCATTATATAAGGAAAGTCATGTGCTGTCCACATCAGATTTTTTTTATGTTGCAATGAGTAATGTCATCTCTTCATATATATATCATGGTTATAATTATTATTTCAATTTTTATTTAAAAGCTGCCAAACATATTTTGCTGAAATTTTTTTACTCATTTTATGTGATAATTAGAATATTTCTTAAAATTTTCGAAGCAATTTTTGAATTTTAACTTTGCCTAAAAAGTTGTTTGAGTAATTAAATTCCATAGGGTTCACGGTATTCCATATTTTCAACCCGGATTCAATATGAAACTAATTGGGTGATACTATCGATTTCTATTCCCATATGCCTCACAAACCGTCTCAACACATACTAAAATTTCATTTTGATAAAATCATTTTTACGGCAGTTATTGTGCGAACATATAGACAGACAGACCGACAGAATAAACAAAGTCATAAACACTTTCCAACTATGCTGGAAAGTGTTTAAAAAAAATGAAAAAAAAAGCTCAGTGAACGAAACGTTCAAAGCGAACTAACCATCGAGGTACTAACACAACTGTCAGCCGAACGAGCCTCTGTTTACAATAAATACCCTGTCCAACATGCCCATGTTAAAGCGATTCCGCAAAACATGGCGTAACTTTTGAACCAACTATCGTACAAACATGAAACTATATTATTTCTATAGAGCTCTGCGAAAGCTTTTAAACTTAGTGATTCTAACCTAATTCTTCACCAATCAAGCTACAGAGACGTGTAATTATACCAATGTAGTACTTGAACCGATAGACATGTATGAAACATTGTATTGTAAAACATGAACATTAACAAATACTAATGAGAGTAATAATATAATAATAACCATAATTGAAATAAAAATTGAACCTTTAACTTAGAAAAACAAGTAACAAATAAAATGAAACATCTCTTGTCAGAATGCCGAGTTAAAAATGTCATGTAATGTGGAAAGTAGATAACATTAGAAATGAAAAACCGAAAGTAGTGTAAAAAAAAAAGAAAAAAAAAGCTCAATGAACGAAACGTTCAAAGCGAACTTAACCCAACTGTCAGCCGAACGTGCCTCTGTTTACAATAAATGCCCTGTCCAACACGCCCATGTTAAAGCGCATGTTAATAGTCTGTCCAACACGCCCATGTTATATATATATATATATATATATATATATATACACAATAAATGAAGATATCTGTCTCTGTGTGTGTCGTACGACCTTGGAATTTAGTTTCACAGGTACTTCAAAACCCGAATATGTACACCAATGCATTATTTTTTCTTTTTTAATTTCGTATCAGTTTTTTAGTTATTTTATGTTTCAGCCCGATTTACAACGATACTGGGTGATATTCAAACAAAGCAATTCATAAACGACCTAAAATATTATTACAGCGTTTCCTTCTTGACACTATCGGAAAGAACGAAAAATTATATTTCAAACAAACTGTGAATGGAATCCATACGATTATTAGACGATTTTTCGTAAATATATATATATATATATATATATATATATATGATACTTAAATTTTAAGCCTTTCCCAATAACGCGCCCTTTTCTTTCACAGTTATCTTATTTTTAAAAATTCCTATCTCATGTCCAGCACATATTGCAACTACATTAAATTCTATGCCACGCCACTAATATTAACAAGTCTGCAGACCCTTCCTCGATCATATCATATATGGTCACTAAACTTAACCCTATGTAAACGTTCTCATTGAAATTTCATTTCCAATCACATTTTTAAAGCCTAAACCGCTAAGATAGCAGTCACATGCCTCATATCCTCCCTCCCCCTATGCATTCTTCACTTGTGAAGTACTACGCCGACGGCACACAGATTTGGTGAGAGCTTGTCGACGATCAGAAGTCGTCCAGAACATGTAATTATATTTATTCCCAGTGGCATCGAATAAAATAGATTTTTATAACTTAAATTGTATCTTCCTTGGACTATTCAAGTCAAATATTACATATATATAATAATAAAAGTTTGAAAGTCCAATGAAATAAAAGTGAGAAGCTGTAAATAATATTTTTATCCTTAGTTTTGGTCTATAGTTAATTATTTATAACAGATATGCTAGAGATGAGTGCTTTTTTGTACTTATCGTAGTTAGCATAGTTTTTAATTAAAAAAACAATTCAATATATATATATATATATATATATATAAGATTTAAAATGAAAATATATATATATATATATATATATATATATATATATGTAGTGTCCAGTGCTATCAGTGTCCAATGGCTATTTCCTCAACAGTTAGTCACAGAGATGTACTTCCAATTGCAAAAATGTTTTAAATTTTAAAATCTATTATCTTAGGAACAGTTTAAATCAATAAATGCATTTTTGAAAGAAATACAAAATATAAATTTTTATACGGTCCCCTGGTCCTACGAGTTATATTTAGGAAAATCATCCTCATACAATTTCATGCAAAATAAAAAAAAAAATCCTTTTGCGACCAAAATTCACCGAGTTATGAAGCATTAAACTTTATGACTTAAGTCGTTTATCCACGCATAAATATGTCCCGTTTCAGGCAACCTTTAAGGGGCTGTATAAATATTGAAATTCCGTATTCAAAGTATTATGTTTCAATTGCATTTGCTGACATAATGTCGAGAATGACGCAAAGTTTTTATCGAATAATTCGTTTAGAAGAGTATTATAGTCAGGACTCGACTAAAATCTTCTAGGGGTCTTAAAGCTCTAAAAGCTCTTTATTGTAAATGACGTAACACGTTATTGTTTAAGTCAATAAATACATTTCTGTAAAAATCACGAAATTTAAATTTTTATACGGGAATAGACCAGTAATGCGACCAGTTGCAGCGTACCTGCAGACGAAAATAAATAAAATACACACATTAAATCTAAAATAATAAAGCCATATAACACCAAAAAAATAACAGATTTATGCACATAATTATTTTGTGTATAATCTCCATTTCTCCCCATAAAAAGTGCTCTAACTTTAAGCAGCTATAAGTCGGTCAATTTTGGTCGTAAAAGGATGATTTTTTTTTATTTTGCATGAAATTGTATGCGGATGATTTTTTTAAATATAACTGGTAGGACCGGAGTATCGTATAAAAATTTATATTTCGTATTTCTTTCATAAATGCATCTATTGATTTAAACTGTTTCTAAGATAATAGATTTTAAAATTTAAAAGTTTTTTGCAATTAGAAGTATATGGAAGTATTGGAAGTATGACTAGCGGTTGAAGAAATAGGCATCCTGTATATATATATATATATATATATATATATGTATATATATATATATATATATATATATATATATATATGTATATATATATATATATATATATATATATATATAAATATAAAAAGTATAAAAAGAATTTTAGAATTGAAAAAAGAAGGAAGACTTAGCGAGAAGCTTACTTAATGGCGGTAAGGGGTTGTGACCTTACACCCCAGTTGTCAACAAGCTTGTCATAAATGCCGCGGCATTGCACTCCTGGACGCCAGCCCTGGCTGAAGCCAACCCCCGGAGTGACAATAACAATTATCACAAGACCGTTAAAAAAGAAAAGTCCAATGGTAATATGAAGACCATCACTGGATGAGCAACTAGTCCTTTAGACTACAATGACCTGTATATAACTTCGTGTTATCGTTCTGCGGTCCTGTTATTCATAGTATGCGAACCTTCATCTGCTAAATGATATAAAATAGATTTTAACTTTGAACAATAAGCATTATTGTTACTGTATAAATTATCAATATAATGTAGCATAAAAGGAATGGGGTATTGCTGTAGATATGCTTGCTGTAGAAATGTCCGATCAAAATCAATACGGATGTCTTCATTGTAGATAATTCTCTGAATTCTAGCCAATCCCCCCAAGAATACATTCCTAAATATACTCAAGTGAAGATTGGAATTCCAATTGATCAGACTGTTTATAGGTATATTAAAACTTTTTCTTTTATCATAGATAGTAAAACTTACAGGTATTTTACTGAAATCTATACTTAAATCTAAAAATTCCACTACATTTTTAAGTGCAGCAGGATTTTCTTTCAAAATTAAGTTTGGTGGGTAGAAATCAAAATTCATACTATAATCTTCGTTTTCATATCCGACTATCAAATCATCCACATAACGTAGGTATATGATTTCATTATTAAAGAAAACTACCTTTTTAATGGAATTTCTATATATTAGCAAATTAAAGGCATCCCCATGGTGGGGAGCGTTCTTCTATACTTACTGATCTGTACCTCAATTTTTATGAAAGCCAATCACATCTTAATAATGAAATCATATGCTTACGTTATGTGGATGATTTGATAGTCGGATATGAAAATGAAGATTATAGTATGAATTTTGATTTCTACCCACCAAACTTAATTTTGAAAGAAAATCCTGCTGCACTTGTGGAATTTTTAGATTTAAGTATAGATTTCAGTAAAATACCTGTAAGTTTTACTATCTATGATAAAAGAAAAAGTTTTAATATACCTATAAACAGTCTGATCAATTGGAATTCCAATCTTCACTTGAGTATATTTAGAAATGTATTCTTGGGGGGATTGGCTAGAATTCAGAGAATTATCTACAATGAAGACATCCGTATTGATTTTGATCGGACATTTCTACAGCAAGCATATCTACAGCAATACCCCATTCCTTTTATGCTACATTATATTGATAATTTATACAGTAACAATAATGCTTATTGTTCAAAGTTAAAATCTATTTTATATCATTTAGCAGATGAAGGTTCGCATACTATGAATAACAGGACCGCAGAACGATAACACGAAGTTATATACAGGTCATTGTAGTCTAAAGGACTAGTTGCTCATCCAGTGATGGTCTTCATATTACCATTGGACTTTTCTTTTTTAACGGTCTTGTGATAATTGTTATTGTCACTCCGGGGGTTGGCTTCAGCCAGGGCTGGCGTCCAGGAGTGCAATGCCGCGGCATTTATGACAAGCTTGTTGACAACTGGGGTGTAAGGTCACAACCCCTTACCGCCATTAAGTAAGCTTCTCGCTAAGCCTTCCTTCTTTTTTCAATTCTAAAATTCTTTTTATACTTTTTATATTTATATCGTGTATAATATTTGCAGCTGCTTTGCGCATATATGCTATAACACTTCAATA
Source organism: Amaurobius ferox (assembly GCA_951213105.1). Classification (NCBI taxonomy): domain Eukaryota; kingdom Metazoa; phylum Arthropoda; class Arachnida; order Araneae; family Amaurobiidae; genus Amaurobius; species Amaurobius ferox. The sequence continues at coordinate 155,976,754 of OX578140.1, read as the reverse complement.
TCTTGGTATGGATATTAAATCAGTAAAATTTCCATACTTGATCCTCATTCCCAAGTTACACAAAAAGCCAGTCAAGTTCCGAACTGTAACAGTGGGATGCGGATCATACCTGGAACATGCAAATAAAAAACTTCTGAAATTACTCCAATATGTTATGACTGATATTAAGAAGCAAAACTCCATAATGTTAAAAAACGGACAAGAATTGATAGACCGACTGAAATTTTGCCATAAAGATTTAAACTTCAGAAGCTACGATTTCAGGGATCTGTTTAATAACATCGATTTAACAAACCTACAAATGATCTTGAAAGAATTACATGAAGAGTATAATTTAAAACCATATATAACTCTCAGAAGATATTTGGATTTGATTGAGTTGGTTTTAAATGAAAACATACTATATGACGGTATGCATTTCTACAAACAGGTCAAAGGCATACCCATGGGTGGTGCATGCTCATCAATATTGGCGGATATTTATCTATCCAAATATGAAAGAGGAACCCATCTATTATCGGAAATACCTTATTTCCGATATGTTGACGACGTGATATTAGGGGGTTATGCAAACACCCCTGACATAGATTTTGCATTCTACCCAAGGGAATTGGACTTAATTGAAAACCCGATCAATGAGGATGGATCGACAGACTTCCTGGATTTGTCAATAAGAAAGCACCAACAGTATGGAATTTATACAACCATACACGACAAGAGAAATTCATACAATATCAAAATTAATAATATTATTGATTGGAATTCAAACCTCACTAAAAATATATTCAGAAATATTATTATCGGGTACTTCAGAAGAAACAGAAACTACAGTACTTTTAAAAAAGACTGCATTCATGAATGTAATAAAATAATAAATGATGCATTAAAAAGAAATTACCCTAGATATTTTTTACAACATTATTACTATTCCTTTTTCAAAGAAAGAAATTGTACATTGTTTGATTCTAAATGAGAATTCTTAATCATATATATTTTCATATCTGCGATCCTATCATCTTGAAGTCTTTTCGCGCATGTGCGACTTTCCCTTATAAAATGTTGTGTTTTCATGCTGGATAGTAAGGTGTATCTCTTCCATGCTTGGTTCCATCTTTGCTCTTTTGTCCGTTCGGGTGCTTCTGTCTTTGCACATGTGGGAGATTGACCATTGAGTTACATTGGTGCCGTGAGCGTTGCCCGGGTCGTAAAAGCTGCTTTAAGCGGGAAAGGGGTGTCGCAATCCACCCCAGCCATTCTATGCAAATCATATGGTCACTCCTGTTCTCGCTTATTTTTTCTTCTTGTTTATATCCTTGTATTCCACTCTGGATGCAGAGCTGCTAAGCGCCACATCCTCTGTAAGGTTTCTGTTTTCTCCTTTACTTAAATAGGAGTTCCGTTCGTGATATACTTATTTTTATATGTATATATATATATATATATATATATGCATATATGTATGTATGTATATATATATATGTGTGTGTATATGTATATAAATGTACATATATATATTATATATATATATAATATATATATATATATATATATATATATATATATATATATATATATATATATATATATATATATATATATATATATATATATATATATATATATATATATATATATAAATTGAAAGATTTTAAGCGAAAATTATGCATAAACTACTGTATGTACAAATGTGCGTTGTGTTTGCAATAACCCTCCAGTTATTTACTTTTTGTGTGAGTCCTGTAAAGGAATTATTAATTATTATTTTACGAAAGGATTATACCAATTTAACTTTAACAAAAACATTTATTAAAAACATAAAATACTTATTAAAGTCAATTACGGTAATTACATGCTTATTAATCATTTAGGAAGCATGTGAGAGGAGATAGCATGTGAGACCCTTAACCATATACCTAACGTATTTAATAATCTATGGATATTTGAGGAACACATACTTTCAATGTGGACCTTTGCAATAGACCATAATGCTTGCAAATACTTGGTTGCACTGAACACATCCTAGATCTCCCTTATTTGGGAACCTCTACGCAATATTCTGCTTCTTTAGTATTGTCGTTCTATCATAATAGCAGGCAAGCCTCCGCATAAGTCATAACGTCGCAGTCGTTGCACACATCTACTCAAGTCATGATTTCAGTTATCTGTTTTATTGTACTCTCTCAAGTCATATTGGTACGAGGCATGTTTTTTAAGTAAGTACCGTTTTGGAATTAAAAAAAGACGTGCAAAGATATCGCAATAATTTTATTTCTACATGAAAGCCTGTACCTTAATCTACTTTTCTACATAATTTCCGTGAATATTGAGGCACTTGTCATAACGTGGCACCAGTTTTTGAATACCCTCCTCATAAAATTCTGCCGCCTGACTTGTTAACCACTGTATCACAACTGTTTTGACTTCGTTATCGTCTTGAAGACGCTGACCACCCAGGTGTTTCTTCAAGTGCAGGAACAAATGGTAGTCGCTGGGCGCCAGATCAGGGCTGTATGGAGGATGATCTAGAGTTTCCCATTTAAAAGATTTGATGAGATCTTTGGTCCGATTAGCCACATGTGGACGGGCATTGTCATGCAGCAAAACGATACCCTTACTCAACTTGCCACGTCTTTTGTTCTGCATTGCACGACGCAGATTGTTCAATGTCTCACAATAAGACGCTGCATTGATTGTCTCATTACGAGGCAGAAACTCCACTAGCAATACTCCTTTTTTGTCCCAAAAAACTCTGCACATGATTTTCCGGGCAGAAATTGTTTGCTTAAACTTCACTCTTTTGGGTGATGATGAACGTCGCCATTCCATGGATTGTTGTTTTGATTCTGGTGTGACGTAGGCCACCCATGTTTCGTCACCAGTAACAATTTGGTCTAAAAAGTCTTCACCTTCATTGTGGTACCGCTCAAGGAAAGTCAATGCACTGCCTAAACGTTGGGTTTTGTGCAAATCCGTCAACATTTTTGGAACCCAACGTGAACACAATTTCCGGTAATTCAAGTTCTCGGTCACAATGCGATACAAAACACTACGAGAATATTGAGGAAACCAGTCGCACATTGATGAAATTGTAAAGCGTCTGTTTTCTCTCACCTTTTCTTCCACTTTCTGCACCAAATCTTCATTAAAGACCGAAGGACGCCCACTCCGTTCTTCATCATGCACATTTGTGCGGCCATCTTTAAATGCTCTCACCCATTTCCTTACCATTCCACCACTCATAATGTTTTGTCCGTAAACTTCACAGATCTCACGATGAATATCGATCGGTTTTACGCCTTTAGCACTAAGAAATCGTATAACAGCCCGTACTTCACAATCGGCGGGACTCACGATTGTCGGAGGCATCTTAAACACTCAGTAAACAACGTATACAATGAAGAATCAGACTGTAATGGCGTCAGTGCGTAGACAAGAGATGTAGGTAACCAGCGCGCATGCGCGGAACGCCGACCGTAGCGCTGCGGCGGCGGAATCGCAAAACGGTACTTACATAAAAAACATGCCTCGTATATATATCTTCGTTCTCTTCGATCACAGGTTGTGGTTCCATCTTTTTCGGGGGTGTCATTTCCCCCTTACTTTCATTTGCCGCATTCAGTGTTACGCTGCAAGCTCCTTTTTCCATTGGTTATTTATTTAACCAATGGAATCATTCCACATCCTGGTAAGGGCCAGCTCGGCCCCTCTGTCATGGCACCCCTAAATTTATGGTTTGCTGTAAACCTCGGCGCCACTCAGACTGGCAGCATTGTCCGAAGTTTCGAATCAATAAATAACTGGCATAAACCTGTCTCACCAAAGCACATATGAGATCTATTTTTGGTCTCACACACACACACACACACACATATATATATATATATATATTGGCAATATTGATCTCAACACTGTTAAATATGGTATAAATTATAATACTGATTATATACAGAATCAAGGCGAATGATGAAAGTCAAGTGCCTGGCCATTTGATAAAAAAATATATATACAGAGTCAAGAAACACCCGCAGCAGCTTATCATGACAATCGTAAGTTAGATAAAACAAGAAAGATAAATCATGCATAAGCATTGATTATGAAACACTTTCCAACTGAAATGCAATTTCATTTAAAAATTTCTAAAATGTGATACATTCAGTGGTGATATCTTTTACATTATCACAGTACCACAGTAATTTATTATATTTAAATATTTAAAACTGTATCGAAATATAAATCATCTGATTCTCTATGCAAAATCAATGAATATTTCATTCATATAACTTGTATTCCAGACTCCAGAGCTAAATAATTTTGTGTGAAAAAAATTCAGCAATTCTTATGTAACTCACCTTACAATCGCTTGAGATATTTGCATTCTGCATAAGTTAAAATTGGGCTTCGTTGAAGAAATAATAAAAGTTTAGGGATCATTTAAAATCACAACTATTGTAATTGCATAGGCAAGGAATTTAAATACACAGATAATACACAGATACTATATGTGTGTGTGTGTGTATGTATTCAAAGTATTGGAATCGTGCCGAAGATCGGAACTCGAATTTTCGAAGGATCTACACGTTTTGGGACTTCTAGAACACGAAAAAACTATTTTTAGGAAGACGTCTGTGTGTGTAAGGGTGTATCTGTGTATGTTTCTGTGTGTCTGTGAGGATATTACATCCACTCTAATTGAAAAACTAATGGACCGAATTTCATAAAATTTGGTAGGTATGTTTTTTGTGGGAAATCCTGATGTTCATTAGATTATAGTACGATTCGTAATAAAAGAATCTGCCTTCTTTGCGAAATGGCTGGCAGAAATTGCCTTTATCCACTCTAGCTAAAAACGAATGGAACAAATTTAACAAAATTTCGTGTATAATATTTCAATAACCTACAAGTGATTTATATACCAAATTTAACAAAATTTGGTATATAAATCATTTGTAGGTTATTCTAGTACGATTCGGGAAAAACGAACGGGCTATTTTTGCGAAATGGCCCACAAAAATCGTTAAATACAAAAATAAAAGACTACGTGTGTTCAATTATATCAATTAAATTCCTATTTTATACGTGATTTTTGACACTAAAAAGAATAAGACTAACCCCATTACTCTAAGACTGGCCGTTCTTGAGATATTTTAGTTTTTTTGCTTTTTCGCTACGCCACCTTTGACAATAAGTCCAGCTATCAAATGAGAACCAAATTTAAGTTTAACGTGCAAATTCAATTTAAAATACTTATGGCTGTTATTTTGTGCTGATAAACTCAAATTATTATTGAAGAAATAAAGAGAACGTGAATATGAGTCTTCAGGGAAAGACATGTGCTGCCCACATCAGAATTTTTAACAATATTACAACAATGATTTATAGAAGTGAACGGGGATTATTTGCAGGCCATTTAAAAAAAAATGTAGGATCTATATTTAAAGATGCACCAAATTTTTGTAGAATAAAATGTTCAACAAACTTAAGCTGTGTACCAAATTTTAACTCTCTAGAACGTAGGAAAGTGCATTAAAAATGCCATCAAATAAGTATATCATGAAGAGTTATATAAAATTTAAAAAAAATTAAAAGAATTTTATCTACCAAATTTATTTTAAAATGTGAAGCCTCTCTCATATACAAAATGATTAATCTCTTGGAAAGATATTTATTATATAATACATCTCTTTTTTCTTTCTGGGGGATATTCCAAAAGTCAGAATTTAATTAAATTTGTTTTTTCCCTATATTAAATAATTTTTAATTAAAAAACTACTTAATATATGTTACTGAATTTTTTTTTATAAATTTTATGGGATAATGGGAATATTTCCTTAAAATTAAGAGGCAATTTGTGAATTTTAAATTTGCTTAAAAAATGTTTGAAAAATTAGGTACCTTAGGGTTCAATGTATTTCATTTCTTCTACCCGGGTTCAATAAAAAACTAATTGGGTGATATTATTTATTTATATTCCCATAGGTCCCACAGACCGTCTGAACAACATACTAAAATTTCATTTTGATAAAGTCATTTTTACGGCAGTTATCGTGCTAACGGACAGACAGACAGAATGAACAAAGTCATAAACACTTTTCAACTATGTTGTAAAGTGTTAAAAATTTCGAAAGGCAAGAGTAGGAAGAAGTAAAAAAATGAATTTCAATAAAACTGTTAAACTTTGCAATGCTTTATAATGGAGCACGAAAACACTGAATATATCCCACCAAACTGGATTAAGAACTTTGTATATGGAATTAGAGTTAGATTTTTAAAGTGAATATGGGACTTTTGTGCAGAAAAAAATGTTGATTTTGGATTCAGTAAAAACCCAGTAGTTAACGCTATTTTTCTTGATTACATTAAGCTGCGTACCACACTTTTGGGAATATATCTAAATATAATTAAACCTAATGAATTTAATAAGGAATATCTGATTATTAAATATTTAAACAAGAAATATGACGATATCAAAATTTCGGCGATTTTGAATAAACACCAAGACAAATTACCAATGAGAAATATCAAAGTGAGTATCACTTACAAATATAATATTCCTATTGGAAAAAAAGTGTACAATTACAATAAGGTATCAGAAGTTCAGAGGAAACTGTGAATCAGTGTAATTGCTGAAATTATCCCAATTATATGAATAAAGATTTGAACACGTTATCACAGGCGATTTCTATATGCTGAAAAATACTGAAATAAAAGATTGCCTTGATCTGGGAACAAAATTCCGTTTTCCCGAATTTGATAACATAAAATATATTTTGAAAGACATTGACCAATTCGTGTTAAAGATGGCGATCAAATATAGTTTACCCATAGACGTTTTCAGTAAATGGAAAGAAAGTGTTTTTAATGATTTTATAAGATCCTATTTGGGCATTAATAAACTTAATAAACAAGAAAGATCAATCATGCTTAAAGCATTGATTATGAAACACTTTCCAACTTCAATGCAATTTTATTTAAAAAAGTCGAAAATGCAATACATTCCTCGGTAATATTTTAAAACTTATCACAATACTACATTGATTTATTATATTTGAAAACTTAAACCTTCATTGAAAAAAATGAACTTCATTCAAATGACGGCATTGAAATATAAATTGCCTGGTTTAAATATCTCTAAAATGCAATACATTCCACGGTAATATTTTTAAAACTATCATAATACTACGATAATTTATTATATTTGAAAACTTCATCGAAAACAACTGAAATAAATTCAAATGACGTCATAGAAAAAATAACACGCCTGGATCTCTATAAAAGCAGGATTTCATTCATTTCATTCATCACAATACTATAATAATTTATTTTATTTAAAAATTAAGACCATGGAGCTACAATTCAAAAACTCTATGCTTAAAACTTCATCGAAAAAAATCGTCCTTCTGTTTATAAAATCAATTAATATTTCATTCATATCAGCCATGCAGACTCCATGGACTGAATTATTTTGTGTTAAAGAAATACAGTAATTCTAATACAACTCATTCTACACATTTTGCTGTTTACATTTTACATACGTGAAAAATAGGCTTAGTTGTAGAAATAATCAAATTTGAATGAGAATTTAAACTCAAATATATTGTCATTGTGTTGTTTTAGTATGTAGATGCACAGAATTTAAGCAAAAATAAAGTAGTTTTAGGACGGATACAACACTCAATATGAATTAAAAAGAACTTTAAAAAATCACGATTTTGTAACAAGATGGATGCCATATATCATTTTGAAGTGGGTCATGTGATCGTTTCATATCATGGTCACGTGATCGTTTCATATAAGATGTGTAATTATTATTTTAATTTTTATTTAAAAAACTACTGAATATATTTCGCTGAATTTTTTTTTATATATTTTATGGAACAATTTGACTATTACCTAAAATTTTCGAAGCAATTTGTGAATTTTAAATCCGCTTAAAAAATGTTTGAAAAATTAGGTCCCATAGGGCTCAATGTATTTCATTTTTTCAACCCGGGTTCAATCCAAAACTAATTGGGTGATATTATTCATTTATATTCCCATAGGTTCTATAGACCGTCTGAACAACATACTAAAATTTCACTTTGATTAAGTCATTTTTACGCCAGTTATCGTGCTAACGGACAGACAGACAGACAGACAGACAGACAGAATGAACAAAGTCATAAACACTTTTCAACTTTGTTGTAAAGTGTTAAAAAAGTGTCATCAATTATGGATATTTATGGGTCAGTCATCAATTTATGGATAATGAATTGGAAAGTTTGCACACAGAGGAGTTTCGTTATAATTTACATTGACAAGGTAAACGCGAACTGCGCATTTACTTGCGTGGATTTATACACGCGACTTATGAAGGGATGCTATGATAATCATTGTACATACAGTATGCTAAAACAGTCACGATTGGAAATAGAAAATCGTATTCGGGCTATTTATAATAAAACTATTTGTTATAAGGTTAATAACATTCGTTTTCCCAATTTGACTTTGATTCCAAAGCTTCATAAAGATCGGGTAAAGTTTAGGCCCATTACCATAGGATTTAAGGGTGTATGGTACCCAAATTGTTGAAATCTGCAATTTTGAAGTTATAGTTTAAGTTTTTCTATTCAGGTAGATTTTAAGTATAGTAAACAAAATGTGATATCCAAAATTTTAAAAATTAAAAATATTATTTTTTAAAAATTAAAATTTCAAAAATTTGACAAGTTTTCTTTTTGATATATATAGAAAAATAATTTTTCTAAAATTTTAATTTGAACATTTTTTGACATAAAAATATGTAAGAAATAAATTGTCTTCACAGTTTTTGTAAATATGAATCAGAAAAAATTTAATAAAAAATAATCTATAAAAACGTGATTTTACACCCACAAATATTGTTTTCATAAATCATAATAAAAAAATAAACACATATTTCAGCAATTGCTGAAGACAAATTAAAGGAAAGTATATATATAACAATTGTTCCAAATTTCACTCATATCCGTGTAGTAGAATTTGACTTATATCAATTTAATATAACAAGAAAGATCAATCATGCTTAAAGCATTGATTATGAAACACTTTCCAACTTCAATGCAATTGTATTTAAATATCTCTAAAATGCAATGCATTCCTCGGTAATATTTTAAAGCTTATCACAATACTACATTAATTTATTATATTTGAAAATTTAAACCTTCATCGAAAAATATGAACTTAATTCAAATGACGGCATTGAAATATAAATTGCCTGGTTTAAACGTCTCTAAAATTGCGATACATTCCTCGGTAATATTTTTAAATTTATCATAATACTACGATAATTTATTATATTTGAAAACTTCATCGAAAACAACTGACATTCATTCAAATGACGTCATAGAAAAAATAACACGCCTGGCTCTCTCTATAAAAGCAGCATTTCATTCATAACATTTTCCCATTCATTTCATTCATCAATATACTAAAATAATTTATTTTATTTAAAAATTTAAGACCATGGAGATACAAGTAATTAAACTCTATGCTTAAAACTTCATCGAAAAAAAATCGTCCATCTCTCTGCAAAATCAATTAATATTTCATTCATATCAGCTATGCAGACTCCATGAGCTAAATAATTTTACGTTAAAGAAATACAGCAATTCTTATACAACTAACTCATCCTACATATTTTGCTGTTTACATTTTACATAAGTGAAAAATAGGCTTCGTTGTAGAAATAATCAAATTTGGATGATCATTTAAACTCAGATATATTGTAATTGCGTTGTTTCAGTATGTAGATGCACAGAATTTAAGCAAAAATAAAGCGGTTTTAGGACGGATACAACACTCAATATGAATTAAAAAGAACTTTAAGACATCTATGAATTAAAAAGAACTTTTTGAGACAAGATGGATGTCATATTTCATTTTGAAGTGGGTCACATGATCTTTTTATATCATGGTCACGTGATCGCTTCATATAAGTGGTGAATTAGTATTATTTTAATTTTTATTTAAAAAACTACTGAATATATTTTCCAGAAATTTTTTATATATATTTTACGGAATAATTTGAATATTACCTAAAATTTTCGAAGCAATTTGTGAATTTTAAATCCGCTTAAAAAATGTTTGAAAAATTAGGTCCCATAGGGTTCAATGTATTTCACTTTTTCAACCCGGGTTCAATCCAAAACTAATTGGGTGATACTATTCATTTATATTCCCATAGGTCCTACAGACCGTCTGAACAACATACTACAATTTATTTTGATTAAGTCATTTTTACAGCAGTTATCGTGCTAACGGACAAACAGACAGACAAACAGAATGAATGAACAAAGTCATAAACACTTTCAACTTTGTTGTAAAGTGTTAAAAATGTCGAAAATCACGTCTTTGAGAAAGTTGCAGACGAAAATGGGCGTGGCTAGCTGCAACTTCAGTTGTTCAATTTTTAACATTGCAATATAATTGGTTCTGTTTAACGTAGCAAGATAAATTTGGTGTCATTGGAATCAGAAAATTATGAATTATATTTTAAACAATAAAAAATTTCGGAATATTTTGGGTACCATACTCCCTTAAATCGTATCTTACTATTGCTAATAAATTACTTATCAGTATTTTGAAAGTAGTAGTGGCAAAAATAAAGGTTAAAGGTGCATATTTTATTTATAATAGCCAAGAGGCTATCAAGAAAATCGATGTTATTCAAACAGCTTATTTTTTAAAAGCTTTGATTATTGCGACTTGTTTAGTAGCATTGATGTAAATGACCTGTATGAAATCATCATGAATCTGTATGAGCCATACGAAATTAACTCCTTTATGACAAGAGGTAAATTTAGGGCTTTGGTAAAAATGGTACTATTTGAAACAGTACCATACAGTGGGAAAACATTTTTACAAACAGTTGCATTGAATCCCCATGGGAGGCAATTGTTCTTCCATTTTGGCGGATTTGTATTTACATCTTCACGAAGAGGAAACTCACGTTTTAAATGAGGTTATATTTTTACTTTACGTGGACGATATCCTATGGGCGTGTGAAAGTGAGGAGTTTGAATTGGATTTTAGTTTTTATCCAAGTGGTTTAAAATTGGTGGAGATGGAACATAACGATAACGGACTTTGAACTTTCTGAACCTGAATATTAGTAAAAATTCAGAAGGTAAAGCGTTTAATCACTTGTTCGATAAAATACTCTTATTTAATTTCAACATTAATTATTTAACGCCATGGAAATCTAATTTACACAAAAATTTTTATAGAAGCATCATTATCAACCAATTTAAACGAAGTAAAAGGTTGAACAACGGAATTGAAGATTGATGTGTTTGTGATAGGGACTTTTTACTCAAAGCGGTAAAACAGGGATATCCTAAGGTTTTTTTTTATGTCGGATTGTCTGAAGTTTCTACGATATAACCGTAACGGAATCTTTCAAAAAGCACTTAAACACAACTGTGCGAATGATCTGATTAGTAACATGTTGATTCACTGCCATGTTGTGGGAAGTTTGAACAGGTTGTTACTGGGCTTGGCTATTGGATACTTCTTGGTTTTATGCACATATACATTCGGATACTAGTATAGTATTTTTTATGGATTTTGGGATTTGTGAATTGATACTTTTTACGTGTTATTTCCCTCAGAGCAAAGATCGTCACATGTGTGACAGTGACGTTGTAGTCACGTGACACTTGGGTCACAATGTGACATCATATTTGTGACTTCTATTCGACGTTACGTATTAGTAACTTTGCAACTTCATTGTGACTATATTCTGTGATGTTTCCACAATTTAATTAACACGTAACAATGTGACGACATTATAATGGCAATTACAATGTGACGTCACAAACAAGTTAATATGCGACGTCACAAACAAACGTGAAAATGACCAAAATGACTTCGCTGTGACCTCAATATGACATTGCCAAGATGTACTGCGACGTCCCAAAGTCACAGTGTGACATAAATCTTACGTCACTGTGAAAAAAAATTCTATTAGGGTTAGGAATCCTTGCGTGTTCTGCTATGACTTCTCATCTACTGGGTACGTTATGGTGTGATTTTGCTTGCCTTCCTTTTCTTATGTGGTCATTTTTCTGGTTTTTCTACTGTTGATACTGTTATGAGATGCATAACATGCGCTTATTAATTAATTTCCTTCTAAATTTCATATTCTGTAAATTATATTTTTATTTCGATTCTAAAACTTGTTCTTAAATATTTTATTCCAAATTGATAAAGCGCCAATTGTGTATTTAGGCTTCTTGAAGTTTTCCCGCCTGTTTCGATAACCCTTGGCGTAATGTTACATTCCCAACGAGTTTGCACATTTACCCGGATTCGCATTTCGTATTGAAATGCATTGGAACTATTTTCTGTTTTGTCATGAGCACACGCGCAATCACACTAAGACGCTTCAGTGAGAATATTGTGATTAGATTCAGTTGGCGATGTAATTCCAAAGCGGTAGGTTGCGTTTTGCCCGAGAGGCATAAAAATGGAACATTTGTTCCATTGTAAGAGAATATAAATGATATTAATTTAATGAAAGAGTGAATTATTCAAGTAGCGTTATGAGATGATATTAATTTAAAAATTATATGTTATCGGTAATTTTTAAATATGCGATAAATTCTAATATCGATTGTCTTTACGTTCAATAAATGTCATCGAGTATATTGAAAGCTCATGCTCACCTCGCGAGCATTATTGTAATCATTTTGAGGTCATGAAATCCTGATGTAAATTATGTGGAATAAGAAAAATCTCATTTAATAAAGAAGAATTAAATTGCTTGAATTTCGTCTTTCATCATTCCTGCTAACACGCCGCTCATCCATCGCTATCTGTATGCGATTGTTCCATTTCTACCATTCATGTCCCAACTTCAACTAATTGGAATTATCTGGAGTCCCGAAGTGTTTCCCGTCATCACAGATGCTTTCTTACCTTTCCTAATGAGCTACGTCTTCCCACATCTATTCCCAGTGTCGACCGCCTGCATGACTTAAGCCCCCTTTCCACTTTACCATCATTGCCAACTATATGCTATCGGAAGCGTATAACAATACTATTGTATTTACTTGTATGGAATGATACCGGTCTCCAGGAGTGTTGCCGCGACACAAAGCTGGCATAATCGGGGTGTGGGGGTCACAACCCCCCTCCCCCCACGACCAATCTTGTGGTACCTTCCTTTCTTTATATGTTTCCATTTTGGGGTTATGTATCTTAATCTTTTTAGAAGTGTTGCGTCGCGCCTTTTAAGTGAGATTCTAGTCATCTATTTAGTCTTATTTTATATATATATATATATATATATATATATATATATATATATATATATATATATATATATATATATATATATATATATAAACAAGCGAAGTTGATAATAGGAGTTTTGCAGGTCATTTCACACACTAAAAAAATGCTAGTTCTATTTTTGAGAACCCATCAAATTTAAATATATCAAAATGTTCTGCTAGACTAAGCTGTGTACCGAATTTCAGCTCTCCACGACGTAAGAAAGTGTGTTCAAAATGACATCAAAGAAGTTGATACAGACAGACAACCGCACATTGGACATGACGAGTTAAATAAAAATTTATAAAAATAGCATGATCTTAACGTTTCAGAAACATAACTGCGACTTTTTATTTAACAAGGATATATCTTTTAGAAGGTTAGACATACAATCCAAGAAAAAGCACCACCTTAAGATTCCATTCCATATCAGGAAATTGACCGTGACTTTCGAATTAAACATCCGTGTAATTATCAGCAACGTCTTTGGAACAAAATCTACCATATGCTTGCATATTTAATCAGATATCCCACCACCTTTTCTTCAGAAATAGAGAAAGGGCTACTATTTGGAATTTCCGACGTGGTAAAACCTGGCGACGACCTTGCTGGGGCTGGAACTTCTCAACACCGTGGCCTACTTTATCAAATCGAATCAACAAAGGGGCGAGCTTCAAGACTGTGGGCGTTTCTTTGTTCTGCTTCTTTTCGATGATGCCCGAGTATCGTTGGAAAGATCAGACTGTCACGGCCGAGAGCTATCTGAAGAATGAGGATTGCCTTTTGTTCGCTTTTGGTTTCACTTTCTACCAGAAGTTGATTCAAGTGTTCAAAGAAGACAATGCGGTTATTTTTCAGGTTTTATTATTTCCTCTTCATCCAAAGTAGCCTTAACCTAGTAAAACACAACTCTATATTTCCAGCTCAAGTCATCGATATGAGTTATGAAAATTAATTGAATTCAAAGAGCATGGACTCGTGCTCTTGCATAATATTCTTTCAGTGAGATAGAAGCTTCGTGATAGAGTTGAGCTCTGATACAAGATGAGGTTGGTCGCCGTGGTATTTACTGAGGAAAATTTCGTAATTCACTATTAGTGACATAAATTGCGGAAGAGGAGGGGGAGAGTCCAGGTGTTTTTCACCCAGGAAATTTTGGAATGTTCAAAGTATGAAGACTTGAGTGATTTTACAAAATATCATAAATATTGCAAGCAGTTCTTCAAATAACTTGATCATGCAAGCACAGTTAATATCTAATGCAGAATTGTTCAACTGACGGCCTTCGAACAAGGATAATGTTTAGATAACATATTTAAAATCAACTAAATTACTAAAATTTATTTGATGAAGGATCAAATATTGATACTTACGGAAATACATAAATGTAATAAAATGTGATGCATAAACATTACTGAAACAATTTTCAACCATAACAAAAACGTTGACTTTATGGTGTTGGGATTTCAGTTGTGAGCAGTGTATATATATCCATTGAATTTATGCAATATGAAGAATTTACCAATTGAAGAAAATTTTTATGAAATTTTTAAATGCGTTCAATATGCATTGAAAGCTTATATGAAGGCCTACACTCATGGGCTGATTTAAATAAAGTCTTTAATAGATTCTTTTGATAGGCTTCTTCCAAGCAGATGAGCATCACATGTATCCAAATTTAAATTGGCTAAGGGTATTATGAAGTCATTTTATATAACTCAGATACTGACTCCCTGTAGCAAACGAACGCCCTGAAGCAAATGCATCTGTCCAAAACATGATTTGATCATTTTGGTTGAGGCTCGGGGTCGCCTTTGAATGTAGACATCAATATATAATTCGAACCCGGTATTGTCCAGAAGAAAAGTAGATATGTGACGAAAGGTAGCTGAAAACGAGAATACTTATAGACTAATCATTCTGGCATCAGTTCCTTCGCCTGCTTGCGAGATTATTTCAGTTTGGCAGTATAGCTCAACGATAAGTTTCATCACAAATGCTAGTGGAAAGATATTGCAGTGTTCATCTTCGATTGCTAACAAGCAAGATATGGACAGTTCTGCCCAAGGAGGCAATACGGATAGAGGTGATATGTGCGATAAGCGTACAGCCTCCGCTAATGGACAATTTGAATTCGTAGAAAATGACGACGGTATTTTTTGAATCCGTAAAAAATCACGAGGGTATTTTAATAAAAGAATTATGGAGGCGGCACAAAACCGGTTTTCCAGTAAAGTGGAGGTGGAAAATAATACAGTTTCAGTATTGATTGGTAATGTAATAGGTTGGATTTGTTGAACAGATGATTAATGCAGAATCGAGCTGATTCGACTATTACAATTGTTGAGTTTAAACCACTATCGGGATAATAGGTTTTGTAATCTAAAGTGGAATAATGCATTTTTATTGTTCTATATGTCTAAGCACTTTCTGGGTTCTCTATATAATTTTTAGTTTTCAGTAGTGTGAAATTACATTAGTGAACTATTAAATTAAAGACAGCCAACATAGGTTTAATAAGTCATTTAATAAAACTCCCTTTTTCGACGTACATAAATTTATAAAGCGAAAGCGCTTTTGGGCATCACCATGCCCTTCATCAGTAGCGAAATGAATATTACAATGCCAACAAATGCATACATATAGGCCGGATCGGCAGACAAAATTTACATATTATCCATTTACGCTTTTACATTTTTTTTTTAAAATAAGAAACCAAAATATTTGTCTTTTTTAACTCTTAAATCTAATCTTTGATGTCGTTACGTTGATGATGTGTTGTCTTTTTTAACTCTTAAATCTAATCTTTGATGTCGTTACGTTGATGATGTGTTTATTATTTGGAATCATAATTTAAGTGACCTTGATCTTTTGGATAGAGTTAATGACGCTTATCCCTCTATTAATTGTTCCGTTGAACATTAGTCTAATTCTTCTTTACCGTTTCTGGATATTCTTGTTTACCGTAACTCTCTCTTGGTTTTCATACCTCTATTTTTCGTAAACCTACTTTCACTAATTCTTGCATTCCTGCTAACTCTTCACATCCTAATTCTTCTAAAAAGCCTCTTTTAACGCTTATTTTAATCGTGCCTTTAATGTTTGCTCTTCTATATTGGCTTTAGTAACTAAAATTAACTTTATCTTTAACCTTGGTCACAAGGCCGCTTATTCTTATGAGTTTATTTATAAAATCTTTGTCCATATTCGCTGCAATTTTATTCAACCTAATACTAACCTTATTCATATTGCAGACTTTATACTCTATAAATCTAGTCTTCCGTATCACCCAACGATTTTTCGTCCTCTTATTCATTTTTGCCATGAATTTAAGTTAAAACCTGCCCATTCGACTGTTACTACGCTATTTAATAGAATTCGTTCGGATAAATATAAAGATAAAAATGACTTTAAAAGCCAGGCCGGGGTATACGTTGTTCCCCTTTTATCCCCTGATAATAGCTTTAAATTCTATATTGGCAGTAGTAAACCTTCTGTCGATATTCGTTTAGCTGAACATACTTGTGAAAAAACGCTCTTGCCCAGTATGTTATTAATGATAATTCCCTTTTTATGTTTGGAAAAACTTTCTTGTTAATCAGTTGCAAAAATCCACGTAATATTTTACTTTATGAATCCCTTTTTAATTTCCTTATATACATAATGTATAAGGAAAATATTGTGACGGGGTCAAAAATTCTAATTCGAGTTTTCAATGGGAGAGCACGTTTCAAGCATCCCTGATCACGAATCAAACAATTTTCAAGTGATGTCTATCTGTGTGTGTGTGTGTGTCAGTGAGTCTGTGGAAACGATATCTCACGAACGAATGAAACGATTCGAATGAAATTTGGTACAAAAATCACAATCCGTGAATACTGGAAGCCTATTGTTTTTAAACATAATCGAATGTTCACAACCCCCCTAGATTTTCGAGTGAAATTTTGAAAAAATCATCAAAATATCAAAACCTTTAATAAAGTTACGCAAATAGACATTTCTTTTGTAATTATTCCATAGACAACGATTGACATAAACTTTAGAACGCTAGCATGAACCGTTCTTGAGATATTGCACATTTTTCAAGTGAATTTATCAAAAAATTTCATAAATAAAAGAAAATATTAACTGTTGCGAAACATGTTCACATTCCATATGTGATATTATACGATAAATTTGGTGATATCATTCTCGTGAATCTAACTTGTTCTATTCACGAGAAAAGATACTTTGAGTAATACTTTTGCATTTGAACTCCAATAGTCATTCATCCTCTGTAAGAATAATTTATTTCTCCGTCCATAACACTTGGCGAGATTTTGGCGACGAATTTAGCGGAATGTCACCAACTTGACGATATGTTTAAATGTTGCCAAGTTAACGAAAATCTCCCCAAATGGATAAAAATGACGCTAAATCAATGAAAATGACGACTAATTGAAGAAAATTCAATATCTTGGAAAGAATATAGTACCTACTATAAGAGTAACATTTTTTTAACTGTAAAAGTAGTAAATTCATTGCATTATATAAGGAAAGTCATGTGCTGCCCACATCAGATTTTTACATTAGTGATTTAATAGTATATTTAATTTTCTAAAGGTGACGTCAGCAGGAGAAAGAGTTGGTTCTTTACAAATTGGCGCTCGAACATGGACCAGTTTGTAAAAAACACAGTCTTGTCTTCGTGGGTTTATAGTGAGTTACATGAATTAAGAAAAATATGTTTGTAGATTTGCAATATTTTTGGCAGGAACATGGAAATTCCATTTAGCAAAGAAAATAAAAGTGATTTTTGGAATAAGGATATATTTTTACTTCTAGATTTTCAGATTGCTTCAAAAATACGATCGCACTCTCCTTGCAGATGCCAGCATTCGTTAACCTGTTTAATATGCCTTTTAGTGCTTTTTAGCAAGGAGTACCCAAAACCTGTAATGACAGAAAGCAGCAATTTTACGAGCTTAAAACTGGCAAATCCAGTCTTATTACGATAATTGATAATGGCACACGTTTTCTTACTACCACTGGAGGTATCAGCTATTCCATTCTGAAGAATGATAAAAAGGGAGACACCGGTTCGCGGATGAAGGCATCGGAAATGAGAGCACGATCCTAGATTTTGGCACGTCCCCTTTGAGCGGTTTCTGAATATATGACGCAAAAATGTTTGGAATAAAAATTAATTTCTACAGAAGAATAATAATAAAAACTAAACATTTGAACACAACGCGTAAAATAAAAAGAATATGGAATGCTATTGTAATTTTACAGGATAACTTTAGCAATATATTTTGAAGTTGCGTTTGTCATGAAGCAGAAATAAACGTATAAGGAAAGTAAAATATATAAAACCAATCTCACATTCTCTTGGTTCAAATGACGCCAGACAGATGTCATGTCAGGTATTCATTATCACTTCCAAAGATGGAAAAGTTCCTACGCAGCTTTAAATTTATCGACAGTAATTTTTTACATTTCTAAACGTTCTATGGTCTATTGAACTAAGGTTAGGGATAAAGTCTTAAGGTAAGGGTAAAAGATTAAGGATAGGGAAAAATAAAAAGTTAGGGATAAGGTTAGAGATAGGGAATCAGAACAACACAAAAATACGTACTTCTTAGTGAATATCTTGTGTATAGTAAAAGGGAAATCAAATGTTTCGTCAGAAATGTTCGTTCTGAAATTCGCTAAAAAAAGAACAAACTTTTCTGAACACTTTTTTCTTGTTAAATATTTGCTACCAACAGTCTACACTGCTTTTTCAATAATTAGCGTGGAAATGTCCGGTTACAAAGCCCGAGGAGTATTTCACAAAGGAGTATTTCACAACTGGGAAGAAGTATTTCACACCCGAAAGGAGTATTTCACAACTGTTTCACTCCGTCGGGGAACAGTTTTCACTCTTTTTACTCATCGACACCGAATAGACCTTAACTGTACCTGCAACAAAAAGTTTGATATGGGCAGCACACAATTTTTCCTATATTATGCAATGAATTTACTTCTTTCACGGTGAAAAAATTAGGTATGATATCCACGGCACAATGTTTTTAATGTTGACTTGCACATTTGGCGCTTTTCCGGTTGACAGCATGTAAAACTATTTCGAAATACCCAATTAACTTATATTTCGCGCAACTCCAAATTGACAATGATCAATATGGATAGCATCCGCAATAAGCCGTGTAGTCCATATATTAAATTATTTCAATAATTACTTCATCCGTTTGACGTCGTTTCCGTTAATTTTCCGTTAGTTCCGTTAATTTTTGCGATTTTGACTATATTTTCGCCAATCTGGCGATATTTCGCTAAATGAGTGGCCGCGAGTTCGGCGAATTGATCGCCAAACGTTATAAATAGACAAAGAGAAAATCTTTAAATACATAAATGTGTACTGGTGAATCAATGGTCGTAAAAATACAAAACTATTACACATGTATCTTCTCTCTTGAATGGAACGAACGAGATCCATGTGAATGATATTAACAAATCTTTCGCATAATATTGCATGAAAAGTTAACATATTTTAGGATAATTAATACTTTTAAATTTTATGTAAAATGTTTGATAAATTGATAAGAAAAAGCGTATAATATCCTATGGAAAATAACATACGTTTTTACAAGTGAGCTATTTTCGATTAAAATTTAACAAATATGCGTTTTCAACTATCAAAATTTAACAAATGTATATTTTCAAAACTTCAAAAACCAACAAATGTGAGTTTTGAACACTTTAAAGAAGTACTTACATACACAATCTTGTCTAAAGATGCAACATTAGGTCTATGATCATCAGTAATGGTAGATGTGGCATCTCCAATATTTAAAAAACATATTGATAGGAGAGCCCACTGAAACCCCAACCTAAGGACATGAAATTCTTATCTAGAATAATAATATTACTGTTTGAAAGCTGCCCACGCATCCTCTGTACCCATCTCTAAAGAAAAAAAATAGTTCTTGCAATATCCCTAAGCCAAGCTTATGCAAGGTTGTGACAAGGTCAACCATTAAACGTACCCATCTCTAAAGAAAAAAATAGTTCTTGGAATATCCCTCCGCCAAGATTATATCACGGTTACCGTTAAACTGCTATTTAAACAAAGTGCGGAAAAATGACAGGACGAAACTGTGATCTACGACAAAATTTTACGCTTCTTACAGAATGAATCCCAACTTTTGTAGATTTTTAGGAAACTAGGGTTGAATTTTCAGTGATTCTTAGAGTTTCAAACATCCCATTCTTTATGAATCTTCATACTTTTTAGAAAATGAACATAACTTGGCATTTATTTTTAATGAATAAGGGTATATAATTTCAGAATTGTAACACTGAACATACATTTCATATTGAACTCTGTAAAGTGTAAATATCTTTCATTACAAAACTCACATTGTAGACATTTGATATGATTCGAATAAATTTATTTTCAATGTTTTTTATATATATATATTTTTAAAAAGCGTGATTGCTAAATTCAATACATTTGAATGTATTGATACATAACCCACGAGCACATAGCATTTTTAAATAGCACAAGTTAAAAATGAGTCGATAAATGAAATACGGAGTTCAGTTTGAAAGATAGAAAACATTTAATGAATCTATTCTTCATAAAATACACGTTATCCATTATTTGTTGTACATTTAAACAAATAACTTAAAATAATTTTCTTATCGCACATTCATAGTCCTCTGACATGAAAGACTTGAAAAAATGTCGATCATACCAGTAAAAAGACTCCTTCCCCGCTCAGCAAAACTTTCCTTGCTATGGTATTAATGTCAAGATTTAGAAATACTTGTTCACGCACACTGTTGTACATTTCTAATGGAGTACTGTGAGGAAAGACATCCATGGTAACTTTGATCTTTAATTTGGGTAACACAACCGACACATTTAAAAAGTTTTCATACACTGTCATGAATACAAGGGATTAGATGATCAAAAGCAAATTTTCTGTCACAGATAGCTGATGGTAGAAAGGTTATACTGTTTTTTATTTTTAATATTTGAGTAGGAAGCCAGTCTATGAATATACTTTCTCGAAGTTTATTATTAATGTTGTGAACACAATTTTTTAAACATGTTATTTAATTTTTATCTAAGACAATATGACACAGAGTTAGGCAAAATTTTGTATCATATAATTGAATTATTTTATGTAAATGAAATTTACCATTGTCATTGAAACAGAACAACTCATTGCGACTGACGAAAGAGGTATCTGCATATAGAGCGTTGAACGACCACATTTTTTGAGAAAATTCACTCTAAGTAGCAGGTGACAATGTAACACTTCACGGGTAGACAATAGTTCATTTTGTTCATTAGGGAGACATTTTCATATATGCACTTTCAGCTTCCCATGGCGAAGTTTCAAATATGCACACACACCAGCATCTAAATGCTACTGACGAAGTGTATCTTGCCCTCAATGTGAAGAAGTAGATTCAGTCGAAACAGATTCTGTAGTGGAGGATAAAACTTCACTGTGTGCTAGAGCACAAGAAATCAGGTCTTGAATCGAGTTTCCGACCTCGGTAGGGACTTGTGATTTGGCAGTGGTATGTGTTTTTGCCAGGGCTATGGAAGACACAAGATAGATGTCTAACCAAACTTTGGTGAGGGCGAATTTAACATATCTGAGACAATATCCATGGATTTTGTTTCATCTAGGGCAGGAACTGACAAGTCCACAGTATTTCCACTAGAAATTAGCTGTTCGAGTGATACCATATTTTGAATTTTAGACATTATTTGTAGATAGTAACATCCAAGTATCACATTTGCAGTATAAGATTTATTTCTAAAACACTAAGGTCTTAAAACACTATAAATTTATCATAGCTATGAATGAAGCAAACCAATCAAGCAATAACCAACGCCCTAATGTCTTATTGGTTCACGTCATAAGTATAATCACATGACCTAAATCGAGTGTCGTGTGTAAAGAGATTACATAAGATAAGGTATGAAGTTGTTAGAGCTTGTAATTTTCAATGAATTGTACAACATTGGATTCTGCTAAACGCAATTTTTATCCACATGGGAAAATTTCTACATTATTTTATTCATCTTTGAAATTATAAAGTGAAAATATGTACCAAATATAGTTGAAGTTTATAAATTTTAATCTCAGCGACATTAAATACTTAAGAAAATTTTGTATATTTTTTTATAGTTCTAAAGGATGTGTTTGTTCTCCACATCGCGCGGAACATACTAAAATAGATAGCAAAAACATGAAAATAACTTACAGAATGAGGTCTTCATCAGCAGTCATCCAAACTAGAAATGAACGATATACACACTAATTACAGCCTGAAATGAGATCTTATCAGTTCTTATCTACGATCTAATCAAAGAAGACGTCATCGGCCCAAATTTCACATGATGACGTCATAGTTTAAAGCAGATCTTCTTTATTAATTACTTATTTTAATTACTTATTCATAATACTTATTAATTTTTATTATAAATATCATAATTATTATGTAACTGGATTTATTTGCAAAGATGGCGTAGCGAAAATGCGAAAAAACTAAAATATCTCGAGAACGGCGAGTTCTTATGTAATGGGGTTGGTCTTGTTCTTTTTAAAGTTAAAAATTACGTATAAAACAAGAATTTAATTGATTATTTTAGCAAACGTAGTTTTTCTTTAGATTTTTGCGGACCATTTCGCAAAAAGAGGCAGGTTATTTTTTTCGAATTGTACCAAAATCGAATCAGCACCAGAGTAATCCATAAGTTACTTATCTACCAAATTTTGTAAAATTTGATCTATTACTTTTTCAGCTAGAGTGAATACAGCAATTTTTTCTGGCCATTTCGCAAAAAAAGGCGGATTCTTTTAACCCGAATCATACCCAAAACTAATCAGCACCAGGGTCACTCACAAGTGACTTACGTACCCAATTTTATGAAATTTGGTCCATTAGTTTTTGAGTTAGAGTGGATACATATATTGCACAGACAGACACACACACAGACGTCACGCTAAAAATAGTGTTTTCGTGTTCTAGAGGTCTCAAAACGTGTAGATCCGTCGAAAACTCGAGTTGTGATTTTCGACTTGATTCTAATACTTTCCCTATACATTACCATGTATTGCAGGGAAAGTAGGAAGAATAAATAGAAAGAACACATATGCATAGACATCTTTGCACATAGACATCTTTGCAGTTATATCGCATAAAAAATCTGATGACAGACACGTTTTGCCCTTGTTGGCACTAGTTATTTGTCTTATTTCTTCCGATGAAAAAGTGTCTTTATTGACTTTTAAAAAAACTTGAGACTTTAATTCAACTTGATGTGCTCTGTCACTGACAAAATTTTTGGAGTTACAGATTAATTGGAAAATTTTGATGTTGTATGCTTAAATCTGTAAGAAACCTTTACTATTATAGATAAATGTGTTGCAAAAATCTTCGAAAATATCTGATGTGTATAGGACATGATTTCCCCTATATAATGCAATGAATTTACTTTTTTCACAGCGAAAACATGATGTACATAAGATGTCCGGCACAATATTTTTAACGTTGAATTGTACATTTGACGCTTTTTCGGATGACAGAATGTGAAACAATTTCGAAGTAGCCAATTAACCTATATTTCACACAACTCTAAATTGACAATGATCAATATGGATAGCATCCGCAATAAGCAATACAGTACATATATTAAATATATTATTTATTTATTTATCAATTTGGAGTCATTTTCGTTAATTTAGCGTCATTTTTGCAATTTTAACGATATTTTCGCTAATTTAGGGTGAAATATTACAAAGTTGACGATATTTCGCTAAATGAGTTCCCAGTTCATCAAATTTATCGCCAGGCGTTACAGACAAATGAAGAGATGATCTTTTCTAATATATAAATCACTATTGGCGAATGGCTAGCCGTCAAAATACAAAATTACTGCCCAAAGAATGTTCTCTCGTAAATGGAACAAACTACATCCACTAGAATGATGCTAATAAATTTATTTCATAATATTACATATGAAAAATGAACATATTTTACAATATAGTCAATACTTTTTAATTTTATGCGATTTTTTTGATAAATATATTTGAAAAATGTACAATATCTCCAGAGCGATTAATTTAATTAAATAAATCGAAAATTTGGAGGTCTTCAAAACATTCAATTGCGCCCATAATCAGTAGAATTCCAGTATTCTATGATTGTAATATTTGTACTAAATTTTATTCAAAACGTTACCTTTGTTCGTGAGATATCGTTTACACACACACACACACCACCTCAAGGATGCTCGATTTGAGTTCAGGAATGCTTGAAACGTGTTCTTCCTTCGAAAACTCGAATTTAAATTTTTTTACCCCATCACAATACTTTCCCTATATATTACTACGTATATAGAGAAAGTAAAAAGGTGTTTTTATAGTATTTATACACTTGTTGTTCCTAATGTGCAGAACATTAAAACCACACATGTCACGTCATTTATTATTTAATTATTTAAAAATTCATTTAATTATCTGAAAACTACTATTTACGTCTAAATTGCTCTTCCTCTGAACAGCAACAAAGGTTCATTAAAATTTATTTGATTCACTTCTAGCTGTCCTTCTTTCTCATAAGAAACAAAGGATAAAAAATATAAAATTGTTTCAAATATTTTAAAATTTTAATTTTGTTAACAAATTTTATTTTGGTTCAACAAAATTGTATATTGATCCTGTGTATTAAATTCTGTAAAAATCAACCTTAGGGTTTTGCTATGTTAAATGTGGACGGATAGACGGACAAACTGAATACAATACTACGTGCATTTTTCGTAATAATGGGGTACGAACGCACCCAAAAGACCCCCAAAACAGCTTACTTGGAGATATAAATCTCGGCTATTATTAGAATAAATTAACTAAAGTGAGTCTCAACTCAGTTTTACTCATCCCAAATCCATTTTCAAGCAACTTATCAGTTATTTATTATTATTATTATTATTATTATTATTATATATACACTCTATAACAAATAAATCGACGCACCAAGAAGGAGCTGTTCGATTGTGATAAAAATTGGTGGATGTGAAGAACATACATAGAAAAAGAAACGATTTAAATTTCAGAACAATTTTACGATTTAGAGTTTGACCGTTTACAAAGTTAGGAAGTCAATAAGGCGTTGGTCCACCTCTGGCCTGGATGCAAGATGTCACCGGGCGTGGCATAGAGCATAGACTGATAAAGTTCACGGGTGGTGTCCTGCGGAAGGTCTTGTCAAATTTTCTCCAACTGTCTGGCTAAATCGTCAACATTCCGGGATGGTTGCAATCGCCTTCCCATAACGTACCAAATGTGCTCTATGGGAGAGAGATCAGGAGACCTAGCTGGCCAAAGAAGTGTTGGACAAGCTTGAAGACAATTCATAGCAACACGTGTTGTGTGCGGCCGGGCATTATCTTGTTGAAAAGTAAGTCTGGGGTGTCGCCAAAGGAACGGTAACACAACCGGTCATAGAATGTTGTCTATGTACCGTTGCGCTGTCAGTGTGCCAGAAATGACTACCAAAGGGGTCTGGCTATCAATGCAGATGGCACCCCAGACCAAACCCACCTGCAGATATACACCTGCCCAGATATACACCTACTGAATGCGCAGTTCCGATGAGCTTTCCGATTAGCAGGTGTCAGCAATATTTGCAATTGTCAAGTTATATTTGAGCGAAATATCAGCTAATTTGGTAGGAATAATTTTATATTTTATCACCCAGAAAAGTTCCTAATGCTAGTGTGCTTTTCAATGTTAAAGCATCGTGCAGGAGGTTTTGTTCATTATTAGTTCGCATTGAGAGAAATAAAATACTTGCATTATTCAAAGAAAGTCATATGCTGCCCACACCAGATTTTTCGCTTTGCTATGTGTACTAATGAAAATGTTTATCCATGGGTATTTTCAACTAAAATGTGAATGGATTATTTTCAAATAGCTTACCATTTTTAAACTAGTGGTTTTCTTTTAGCGTTTGAAATTGACAAAAACCTTGGTCTCTCAAACCATTATTAAGCACAACTGTTAATTATCCATTCGCAGAGTTCTATTAAGGAAAAACCCGGCACTGGCCTTTTCGTGTTCCTGCATCGATCAACGCGGACCCGAAATAGCAACAGGAAAGTGTAAACTAAAGGGGTGAAATTCTTGATCCCTTGACATCGGTGTCGAGCATTAAATGTCCAACGATCGGCGAAAATGGATTTTTTATAGACTCGCGGTTTTCCTGCCGTATTTTATTCCCCATTTTATGGCTCCAAAGAATTCGTGTTGTTTGTTTTGGTCGCGTTTGGCTTTCACCCACGTAAAAGTGGTGTTTCGAAGCACGTTTCCATTACGAGCGCTGCGGGCTAGGCAGGAAGGAATACGTGCTGATGGAGAATACTCGAATTGAAATGAAAAATAAATTAAAAAAAAAGTGCTCTATGCGTTTCTTTCTCAAGGAATGTAATCTTCAAGATGCGGAATTGAATATTTTAGATGGTGTTTAGGAAATTTTGTGTTTAAACTTCGAATTATAATTTTTCGCTTTATTTTTTAAAATATGATGTGACCAATACACGACTTTCTTTACATATTGTGATGTATCTGCCTGTTTAACAGCTAAAGAATCATATAACAGATTCACCACACAATGTTTTTGGCGCTAAAATATTTCTTTGTAAATATCTGGAGTATGACCACAGTCGATCTCCTCCTGGTGAGGTCCACTCTTTGAGTGGTGAACGGATCTTAGCTCTGTAGCTCTGATCCTCAGACCTGGGGGTAAACAAATCGAGTTGCCTGGTGGTCGATGAACCGTCCGTCGACCCGGTGAGGCAATCAGGCACCGACTCCTCCGAGTGGCCAAGGTCCAGCCGGCGACTGGGGTCTCCGGACCCTCCCCGGTGAATGATACCCTCGGCTACGGTTTTGCCGGATGAGAAATTATGCGCTTTGCTCCGTAGCGGTTAATGGGCGTAAACCTTTCGGTCACCTCGCATTGGATATTTAATCTGTCCCTATGACCGCAATCGAATTTATTTCTCATACATCCATTTTTCATGATAGAGTTCTTGTATTATGATCATTATCCACATGGAAAAGTGCATCTTATTCAGATTTCGCACCCAAGTTATTCTTTTAAAACATTTCGTAAAAATGCTTTAAGTAATGAGTATGAATTGAATGTATTTGTTTCATCTGTGTGGATATACATTATTTTGGTTTCATTAACTTCCATAAAATAGTAAACATTATCATTTTCTCCATACAGCCATCATTCTGTGGCGGGTAATAGGATTCTTTCATATAGGCAATAACGAAAATCCTTAAAATTTGAACAATTACAGTTTTAATCAGCAGAATTACTAAACATTATTTTTAGTTCTAGTTTTCCACATAAAGTGGTTACACTTGAAATTTATTAATAATTCATTTCCAGGTTATCATTTTTACAACTAGGGGAGGATAAAATGGGGAAGAGGCTCAAAAAGGCTTACTCTTAAGAAGCTCCCGATGACCTACCTAGAAGGCTGGAATTTTGCACACTTATTGTTATAAAGAGGAAATAGAACGTAATGGAAAACGAATTTTCAATTTTTCAACTAGGGGAGGACAAACTGGGGAAGGGGCGAAAAGTCTTTCCAGACTCTTCAGAAGCTCCCGACCTACTAGGAAGCTGAAACTTTGCACATTTATAGTATCAACGATGAAACAGAACATAACGGAACTGGATTTTAGATTTCTCCCACAAGCCAAGGAAGGACAAAAAGGGGAAGGGGGATGAAAAGTTTTTCAGACCTTACAAAAGCTCCATGTGAGATCTTAAAGACTGAAACTTTGCACACATATTATTGAAAGCAAGACATAATTCAATTTTTGATTGTGTTAATTTTCATGTGTTTGATAGGCTTAAATACTAGTCATGTACACTTTTGAGAAGGAAATTTCAAAGCCAGATTTAAGTTCATTGCAACAAATTGTAATAAAATGACAATAAATGAATAAATAAAAAAATAATTATGTGTTTGAACAGCTTGTTTTGCATTTCTGACATAAAACAATGTATTTAATGTAATGTAATTTAATTAAAGTAATGTAAACCTGGTAATTTTCTGTGTTCTTTTAAAAATCATGTGTCGTAAATATTTTATATTTTAATGCATTTATTCATTGGCAGCTGCTTTTGAAAATCATTTGTTATCAATAGTTTGCATTTTAATGTATTTTACTATATTTTAATCTGTATATTGCTTTCCTTATATACATAATGTATAAGGAAAGTATTGTGACGGGGTCGAAAATTCGAATTCAAGTTCTCGACGGAAGAGCACGTTTCAAGCATCCCTGATCACGAATCAAACATTTTTGAGGTGATGTCTGTGTGTGTGTGTGTGTCAGTGAGTCTGTACAGACAATATCTCACGAAAGAATGGAGCGATTCCGATGAAATTTAGTACAAAAATCGCAATCCGTGAATACTGGAAGCCTATTGTTTTTAAACGTAATCGAATGTTCAGAACTCCCCTAAATTTTCGAGTGAAATTTTGAAAAAATCATCAAAAAATTAAAACATTTAATAAAGTTACGCAAATAGACATTTCTTATGTAATTTTTCCTTAGAAAACGATTGACATAAACTTTAGAACACTAGCAAGAACCATTCTCGAGATATTGCACATTTTAAAAATAATTTTATCAAAAAATCCCATAAATTAAAAAAATATAATAACTGTTGAGAAACATGTTCACTTTTCATATGCAATATTATGCGCTAAATTTGGTGATCTCATTCCCGTAGATCAAGCTCGTTCCATTCATGAGAAAAGATACTTTGAGTAATACTTTTGTATTTGAGCATCAATAGTCATTTATCTGCTATAAGAATAACTTATTTCTCCGTCCATAACGCTTGGCGAGATTTTGGCGACGAATTTGGCGGAATGTTGCCAACTTGGCGACATTTTTAAATGTTGCCAAATTGACGAAAATTTCGCCATGGATAAAAATGACGCTAAATCAACGAAAATGACGACTCATTGACGAAAATTCAATATCTTTAGAAGAATATAAGTATTGTGCTATAAGAAAAACCTATTTTTTTACTGTAAAAGTAGTAAATTCGTTGCATTATATAAGGAAAGTCATGTGTTGCCCACATCAGATTATTTTGTATTGCATTTTATCTTGCACGTTGTTACTAGGACTTTGTCCGGTAGCTAGTTTGCGTTCTTTTAAAATAAATAAATAAATAAATGCAAATTTCACACGCATGAAATGCATGTGCGGCTCTCCTTCATCTTTGTTATTTAGGACGTGCGTCTTTCCCATGTTAGTATGTGAACCATCCTGCTATGCCCCCACGTAAGAATGATAAATAAAGTAAAAATATGCTCAAGTGGATTTAAATCTTTAATTACCAAACCTCCATTTACACTCACGACTTCCCGTGCTCCTGCATTGTTGGTGTTCCAGATATTGCTCAACAAAAGTCCAATGGATCAACAGCGTGGCCCACTTTGGCTCGAAAAGCAAATGAATTTTTATTACTTTGCTAACAAGATATGTATCATACGTATAGGGTGAGAATTTTAATATAATGGAAAACTCGAATTTGTGTTTTCGACGGATTTACTTATTTTGGGCGAATCGCTCGACTCGAATCGAACGTTCTTGAAGTGATGACTAAGCGTATGTATGTTCGCATGTAAGTGTGTAGTCTTGTATTTCTGTATGTATGTATGTTTGCATGTATCTGTGTAATTGTGTCTTTCTGTGTGTATGTATGCCAGCATGTATGTGCGCAGTTGCGTCTGTCTGTGTGTATGTATATTTGCATGCATGAGTGCAGTTGTAAATTTCTTACTCTGTATTATGTTTGAATGTATGTGGGCAGTTGTGCCTTTTTGTGTGTATATATGTTGGCTTGTATCTGTACATTTGTGCTCTGGTGTAGGTATGTTTGCAGTTGTGTCCTTTTCTCTATATGTATATATTTGCATATAGACAGATGCGCAGTTGTGGCTTTATGTGTGTATGCATTTTTGTGTGAATGCATGTCTGCGTGTATGTGTGCCGTTATGTCTTTTTGTGTGCATGCATGTTTCCATCTATATGTGTAGAGTTTTATCTTACTGTGTGTATGGATGGTTGCATGTATGTATATGCTGTGTCTTTCTGTATGTTTCCATCTATAAATTCAGTGCGGTTTTCTGATGTTTGCGCATGCATGTACGCAGTTGTGTCCCTGTATGTATTCATGCTTGCATACATGCGAGCAATTGTGTCTTTCTATGTATATGTATGTTTGCATGTATGTGTGCAGTTGCGTTTTTTGTATGTATGTGGTATATATTTCCATGAGTCTGTGGACTCGATATCTAACAAATGGATTTTTTCGATAAAATTGGGTACGATTCAGTATATGCTGGGATCCTATTGGTTGTCGAATATTCGAAAGCCTAGACATTTTCGAACGATATGTTTAAAAAACGAGCTAGATCCTCGAAAGTAATGTTAACAAATTTATCACTAAATTTATTACTAAATTTATGAAGTACTTCTGTACCAAATTTCATGGTCGTGCGGTATTTAGATTTCTCGCAACAAACTGCACAGACAGAAAGAATGACAAACAGACATCTTCCTTTATTAAGTAAGATTTATTTCATAAGAATGTATACAAATGTTTTTTAATAAAAACATGAATTTATAATAAAGTAAAAAGTCAAACGAAGAATTTTATAATGATGTACGTACAATGTAATGAAGTTCTCACAATTTCAAATGTTGCTAGTTGGGAAAATTTTGACGTAACTTTCGACTGATTCTACTTGTACATTTTCGCAGTTATAATTTTTCTAACATGAATAACATTATAGTCGGGAACAGGACTGGACAAACCCCGGGCTCCATGTCGCCGTAGCGCCTAAAAAAATTAGCGATGGCGACTGGAAATTTGGCCCAGAGCGGTTGACGTTTGTGTACACGACTGTGCATGAACTTAAACTACACTGTAAAAAAGAAACACTGTCAATTTTACAGTAAAAAGTCCTGGAAATTTGGGTGCCAGGACTTTTGCTGTAAATTTTACAGTACTACTGTAAAATTTGACTATATTTTTGGCTGTAATTTTTACAGTGTTTAATACTGTAAATTTTACAAAAAATTGTAACTTTACTGTATTTTTACAATGCTTTAAACTGTATATTTTAAGGTACTTCTGTAAAATTCTACTGAACTTTTTGCTGTATTTTTTACAGTGTTTTATACCGTAAATTTAAAAAAAAAATTGTATATTTTTACAGTGCTCTATACTGAATTTTCTACAATACTCCTGTAAAATTCTACTGCACTTTTATTATATTTTTTTACATTGCTTTATATTGTATATTTTACAGTACTCTTCTACTGCATATTTTACTGTATTTTTATAGTGTTTTACATTGTAAATTTTATTGTATTTTTGTAAAATGCTATTACACATTTTGCTGCATTTTATACTTTAAATGTTATAAAAATGTCTAATTTTAACAGGATATTTTTAAATAGCTGATAGCATGTTAGACAAGTTTATCCTTATAAGGATGTGGATTGAAAAGGATGTTAAATTTATTTAATTATATTTTAGGTGTTAATGTAAATTTCTACGCGCTATTCCATTGTGCTGTCTAACAAGTGTTGTCAAAATACAAAATGATGGCAATTAAAAGCTGGTTCCTACATTGAGGAAAAACCTGCCCAGCCCTGGTCAAGGAATTTGGCTCAAAGCGAAGCTTTACGAAAAATGTAAACACTTTGGTTGCTTCTATCTCCGAAACTAAAGAATAAAAATAGAAACAATTTATACTTGTTTAGTCAGAAATATGGTACCGTTTTTGAATATATAAAAATAATTTCAATAATTAAATATTTTGAACATTTGTTTTTACTTTCCCTGCAATACATGGTAATGTATATGGAAAGTATTGGAATCATGCCGAAAATTGCAACTCGAGTTTTCGACGGATCTACGCGTTTCGAGACCTCTAGAATACGAAAAAACCATTTTTAGCGTGACGTCTGTGTGTGTCTGTCTGTCTGTCTGTGTGTCTGTGCAATGTATGTATCCACTCTAACTCAAAAAATAATGGACCGAATTTCATAAAATTTGGTAGTAAGTCACTTGGATGTTACTCTGGTGCTGATTAGTTTTTGGTAGGATTCGTAAAAACAAAACCCGCATGTTTTGCGAAATGGCCAGTAAAAATTTCATTTATCCGCTCTAGCTAAAATACTAAGTTACCAAATTTCACAAAATTTGGTAGATAAGTTACTTATTGGATACTCTGGTGCTGATTAGAATTTGGTACGATTAGGAAAAGGAGAACCCGCCTTGTTTTACGAAATGGCCTGCAAAAATTTCATGTATCCATCCTAGCTAAAATACTAATTGACCAAATTTCACAATATTTGGTAGATAAGTTACTTGTGGGACACTCTGGTGCTGATTCGATTTTGGTACGATTCGGAAAATAACAAACTGCCTTTTTTTACGAAATGGCCCGAAAAAATCGCCAAAATCTAAAAAAAAAATTGAATGTATGTAAAAATTTGAATGTATGCTGAAATGTATCAATTAAATTATACTTTAGGACTAACCGTTCTCAAGATATTTGAGATTTCTTGCAAGTTTGTTACGCCGCTATCGGAAAAATGTCCAATTACCAAATAAAACAAAAATTGAATAATAAAAGAAAATTTAGTGTTATTTGGTGCAATTAAATTCAGTCTAAAGAATTATTAAAGAAGTAAAGAAAATATGAATTTAAGTCTGCAGGGAAAGTCATGTGCTGCCCACATCAGATTTTTTTTATTTTTAATGTTTTTATTCTAGCGAGTTTTTGCTTCACTTTGTTTATTTCCCTTCAAAATATTATCTAAACTATAAAAGATAGATATAAATAGTAAACGACAAAAATGTTCCATAAGGAATTCAGTTTCTAGATCTATAATTATTTTTACATCGTTACTTAAGTTTGTACGCAATTGTATTGTCAAATTAAAGAAGATTAAAAATGCTGTAACGCTTATAAATCGGAAACTAAAAGTGCTAGTTATGAGCAAACAGTAAGTGAGAAATCCTTTGTATTGTAATCCTTCAAATGCTCTACAAGAATTGAAGAATGCCCTAAGAAAATGCATTTCTGATCGGGTTTTTTGTTTCCGAAATATAATGGTTATATTTTCGATATTTTGGTGTTCCGCTATATTTTGAAATGCTGATTCCAATATCGATATTTTAGAAAAGTATGAGATTAATATGTAGTCCTTTGAAATCCCTACAAAGACATATAATTGAAACTTTATTGTTTTATTAACACTTTCCATAATAGCTGAAAAGTGTTTATGACTTTGTTCATTCTGTCTGTCTGTCTGTCTGTCCGTCCGCACGATAACTGCCGTAAAAATTATTTTATCAAAATGAAATTTTAGCATGTTGTTGAGACGGTCTGTGGGACCTATGGGAAGGTAAATGAATAATATCACTCAATTACTTTTGGATTGAACCCGGGTTGAAAAAGTGAAATACGTTGAACCTTATGGGACCCAATTTTTCAAACATTTTTTAAGCGAATTTAAAATTCACAAATTGTTTCGAAAATTTTAGGAAATATTTAAATTATTCTATGAAATATATGAAACAAATTTCAGCAAAATATGTTAGGTAGCTTTTAAAATAAAAATTAAAATAATAACGACACCCATATTATATGAAGAGATCACGTGACCCACTTCAAAATAAAATATGGCATCCATCTTTTTTTCCCAGAGTAAAATTCGTGATTTTTAAAGTTCTTTTAAACTTATATTTAGAGTTGCATCCGTCCTAAAACCGATTTATTTTTGAGTATTTTCTGTGCATCTATATTCTGCACCAACGCTACTACAATATTTGAGTTTAAATGATCATCAAACTTTAATTATTTCTACAACTAAGCCTAATTTTAATGGATGCAGAGTGTAAACAAATCAAGCTGTAAGATGAGTTATATAAGATTTGCTGAATTTTTTCAACGTAAAATTATTTAGCGCTGGAGTCTGAAATAAAAGTGATATTAATGAAATATTCATTGCTTTTACATAGAGAGCCAGCCGATTTATATTTCGATGACGTCATTTGAATAAAGTTCATTTTTTTAATGAAATATGTTCTCTAATATAACAAATTATTGTAGTACTGTGATAATTTAAAATATATCAGAGATGAATGTATCGCATTTTAGACATGCTTAAATAAAATTCCATTTCAGTTGGAAAGTGTTTCATAACCAATGCTTTATGCATGTTTGATCTTTCTTGTTTTGTAAAACGCTATTCACGCAAAATCATTTCGGCCCTACAGGAACGACAGCTGATTTTACTTCTCTATTTAGATAATGATGGTATACTGTTCTGTTTGCTTTAGTAAATTCGACTTTAATTTTCATCCTGTGTATTTGATGTTTAAATATCGTTACTATGAGGCAGTTTTTACTTTCCCTGCAATACATGGTAATGCATTGGGAAAGTATTGGAATCATGCCGAAAATCACAAATCGAGTTTTCGACGGATCTACACGTTTCGAGACCTCTAGAATACGAAAAAAACCATTTTTAACGTGACGTCTGTGTGTGTGTCTGTGTGTGTGTCTGTCTGTCTGTCTGTCTACGTGTCTGTCTGTGCAGATTTTGTATCCACTCTAACTGAAAAACTAATGGACCGAATTTCACAAAATTTGGTAGGTAAGTCACTTGTGGGCGGGGCTGGTGCTGATTAGTTTTGGGTACAATTCGCGATAAAAGAACCCGCCTTTTTGGGCGAAATGGCCCGCAAAAGCTTGTATCCACTCTAGCTAAATAACTAGTGGACCGAATTTCACAAACTTCGGTAGATAAGTCACTTGTGGGTCATCCTGGTGCTTATTAGATTTTGGTATGATTCGGAAAAAAATAATCTGCCTTTTTTTGCAAAATGGCCCGCAAAAATCATCAAAATCTGAACTAAAGAACTACGCATGCACAAATATATCCATTAAATGCTTGTTTAATACGTAATTTTTAGCGAAGAAAAGAATAAGACCAACCCCATTACAGTAGGACTAGCCGTTCTCGAGATATTTTAGTTTTTCGTATTTTCTCTACGCCACCTTTGAAAATAAGTCCGGTTACCGAATGAGAACGAAAATTGAATTAAAAGTGAAATAAATTTAATTAAAATAAAGAGAACATGGATATAAGTCTGCAGGGAAAGTCATGTGCTGCCCACATCAGATTTTTACTTTCCCTGCAATACATGGCAATGTATAGGGAAAGTATTGGAATCATGCCGAAAATCACAACTCGAGTTTTCGACGGATCTACACGTTTCGAGACCTCTAGATTACGAAAAAACTATTTTTAGCGTGACGTCTGTGTGTGTGTCTCTGTGTGTGTCTGTCTGTGTGTCTGTCTGTGCAGATTTTGTATCCACTCTAACTAAAAAACTAACTGACCGATTTTCATAAAATTTGGTAGGTAAGTCACTTGTGGGCGAATCTGGTGCTGATTAGTTTTGGGTACGACTGGAGATAAAAGAACCCGCCTTTTTTTGCAAAATGGCCCGCAAAAATCGTCCAAATCTAAACTAAAAAACTACGTATGTTCAAATATATCCATTAAAAGCTTGTTTTATACGTAATTTTTAACGAAGAAAAGAATAAGACCAACCTCATTACACTAGGACTAGCCGTTCTCGAGATATTTTAGTTTTTTCGTATTTTTTCTACGCCACCTTTGAAAATAAGTCCAGTTACCAAACGAGAACGAAGATTGAATTAAAAGGGAATTAAATTTAATTAAAATAAAGCGATCGTGGATATAAGTCTGCAGGGAAAGTCATGTGCTGCCCACATCATATTTTTACTTTCCCTGCAATACATGGTAATGTATAGGGAAAGTATTGGAATCATGTCGAAAATCGAAACTCGAGTTTTCGACAGATCTACACGTTTAAAGACCTCTAGAATACGAAAAAAACCATTTTTAGCGTGACGTCTGTGTGTGTGTCTGTCTGTCTGTGTGTTTGTGTGTCTGTCTGTGCAGATTTTGTATCCACTCTAACTAAAAAACTAATGGACCGAATTTCACAAAATTTGGTATGTAAGTCACTTGTGGGCGAGTCTGGTGCTGAATAGTTTTAGGTACGATTCAGGATAAAAGAACCCGCCTATTTTCGCGAAATGGCCCGCAAAAGTTTGTATCCACTCTAACTGAAAAACTAATGGACCGAATTTCACAGAATTCTATAGATGAGTCACTTGTGGGTCACCCTGGTGCTTATTAGATTTTGGTATGATTCGGAAAAAAATAATCTGCCTTTTTTTGCAAAATAGCCCGCAAAAATCGTCAAAATCTAAACTAAAGAACTACGTATGCTCAAATATATCCATTAAATGCTTGTTTAATACGTAATTTTTAACGACGAAAAGAATAAGACCAACAGGATTACACTAGGACTAGCCGTTCTCGAGATACTTTTGTTTTTTCGTATTTTCTCTACGCCACCTTTGAAACGCCACCTTTGAAGTCCGGTTACCGAATGAGAAAGAAAATTGAATTAAAAGTGAAATAAATTTAATTAAAATAAAGAGAACGTGGATATAAGTCTGCAGGGAAAGTCGTGTGCTGCCCACATGAGATTTTTATTTTTGTTTTATAATATTTTATACATGGAATTAAACTCCCAGTGTAGTGATCAATATCTGTGGACCTCCTTAGCAGATAACTTATCAGTCTCCTTAGCAGATAACTGCTCCAACAGTAATAAAACTTGATATATCCTGCTATGTTGGGACCCTCTTTGGTGATCGATGAAGTCAGTCATACCACGCAGCCGGCCTCAAATTTCAAGAAGATTGGGCTTAACCTGCAGTGACGGAATTCATTAAAACAAAACTTGCAGATAAGAGATATTATCAAAGCTTGATATCGCGCTCCCAGTGCAGAGACTGGTTTCCTGCTTTTTAGTACAAAATACCCGATCAGGGTCGGTCTTATGCAGATTGGATCAATTCGACCCAATTGGGCTTCGTCATGAAAAAGACCACGTGTCGACAGTAACATAAATATTTGAATAGTATTTCGATTACAAGTAACAGATGTAATCTTGACCTTCAAAAAGAGTGCAAAATAGATTGTTTCATTCAAGTACTGGACAAAGCCATCTTATCTTTAGAAGACTGAGTAGTAAATCAGATGAATGCTGAATTAGAAATGCCATTGTCTGATGCCGAAATTGTTGAAGAAATTCAAATAGTCAGCACCAATAAATTAGCAGATCTCGACGAAGACTGCTAGTTTACGAAATGGAAGCGTTAAAAATAATTTTTACACATTCAGTTTATAGAGAATAAAGAGAAAATTCCAGTTTTGAGCCAAAATGAACAAACTCTCCACAGCTTTCTCAAACTATTATATTCTCTTCAAATATATTTGGCAATCTCTGTAACGATAGCTTTATGAAAAAGCTAAAACTTTCTTAAAACTGAAATAAATAAAAAAATATGATGTGGGCAGCACATGACTTTCCTTATATAATGCAATGTATTTACTACTTTTACAATAAAAACAAAATAGGCTATTCTTATTGAACTTTCTATATTATAATTTTTCTATATTGAACTTTCGTCAAATAGTCGTTATTTTCATTGATTTAGCGTCATTTTTATCCATTTGGCGAGATTTTCTTTGATTTGGTAACATTAAAAAAAAGCCGCCAAGTTTGCGACATTCCGCCAAATTCTTCGCTAAAATCTAGCCAAGCGTTATGGACAGAGAAATAATTTATTCTTATAACAGATAAATGACTATTGGCGTTCAAATACAAAAGTATTACTCAAAGTATCTTTTTTCATGAATAGAACGAGATAGGATCCACGAAAATGATGTCACCCAATTTATCGCATGATATTACATATGAAAAGTGAATATGTTTCTCAATAGGAAATATTTTTGTTTTATTTTATATAATTTTTTTCATAATTCTTTTGAAAAATGTGCAATATCTCGAGAACGGTTCATGCTAGCTTTCTAAAATTTATGTTAATCGTTTTCTAATGAAACATTACATAAGAAATGTCTATTTGCGTAATTTTATTAGCGGTTTTGATTTTTTGATGATTTTTTCAAAATTTCACTCGAAAATTTAGGGGAGTTCTGAACATTCGATTGCGTTTTAAAACAATAGGCTTCCAGTATTCATGGATTGTGATTTCTGTACCAAATTTCATTCGAATCGGTCCATTCGTTCATCAGTTATTGTCTCCACAAACTCACTGACACACATACACACACACATATTCTGTCACACACACATTCACACATAGACATCACCTCAAAAATGCTTGATTCGTGATCAGGTATGCTTGAAACGTGCTCTCCCGTCGAAAACTTGAATTCGAATTTTCGACCACGTCACAATACTTTCCTTATACATTATGTATATAAGGAAAGTAAACATACTTGAGTTCTACCACACACGAAGAATGATTAAACAGAGAGTCAGTAGAATGCAAGGAAGATATTCTAAATATGAAAGCATTTTTGCTAACATTACTAAAACAAAACAAGAAAATTTTTATTCAATTGTTTTTTCAATTGTATTATAAATACTCGTAATTATGTAATATTGTATATTTCCAATGTAAATTATTGTTATAAATAAATATTAAAATAGAGCAATTTATGTATTCCTTGGTCTATTTAGCATGATGGAAAAATATTATTGTCGAATTAGAACCATACAGTATGAAAACTCTGTGGAAAACATGAAAAAGCGTAAAAAATTTTCAGTTCCAGGGACTAGCAAATAACACTTCAAATAGGGCTTCGAATTTCCTAAAAAAGACCCTGACGACAGCTAGCATCAAGAAAAACTTGCTATATAGCAATTTTGCGAACTTATGGTGATTGAGTCATTTCACGCGGCTGACCTCAAGCTAGTTGCGGATATTGAATCAATCTGAATTGTGTTCTGTCGCACACTTGATAATGAAAGAACGAATTTATGTATGAATTGTGTTCTGTCGCACACTTGATAATGAAAGAACGAATTTATGTATGAATTGTGTTCTGTCGCACACTTGATAATGAAAGAACGAATTTATGTATGAATTGTGTTCTGTCGCACACTTGATAATGAAAGAACGAATTTATGTATGAATTGTGTTCTGTCGCACACTTGATAATGAAAGAACGAATTTATGTATGAATTGTGTTCTGTCGCACACTTGATAATGAAAGAACGAATTTATGTATGAATTGTGTTCTGTCGCACACTTGATAATGAAAGAACGAATTTATGTATGAATTGTGTTCTGTCGCACACTTAATAATGAAAGAACGAATTTATGTATGAATTGTGTTCTGTCGCACACTTGATAATGAAAGAACGAATTTATGTATGAATTGTGTTCTGTCGCACACTTGATAATGAAAGAACGAATTTATGTATGAATTGTGTTCTGTCGCACACTTGATAATGAAAGAACGAATTTATGTATGAATTGTGTTCTGTCGCACACTTGATAATGAAAGAACGAATTTATGTATGAATTGTGTTCTCTCGCACACTTGATAATGAAAGAACGAATTTATGTATGAATTGTGTTCTGTCGCACACTTGATAATGAAAGAACGAATTTATGTATGAATTGTGTTCTGTCGCACACTTGATAATGAAAGAACGAATTTATGTATGAATTGTGTTCTGTCGCACACTTGATAATGAAAGAACGAATTTATGTATGAATTGTGTTCTGTCGCACACTTGATAATGAAAGAACGAATTTATGTATGAATTGTGTTCTGTCGCACACTTGATAATGAAAGAACGAATTTTGATAATTTCTTGAAGACCATCGTGCAAAAGTCCTTGAACACTATTCAACAATGCCATTCTTTGATTGCTCTGATATTCTATAGTGTTTATGTCCATTTCCGGAGAAACCGATGCATTACGGGAATTTATTTATCAGTCGTGAAATGTTCTTACCAAAGTGCCATTCGACATGAAACAAAGCGCATTTTTTTCAATGGAACCTACTTCTTTTTGTCACCAAACGACGCTTTTGAGAATCACCGATAAAAATCTCTCTTTTTGTGTCGCAATAACAGCCCCTGCTTTTCTGATGTGTCGAAAGCGCGCGAACAGGAGAATTGTTCTCTGGTCGTTAAGGGCCGATTCGAAAACCTCTTTTCATGTCGTAAGTTGACCAGACCAATTACTTTCGAATTTCTCTCCTGTTTGGAGAAGTTAACAACTTTCTCCGACGGGTGAGAACAAACCGCCGAAAATGCCTCAGATTGTTACTTTTCTCGAATAGAATTCATATTACCATTTGGTGAGCGTTCGCCTATTGGGTGGAGTTGTTAACGTGTACCACGAAA
This sequence comes from Amaurobius ferox, assembly GCA_951213105.1. Taxonomy (NCBI): domain Eukaryota; kingdom Metazoa; phylum Arthropoda; class Arachnida; order Araneae; family Amaurobiidae; genus Amaurobius; species Amaurobius ferox. Next base: position 155,935,991 of record OX578140.1, on the reverse strand, counting down.
TGGAAAGTTACGTACAAAAAATAGGCCAGCATCTTCATTGTTGTTTCGCTTCCATCCATTGCTTGGTGATGCTGATACTGATCTTTTGTATGAACAGGTTTTTGGTTTTTATTCCTATCGATGAATTCGTGGAGAGGTTAATAAAAATTTGAAAGAGTGAGTTTCTAACCTTTCTCTAAACGCGAATTCGTAATGTGATCTTTGGGCGTGAACGCTTGAGTGGGAAAATTTGTGTTAATTGGAGCGTAGGTGGAATTTGTGTGTGTATGGGTACTACTATGGCAGGCAGAAAGGGATTTTGTAGAAAGTCAGTAATAGTGAGCGATTGAGGAAAAATTACCTTCATTTTTAAAATAATAATTCACAATATAAGTGATCTTCAGGAATTTCATAGACTACGCAAATCTGTGAAAGATGGAATCAAAACTGATTTTACCAATCATGTTGCTATCATGGAACAAGAACTCAATAAGAACCCTAAGGCTTTCTGGAATTTTTGTAAAGGTGATTCGCCTGGTAGTCATGGGAGCTCAACAATGAGTTATAATAATACTGATTATTCTACTGTTAATGATATTGCAAACTGCTTTGCTGATTTCTTTGAATCTGTTTATATCCAAAGTAGCCAACCTGTTGATTTTGAACTGCTAACCAAGTATTGTGAACTCAATAACATTGACTTAATTAAGGTTACATATATTACTGAAAATGATGTTGTCAAAGCCTTAAAGAAGTTAAAATCCAGCCAGTCTTTAAGCTGTGATGATGTTCCTTCTTTCATTATCAAAGGTTGTGCTGACTCTCTAACTTACCCTTTGCTTATTTTGTTTAATATTTCGATTAAAACTATGGCTTTTCCCAATGTCTGGAAATATGGTCAAGTTATTCCTGTACATAAAAAGAACAACAAGCATGATATTTCGAACTACAGGCCTATTACCATTCTTTCCCCTTTTTCAAAAGTTTTTGAATGTGTTATGCATGAAAGGATCTTTTCCCAAATTAAGCAATGGATTTCTCCGTACCAGCATGGGTTTATGCCAAGACGATCAACTGTAACTAATTTAGCTTGCCTTACCAGTGACATTGTTGATGCTATTAAAACCAAGAGACAACTTGATGTAATTTATACTGACTTTAGTAAAGCTTTTGATCACATCGATCTGGGGTTATTAACCCGTAAACTGATTACTTGCGGTTTTAGTGTTCATTTGTCGACTTGGTTATACTCTTATATTTCAGATAGACTGTATTCTGTAAAGTACTGTGGTGTAAACTCTAGACTATACAGTAATTCCTCTGGTGTTCCTCAGGGTTCTAATCTGGGCCCACTCCTTTTTTTAATTTTTATTAATGAAATTCCCCGGATTTTTAAAACAGCTAAATGTCTTATGTTTGCAGACGATTTGAAACTTTATATGAAAATCAACTCATTAACTGATTGTGAACTGCTGCAGAGAGATCTAGATGAACTGTATAACTGGTCTGTACTAAATAAACTTCATTTAAATATTTCTAAATGCTATGTTATGAGCATTGCTAGGATCCATAATATTCTTAATTACAATTATATTTTAAATAATTCATCTCTATCTCGATGTACTCATATTATTGATTTAGGTGTCACTTTCGATGATACTTTTAACTTTCAGAGACATATCGATAATATTATTAAAAGGGCCTACCAAAGACTTGGTTTCACCTTAAGACGATCTCGTGTTTTTGCCAGTTCTGATACGATTATTTGTATTTATAATACTCTTGTTAAACCAATCTTGGAATATTGTGCAATGATTTGGGACCCTGTTTACAATCTACATTCTCAACGGATAGAAATCGTGCAAAATAAACTTTTACGTACTATTGATTACAGATTGACTGGCTATTATCCTTATGATATGCATACAAGGGAACTCAGACGGAAATATAGTTTAATGTCTCTTAAAAAAAGAAGAAACTGGTCCTGCCTTTTGTTTTATTATAAGGTTTTAAATAATACTATTGATTGCCCTACTTTACTTTCTTGCCTGGAATTCCACATACCTGTCAATAATACCAGGAAAAAAACTCTTTTTCACAATACTATTGTTAAGGACAACTATATTAAATGCTATTCTATCTATAAATTTGTTGATCTATATAATACTTATTGTGCTGATATTGATATATTTAACTAGACCCCTGCCTGTTTTAAAAAAGCCTGTTTCAATGCGCTTGATATGTTTACTAATTAGTATTCTTGTATCCTATGTTCTGTACTTTTTAATTTCTTGTGTGACTACTGTAACTGGATTTCATCTGTAGTTGCCACGTTAATTGAATAAATAAATAAATAAATAAAAATAAATAAATAAAATCCCAAAACTTCTCCCCAAAAAGCGTTGCTACTAAAGAAAACGTACTTTTGTCTCATACACACAATAATAGTCAGTTCTCATAAGAACACATCCTACAATATGCAATGCTTTTAGCAATCAGATTTGATCTAATCGATTTTCATCAATATTTTAGTTTCTGTGTTGCCCAAAATTTAATGTTTATGCTGTTCTTCGCCTTTGCTTAAATAAATATTGATAATTATTAAAAAGTGTAATCATTGGCTTTTACTAACTATTTTATTTTGTAGCACGGCAATATTTTAATCTCCTTGAAGACGCTAATTAGAGGGTATATACAACCGCACTCGAAGCACAATATACGACAAAATTTGAAAATTTCACCACGACAGATATCACGTAGCAAAATTAATAAAAAATAGAATACGTCTTGTCACACGAGTGTTTGCAAATAAAACAACGGTTCACAAAAAAAAAAAAAAAAAAAAATGTATTTATTTTTACAAAAAGCCAACAGTGGTCTATGATCGGAGAAATAAGTTACAAAGGACAAACACACTTAACATCTAGTAATCTTACAAAGATTAAATCTAAACGCGAACCACCTAATGTTGTTGTTGGTGGACGGACGGACACCACTAGAGGGGAAAATTCCAAGCTCTAGAGGACCACCCCACCCATTTTCTTTTTGTGGTTGGTGAAGACATAAAAAATTCACAGAAAATGAGAAAATTAAATATGGAGGGAGGCGAGGGTGGGGGTGGGGGATCGTGATAAATGTTTGTAGGGGATCTCGCAATTTTCATGGGTTGCTCTGTAGTCTATCAAATCCACACCGAAATCTTTATGAATTCTGAGAATATTTTGTTTTCGTCTTTGGTCATGTCGACCATTGATGTCAGTAGTAATTATTATTGGCAATGCAGAATAGCCAGTCTCTTGGCCACTTACTTCTATACATTCACTCGATACCGCTAAGTGCTTCTTCCTTTTTTATTCAGTGTTTTGCTTTCTTTCTTCATGCATCCGAATTTTATAGGATTTTGAATATTTTATTTATAAATGTTTCGACATTTTGAAATGAAGTCCAGATTTTTGTCCTTGTTTACATATTTGCATTATGTTACATTCTCCCGTTTGCTATTTTTGCATTTTTATTTTGTAGATCAGTCAGTAACGACTCGTTTGAGTGCTCAAAGGTCTAGCTCCTCAGGTTGCTGAGTTACTACTGTTGGAATGGCGCGAAAAGTGGCATTTTTATCTTATATCACGTTCTGCCGCATTCCTTTCTCAAATGCGTCGCCATTCATGATACGCGTATGTCCTCGACATAACCCTTGATACTACTCTTGTTCCCCTTCGATTGATACAATCCAAGCTCCAATCTTTATAAATCTCATCCTTTTTTCATCACACCCGATCCGTCGTCACGGCGCACATACCAGGTTTGGACAAAGGCGTATTCTATGTCAAAAAATCATATACGTATTGAACGACAAAGGTAACCCTTTGGTAAAACTTGATACGCCTTCTGCGATCATGTACGAGTGAGAAGACAGCAAACGTAAGGAGTGTATCTCATATTGTTGCACTCTTTATTACAATGTTATTTACACTTTACAACATTTGAAACAAAAATGTTTTGATGGAATATTATACGTTAGTGAAGCTCCGATGATATTAAAGTATTTAAATGGGGAGAAATGTTTGCAAAACAAATTTAATTTGTGAAAAGCAAATTCAGAGGGAAGCATTTTAGGAGCTGAAGATCACTGGCACAAATTAAAGAGATTCAGATCGATGGCATTTCAGAAATGTTCATATTGCAATAAAGGAAGATGAAAGTGTACGCTTTTGAATCGAATGGACTAATCTTGTATTGAATTGTGAGTAAAATATTTATATATGGTGAGAATAAATATTGAAAAACAAATATAAATGCAATATTATTTTCAGTATATTTCTTTTCAAATTTTTACAATGGTAACATAGTTTCTTTTTTTTTCGGGGAGGGGGGGGGGGGAATTATGTGTAAGACCACTATGCTTTCGCCAAATTAATATGTGACATTAAAAAGCCTTGTATGGCAAAAGTTGCAGAATTAAAGCAGTGAACTCATAAAAAAAAAAAAAAAAACCTTTGCATTCTTTGACGAAGCGTCTGGAAAGTACGGGATTCATTCTTCTTTTATTTAATCAAATATCTAATATAAAAGTGATTTCTGGGATTTTTTTTTATTTTAATAAAGATAGAATTTGTTAAAATAAATTCAAGGATTCAAAGAAAAATTTAAAGTAACAACCTACAAACTTAGGCTTTTAAAATATCCATATATTACTTTCCATAATACATGGTAATGTATAGGGAAAGTATTGGTATCGTGTTGAAAATTGAAACTCGATTTTTTGATGAATCTACATGTTTTAAACGATCTGGAATATGAATCCACCAATTTTATGTGACGCTTGTGGGTGTCTGTCTGCGTGCCCGTCCATTGTATTCAATCTGGTTCAACCACCATTCGACAAAATTTCACAAAATTTAGTATGTAAGTCATTCCTGGGTTATCATGTTGCCGACAAGATTTTGGTACGATTCAAAAATGTAAAACCGGTCTTTTTTTGCAAAATGGTCCACAAAAATTATCAAGATCTATAATAAACACCTAAATATGCTGAGATGTTTTTATTAAAAGCTTGTTTTATACTTAAAATTTGAAGGGCAAAACGATTAAGAGCAGCCCCATTTATTTAGGATGAACCATTGGCGAGATAATTGAGTTTTGAGAACCTGGCGACGTTTTAAAATGCGTTAAGTTGCCAAATGATAAATAAGATGTATTGAAGCTGCAAATTGGATTTATCTTCAAATACGAATCTGTATCATTTCGGGCAATTAAACTCAATTTAATGAATTAGGGAAAAAATGAATTTGAGTTTGAAAGGGAAGTCATATGCTGCACACATAAGATTTTTCTTTATTTTGAGCATGATGGTTCTATGTGCGTAAATAATGTTCAAGATAAACATCATATGAAGCCTTGCACAACAGACCATGTGTTGTATGGTAAGCAAGAATCCGTTTTATTTAATTCCATTTACTTCGGCTTAGATGGGTCAATCAACTTCAGCGATTCCTCGAAAGTATCAGGATGCAGAAAACAAGAGGACAACAATAAAAGAAAAAAAAAAAAGAATTTTTTCCGACGGTGTGTGTGAGCAGCGCGGTATTCTCTCAATGGTTGAATGCGTCACACCAGTTTTTTCTGTCGTGAACACTTGACAGTTCATTGACTAAATGCTCCATCGAATCGTGAATCCACAATTCTCAAATTTTAATTCGAGATAATATGTTAAAGGGAACTACTACACCGATTTGTTTTCGTGCCGTCCACTAGGTGGCATTCTTTTCTTTGTTATGTATGGTTTATTACAATCATTGAAGTGGGAACAAACGCATATTTGGATATGTAGGTTTGTCCATTTGAGACGTCACTGTCATATGTCTCTATTTTTAAAAAAAATTAAACTGCATTTGAAGTTTTATAATTTTATTTTTTTATTCCTTCAAGGATTTCGTCAAGTTTGTGGCGTACTCAGAAATGTATGGGGTGCAAATGTCTACTTATGGGGTACCTTTAGCTAAATCGACAGAGTGGTTTAGTATAGTTAACCTCGATTTTCCAGCTTCAGAGATACTGGTTTTAGACACATAATTTCGATTTCAAAATTTGCTAAAATTAATTACTAAATTCTTTTAGATAATTTATATTCCGTAGGATGATATTTTTAATAAAAATAGGAGGGTCTAAGTTTTCATTGAGTCCTTTGAGCAAAATAAAAAATCTGATGTAGGCAGCACATGACTTTCCCTGCAGACTTATATTAACGTTCTCTATATTTTAATTAAATTTATTTCACTTTTAATTCAATTTTAGTTCTCATTCGGTAACCGGACTTATTTTCAAAGGTGGCGTAGAGAAAATACAGAAAACTAAAATATATAGCGAGAACGGCTAGTCCTAGTGTAATGGGGTTGGTCTTATTATTTTCGTCGTTAAAAATTACGTATTAAACGAGCATTTAATGGATATATTTGAGTATACCTAGTTCTTTAGTTTAGATTTTGACAATTTTTGCGGGCCATTTTGCAAAAAAAGCCAGGTTATTCTTTTCCGAATCATACCAAAATCCAATCAGCACCAGGGTAACCCACAAGTGACTCATCTACCGAATTTTGTGTAATTCGGTCCAGTAGTTTTTTAGTTAGAGTGGATAAAAGCATTTGAGGCCATTTCGCAAAAAAGGCGGGTTCTTTTATTCCAAATCGTACCCAAAACTAATCAGCACCAGACTCGCTCACAAGTGACTTACCTACTAAATTTTGTGAAATTCGGTCCATTAGTTTTTTAGTTAGAGTGGATACAAAATCTGCACAGACAGACAGACACTCAGACACACAGACAGACAGACAGACACACAGACAGACAGACACACAGACACACAGACAGACAGACACACACACAGACGTCACGCTAAAAATGGTTTTTTCGCATTCTAGAGGTCTCGAAACGTGTAGATCCGTCGAAAACTCGAGTTGCGATTTTTGACATGGTTCCAATACTTTCCCTATACATTACCATGTATTGCAGGGAAAGTAAAAAAGTTCAATTAGAAAATATTGCACTATACAGTCGGTCAAAAAAATATTACGATCACCGCGTCAGACCAAAAATATCAGCAGACTCGGGATAAAGTTTGCTATAAATAACTGTGTATTTAATTTGCATAAAGGGTTGTCTCCATATTTAATTGCTCATTATTAACGAAAATTAAAATGGCAATACCCATGTTTTTGTTGTCGTAAGGTTTATGCCAACAATATGGTAAATATAAATTTCCTTGAGATTCCGGCCATAAATGAGGGAGAAATATGGTAAAAACCATTTGGTGTCCGTCTCCATATTTAATATCGTAAAATGAAGGTCACGCAAACTCTGCAGTTATACCTTTTTACTTTCCCTGCAATACATGGTAATATATAGGGAAAGTATTGGAATCATGCCGAAAATCGCAACTCGAGTTTTCGACGGATCTACACGTTTCGAGACCTCTAGAATACGAAAACACTATTTTTAGCGTGACGTCTGTGTGTGTGTCTGTCTGTCTGTGTGTCTGTCTGTGTGTCTGTCTGTCTGTCTGTCTGTCTGTGCAGATTTTGTATCCATTCTAAATAAAAACCTTTGGACCGAATTTCATAAAATTTGGTAGGTAAGTCACTTGTGAGCGGGGCTGGTGCTGATTAGTTTTGGGTACGATTCGGAATTAAAAAAATCCGCCTTTTTTGTGAAATGGCCCGCAAAAGCTTGTATCCACTGTACCTGAAAAACTACTGGACCGAATTTCACAAAATTCGGTAGATGAGTCACGTATAGGTTACCCTGGTGCTGATTAGATTTTGGTACGATTCCGAAAAAAAAAACCTGCCTTTTTTTGCAGAATGGCCCGCAAAAATCATCAAAATCTAAATTAAAAAGCTACGTATGCTCAAATATATCCATTAAATGCTGATTTAATACGTAATTTTTAACGACGAATAATATAAAACCAACCACATTACACTAGGACTAGCCGTTCTCGAGATATTTTAGTTTTTCGTATTTTCTCTACGCCACCTTTGAAAATAATTCCGGTTACCGAATGAGAACGAAAATTGAATTAAAAGTGAAATAAATTTAATTAAAATAAAAAGAACGTTGATATAAGTCTGCAGGGAAAGTCATGTGCTGCCCACATCAGATTTTTACGTTCCCTGCAATACATGGTAATGTATAGGGAAAGTATTGGAATCATGCCGAAAATCGCAACTCGAGTTTTCGACGGATCTACACGTTTCGAGACTTCTAGAATACGAAAAAACCATTTTTAGCGTGACGTCTGTGTGTGTGTCTGTGTGTCTGTCTGTGTGTCTGTCTGTTTGTCTGTCTGTGCAGATTTTGTATCCGCTCTAACTAAAAAACTAATCGACCGAATTTCACAAAATTTGGTAGGTAAGTCACTTGTGGGCGAGTTTGGTGCTGATTAGTTTTGGGCATGATTTGGAATATAAGAACCCGCCTTTTTTGCGAAATGGCCCGCAAAAGCTTGTATCCACTCTAACTGAAAAACTACTGGACCGAATTTCACAAAATTCGGCAGATGAGTCACTTGTGGTTTACCCTGGTGCTGATTAGATTTTAGTACGATTCGGAAAAAAATAACCTGCCTTTTTTTGCAAAATGGCCCGCAAAAATCGTCAAAATCTAAACTAAAGAACTAGGTATACTCAAATATATCCATTAAATGCTCGTTTAATACGTAATTTTTAACGACGAAAATAATAAGACCAACCCCATTACACTAGGACTAGCCGTTCTCGAGATATTTTAGTTTTCCGTATTTTCTCTACGCCACCTTTGAAAATAATTCCGGTTACCGAATGAGAACGAAAATTGAATTAAAAGTGAAATAAATTTAATTAAAATAAAGAGAACGGTAATATAAGTCTGCAGGGAAAGTCATGTGCTGCCCACATCATATTTTTACTTTCCCTGCAATACATGGTAATGTATAGGGAAAGTATTGGAATCATGCCGAAAATCGCAACTCGAGTTTTCGACGGATCTACACGTTTCGAGACCTCTAGAATACGAAAAAACTATTTTTAGCGTGACGTCTGTGTGTGTGTGTCTGTCTGTGTGTCTGTGTGTCTGTCTGTGCAGATTTTGTATCCACTCTAACTAAAAAACTAATGGACCGAATTTCACAAAATTTTATTGGTAAGTCACTTGTGGCCGGGGCTGGTGCTAATTAGTTTTGGGTACGATTCGGAATAAAAGAACCCGCCTTTTTTGTGAAATGTCCCGCAAAAGCTTGTATCCACTGTAGCTGAAGAACTAATGGACCGAATTTCACAAAATTCGGTAGATGAGTCACGTATGTCACCCTGGTACTGATTAGATTTTGGTACGATTCAGAAAAAAATAACCTGCCTTTTTTTTGCAGAATGGTCCGCAAAAATTTTCAAAATCTAAAGTAAAAAGCTACGTATGCTCAAATATATCCATTAAATGCTTGTTTAATGCGTATTTTTTAACGAAGAAAAGAATAAGACCAACCCCATTACATTAGGACTAGCCGTTCTCGAGATATATTACTTTTTTTCGTATTTTTCTACGCCACCTTTGAAAATAAGTCCAGTTATCAAATGAGAACGAAAATTGAATTAAAAGTGAATTAAATTTAATTGAAATAAATAGAACGTGGATATAAGTTTGCAGGGAAAGTCATGTGCTGCCCACATCAGATTTTTTACTTTCCCTGCAGTACATGGTAATGTATAGGGAAAGTATTGGAATCATGTCGAAAATCGCAACTCGAATTTTCGACGGATCTACACGTTTCGAGACCTCTAGAATACGAAAAAAACATTTTTAGCGAGACGTCTGTGTGTCTGTCTGTGCAGATTTTGTATCCACTCTAACTAAAAAACTAATTGACCGAATTTCATAAAATTTGGTAGGTAAGTCACTTGTGGGCGAATCTGGTGCTGATTAGTTTTGGGTACGATTCGGGATAAAAGTACCCGCCTTTTTTTGCAAAATGGCCCGCAAAAGCTTGCATCCCCTCTAACTGAAAAACTAATGGACCGAATTTCACAAAATTCAGTAGATGCATCACTTGTGGGTTACCTTGGTGCTGATTAGATTTTGGTAAGATTCGGAAAAAAATAACCTGCCTGTTTTTGCGAAATGACCCGCAAACATCGCCAAAATGTAAACTAAAAAACTACGTATGCTGAAATATATCCATTAAATGCTTGTTTTATGCGTAACTTTTAACGAAGAAAAGAATAAGACCAACTCCATTACACTAGGACTAGCCGTTCTCGAGATATTTTAGTTTATTCGTTTATTCTCTACGCCACCTTTGAAAATGAGTCCAGATACCAAATGAGAACGAAAATTGAATTAATAGTGAATTAAATTTATTAAACGTCTGCAGGGAAAGTCATGTGCTGCCCACATCAGATTTTTTATTCTGCTGATATGACGCATTAAATGAGTAATTTAATGGCACACTAAATAAATTAATATTAAATCCGTTTTTTTAAATCAAAGAATTTAGAGCCCTTGGGGTTCCTAATAAATTTTCCTCACGAATTTAGATGAAAATCACTGACATTTTATTCCAATCATCTAAAAAATTTCAATTTCTACTTAGACTGATTTAATTAGAAATGTTATAATATTTCTTTGAATATTGGCGTTTATTTTTATAGCAGACAAATACGTAACGCATTAAAACTTTAAATGCCATTAACATATATATATATTTTCATTTTTTCCGTTTTGGGCACATTGTGGTTTAACTTATTAACTAAACACACAAACCTTAAAATACTTATTAATACAAAGAAACTCAATATTATTTTATTTGATAAAACTTGCTATAATTGATAATATACACATGAAACATTACAAGTCAATAAGACGTAAGGTGGCCGTCCCTTTCAATAACTTCTTGGAGACATATATACATTATAGCATAGAATTGACTATGGTACACAAAAAAATTTCATCAAACTGAAAAATTTAATATTTTCAAAATAAATATTTTATGTGGTACACAAAAAAATTTCATCAAACTGAAAAATTTAATATTTTCAAAATAAATATATAATGTGGTACACAAAAAATTTCATCAAACTGAAAAATTTAATATTTTCAAATTAAATATTTTATGTGGTACACAAAAAAATTTCATCAAACTGAAAAATTTAATATTTTCAAAATAAATATATAATGTGGTACACAAAAAATTTCATCAAACTGAAAAATTTAATATTTTCAAATTAAATATTTTATGTGGTACACAAAAAAATTTCATCAAGCTGAAAAATTTAATATTTCCAAAATAAATATTTAATGTGGTACACAAAGAAATGTCATCAAACTGAAACATTTAATATTTTCAAATTAAATATTTTATGTGGTACACAAAAAAATTTCATCAAACTGAAAAATTTAATATTTTCAAAATAAATATATAATGTGGTACACAAAAAATTTCATCAAACTGAAAAATTTAATATTTTCAAATTAAATATTTTATGTGGTACACAAAAAAATTTCATCAAACTGAAAAATTTAATATTTTCAAAATAAATATATAATGTGGTACACAAAAAATTTCATCAAACTGAAAAATTTAATATTTTCAAATTAAATATTTTATGTGGTACACAAAAAAATTTCATCAAACTGAAAAATTTAATATTTTCAAAATAAATATATAATGTGGTACACAAAAAATTTCATCAAACTGAAAAATTTAATATTTTCAAATTAAATATTTTATGTGGTACACAAAAAAATTTCATCAAGCTGAAAAATTTAATATTTCCAAAATAAATATTTAATGTGGTACACAAAGAAATGTCATCAAACTGAAACATTTAATATTAAATATAGCGTAATGAACCAGAATGTTGCATCCTATGTGCATTAACCCTTATATGAAAATTTTGATTGTGATCGCCTTTTAGTCATTTAGACATTGCGTCATGTCATCTCGAAAATTTAACAAAACAAGTTTATAATTCTGAAAAACACTTTACAATTAAATATTTAGTAAAATAAGAATATCACATATTTTTCTTCATTATTAAATATTTAATGAAGTAAGAATGCCACATATTTCTCATTTCAGAATATTCCACTCATAGGCATTTCTAAGTATATAATTTTTGTGCATTACTGCATACCCTCCTCTTTAATTTATCAATCAGTATTAAACACTTTAAATATCCCTTTATAAGTATTACTGCCCTTTTTCCATCAATGTCATGGAAATATGTGGGTGATGCAATTTTTGAGCACTACTGCATCAAGCTATGGGCATGGGCGATATCCTGCCGAAATAATTTCCCCGTTACATAAAGCGGATCTCCGATGCTAGCTCTCATTATAGAATAATTTAATTTCAAAACATAGTTATAAAACATAAAATTTGCGCAAAAAAAGATGTTTGCCGTCATTTTTATGCCTTCTAAATGCAATTAATAATTCAAAAATAATTTTAAAAAATCTGATGTGGGCAACACATGACTTTCTTTATATAACGCAATGAATTTACTACTTTTACAGTAAAAAAATAGGTTTTCCTTACAGTAGATATTTATATTCTTTCCAAGATATTGAATTTCCGTCAATTAGTCGTCATTTTCATTGATTTAGTATCAGTTTTATCCATTTGGCGAGATTTTCGTTAATTTGGCAATATTTAAAAAAGTCGCCAAGTTGGCGACGTTCCGCCAAATTCGGCGCCAAAATCTCGCCAAGCGTTATGGACGGAGAAATAAGTTATTCTTATAGCAGGTAAATAAATATTGGAGTTCAAATACAAAAGTATTACTCAAAGTATCTTTTCTCATGAATGGAACGAGCTAGATTCACGAGAACGCTGTCATCAAATTTATCGCATGATATTACATATGAAAAGTGAACATGTTTATCAACATTTAATATATTTTTTTAATTTATGAGATTTTTTGATAAATTTATTTTAAAAAATGTACAATATCTCGAGAACGGTTCATGCTAGCGTTCTAAAATTTATGTCAATCGTTTTCTAAGGAAAAATTACATAAGAAATGTCTATTTGCGTAATTTTATTAAAGGTTTTGATTTTTTGATGATTTTTTTCAAAATTTCACTCGAAAATTTATGGGGATTCTGAACATTCGATTACATTTTAAATCAATAGGCTTCCAGTATTCACGGATTGTGATTTTTGTTCCAAATTTTATTTCAATCGCTCTATTTGTTCGTGAGATGTCGTCTCCACAGACTCACTGACACACACACACACACACAGACATCACCTCAAAAATGTTCGATTCGGGATCAGGGATGCTTGAAACGTGCTCTCCCGTCGAAAACTCGAATTCGAATTTTCGACCCCGTCACAATATTTTCCTTATACATTATGTATATAAGGAAAGAGCAAAATAATAATACTATGTCTATTTTCAATGAGATAGCTCAAATCCATTGCGCCCCACTATCCTGCGCATTCCCAGGAATACAAATTTTGTCTTTACCTACATATTCTTCAATGATATTTCTCAAGTTGAAGAAATATATGCATTTAGTTTAATTTACAATTTCACAATTTATTGTTGTTAATTTCAGTTTTTGAATGAAATATGAAATTAAAATTATTTTATATAAAAAGCTTGTATAACATTAAGAGCAAAGTTCAAGTTACACACATAGCAGGCATTGATCTGAGCTGAATAAACTTTCAAATTTGTCATTCTCTTTCAAATCATGGATTTTTTCCTAACACGAATGTAATAACAATGTCTGTCATTCGTTACGCAAATGTTAAGAGTTCGAACTTTGTATGGCACTGCAATTTTGGAATTTCTGAGTATTTCCCATGGAAAATTTATGAAAGGTCCCCAAAATGCTTCACGTTCTGGAAGTGTCAATTACAAACTGATAAACTTAACAGGAATATATTTCGATTCATGCAGCAAAACTAAAAAAATCTGATGTGGGCAGCACATGACTTTCCCTGCAGACTCAAATTCATATTTTCTTTTTTTCTTTAATAATTCATTAGATTGAGTTTAATTTAACCAAATAACACTAAATTTGCATTTTTAATTCAATATTTGTTTTTATTTGGTAATTGGACATTTTTCCGATAGCGGCGTAACAAAAATGCAAGAAATCTCAAATATCTTGAGAACGGTTAGTCCTAATGTGTAATGGAGTGTGTTATATTATTTTCCTCTTCAAAAATTGCGTATAAAATAAGAATTTAATTAATACATTTGAGCATACACTACCTTAGTCTTTTTTTTAGATTTTGGCGGGCCATTTCGTAATAAAAAGGCAGGTTATTCTTTTCCGAATCGTACCGAAATCTAATCAGCACCAAAATATCCAACAAGTAACTTATTTACCAAATTTTGTGAAATTTGGTCAATTAGTATTTTTGTTAGAGCGGATAAATGACATTTTTAAGGGTCATTTCGCAGAAAAAGGCGGGTTCTGTTTTTACGAGTCGTACCAAAAACTAATCAGTACCAGGGTCACATCCAAGTGACTTACCTACCAAATTTTATGAAATTCGGTCCATTCGTTTTTGAGTTAGAGTGGATACATACGTTGCACAGACACACAGACAGACACACAGACAGACACACAGACAGATACACAGATAGACACACAGACAGATACACAGATAGACAGACACACAGACACACACACAAACGTCACGCTAAAAATAATGTTTTCTTATTCTAGAGGTCTCGAAACGTGTAGATCCGTCGAAAACTCGAGTTGCGATTTTCGACATGATTCCAATACTTTCCCTATACCTTACCATGTATTGCAGGGAAAGTAATAAGTTGATATGATAAAGTTAACCTCTTGACACCTTAGAGACATTCAATAGAGAAAAATTATCTCTGTAAATAAATTATTTTCACCTAAAACTGGGCAAGATCCACAATCAAAGAGTATGTTTCTTTTGTAATTATAAAAAAGCTCTAATTTCTGTTATTCTTCCTCCAAAATATCAAAATTGATATGTTTGCAGGGAAAGTCATGCTATGTATACGTCTAATGATATCAAAATCCTTTCGTGTTACAGATATGCTGTATAATCCAATCGGCTATATTTTTACTAAAATGGAATGGCCAAAAGTTACATTCTTCAAGTGCCATATTTTTATATCTATAAATTTACTAATTTAACAAGAATATATTTCAAATTATTATATTCTAGAATGCGAAATGAATAAAAATTTTAACCTCTAGACTATTGAAAGACCTTCTATAGAAAAAAAAAGTTTCCTTTGTAGATAAATAGTTTCGCCTAAAGCTAGGTAAGCTCTAAAGTTAAAAGAATAAAGATGTTTCTTTAATAATCATAAAAAAGCTCCAATTTTTGTTATTATTTTTTCGGCATATTGAAGTTGATTAATTTAAATACAAAGTCGTGCTATTTCGTTTTACAAATACATTATATCCTCCAATATGGCTAAAAGTCATGTTCCTCAAAGCGTCATTTTCTTCTATCTAGATTCTACAAGCTAACAAACTTATGTGAAATATATTTCCGATTGATTCAGCCAAACTAAAGTACAAAGTTGATAAGCTCACTTTAACTTCTTGATTCTTAAAAGACCTTCCATAGAGAAACGTCTCCCTTGTAGATAAATTAAATCTGCCTAAAATCAGGCAAGATCCACAGTTAAGATTTTAAAAGGAATATGTTAATTCTTTTTAAGAAAGCTCCAATGTTTTTATTGTTTCCTCGAAATATCAAAGTTGGTTAATTTGCATTGAAAGTCAGTTTATGGATGGATCTATTGATATCGTAATTCTTTGGTGTTGAAGATATGCTGTATCATCTAATGTACTTTCGTTTTATCAACAGGAAATGGCTAAAAGTCACGTTCTGTAAGTATCATTTTATTGTATCTACAAAACTTAAGAAGAATATATTTCCGATTCATGCAACTAAACTAAAATACGAAGTTGATAAGGTAATGTTAACCTCTTGACTCTTCAAAGACCTTACATAAAGAGAAGTCATCTCTGTAGATAAGTTCGTTTCGCCTAAAAATGAGCAAGTTCCACAAAGAATAAGCACGTTTCTTATCAGATTCGACTGAAAGAGCCAGTTTGGAACAGCAATGTGGGTGTCCCCGCAGTTAAGGCGGCATCTTTCATCCTAAAGAACAATTTACCGAGATTTACATCTATTTTATTCTGTTGTTATGTTTTATTCTATTTGTAACATATTTCAGCTAGTACCACCAGACAAATGAAAAATACTCCTTTTTACTCCCGAAGAATTTAACTTGTAATAACTATGTTCAGAAACTGAGAATAAAATAGGACGTGGACCACAATTGACTTTACCTACATTCAACGTTTTACATATACATATTCCGCAATACATTAATTTAAGTTTTATTGAATAAAGTAACACAAAACATGTACACTTATTTGGAATCATAACCAATTTGCAGTTGTATTTGGTTTTTCATTTGGCGACGTACTGCATTTTAAATAGATGCAAAGTCAAAACAAATTTAAACAAGAAAGATCAATCATGCTTAAAGCAACTTATCACAATACTACATTAATTTATTGTATTTGAAAACTTAAACCTTCGTCGAAAAAAATGAACTTCATTCAAATGACGGTATTGAAATATAAATTGCCTGGTTTAAACATCTCTAAAATGCAATACATTCCTTGGTAATAATTTTAGACGTATCATAATACTACGATAATTTATTATATTTGAAAACTTCATCGAAAACAACTGAATTTCATTCAAATGACGTCATAGAAAAATAACACGCTGGTTCTCTCTGTAAAAACAGCATTTCATTCATAAACAATTTCCCATTCATATCATTCATCCCAATACTATAATAATTTATTATATTTAAAAATTAAGACCACAGAGCTACAAGTAATTAAACTCTATGCTTAAAACTTCATGGCAAAAAATCGTGCTTCCCTCTGTAAAATCAATGAATATTTCATTCATATCAGCTATGCAGATTCCATGAGCTAAATAATTTTGTGTTAAAGAAATACAGCAATTCTAATACAACTCATTCTACATATTTTGCTGTTTACATTTTACATAAGTGAAAAATAGGCTTCGTTGTAGAAATAATCAAATTTGGATGAGCATTTAAACTTAAATTTATTGTAATTGCGTTGTTTCAGTATCTAGATGCACAGAATTTAAGCAAAAATAAAGTGGTTTTAGGACGGATACAACACTCAATATGAATTAAAAAGAACTTTAAAAATCACGATTTTGAGACAAGATGGATGCCATATATCTTTTTGAAGTGGGTCACGTGATCTTTTCATATCATAGTCACGTGATCGCTTCATATAAGAGGTTTAATTATTATTTTAATTTTTATTTAAAAAACTACTGAATATATTTCGCTGTATTTTTTTTATATATTCAATGTATTTCATTTTTTCAACCCAGGTTCAATCCAAAACTAATTGGGTGATATTATTCATTTATATGCTCATAGGTCCTACAGGCCGTCTGAACAACATTTAGAACGATTTATCCTACAGTCATGGGTTGTATAGTTACGTATAAAATAAACATTTAATAAAGTCTTTAATTTCAGATTTTGTGAATTTCTTCTGGCCATTTCTTTCATAAAGCCGGTTCAATGTACCCAATTTTATCAAAATTCAATGAACAATAGGGTAGCACATGAGAACGGCTAGAACATTAGGAACGGCTAGTTCTACTGTAATGGGGTTGACTTTATTCTTTTCATCGTTAAAAATTACATATAAAACAAGCATGTAATTGATACGTTTGACCATACGTTGTTTTTAACACTTTACAACAAAGTTGAAAAGCGTTTATGACTTTGTTCATTCTGTCTGTCTGTCTGTCTGTCCGTTAGCACGATAACTACCGTAAAAATGACTTTATTAAAATGAAATTTTAGTATGTTGTTCAGACGGTCTGTGGGACCTACGGGAATATAAATGAAAAATATCACCCAATTAGTTTTGGATTGAACCCGGGTTGAAGAAATGAAATACATTGAACCCTGTGGGACCTAATTGTTCAAATATTTTTAAGCGGATTTAAAATTCACAAATTGCTTCGAAAGGTTTAAGAAATATTCAAATTATCACATAAAATATATAAAAAAATTTCAGCAAAATATATCCAGTAGTTTTTTAAATAAAAATTAAAATAATAATTAAACCTTTTATATAAAGCGATCATTTGATCATTTGATGAAGAAATCACGTGACCCACTTCAAAATAAAAAAAGTTCTTTTTAATTTATATTTAGTGTTATATCCGTCCTAAAACCGCTTTATTTTTGCTTAAATTCTGTGCATCTACATACTGAAACAAGGCAATGACAATATTTTTGAGTTTAAATGATCATCCAACTTTGATTATTTCTACAACGAAGCCTAATTTTCAGTTATGGAAAATGTAAACAGCAAAATATGTAGAATGAGTTGTATAAGAATTGATGCATTTCTTTAACGCAAAATTATTTAGCTCATGGAGTCTGCGATATAGCTAATATGAATGAAATATTCATTGATTTTACAAAGAGTAGGACGATTTTTTCGATGAAGTTTTAAGCATAGAGTTTAATTACTTGTACCTCCATGGTCTTAAGTTTTTAAATAAAATAAATTATTATTGTATTGGGATGAATGGAATGAATGGAAAAATATTTATTAATGAAATGCTGCTTTTATAGAGAGAGCCAGTCGATTTATATTCCGGTGACGTCATTTGAACAAATTTCGTTTGTTTTCGATGACGTTTTCAAATATAATAAATTACTGTAGTATTATGATAATTTTAAAAATATTACCGAAAAATGTATCGCATTTTCGAAATGTTTAAACCAGGCAATTTTTAGTTTTCAAATATAATAAATTAATGTAGTATTGCGATAATTTTAAAAATATTACCGAAGAATGTATCGCACTTTAGAGATGTTTAAATAAAATTGCATTGAAGTTGGAAAGTGTTTCATAATCAGTGCTTTATGCATGATTGATCTTTCTTGTTTATTTTATATTTTGAAGATTTCTGCGGGCCATTTCGCAAAAAAATACAGATTATTTTCTTCCAAATCATACCAAAATCTAATCTATACCAGGGCAACCTACAAGTGACTTGTCTACCAAATTTTGTAAAATTTGATGTATTAGTTTTTCAGTTAGAATGGATACAGACAATTTTTGTGTTCCATTTCGCATAAAAAGGCGGGCTTATTTATCCCGAATCGTACCAAAATCTAATCAGCAACAGGGTCACACACAAGTGACTTTCCTACCAAATTTTATGAAATTCGGTTCATTAGTTCTTGAGTTAGAGTGGATACATACATTGCACTGACACACACACACACACATACGCCACGCTAAAAATAGTTTTTTCGTATTCTAGAGGTCCCAAAACGTGTAGATCCGTCGAAAACTCGAGTTGCGATTTTTGGTATGAATCCAATACTTTCCCTATATATTACCATGTATTGCAGGGTATTGCAGTAAAAATAAATAATTGTATGCAAAGGAAAAGTAGATGATAATCAACGTTAATCCAGAAACAAAATATAAGAAAAGAATAGTCAAGCAAATATGAACAGATGTTTGCATTTAGTCCGTATGTATCAATTAATGTTGGATATTACCTTCAGAAATATTGCACTGTCCATAGAAAAGGGTGCCATTGCCTTCGAAGAGGTTGGACTTCTAAACTTATAGAATTATGACTCACACGTATAAGAAACCCCTTTTAACAGAACTCGATTGTCCCAGAAATATAACATCCACTATTGCCAGGCTAAGAACTGAGCATTATAGGAGCATGAAGATCCATCCGGACAAAACAAGAACCTATGTCCCTTGTAAAAACTGCCCCGAAGTCCAGCTCACGCCCAACCACATCTGGGAATGCCCAACTGTTGTAGTGTATCTTTTGAAGATTGGCATAGCTCCACTCAGGGATTCATTGCGGGAGATCCTCTACAGCTGGGATGCACCAACATTGGCAGAGACTGTGATCAATGCTTTTGAAGGAATCTAGCCCACTACTCCACTACAATATTGCTTATCCGTGGACACGCGAACAACAACAACAACCTTCAGAAATGAGGATGTATCTAGAAAAAAAGTTCGAGAGCGGTCGGATCGGAACCAAAAGACTTTTTGACCGTGTCGGGTTTGTTCGATAAAAATCTAATTTTTCAAAAATGCTCATTTGACAGAAAGCTGCATGTCAAAATGTTCGAATTGCGAAATGACGGAGAAAGGTACTTTGCTTTAAGGCAGAGACAAGAAATTTGATGCAAGTTGTTCGATTAGAATCTACACTTTTTCAACATTTGTTAATCTAGGAATGCCGCACACCAAAATGCTCAATATGCCTAATAAGTAAGAAGCGATTTATTTTAATTGAAATAGAAACTTATAATTGAGTGCAGGGGTGAACAATTCGATAAGACACACTGGGAAAAATCTAATGTGGGTAGCACATGACGTTCCTTATATAATGCAATGAATGCATTTCTTTCAAAATGAAAAAAATAGTGTATACGATCCCCGGTACTGTATTTTTAACGTTGATTTGTACATTTGACGCTTATTTGAATGACAATATGTAAAACTATTTAGATACTAGTGAGACCCGCGGGCATTCTGCCCTATAAGTAATAAACAAAACTCACGCAGGAAAGTTTCCTACTTTTGTTGAGTTTGCTTACCGAGTTGAGTTGTATATCTCAAATAAAAATTTATAAAATGATAAGAAATAAAATAACATCATGGTCTCACTTTCAGTATCTGATGTCATAAAGCTCCATGGTTTCATCACAATTTTTCGCTGTAAAAGAAGTATAGTCATTGCATTATGTAGGGAATAGGCCGCCCACATCATGAACTCACTTTTAGTATTTGATATCATACGTTCATAAAGCTCCATGGTTTTCCTCGCAGTTTTATGCTGTGAAAGAACTATAGTCAATGCATTATGTAAGGAACGGGCCGCCCTCATCATGGGCTCACTTTCAGTATTTGATGTCATACGCTCGTAAAGCAGAGTTCATGAAATGTCTATCCGTGATTAAAACACCCTTAGCAACATACTGTACCAGCATTACCCAGAGATAGATAGCTAGACCGATAAATCAAGGTGTTTATATTGTTGATGAATGTCAGTTAACAAGGAATGGTCCCAGTTACGTAACTGGGCGTTTCGGTCTCAGCGAGCGTAAGTGAGTTACGGGGGTTGGCGAGCGAAGCGAACAGGGGGCAGAGCCCCCTAGTTATTAAAAATGTTCGTATAGTATTCGAGTAATTGTTTTGTCGAGTTGAAGAATACTGAAAATTTCACGTTTTTCAAGTTTGTAATGCTTATACCTCAAACACTAAAAGAGCTATAATCAATAAGCAAGAATTTGTAGTTTTTAAAAGCTTTACAGATATATGTAATTGGATTTTGGATCGAACTCTACTTTTTTTTTTAACTTAAAATGTATCTGTCCGAACGTGTTCCATTTTTTTTTCATTTTTCATACTTTCATTCGAGATATCTTATAAACTATAAAATATAGATATAAATACTAAGACAAAAATATGTATAAGGAAATTTAGTTTCTAAATTGGTATTTATTTGTGAAAAAAAAAAACCTCTTGTAGTTTTTGTGTAATCGTCTTGTCAAGTTGAAAAAGTATGAAAATTTTACGTTTTTCATATTTGTAATGCTTATATCATACAAACTAAAAGTGATAACAACAAACTATACGCTTTTTGAAAGCCCTATTAGTATATATATTCAGATTATGGATCAAGTTCTTTTATCTTTTTTTTTCCAATATTGCAAAAGTTAAGTTTTATTTTACGAAATGTTATTCATGCAAAATAATTTCGGCTCCATCGGACTGGATCCATCGCCGACTTTTTTTTTTTTTTTCATTGATACATATTTTTGTATTTCGTTGATTTACAACTAGATACTTTCTATGGAATATGATTGTGATTAAACCTCAAAATGCAACAAGCCACGTAATAAATAGAGCAGAAGTAAATTTAATGAAAAATAATCTCCAATTGTGTGAAATAATTGAACCAAAAGAACTCATATACCGTGCAACAGAAAAGAGAGAATAAAATAGAAAATTGCAGGAAAACGGCAAATGAAAAACATTTCTACACTCTCTTCTGCATCGTTTTTCTTATTCAGACTAGCCAATTACTGAATACCGTAGCAATAGTGGAACAAACTGATAGATTTGTTATGAGATACTGCGGCGAAAGTGCATTTCTTTTCTGTGATAATCAGGTTCTTTGTGACAGTATCTACTTTAAACGTACTTCTCTTTTCTTATTCAGAACTATTTTCGTCCTTGAACTTCAATATTCTATCAGCCTTTTAAATTTTCACTGCCATTATATACAAAGCATAATGTATGTTGAAAGTTTTGAAAGTATTGTAAAAATTCGAATTCGAGTTTCCGACAAAAGAGCACGCCAAGCTTCCTTGAACTCGAATCAAACGTTCTTGAGGTTATGTGTGTGTGTGTGTGTCTGTGCGTGCGCGCGTGTGTGTGTGTGTGCGTGTATGTCTGTGCGTGCGCGTGTGTGTGTCTGTGCGTATGCGTGTGTGTGTGTGCGTGTGTATGTATGTTAAAGACCCAGACCGTCCGACTCATCCGAAGACATAGAGCATCCATTTGGACGGCCGGATGTGTGTGTGTGTGTGTGTGTGTGTGTGTGTGTGTGTGTGTGTGTGCGTGTGAGCGATATCTCACGAACGAATTAAGTGTTTTGAAAAAAATTTGGTACAAATCAGTGAATACTGGAATCTTATTGATTTTGAACGTAATCGAATGTTTGAAAGACACGCAAATTTTTGAATGAAATTTTTAAAAATCATCAAAAAATTATAACCTTCAATAATGTTATATAAATGATCATTTCTTGCATAATTTTTCATTAGAAAACGAATAACATAAACGTTAGATCGCTAGCATAAAGATCTCGAGATATTGTACATTTTTTCAAATACATTTTTCAAAACATCACATAATATTAAAAATTAATTAAATTAAACTATCGTGAAATATGTTCACTTTTCATTCAATATTATGCAAAAAATTTGGCAACACCATTCTCATGGATTTACTTCGTTCCATTCATAAGAAAATATATTTATGTAACAGTTTTTTATTTTTACGACCAAAAATTAGTCGATAGTCATTTATATATATAAAAAAAACCTTCTGTCGTCTGCGTGTAATTCTTGGCGATAAATTTGGTCAACTTGGAGACTAATTTAACGATATGTCGCCTACTTGGCGATATGCCGCCCAAGACTGATGAAAATATAGTGAAATTTTCAAAAATGACACTAAATTAACGGAAATGATGCGAAATTGAGGAATTAATTAATTAAATATATTAATATATGGTTTATATTGCTTATTAAGGGCGCTATCAATATTGATAATTGTCAATTTCGAGTCGCATGAAATATAAGTTAATTGGGTATTTTGAAATAGCTTTACACGTT
Source organism: Amaurobius ferox (assembly GCA_951213105.1). NCBI lineage: Eukaryota > Metazoa > Arthropoda > Arachnida > Araneae > Amaurobiidae > Amaurobius > Amaurobius ferox. Next base: position 155,912,481 of record OX578140.1, on the reverse strand, counting down.
GTCATCCCGAAAAGATCCAAATGTACAATTCAATGTTGAAAGCATTGTGCCATGGATATTATACATCATTTTTTTCACTCTGAAAGATGCAAAATTTATGGCGTTATAGGGAAAATTATGTGTTTCATCAAATTTTTTAATTTAATTCTCCAGAGGCAATATTATGTTCTAATGTGGTTGAAAGTAAGTTAGAAGAAATACGGTTACTTTTCTTGTAATGAAGGCATGCGTACTTCTTATACTTAAAGAATTCCACTTTAAGAAAAAAATAATTTAATAAAAAGGGGGCAGACAACTTTTTGATAAGAGTTTTTGATAAAATCATAAAAGAATTGATTTTCTTAATTTTGAGTCAAAATGTTATTCATGTATTTTTACTTTCCCTGCAATACATGGTAATGTATAGGGAAAGTATTGGAATCATACCGAAAATCGCAACTCGAGTTTTCGACGGCTCTACACGTTTCGAGACCTCTAGAATACGAAAAAACTATTTTTAGCATGACGTATGTGTGTGTGTGTGTCTGTGCAATGTATGTAACTCAACTTCTTACATTTTTGTTATGCCGATTTCGGGAAAATGTCCAATTACCAAATAAAAACAAAAATTGAATTAAAAATGCAAATTTAATGTTATTTGGTTCAATTAAACTCAATCTAATGAATTATTAGTAGTATATATATGTACGTATGAGCGCACATGTACTTTATACACTAAAAACTATATTTTATAGCTTATTTTTATCTTTTTTATATATAAAAAAAAGGTATCGATCCATATTATTATTAAAAACATGATTTTATATCAAAATAAGGCCTTTTTAACATTTAGACCAAATATTAGATAAATGCATGAAAAAAGAGATCAAAAGATAGGCCGCTCCATTTTGGGGCTCCCTCATATATAGGTAAATTACGGGATTAAATAAATCCTCTAAGTTTTAAAATAAATGGGGGGACCGTTAGTCCCCCATAAAAGTTTGATTTTTTAAAACATGGTCCTGAAAAAAAATAAAAAAGTCAGAAAAAATAAAGTGATTTAACACGATAGGTTTCATAGAATAACTCTCATATTTGCCACCACCAGAATATATATTTTGAAACGCGTCCGTAAATTACGGACGCGTTTTTTAGAGTTCATAAAATCTTGAAGTTAAAAAAGCATATTTCCATACTTAGATATAAAATATAATTACTTTTTTTCAATAAAAGTAAGTTGTATACAATCTTTACTAAATTTTTTCTCTCCACCAAAATTATAATATGACTTAATATTCTTACTAATTTTTTTAAGATCTTTATCATTATAATTACTTAAAAATGCTGTTCCAGTATCACCGTTTGATTCTATAAATCTTGCTATTACACTAATTCCTTTCTTTTCTAGAGATTTTTTAATCTTATAAAAATCCATTTATTTAGAATTATTTTTTAACTCTAATATGTTATCATATAAAAATCTTCCTTTATTTATCGATCTATTAGAACCATGTTTATTCGAAAGGAACTTTACGATACCTGCAATCATATTTTTAATTTTTTTCCAGGATATAAATCATCATATGTTTGACCACTCAGACTATTAGTAAACATTTTTAAAGACTGGAAATCCTACATTATTTCTTCTAGGTAAAAATATTAATTCACTACAATTTAATGTTTCTAAATTAGTTAAATTTTTTATACGTTCAAGGGATTTTAATTTATTTCCGTCACAATATAATTCTTTTAAATTAGTTAAATTATTTATACCTTCAAGGGATGTTAATTTATTTCCCTCACAATATATATTTTTTAAATTAGTTAAATTTTTTATACCTTCAAGAGATGTAATATCGTTTTCACTACAAGATAGTATTTCTAAATTAGTTAAATTTTTTATACCTTCAAGGGATGTTAATTTATTTAAATCACAATATATTTTTTTTAAATTAGTTAAATTTTTTATACCTTCAAGAGATGTAATATCGTTTTCACTACAAGATAGTATTTCTAAATTAGTTAAATTTTTTATACCTTCAAGAGATGTTAATTTATTTCCCACACAATATAATTCTTTTAAATTAGTTAAATTTTCTATTCCTTCAAGAGAACAATTATATATAAAAATAGATTTCACTTCAGTAGGATTCTCTATATTTAAGAAAGACATAGCTTTTTTTTCCATACCATTATTATATACAACATCCATTTATATAGAAACATTTTTATTAAATATTTATTTATCCTCTTTGTTAGTTAATTGTCTCAAAAGATAAACACTTTCTCTCAAGACTGATTTAACTTCATATATCTCTTCAAAAATTTTCTCTTGGTAAGGTTCTATTTCATTATGACCAAACTTTTTATTTAATTCACTCATCTGTATTGCTTGTACTTTTTTCCAATAAACATTAAAAAAGTGATCAGGTAATAGCTCAAATTTATATTTAATCAAATAACAAAAATCTAATTTATGCATAAATTCTTCTATAAAATTTTCACTAAATGTTTGATATCTAGTTATATACAACCAATTTAAATCATCTTTTAATTCTCTCATAGTATCTTCTGTAAGATTTTGAAATATTGATACTTTATATAAATCTAAATTATCAGAAAATTTTATGATAAATTCGTTACTTAAAGTTTGATATTGAGATATGTTTACCCAATCTACTTTATCTTTACATTTTTCAATAAAATCTTCTGATAATTTTTGATATCTAGAAATTTTAGGCCAATCATCAGGTTGAGCAAATTCTTCAATAAAAGATTCAGACAGTGTTGAATATTGTAAAACTAAATCCCAATTTACATGACTAATAAGATTTCTAATTACATCTTCAGATAAATTTTTTCTGGAAAATTCATTCCAATCAATATCCATTTATTAGAAAGAAATTTTTTCAATATGCATATAAGGTTTTAAAGTGTAACCATCATATTTTATCTTTAATGTGATGATATCATCACGTTTACCATAAGCAAAACAGGTTACTACATCTCTATTAACATTTAAAATTTCCTTACCATTGATTTCCAGAGATATCTGTGGACTTTTATCATATTTACTTTCTACATAGAAATTTTCATATACATATCTGTAGATAATCGCATCTCTTGATCCAGTAATTTTGAGCTCATCATATTGAAATTTACTTTTTTATAATCCCCATATGTATGAAAATCATCTATTATAGTAACCCAGATATCTCTATTATCTAAATATATTTTATTGACAACATCGTTATCATTTTCAGGTTCAGAAACATTCGTAATTATTTTATTTTTTACATCAAATTTATCATTCTGTAATATTAACGAATTTTTTTCAAAATATCTTTTATTCACAACATTTTTTTCATCTTTAGGATCTGCAACATTTCCTATTCTTTTTTCTTTTGCATCAAAAGCTTTTCCTTCTGAAGAATGTAAAGTTGTATCATTTAATTCTTTTATTCTCTTGCCTGTTTCTTCAGTAAAGGTTAAAAAACCCTCATCATATTTAGTTTTTATAAGATCTCTCAATTCATGATGATTATTCTCTATTTTATTCAAAACAAAACTTTTAGTGGTTAAATCTAAATCATCTATAGGATTTTCACAATTTTTTAAAATTATATTTTCCATATCATAATTTCCATCATTCATTAATTTAAAACCTATACCAGGAGGTCCAATAGGTCCTTCTTTCATTTGATCATCATAAGGTGGATAATAAGCACTCATTTATTTAATTTTAAGATTTTAAACTCTTAACCATTGTTATAGTTTTATTTTTTAAATTTATAAAACATCTCTTTCTTTCTTTAAAAATAAAATAAAACTTATATTCCTTTTGACTATTCGTTATCCAATTAAATTCAATATCTAAATTATTTAAATCGGTATAGTTTTCATGATTTGATGAGTCAAAAGGAAAAATAGGATACAGTTTACCAAAATTCTCCTTATTTATCAAAGGTCCTGTTTCTGTATTATTATCGTAAAATCCTTCATGTAAAAGAGCTTCATACACTCGAATATAATCTTTATTGGCAAAATTTGTTTTATAACGCATAAGAGGAACTTGTTTATTATTAATCATCAACCAGCATTCTGCCATATCTATATGATCAAATATCATATTATTTTTTTCATAATTATTATCTCTTTCAACATATTGAGGAATAACATAGACACTTAAAACTTCATCTGACGCTGTTGTTGCTGTCACAGATCCGCTGTTGCTTCTATAAGGGCCTACCATCTTAAATCTATGTCGATCCCAATTTACCTCTATATCTTTATCAGATAGATATGATTCCAGAAACAAACTTTCTGCAGAATTTTTTAATTCTATATAAGGTAAATGCAAGGTTAAACCTTCAACTACTACCTTATAATTTTCGTTTCTTATATTAGTATATATCATATTTTTATTTTCATTTCTTTGAATTTCTATTTTCACTTCAAAACCTGAAATTATCTTTTCATATTCTCTAAAGAAATCGATTATATCTTTTAAAGGTGTCCATATTTTAATGACACTGCTATCTTTCGTTAGTTCCCATCTCTTTACGAATCCTTCGTTATAATCTTTATTAATTTTCAAATTATTAAAAAACTCAGTTATTTTAGTAGTATCTTCTAAAGTACCATCATATTTGAACTCATTACGGTCAGCTGAATCAGATGTATCTAGATAAAAAAATTCATTTTGAGCTTGTGATGTTACATAATCAGGAGTATAATGAATTAATCTTAAAACATGATTCATGATTGAAAAATTTGACTGTGTATTTGATTCAATTTCAGTATCTCCTATATGTACTTTTAAAGTTTTGATAAAACCTCCACCATTTACCAGACTCACATTTTCGTTTCCAATGGATGATTTATCATTTTTTGTAATTTTTAATTTTAGTTCAAGATATCCTCTAGAATATAAAATTTTTGCTTTAGTATCATTAATATGAAAAACATAGGTAGCATTCTCATCTGAACTATGTTCTTTTGGATGAATTTCTCTTAATTCATAACTTTTAATGTGATCATTATAATAATAACGAGTATCACTTAAATCATAAATCATTTATTTAGGAAGAATTTTTAAACCACCTCCTTTCATTTTCATAGAAAATATTGCATTTAATATATTCTTAGGTTTCAATAAAACCTTTAAAAATCCTTTTATTTTTTTACTTTTTCTCATTTATTTAAGAAGAAATAAAATTAAATTCTACAGCTCCTTTATTTAAATCTATTAATTCACCTTTTTGATTAGTAATCCTCATTTTTAACACTTTGCAACAAAGTTGAAAAGTGTTTATGACTTTGTTCATTCTGTCTGTCTGTCTGTCTGTCTGTCTGTCTGTCTGTCTGTCTGTCTGTCTGTCTGTCTGTCTGTCCGTTAGCACGATAACTGCCGTAAAAATGACTTTATCAAAATGAAATTTTAGTATGTTGTTCAGACGGTCTGTAGGACCTATGGGAATATAAATAAATAATATCACCCAATTAGTTTTTTATTGAACCCGGGTTGAAAAAATGAAATACATTGAACCCTATGGGACCTAATTTTTCAAACATTTTTTAAGTAAATTTAAAATTCACGAATTGCTTCGAAATTTTTAGAAAATATTCACATTATCCCATAGAATATATAAAAAAAAATTCAGTAAAATATGTTAAGTAGTTTTTTAATTAAAAATTATTTAATATAGGGAAAAAAACAAATTCAATTAAATTCTGACTTTGGGATATCTTCCAGAAAGAAAAGAGAGATATATTATATAATAAATATCTCTCCATTTGTTTAAACGTTTTGCATATGGGAGTGGCTTCACATTTTAAAATAAATTAGGTAGATAACAATTTTTCATTTTTAACACTTTACAACAAAGTTGAAAAGTGTTTATGACTTTGTTCATTCTGTCTGTCTATCTGTCTGTCTGTCTGTCCGTTAGCACGATAACTGCCGTAAAAATGAGTTTATCAAAATGAAATTTTAGTATGTTGTTCAGACGGTCTGTAGGACCTATGGGAATATAAATAAATAATATCACCCAATTAGTTTTTTATTGAACCCGGGTTGAAAAAATGAAATACATTGAACCCTATGGGACCTAATTTTTCAAACATTTTTTAAGTAAATTTAAAATTCACGAATTGTTTCGAAATTTTTAGGAAATATTCACATTATCCCATAGAATATATAAAAAAAAATTCAGTAAAATATGTTAAGTAGTTTTTTAATTAAAAAAATTATTTAATATAGGGGAAAAAACAAATTCAATTAAATTCTGACTTTGGGATATCTTCCAGAAAGAAAAGAGAGAGATATTATATAATAAATATCTCTCCATTTGTTTAAACCTTTAGCATATGGGAGTGGCTTCATATTTTAAAATAAATTTGGTAGATAACAATTTTTCATTTTTTTTAAATTTTATATAACTCTTCATGATAAATTTAATTGATGGCATTTTAAATGCACTTTCCTACGTCCTAGAGAGTTAAAATTTGGTACACAGCTTAAATTTGTTGAACATTTTATTCGACAAAAATTTGATGGATCTTTAAATATAGATCATACATTTTTTTCGAAATGGCCTGAAAATAATCCCCGTTCACTTCTATAAATCATTGGTGTAATATTGTTAAAAATTCTGATGTGGACAGCACATGTCTTTCTCTGCAGACTCATATTCGTTCTCTTTATTTATTCAATGATAATTTGAGTTTATCTGCACAACATAAGTATTTTAAATGACATTGAATTTACACGTTAAACTTAAATTTGGTTCTCATTTGATAGCTGGACTTATTGTCAAAGGTGGCGTAGCGAAAACGCGAAAAAACTAGAATATCTCAAGAACGGCTAGTCCTAGAGTAATGGGGTTAGTCTTATTCTTTTTGTTGTCAAAAATCACATATAAAATAGGAATTTAATTGATATAATTGAGCACACGTAGTCTTTTATTTTTATATATAACGATTTTTGCTGGCCATTTCGCAAAAATAGCCCGTTCCTTTTTCCCGAATCGTAGTAGAATAACCTACAAATGATTTATATACAAAATTTTGTTAAATTTGGTATATAAATCACTTGTAGGTTATTGAAATATTATACTCCAAATTTTGTTAAATTTGGTTCATTAGTTTTTAGCTAGAGTGGATAAAGGCAATTTCTGCGGCCATTTCGCAAAGAAGGCAGATTCTTTTATTACGAATCGTACTATAATCTAATGAACATCAGGATTTCCCACAAAAAACATACCTACCAAATTGTATGAAATTCGGTCCATTAGTTTTTCAATTAGAGTGGATGTAATATCCACACAGAAACATACACAGATACACCCTTACACACACAGACGTCTTCCTAAAAGTAGTTTTTTCGTGTTCTAGAAGTCCCAAAACGTGTAGATCCTTTGAAAATTCGAGTTCCGATCTTCGGCACGATTCCAATACTTTGAGTACATACACATACACATATATATTATCTGTGTATTATCTGTGTATCTAAATTCCGTGCCTATGCAATTACAATAGTTGTGATTTTAAATGATCCCTAAACTTTTATTATTTCTTCAAGGAAGCCTAATTTTAACATATGCAGAATGCAAATATCTCAAGCGATTGTAAGATGAATTACATTGCTGAATTTTTTTCACACAAAATTATTTAGCTCTGGAGTCTGGAATACAAGTTATATGAATGAAATATTCATTGATTTTGCATAAAGAATCAGATGATTTATATTTCCATACAGTTTTAAATATTTAAGTATAATAAATTACTGTAGTACTGTGATAATGTAAAAGATATTACCACTGAATGAATCACATTTTAGAAATTTTTAAATGAAATTACATTTCAGTTGGAAAGTGTTTCATAATCAATGCTTATGCATGATTGATCTTTCTTGTTTTAAATTTTATATAACTCTTCATGATAAATTTATTTGATGGCATTTTTAATGCACTTTCCTACGTCCTAGAGCAGGGGTGGCCAACCCAAATGACCTTGCGGGCCACTTCGGAAAAACATTATAATCCCGCGGGCCGCATATATATATATATATTTCATTGCCAATGGCTAGGCACTTGACTCATCGCTGCAATGCAATACTGCCCACTTCTAAGTATGTATAAAAACAGAAGCAACGTGATAAAGTAGAAACAGTTATGGGATTTATCTGTTACAAAACACTACACTAAAAACAAAATTATTGCACAAAATAATCGTATTTTGTAAAGTTGTAATGAATCTTGAGGGCCGCAAAATTATTCAAGGCGGGCCGCGGGTTGGCCACCCCTGTCCTAGAGAGTTAAAATTTGGTACACAGCTTAAATTTGTTGAACATTTTATTCGACAAAAATTTGATGGATCTTTAAATATAGATCATACATTTTTTTCGAAATGGCCTGAAAATAATCCCCGTTCACTTCTAAAAATCATTGTTGTAATATTGTTAAAAATTCTGATGTGGACAGCACATGTCTTTCCCTGCAGACTCATATTCGTCCTTTTTATTTATTTTTTCCATGAAGTCATTTGAATTAATTTCAGTTGTTTTCGATGAAGTTTTTAAATATAATAAATTATCGTAGTATTATGATAGTTTTAAAAATATATAGTCTTAATTTTTAAATAAAATAAATTATTATAGTATTGTAATGAATGACATGAATGGGAAATTATTTATGAATGAAATGCTGCTTTTATAGAGAGAGCCAGGCTTGTTATTTTTTCTATGACGTCATTTTGAATGAATTTCAGTTGTTTTCGATGAAATTTTCAAATATAATAAATTATCGTAGTATCATGGTAATTCTAAAATTATTACCGAGGAATGTATCACATTTTAGTGATGTTTAAACCAGGCAATTTATATGTCAATGCCATCATTTGAATGAAGTTCATTTTTTTCGATGAAGTTTTAAGTTTTCAAATATAATAAATTAATGTAGTATTGTGATAAGTTTTAAAATATTGCCGAGGAATGTATTGCATTTTAGACATGTTTAAATAAAATTGCATTGAAGTTGGAAAGTGTTTCATAATCAATGCTTTAAGCATGATTGATCTTTCTTGTTATTCTTTCAACAGGATCTACTTTAACAGGAAAAAATATCCAATTATTAAATTCTTTTGAAATTATACTACCTGGAGGGTTTTTATTAGTGAAAGAATATATAACTTCTGAATTATATTGATTTATTAAAGATCCTTTTACAACATCACAGTGAATATATATATTATCATTTCCATTAGATATATCTGCAATATGTTCACCTTCAATCTCTGTTTCTTCATCATAACTTCCATATGTCGGTTTTAAAAAGCCTATAATTTTATGAAAGTTACTTTTTGTAAAATCAATTATCCAACCATTTTTCAGTTTAATAGATATTCTTTGTCTTGCTTCAATAATACCAAATTTGACAGGTGGATCATCACCGAATATTTTCATCATATACTCATTTAATCCTCTTATAGTATAATTACCATTTGAGATAGTAATTGTTATATCTGTGTCTAATGTATACAATCTAAATATGTTATTTACATAATTCTTACTTATATTAAACCAGGAAACTTCCATAGAGAATGAGTGTAAAGCTAATTTTTTTATTTTAAGAGGTGTAATAAAATTTACAGTAAATTCCTCTGATTTCTCATGACCTTCAGATTTTAATTTTATCATTTATACATAACAAAATTTTCATTATAGTCACTAGGTTTTTGTGTAGGAAATGATTTGAGAACATTTTTAGGTGATATACCTTTATTCCTTTCTCTTATATATTTCATACAAAATATACCACATTTCACAGATGAAGGTTTCTGTAAAAAACTATCATTATAACCTATTTTTTTATTGGATGTAACAAGAAATGATTTAATATTTTTAGGAATATAGTCCTTCTTCATATTGTCATATTCACCAAACGGATCAAAATATTCCACATATTTATATTTAGGATCATTATAATAACAAACCCAATGAGTTCCGGGACCTGTTGATACATCTAAATTAATGATTCCATTTTTAAATTTTCCTATAGTTTTAGGTAATAAATCAGAGGTAAACACACCTCTAAATCCTTTTTCATTTTTCATATTTTCTATAATCATTTTGTCGCTAATTCCCACTGTTGATATATTCCCTTTCCAAGTTTTTTTTTTTTCCCAGATCCCTTTTTTTGCATAGCTGAACTAGCTAATCCTGATAAAGCACCTGTTGCTAATGCTGGAACTGCTAATTTAGCAGCGGTTATTAAAGAGGGTATAAGTGCCGCTAGAAATGGTAAAAATCCTCCATTTTTATCTAATTGAGTTTTACTGATTGTAATTCTTTTTTTATCATTAATATGATTAATTTGAGTTTTAGTTAAATACATCTCATGATTAGGAGTTTTAGATTTATCTATTTGTAATGTTACTTCTACTTTATTTTTAAAAGCTGATTTAAGTTTATTTTTCTGACCTTCACTCAAATAAACTTTATATTTTATCATTTATTAACAGAGAAATTGTTTATGATATCGTTGTACATCATTATAAGTAATTTCTTTATTTTTAATAACATATCTAACAATAAAGTTACTTGATTATACAATTTCTTTGATTTACTTCCGTTACATATTTTTTCTGTTAAATTCGATAATACATTCAATCCTTTACCTACCTTCATTTCTTTACTACTTCGAATCATATTTAATCTATGCATATAATTTTGCAACATATTTTCTTTATTTTTAATTTCTTTTATATCATTCTTTTTCTGGTTTAATTCCTCCTCTGAAAAATTTTTAGCTCTAGAAATTATACTTTTTAAGTTGCCTCTTTTCTTAGATAAACCTTCTTTTAATTGTTTAGCTCTTCCATACATCTCCTCTAATTTTTCTTGATCATTTAAAAATACTGACGGTCTGTATAATTTTTCCTCTTTTAAATATTTTAAATTTAAATTTTGATCGATATCATAAGTATAAGATACTAATTCTTTCACAGCTTCAATAGGTTCTTCTATAGATGGAAATGTAATATTTTCTACAACATTTTGAATACTTTTCACAATATCTTTATTTGATTTTTCATATTTTTCAATTTCTTGAGTGATTGGTTTATGAAATTCTTCTAAGGTTTTTTGAATACCTATTTTTTCTTTTAGTTGATTTTCATTATTCTTTCTTATTTCTTTTTCTATTTTTACTATTTTAATTGAATCTTTTATTTGCTTTAAAAACTTGTGTTTCCGTTGTTTTTCTAAGTTCATTTATATAATATTAATTTTTTTACTGCAGCAAATTTTATTTTTACTGCTAGTAAATTATGATAAAAATTAAAGATTACACAGAACCAGAAGAATTACCTGATCCTAAACAACATCCTTTGTTACCTAAACAACCATTTAGATTGCTTATAGTAGGATCTTCAGGTTCAGGTAAAACAAATTTACTGTTAAATTTGATTTATGATTTATTATTTTTTGATACATTATATATATGTGCAAAAGATTTATACGAACCTAAATATTCTAAATTACAAGAAAATTATACATTGTTTGAAGATATAGAAAGAGTAGATATTTTGAAATGTAAGAATATAAAGAATAAGAAAAAATTATTAAAATTATATGATAAATTCAAAAAAAAAAAGTATTATTTTCTTCAGATCATAATTTTATTAATGTAGATGATTTAAATCCTACATTAAAGAATTTAGTTATTTTTGATGATTGTGTGATTGAGAAAGATAAAAAAAACATTGAAGAATTATTTATCAGAGGTAGAAAGAAAAACGCATCCTTTATTTATTTAACTCAGTCATATTATTTAACACCTATCAATATAAGAAGGAACTGTAATTACGATATATTTTTCACTCTACAACCAAAAGAAATTCAACAGATTATAAGAGAGATAGATCGTTTATTAAGTACTGAAGAATTCAAACAAATGTATAATAAAAGTGTTCAAGAAAAATATGATTTTTTTATGTTAGATTTAGTGAATCCTGATATGAGATATAGGAAAAAATTTAATCCTTTATAAATGGATGTATATTTAGAAAAAAGATTATATGTTTACAGAAAGAGTAGAAATATGTATCAAAAGATAAGTATTTCATTATCATTAAGTAAGGTTATTCTAAGTGGAACGGGTTTATCAGCAATAGCCTTTCTACCGCTTGCTTTTTTAAGTTTATCAGTTGGTATAGTAGAAGCCATAGATCTGGCATTAAAAATAGCGGAAAGGAAAGAAGAATATAGACATTGTTATAATTTTTATAAAGAACTCATTAATTCGTTTAAAGCTAAGGATATGACAGAAGAAGAAATTTATATGCGTGAAAAGGATTTCATAAAAAGTTTAAAATTTAATCCAGTTGAAAAATACGTAAAACATATGCAATTGAATGGATATAAATTTCTAAATAAATAAATGGTTTGTAAAAAGAAAGGTGGTGATATTGTTGGATGGATACAAGATAAAGTAAATCTTCCAGAAATGCATTTACCAGGATATCAATATTGTGGTCCAAATACAAAATTAGAAAAAAGATTAAAAAGAGGTGATCCTGGAATAAATAGAGTTGATAAAGCATGTAAAGAACATGATATTGATTACAATAAAACAAAAGATACAAAACTGAGACATGTTGCTGATCAAAAATTAATAGATAATTTAAATGCTATACAAGATCCAACATTTCAAGAAAGATTAGCTAGAGGAATTATTAAACCTATTATTAAAGTTAAAAAAACTTTTGGATTAGGTATTTCTATATATTGTGTCAAGTGTAAAGATAAAACCCCAACTAAAAATTATTATAAAACTACTTCTAAAAATAATAAACCTGTTGGTAAAGGTATCTGTACTATTTGTGGAAGTAAAAAGAATACTTTTTTAGGGAGTTAAAAGAGACATATTATAATCCAGAAACAGGTTATTGTGGAATTAATGAATTGAAAAGAAAAACAGGGTTATCTAATGTTGAAGAATTTTTACATGAACAAGATGTATATACTAGATATAAACCTGTTATTCGTAAATTTAAAAGAAGAAGAGTTTATGTTCCAAACAGTAATAATCAATTTGACGCTGATTTGTTATTTATAAAAAATTATAGCAAATATAATGATGGAACTAATTATTTGTTAACGGTTATAGATGCTTTTAATAAATATGCTTGGGCTTTTCCTATAAAAAGAAAAATATCTGAAGAAGTTGTACAAGGTTTTAAACAAGTTTTTAAAGAAAGAATACCAAAATTCATTTTGACAGATGAAGGTACTGAATTTACAGGAAAACAGACACAAAAATTATTTAAAGATAATAATATACATTGGTTTACAACTAAAAATAAAGAAATAAAATCTGCAATAGCTGAGAGATTTAATAGAAGTATAAGAGAAAAAATTATAAAATATATGCATGCTAACAATACTAAAAGATATATTGATGTATTACCCAAATTACTTAAAAATTATAACAATTCATATCATAGATCTATAAAAATGACACCTGTTGAAGCTAGAGAAAATGAATCTCAAGTTTATAAAAATTTATATACTAAAAAGATCATGAAAAAACCTAAATTTAAGATAGGAGATAGTGTTAGAATATCTACAATTAAGAAAACATTCAGGAAAGTAGATGATTCTACATTCACTGAAGAGATTTTTATAGTTTCTGAAGTATTGAAAACAGATCCAATTACTTATCGATTAAAAGATTTAAACAGTAAAGAAATTGAAGGAACTTTTTATGAAAATGAAATGGTAAAATATAATAAAAAAGATGATGTATATAAAATTGAAAAAATCATAAAAAAGAAAGGAAATAAGTATTATGTAAAATGGCTAGGATATCCAGATGAATTTAATAGTTGGACATCTGAATTAGTTTAAAGATTAAAAAAAGTTATATATAAATGAATGTTTTTGAAGATAATAAGATGAAATTAATCTATGATTCAGAAGAAGAAGAACATTTTTATGTTATCGATTACGAAAGTTTAAAACAAAGATATAATAGTAGAGTTTGTTATTTTAACCGATTAAGAAGGGAATATAATATTTCTCAAGAAATTGAGGATATGTTTTTAAAATTTTTAGATTTTATGTATTATGAGAAATCAATTAACTATTACTATTTTATGAAAAAGATTTGTGATATTTTTAATATTGAAAATAATATAAAGGTTCAAACAGTTAAAAAGAAATATGAAAAAATATGGAATGATTTTTTACAATCCTTTTATAAAAATGTTTCTTAATAAATGGAGCTTACAAAAAAGTGCATACACTGTTTGACTATGAAATCAGTAAATGAGTTTTACATATATCATAGAAATGAAAAAATTTATTTCCAAAGTCATTGTAAATGTTGTGATTCCATAATCAAATATAAAAAATTTAAATGTGAATGTGGTATGCAATATACCTATACACACAAAAAGCGGCATTTAAAAAGTATTTATCACAGTAAGCATCTTGGAAAGAGTATTTAAAAAAATGTTTCCTAATAAATGGAGCTCAACTTAAAGTCAAAGACTATTGGTGAGCTTAGAAAAGTAGTAAAACAATTGAATATTAAACAACCTAAAGGTTGTAAGAAGGTTGATTTAATTAAATTATTAACTAAATATATCAGAAAAACAGGTGAATATAAACCTGTTTTAGTAGATTTATTAAATTTAGATTTGTCAGCATACTTGGAAAAAAAGAAAAAAATATTTATTGATAAACCTAAAAAACGTAAAAAAATTAAAAGGATTTTTGATTCTTTTAATTTAAGATTTGATAAAAATGATTTTAAATCTGTCTTTCCTGAAGAAAATGAATTTACAGAAGAAGAAAATCTTGAAAAGTTATTTACAGAAGATAGAAAATGTCGTATATGTGGTAAATATTATGAAGATGAAGAAGAACATATAAAGAAAGACTTAATGATAAAAAGATCAAAACAAAAAAGAAAATGTATTATTTGCGGTATATATTATAAACATTTAGATAATCACATAAAGTCGAAAACATAAAAAAGCATTAGATGAAGGTAATGTAGAAATTAAGGAATATGAAACTGCTTATAAATCTAGATTAAGATCATACAGAATTAATAATTATAATAATATTAAAATCCCTCTAGAATTTTTAGAAGAGAAAAGAAAGGATGTAATAGAAAAAATAAAGGAAATTTTGAAAGAATTTAATGGAATAAAGGTAAATTTTAAATTGTTTTGTTTGTATAAATTGAATGAAGAAATTCAAGAATTTACATTCAAAACTGAGAATCAAATTATATTAAAATCTAATGATTTACATACTTTTTATGATTATGTTATTGACAACTTAATAAATGAATCTGATGATTTTATATCAAAAGGATCTGGTTGGAGTCTTGAAGAAATTAAATTTTTAGAATTGAGAATAAATAAGTATCAACCCTTGAGAGGATCAAGTTATATTGATTTACCTGAAAAAATTAAATCTAAACAAGCCATAATAAATGTAAAAAATAAAGATAATAAATGTTTTCTATGTGGTAATAAATGTGGTCTATATTATCAGCAATTCATCCTGTAAAAAAAGATCCTCAAAGAGTGTCAAAATATGAGCAATATAAAGATGAATTACATTTTAAAGGTATTGATTTTCCTGTTTCATTAGACAATATTAAGAAATTTGAAAAACTAAATAATATATCTGTAAATGTTTATAGTTATGATAGTTCAATTTATCCACTTAGAATAACTAACAATAAATTAGAAAAACATGTAAACTTGTTTTATATGAAAGATCATTATTGTTGGATTAAAAATATGAATAGTTTGATCAGATCACAAATTACTAATCATCGTATATTTTTATGTGATAGATGTTTAAATTATTTTTATTCTGAGGAAAGATTAAAGATACATGTGGAATACTGTAAAGATGCTGTCACAATTAATATGCCTAAAAAAGATGAAGTTATTCAATTTAAAAATCATGAAAGAAAAATGAGAGTACCATATACTATATATGCTGATTTTGAATCTCTCTTACCTAAAATTGATACATGTGAGCAAGATCAAACTAAATCATATACTGTAAAATATCAAAAACATGTAGCAGATGCATTTTGTTATTATATCAAATATGAAAAGGAATACTATAAACCTCCTGTTGTTTATAGAGGACCTGATACAATCAAAAAGTTTGTATCTATGTTAAAAGAGGATACTCTTAAAATTGAAAAAATTATAGAAGACAAAACTAAAAAATATGAAAGTATCAAATCAATGATAGAGTTCGATGAAAATCATTATAAAAGAACTAATATTTGTCATATATGTCAAAATCAAATCTTAAATGATGATAAAGTAATTGATCATTGTCATATAACTGGAAAATATAGAGGTCCAGCTCATAATATTTGTAATTTAAATTATCAAATTCCAAAATTTATTCCAGTAAAAATTCATAATTTAACAGGTTATGATTCTCATTTGTTTATAAAAGAACTTGGATTTGATCAAACTAAAATAGATGTTATACCTAATACTGAAGAAAAATATATATCTTTCAGCAAAAAAATAGGAGGTATGAAATTGAGATTTATTGATTCATTTAAATTTATGTCTTGCTGTTTAGATAATTTATCAAAAAACTTGAGACCAGAAAATATTGAGAAGTGTCCACCAAAAATACGAAAAATGAAATATATTAAATACTTAAAATCTAAATTTAGAGAGACATCATTACATTTTCCTGATGATAAATTAGATCTCATTACAAGAAAAGGTGTATATCCTTATGATTATATGGATTCTAGAGATAAATACAAAGAAACAGAATTACCTTCAAAAGATAAATTTTATAATAAATTGAATGAATGTAATATAACTGATGAAGAATATAAACATGCCCAACGTGTTTGGAAAGAATTTAATATAAAAAATTTAGGTGAATATACAGATTTATATGTTAAAACAGATGTATTAATTTTAACAGATGTATTTGAAAATTTTAGAGATGTTTGTTTAAAAACTTATAAATTAGATCCAGATTGGTATTTCACAGCTCCTGGTTTATCTTGGGATGCAATGTTAAAAATAACAAATGTTAAATTAGATTTATTAAATGATTATGATATGATTCTCATGATAGAAAAAGGTTTAAGAGGAGGTGTTTCACAATGTTGTAATAGATATGGAAAAGCTAATAATAAATATATGAAAAATTATGATAAAAGTAAAGAATCCAATTATTTAATGTATTTAGATGCTAATAATTTATATGGATGGGCTATGAGTCAATATTTACCATATGGAGAATTTAAATGGTGTAATGATTATGAAAAAAATTACGCTAAACGTGAATTATATAACAATAAAATAAAAGATGATATTGGATATATATTTGAAATTAGTTTAAGATATCCAAAAGAGTTACATGATTATCATTCAGATTTACCATTATGTCCTGAAAATAGAATTCCTGAAAATTCGAAACAAGGTAAGTTATTAACAACTTTACATGATAAAGATAAATATGTAGTTCATTATAGAAGTTTAAAACAATATTTGAAAATGGGTTTAAAGGCTGTAAGAGTACATAGAGTATTGCAATTTAAACAATCGAATTGGTTAAAAAAATATATAGATTTAAACACTGAAATGAGAAAGATAGCTGCTAATGATTTTGAGAAAGATTTTTATAAATTAATGAATAATTCTATATTTGGAAAAACAATGGAATCTATAAGAAAGCGAATTGATGTAAGATTATGTTGTAATTATGATCAAGTTAAAAAATTAATTGCTAAACCTAATTTCAAATGTAGAACTATTTTTGATGAAAATTTGGTAGCTGTTCACATGAAAAAAACAAAACTATATTTTAATAAACCGATTTATGTTGGAATGAGTATATTAGATTTATCTAAACATTTAATGTATGATTTTCATTATAATGTTATGAAACCGAGATATAAAGATAATATTAAGTTATTATATATGGATACAGATAGTTTTATATATGATATTAAAACAGATGACTTTTATGAAGATATGAAGTCTATGATTGATTATTTCGATACATCTGATTATCAAGTAAATAATCTGTATAATATGCCTAGATGTAATAAAAAAGTAATAGGTAAAATGAAAGATGAAAATAACGGTGTGATTATGGAAGAATTTGTAGGTTTAAGAAGTAAAATGTATTCAATAAAATTAGAAAAGCAGAGTGTTGAAGAATATAATATTAATAATGAAGACCATAAAAATGTTGAGATTAAGAGGTCTAAAGGTACTAAGACTAGTACCGTTAAAAACAGAATATCATTTGAGGATTATAAAGACTGTTTATTATATAAAAAAGATCAATATAGAACACAGAATTTAATTAGAAGTAAGAAACATGAATTGTATTCAATTCAAGTGAACAAGATAGCTTTATCAGCAAAAGATGATAAAAGATTTATATTAGAAGATGGTATGAATACTAGAGCTTTAGGACACTATAAAAATGTTTACTAATAAATGGATGAGTGCTTAGGTGATATTCGAGCTTTAAATTTTACAAATTCTGTAGAAATTTACTATATGACTTATCTTTGTAATGTATTGTATGATATAAAATATGATAAAAAACTATTATCAGAAAGTTTTCATAGGTTGACTGAATTAATTGAAAAAGAAGAAAACGAAGATATTAAATTGAAGGGATTAGGAGTTTTATATGTTATTTCAAAGAATTTATTCTATTGGTCATGAATTTATAAAAAATGTTTATTAATAAATAGATGTTAAATGATTTATATCCTCCTAAAATGTTTGAATTAAATGATTTATATCCTAGGATTGATATAACTAAATATTGTACCTTAAAGTTAGTTGAATCAATAAAATATAAAGGTATATTTAAGTATGCTTAATCAATATATGATTTTTTTTAATATATTAGAGTGTTTATAATAACAATTTTATTAATATCTCTATAATTCAGGGGGGATGACTATCCCCCCCTATATTTATAAAAAAATGTTTACTAATAAATGGAAGAGTTCAATAGACTGAGAGGTTATCCCAAGACGTTTAAATTAAATGATTTATATCCTGGGGAATATAATCTGATATCATTGAAAAAAATTAAAACCAAATATGGAGATACAATAATTGCAAAGTTATATGTTGAAGATGTCGAAAAGAATTATTATCTGGCGAATAAGCACGGTATACTTTCTGATAAATCTATAAATGAAATCAATAAAGGTAGATTTTTATTTAAGTATTCAGGTATGATTAATGATAAATACGAATACGAATTAGAGGAAGCATAATAATTATTACTCAATTTATCATAGATAAAATCTTCATATCATTATTATAGCTTGATTGATTGTTTTTTCTAATTTCGATTTTCTACAGTTATCAATAGTTTCTTCAATTGATCATTACTTTTAATCTCTTTTTTTTTAAATCTCTTCGTATGATAATTTATTTTTTACATTTATTAAATCTCTTTGAGCTAATGACTGTATTTATTCTATTGATTTACAAAAAGATTCGCATTTTTTCATCATCCATTGGAGGAGAAAAAGAATCAACAGTGAACCATTTATATATCTTATCAGTCAGACCTTACATCCCGGGATCTGGTAATTGTTTCATTAAGCGGGGTCAGAATATTATTTTCCGGAAGCGTTCGAAAAATATTTCCCACATGGCGGGGTATGTTTTTAGATAAAGCTCATTAAGACTGATATCGCTCGGATGAGGAAGTAAACAGTATAAACGGATGAGGAAGTTTAATCACTTTTTTTTATTTTTTATCTAAGACGGATATTTTGTTTAGCGCGATAGGAGAGACCTTGATAGGACAAATCTGTCAAAGCAACAAATTATATTTGCCTTTCACGCATTTTTATTTAATTTCATCCTTTTTTTCACCGTAATTTACCTATATATGAGGGAGCCCCAAAATGGAGCGGCCTATCTTTTGATCTCTTTTTTCATGCATTTATCTAATATTTGGTCTAAATGTTAAAAAGGCCTTATTTTGATATAAAATCATGTTTTTAATAATAATATGGATCGATACCTTTTTTTTATATATAAAAAAGATAAAAATAAGCTATAAAATATAGTTTTTAGTGTATAAAGTACATGTGCGCTCATACGTACATATATATACTACTATTATTAAAGAAATAAAGAAAATATGAATTTGAGTCTGCAGGGAAAGTCATGTGCTGCCCACATCAGATTTTTAAATTTATTTTGCAAATTCCATATACATACTCAGAACACGTGTTAGAAATGATTTGAATGAGCGTGTGTCTATATGTCTTTAAAGGTTTGAAATTGAACGCTTTAAATGCAGTTTTCTTAGCTTTGTATTTAAATAATTTTTCATTGCTTTAACTATTTAAATTTTTAAACATTAAAAGATAATTGAATAAATGCTTTGAAAATTTTGATGTGTTTGTTGCTGCTGATATATATCAAAAACTTCATTTTTCGCTGGTAAAATTATTAAAATAATTTTTATGTAAAATTGTGAAATTTTGAAATATGCTGGACCATGACAAAAAGCGCTATCAATTAAATAATAAGAAATATCAAACATGCATAAAGCATTGATTATGAAACTCTTTCCAGCTAAAATGCAATATTATTTAAAGATCTCTAAAATGAGATACATTCAGCTCTGATATATTTTAAATTATCATAGTACTACATTAATTTATTATATTTGAAAACTTAAAACGTCATCGAAAAAAATGAACTTCATTCAAATGACGGCATCGAAATATAAATCGCCTGACTCTCTATGTAAAAGCGATGAATATTTCATTCATGGATTCCAGAGCTAAATCATTTTGCGTGAAAAAAAACATTCAGCAATTCTTATACAACTCATCTTACAATTACTTGTTTACATTCTGCGTCCATTAAAATTAGGTTTCGTTGTAGAAATAAGTTTGATGATCATTTAAACTCAAAAATATTGTAATTGCATTGTCACAGAACATAGATCCACAGAAAATACGCAAAAATAAAGCAGTTTTAGGACGGATGCAACTCTAAATATAAATTTAAAAGAATTTTAAAAATCTCGATTTTAACACTGGGAAAAAAAGATGGATGCCATATTTTATTTTGAAGTGATCTCTTCATATAATATGGGTGCAATTATTATTTTAAATTTTATTTTAAAAGCTACAGAACATATTTTGCTGATTTTTCTTTTATATATTTTATGGGATAATTTAAATACTTTCTAAAATTTTCGAAGCAATTTGTGAAATTAAACTCCGCTTAAAAAATGTTTGAAAAATTAGGACCCATAGGGTTCAATGTATTTCACTTTTTCAACCCAGGTTTAATCCAAAACTAATTGGGTGATATTGCTCTTTTACATTCCCATATGCCCCACAGACAGTCTCAACAACATACTAAAATTGAGTTGACATACTAAAATTGAATTGACAGACAGAATGCACAAAGCCATAAACACTTTTCAACTATGTTGGAAAGTGTTAAAAAATTGGTTACATTTAAGAGAAATTATCGTCGGACAAAGTATGCAGACAGACAACAGTAAATCGTACCTAATTGAAATGAAGGTTAGTCATTTCTTTCCGCTTTTCAATAATTATAGCTTTTAATGCAAATGTTAAATATTTCAACTTTAAAATTACGAAACATCGAAGATTTTATTATCTGTTTAAGAATATTTCTGAAGTCGATACGATACGGTATAGATACAATGAGAAAGCGATATTGATAGCGTTGTCGTTCGTACGATTGCCCATCATTAATTCCGGGATATGGAAAATAGAACTTTCTTATGACTAGATCACGTTTACCAAGAAAGATTAATCATGCATAAAGTATTGATTATGAAACATTTTCCAACTGAAATGCAATTATATTTAAACATCTCTAAAATGCGATACATTCAGCTCTGATGTACTACAGTAAGTTATTACACTTGAAAGCTTGACTTAGTCGAAAAAGTCGCTAGTTACACAAAATGAACTTTATTTAAATGACGTCATCGAAATATGAATTGTCTCCTTCTCTACGTAAAATCAATGAATATGTCATTCATATCACTTATATTCCAGACTCCAGAGTAAATAATTTTGTGTGAAAAATTATTCAGAAATTCTTATACAACTCACCTTATAATCGCTTGATTTGTTTACAGCAATTGATTTGTTTACAGATAATACGATTTGTTTACAGATACTTGATTTGTTTAGAGCTAATACGCAAAAATAAAGCGGTTTTAGGACGGTTGCAACACTAAATATAAATTTAAAAGATCTTCAAACATCAGGATTTTTACACAACGGAAAAAATGTATGCCATATTTTGTTTTGCAACGAGTCCCGTGATCTTTTCATATATCTTGTCATAGGTGGTGTAATTATTATTTCAAGTTTTATTTTTAGAAAAAATAATTACCAGATATATTTTGCTGAACTTTTTTTTACACATTTTATGTGATAATTAAAATATATCCTATAAATTTCGAAGCGATTTGTGAATTTTAATTTCGCTTAAAACTGTTTGAAAAATTAAGTCTCATAGTGTTCAATGTATTTCACATTTTCAACCTGGGTTAAATCCGAAACTAATTGGGTAATATTATTCTTTACATTCCCATATGTCCCACAGACCGTCTCAACAACATACTAAAATTTCATTTTAATAAAGTCATTTTTAAGGCAATTATCATGCGAACTGACAAACAGACAGACAGACAGAATGATCAAAGTCATAAACACTTTTCAACTATGTTGGCGAGTGTTGAAAATCAGAAAATTGGTTATATTGAATTTGAATATGCATACTAATAGACAGATAGATACATGTAATGTGAACAAGAAAGATCAATCATGCATAAAGCATTGATTATGAAACACTTTCCAACTAAAATGCGATTTTATTTAAGCATCTCTAAAACGCGGTACATTCAGCGGTGATATTTTTAAAATTATCACAATACTACAATAATTTATTATATTTGAAAACTGTATCGGAACAAATGAACTTTATTCAAATAGCGTCTTCGAAATATAAATCGCCTGGGCTCTCTATACAAAAGCAGTAAATATTTCATTCATTGACTTTTTCCCATTCCTTTCATTCAGCGGCGATATTTTTAAAATTATCACACTATTACAATAATTTATTTTATTTAAAAACGTAACATGGAGGTAAAATTAGTTTCTAATTCCATGCTTAAAACTTCATCAAAAAAACAATGATATGGAATCGTCTTCTTCTCTATGTAAAATCAATGAATGTTTCATTCATATCAACTATATTGCAGACTCCAGAGCTAAATAATTTTGAGTTAAAGAAATTCAGCAATTCTTATACACTCATCTTACAGCTTGATGTGTTTACATTCTCCATATGTGAAAGTTAGGCTTCGTTGTAGAAATGATTAGAGTTTGATGATCATTTAAACTCCAAAATATTGTAATTGCGTTGGCGCAGTATACAGATGCACAGAAAAAAAAATAAAGCGGTTTTAGGACGGATTCAACACTAAATATAAATCAAAAAGAACTTTAAAAATCACGATTTGTCACGATTTGTCACGATTTGACACGTGATCTTTTAATATAATATGAGTGCAATTATTATTTTAATTTTTATTTAAAAGCTACCGAACATATTTTGTTGAAATTTTTTTTATATATTTTATAGGATAATTTGAATTTTTCCTAAAATTTTCGAAACAATTTGTGAATTTTAAATTCGTTTAAAAAATGTTTGAAAAATTAGGTC
Source organism: Amaurobius ferox (assembly GCA_951213105.1). Lineage (NCBI taxonomy): Eukaryota > Metazoa > Arthropoda > Arachnida > Araneae > Amaurobiidae > Amaurobius > Amaurobius ferox. Next base: position 155,888,703 of record OX578140.1, on the reverse strand, counting down.
CCATAGCGTTTGTATTTCATTTCTTCAACCCGGGTTCAATCCCAAACTAATTGGGTGATATTATTCATTTACATTCCCATATGTCCCACAGACCGTCTCAACAACATACTAAAATTTCATTTTATTAAAGTCATTTTTACAGCAGTTATCGTGCGAACGGACAGACAGACAGACAGAATGATCAAAGTCATAAACACTTTTCAACTATGTTGTAAAGTGTTAAAAAATAGTTTCTAGTAATATCAAAAACAACTAGATTTTCAATTTTGCCGAAGAGTATTTTCGACACGAAAACAATAACTCCCTCTAGCGTAAGAAGTGATACAAGAATACTTTCCACTCTAAAATTGCTTGCATATCAACAACCTCGTTACTTTGCAAGCTAATTCAACCAATCGTTGTTCCCATTGCAATTAGTCGTCCGGACATGAAAAAGGGTTTAAGATGTCATTACAGAAACAATCCTGGAAACCAGATGCTTTCTCGTCTCCAAATTTACATTACCAACGAAAAATGCTTAATAATGTCTATTATGTTCATACTAAACAATACAACGAACTCCTGATATTGTTAATCCTATTCCATTGAACTCAAGTTATTCATTCTTCTTTATGATTGAACTACCGCAGATGTCTCTCTTTTACCATCAACAATGGTCATTTCGCCTCAGCTTTTTATGTTAGATTATTAGCCTATAGTTTGTTTGCTTTGATTACACAACGAAGTAAGTCAATTACACATATTTACATATCAGGTACTCGTATGACTCATGAAGTAAGGGAATTTTATAAAGCAAAAGAGTATTTTTCATGGAATTAAAAAAATTAATTTCTGCAATTCAAAATTTTTCTACACTGGGTATTCTATGACTCAATATACAGAGAAAGATGTTTCAATTAAAAGAAAAAGAACACTCAATCATACATAAAGCATTGATTATAAAACATTTTCCAACTGCAATGCAATTTATTTAAACATCTTTAAAATGCGATATATTTAATGAATGATATATTTTAAATTATCACAGTACTACAATAACTTATTATATTTGAAAACGTAGAACGTCATTGAAAAAGACAATGCTAGTTACATAAAATGGAATTTATTCAAATGATGTCATCGAAATATAAATCGTGTACCTCTCTATGTAAAATCTATGAATATTTCATTCATATCACTTATATTCTAGACTCCAGAGCAAAATAATTTTGCGTGAAAAAAAAATTCAGCAATTCTTATATAACTCATCTTACAATCGCTTAATGTGTTTACATCCATTAAAATTAGGCTTCCTTGTAGGAATATTCAAAGTTTAGTAATTATTTAAAATAAAGAATATCGAAACTGTGTAAGCACAGAATTTAGGTACGCTAAAATAAAGTGGTTTTAGAGGGATGCAACACTAAATATAAATTTAAACGATCTTTAAACATCACGATTTTTACACAGAGGAAAAATAAATGGATGCCATATTTTATTTTGAAATGAGTCACGTGATCACTTCACATAATATGAGTGTAGTTATTATTTCAATTTTTATTTAAAATACTATCCAACATATTTTGTTGAAATTTCTTTTTTTTTAGATTTTATGTGATAATTTGAATATGTTCTAAAACTTTCGAAGCAATTTGTGAATTTTAATTCCGCTTAAAAATGTTTGAAAAATTATGTTCCACGGGATTCAATTGATTTTATTTCTCAACTCGGTTTAAACCCGAAACTAATTGGGTGATAGTATTCATTTTCCTTTTCATCCCGCCGTCTCAACAACATACTAAAATTTCATTTTGATAAAGTCATTTTTACGGCAGTTATCGTGCGAACGGACAGACAGACAGAATGACCGAAGTCATAAACATTTTTAAACTATGTTGGAAAGTGCTAAAAAAAATATTTTCCAAATAATTCAAATAAATTACGATTTTTTGAATATGATTTTTACAATCAAATTTTCCTACACAATACGTTGGAATTCGTGGAGTTACTCTAGAAATAGTGTAACACTTAATGAATCATTTGCAATTTGTAAAAAGAAATCTGATGTGGGCAGCACATGACTTTCTTTATATAATGCAATGAATTTATTACTTTTGCAATTCAAAAAAATGTTATTCTTATAGTAGATACTTATATATTCTTTCTAAGATATTGAATTTTCTTCAATGAGTCGTCATTTTCATTGATTTGGCGTCATTTTTATCCATTTTGCGAGATTTTCGTTAATTTGGCAATATTTAAAAATGTCGCCAAGTTGGCGACATTCTGCTAAATTCGTCGCCAAAATCTCGCCAAGTGTTATGGACGGAGAAATAAGTTATTCTTACAGCGGATAAATGACTATCGGCGTTCAAATACAAAAGTATTACACAAAGTATTTTTTCTCGTGAATGGAACGAGTTAGATCCACAAGAATGATGTTCTCAAATTTATTGTATGATATTACATATGAAAAATGAACATGTTTCTTAACAGTTAATATTTTTTTTTAATTTATGGAATTTTTTGATAAATTTATTTGAAAAATGTGCAATATCTCGAGAACGGTTCATGCTAGCGTTCTAAAGTTTATGTCAATCATTTTCTAAAGAAAAATTACATCAGAAATGTTTATTTTCGTAACTCTATTCAAGGTTTTGATTTTTTGATGATTTTTTCAAAATTTCACTCGAAAATTTAGGGGGTTCTGAACATTCGATTGTTTTAAAACAATAGGCTTCCAGTATTCACGGATTGTGATGTTTGTACCAAATTTCGTTCGAATCGGTCCATTCGTTCGCCAGTTATCGTCTCCACAGACCCACTGACACACACACACACACACACACACACAGACATCACTTCAAAAATGTTTGATTCGTGATCAGGGATGCTTGAAACGTGCTCTCCCGTCGAAAACTCGAATTCGAATTTTCGACCCCGTCGCAATACTTTCCTTATACATTATGTATATAAGGAAAGTAATATAGAGGGAGACTTGATAAATGTTTGCAGGGTGTAACAATTTGTATGGGTAGCTCTGATTCAAATCATGCCCAGATATGTTTGAGCGAAAATCTAAAGTACTTATCACCCCACCGTACTTAATCATTAAGCTGTCAAATTAAACTAAAAATATATTTTATACCAGTACATAGCTTTTATATAGTAATTAAAAGAAAATCTGATGTGTGCAGCACATGATTTCTCTACATAAGACAATGGATTTTCTTCTTTCACAGTGAAAAAAAAGATGTATAAGATCCACGGTACAATATTTTTAACGTTGATTAATTAGCTTATATTTCGCGCCAATTAATTTATATTATAATAATAATTAACTTCCCAATTATATTTTTCGCAAGTATTGTTAGCATCCGCAGTAAGCAATGTAATCCATATATTAAAATATTTTAATATTTAAATCATCAATTTGATGCAGCTTCGTTAATTTAGAGTCATTTTTGACGATATTTTTTATCAGTTTGGAGCGATATTTTTCTAAATTTAGCCAAGTTTTAAAATTGTATTGCCAAGCGTTACAGATAGCAGGAGAGAAGAACTTTTCTTACACACGCACACACATATATATATATATATATATATATATATATATATATATATATATATATATATATATATATATATATATCTCGGGAATAGAACGAACTAGATTCATAAAATTGATATTAATAAATTTATCGCATCATACTTTATATGGAAAGTGATTATATTTCACAATAGTTAACACTTTTTTAATTTTATGTAATTTTTTTATAAATTTATTTCAAAAACAAACAATACCTCACGAAAGGTTTGTGCTAGCGTTCGGAAATTTGTGTCACTCGTTTTCTAATGAAAAATTACACAAGAAATGATCATATATGTAACATTATTAAAGGTTCTGATTTTTTCAGGACTTTTTCAAAATTTCATTCGAAAATTTGGACATTTTCCAAACATTCGGTTGCGTTTAAAATTAGTAAGGTTCCAGTATTCACCGATTCTAATATTTGTACATAATTTCGTTCTAAACGTTCTATTTGTTCGTGAGATATAGCATCCACAGAATCACAAACACGCATGCATACACACTAACATACACACAGCTACACAAAGACATCACCTCGATTTGAGTTCAGGGATGCTTGAAACGTACTCTTCTGTATAAACTCGAATACAAATTTTCAGCCCCGTCACAATGTACTTCCCTATATATTATACTAGCCGACGCGGTGGTCGAACGGTCAAAGGCAAGCGTTTCCTAGCGATCGTTCGGCTGCCGGGTTGTGTGTTCGAGTCCCACCTGCGGGCATGGATGTTGTGGCGTTGGACGCGGTGTGTTCCGACCCCCACTGGTGGCGCTGGGGCAACATCATGTGACGGCTAACAGGTTCACGGTTCTGGCCGGTGTATGAGATATTGACTTTTTACGTTATATGTTCGGGTTCTGTTCTGTTTGTATAATGTTTGTCTTGTTCTCTGTCATTGGATATAATGTTTGTCTTGTTTGTCTGTATAATGTTTGTCTTGTTCTCTGTCATATATATATATATATATATATAAGATTCAAATAAAAGAGGGAAACGACCAATTGCATAGCATAAATAGCAGAGGTGGATTGCGACACCTCTTTCCCGGTTAGAAGCGTGCTTTTAAGCCCGGGAAACACTCCCGGAACCAATGCCATGCAGTGGCCTATCTTCCGGATATGTGTGAAGTCAAAGACACTGAAAAAAGTGCGAAGCAAACCATCTAGAAGCGACCACAAGACCAGAAACGACCACAAGACTAGAAGCGCCATTGCAAGACTTTAGAAGCGACCATTGCAAGAGAAAGGGATGAAATATAATCCGTATGAAGTGCATGCTGACGCTTAAATCAGAAATCTGTTATCAACGTGCACCAGGGTGCGCTGTCCACACATGCGCAATGGTCCCACTAAAAACTTAAAGTGTTACTGCAAACATCCGCTATATCTCTAAAGTATGCATTTTTTTCTTTTTCTGTATTGAAAATGGAATTATAATAATATTTCAGGAAGCTTTCGGGATAATTTCTTTTTATTGCTTCTTTCATGATATTTCTGTTATGAATGATACAATCAGTCTTGAAAGTATTAATACGTTGATTTCTCTTGAGGTGATTGATGACAACATTTCGAAATATGTTTTTAGTTAAGTTGGATTTCCAGTCAATAATGTGGTTAATTTTAATATTGAAGTTGTTTCTTTTGTCAAATTAAACAGTATATGTGCCATATTTACTATCTTGCTTTAGTGTGATATCTAAAAAATCAACACTGTTTCCTTCCGTTCCTTTATTTTCAATCAATTCCAGTTCTTTAGGATAAAAACTAAAATCAAACGGTGGCGATATTTATCGATACGCGCGGTATCAATGTACAACAAGCTTGCTCATCACTTATCTGAATAAACCGTGGACAGTGATTTCGTCGAATCTTCCCCCCAAAATAAAGATGCAAATGAGGAAACTTTCAATAGAGGCCCACACCTAGTTACGGTCAAGGTTCAGGTAGGAATCGCGATTCTCATTTTCCTGGTGCACAACGAATCTCGTGGATATGCAAGCAAACAGAATAGAAAGAAAGAGTTGCACAGGTATGGAAAACACGAAACACCAGTGGAATGCGGTCACAGTGAGAGCAGTGACTTCTTTTCATTTATGAAATCGAGAGCGCCATTTATTTGGCAGACCCTTGACTTCGGAGCGTGTTTACTAGCATAATTATTCAAGAAACACCAAACTGTTAGATAAATGCAGAAGATACGGAAACTAAATTAAACGTACTTTGCGTTCTGTTTCTCTTATTTGGCGAATTTTTCCTGTTTTCACAAGATGGACTGTAAAACTGGTTAAAACGGCTTTTACCTGTCACCTTTAATGGAGAATGATATTAAAGGACTTAACTGCAACTTCCTCGTCATGAATCTTGCACTTCGATGGAGGCCGTGGACGAACTTCTAATGATGATCCATTATGGCGAAATGAGTTCAACAGTTAGGATCACGCTCCCATTGCAGATAATAGAATTTATGGACCTGTTTCCGTCTCGTTAGGCACTAGTCAGCATGGAATAGGAAGCACCTACAAGGGGCAGCAGGAAAACTTCTTATGAACCACAATTTTCTAAACCTCTTTTTGGAAATGACAAATACTGTCCCACTAGTTCAAGTTTCTTTGAAATTGTGCTGCACGTGGTTGAGGTAGTATCTAGCTAGTAAACGTGAACTCAATTGCATTCAGATCAAAATTATATGTGAGGATTCTACTATTTATTATCATTTTATTCTAATTCTACTTTTCCCTGATTTTAATTTATGCCCTAAACTTCTCAACTTTCATTCCGAAGAATCGCATGCTCATGATTGACCAGATAGATCTATAAAATGTCGGAAATACCGTGAAATACGGATCATCTGTCATTCTGCCGAATTCGCGCGTGGATCGTCCGTAGAAGGAAGCTTTAATTTAACTGCAATCATACAATTTACATCTATGACGTGCCGATCCGGTGGTCGAGCGGTCAGGGGCCTGCGTTTCCGTCTCATCGCTCGATTGTCGGGATGTGGGTTCGAATCCCGCCAGCGGCCATGGGTGTTGTGATGTCGAGGTTTAGTCAGTCTTCTGTCCTTGGGGAGCTTCAAAAAAGTGAAGCTGCATATTACCCTTCGCCATGGGACCAGGGGTCTAGTGGACGTAGTGTAAGGCTTTCCTTCACTACGGGGATTAGAAACAACACAAACAGAATTGTGAGTATAGTATAGATATTTTAACCAGCAGAAACAACAAGATCACAACTATAATAGAAGGTATTTATTTCACTTCTTTAAGACGTGTAAAACTTTAAAAGGCCAGAGTGCTTTCGAGCGTAAATACGCTCTTCATCAGTGGCTACATGGAAATAGGAATGATCGTTCATATATAGACCAGAAAAGGTGACAAATTTGCATAAATACTATTATCAATAAACTTACGTTTATCTATAAGGAGAATCCAAAAATACAAAACATTTTGCACAGATTCAAAAAATCGAGCATAAATCACGAAAAGAACAGTAAAAATTTACAATTTTATTACAGAATTTTCAAATTCAAAAAAATTTAAAAAATGGGGGCAATCAGGTCCAATCCCCGAGAGGATGACGTCAAAGATAACTATGAAGAGACTTGAATTGCATGGAGTCGAGAATGACTCGCCAAGCATAACTTAAAATCTGATGAAGAGCGTATTTACGCTCGAAAGCGCTCTGGCCTTTTAAAGTTTTGTACGTCTTAAAGAAGTGAAATAAAGACCTTCTATTATAGTTGTGATCTTGTTGTTTCTGCTGGTTGATATCAGACGTGATGCCAATTTTATTTATTTATTTATAGATATTTTAAGTGAACATTTTGTATGTTGGTCATATTAGATTCATGTGCGATTCAATTTAGTTATGAGTGAGGTTCGAATTGCATTGCAGATTACAGAAATATGTCCCGGGTAGAATTCGTACTGCCAGCATTGTAAATAAATTGTATATAGAATTGTATTTATAATACTGTTTTGGGTCCCAGCGAAGTTTTTTAAATGTCGTGATTCCTTCGTCGAACTCTAGTCATTATGTCAATTGAAGTTTTATATTAGATTGCAGTCAATTTGGGAGTCAACACAAAAGTCATGATCTTGGGTTGAAGTAGAAAGGTTCTTTACAATGGCTAACAAATCAACCCTGTAGGTTAGTGCAAAGATGTCGGAGGTCTGTTTGAAAGTGACCCTAGTGCGACTAGTACGGATTCAGTGGACGCTGGAAGATTAAGCGCCGATTTCGAATTGAGAGGATAACGACTACGCAGGATACTAATCTGTTTAAAAAAAATCTGATGTAGGCAACACATGACTTTCCTTATATAATGTAATGAATTTACTACTTTTACAGTAAAAAAATAGGTTTTTCTTATAGTAGATACTAATATTCTTTCCAAGATATTGAATTTTCGACAATTAGTAGTCATTTTCATTGATTTAGCATCATTTTTATCCATTTGGCGAGATTTTCATTAATTTGGCAACATTTCAAAAAAGTCGCCAAGTTGGCGACATTCTGCCAAATTCGTCGCCAAAATCTCGCCAAGCGTTATGCACTAAGAAAAAATTTATTCTTACAGCAAATAAATGACTATTGGCGTTCAAATACAAAAGTATTATTCAAAGTATATTTTTTCATTAATGGAATGAGCTAGATCCACGAGAATGATGTCACTCAATTTATCGCATGGTATTACATATGAAAAGTGAACATGTTTCTCAATAGGAATTTTTTTTTTTTATGTGACTTTTTCATAATTTTTTTGAAAAATGTACAATATCTCGAGAACGGTTCATGTTAGCGTTCTAAAATTTATGCCAATCGTTTTCTAATGAAAAATTACATAAGAAATGTCTATTTGCGTAACTTTATTAGCGGTTTTGATTTTTTGACGATTTTTTCAAAATTTCATTTGAAAATTTAGGGGGGTTCTGAACATTCGATTACGTATAAAAACAATAGGCTTTCAGTGTTTACGGATTCTGATTTTTGTACCAAATTTGGTTCGAATCGGCCCATTCGTTCGTCAGTTATCGTCTCCACAGACTCACTGACACACACACATACTTTCACACACACGCACACACACAGACATCTCTTCAAAAATGTTTGATTCGTGATCAGGGATGCTTGAAACGTGCTCTCCCGTCGAAAACTCGAATTCGAATTTTCGTCCCCGTCACAATACTTTCCTTATACATTATGTATATAAGGAAAGTAATAGTAGTGTCAGGAGGCGAACCTGGTGTAAAAATAGCAAGAGATGATCAGCAAGATTGTCAGTTGCCCGGCAGTCTGACATTAGAGGGTGGAGAGTCCACTTCAGCTATAAGAGCTTGCAATTTCGTCTGAGATTCAGGGTTCGATTCCCGGTTGGGGAAGCAAGGTTTTTTACACATACTCACAGTGAACAACCAATATTAGAGGATCGGTTTGACACTTAATAGAGCACAGTATCACCGAATAGCCGTTCTTAAGGTTACTACTAGAGCCGTCCATGTAAATTATTGGTCTTTACAAACCTCAAAGCTCCCCCCCCCCCCCACATTGCCCTTACAAACATTTTTTCACCCAGGTGAAAAACTCAGGTCGTCCGGCTCATAAGAGGGTTCTTTTTTTCTACTCAGACCATCTAACCTTCTTGAAAGTGTAAGGTGTCCGTCTGGATGGCCGAGAAAGCGCCACCTAATTTAGACCGGGACCAATGAAGATAGAAACCACAGGGACCATACAATCTTTTCCCTAACCCATCACCTCTCAGATGAACTTTTGGACCTACTGATTTATCGTATCCATACTCCGCGCAGACACAGGGGATAGTTTACGTTAATACCATGCATTAAACACGTTAATACCATGAATTAAACACGTTAATACCATGTACGATCCTCCTGCTTTAACCATTGAACTATCTCGGCCCTCACCCGAACTTTTGGAGCAGCAAGATGGACGACCAGGAAAAGACTACCTTCCAGTTACCAGTAGGCTGAAGAGGCACAAATACGCTCCCCTCTATATCTGATTTTTCATTCCTTATGACTCTTTCATATTTTAATCTCCCTCAAAATAAATCAGAGTGGCCGCTCCCCCCCCCCCCTTCCACCAAAAAAAAAAAAAAAGTACCTGCCTAACCCCTCACACACATAGGTGGAAGACTTGCTCCGTTATCTATGACTCGAGGTCCTGCCCCCCCCCCCCCTCTCACGGGCGGCCTTGTTACTACTAATGCTTACTCAATGCAGTTATATGAGAACGTAAAAACTGATGGTTCGATCAGTTTATATAAATTTAAGCCACACTGGCGTGTCACAAACTAGACCGTAAGTTAACGAGCATTGTTCTGTAGATTTAAAACATGATTTCTTTAACTAGATCAATAAGACAATCTCATGTGCACTTTCACCAGGAACGCTTTTTAACAAGCAGTAATAATTTTACCATGTTTTTCCCTCTAATAGCATTATCGTGAGAAAGATCTATTTATCAACAGCGGGATATTTAGGTTACATGACCGTAGAGATCAATGGATTTACCACAAACGATTCTCAAAAAATATTTGATTTGACGTCTTAAACGCGACACCATGTCAGATCCGCTTCAGTGCTCTTAACGCTTTTAAAATGTGAAACAACAAATAAGAATGCTTTTTTTCCTTAACAACATTCAGATTCAACGTGAAAAAATGAAATATGTGTGGTTGTTTGGAGAGGTTTATTGGCCTTTTTCTGCAAAATAGATGTTTAAATGAAAAAGCGACTTACATTTTAAGTGGATAATAAAAGCTTCCTTAACTTTTGTTCCAAGGTTGGTGCATAATTTATTGCTGAGAAGAGTTAAAAAATATTGAAGTTTATATCAAAGATCTTATTGTCAAAGATAAATATGTGTAGTTACGTTAGGATTGGTAGTAATTTGGTGAAATCGACAAATTTAGAAATTTTCAAGATTTTAAGCGTTTGAGTGCAAATAGAAAGTTTTTTACCTCAGTAAAAATAATCAAGTTCGATTTTAAAACAGGTATTACTTTCCCTACGCTATTTGGTAATGTATTGAAATCATGCCGAAAATAGAGTTTTCGATGAATTTACACGTTTCGAACACTCCAAATCCCGAAAAAACTACTTTTAGCATGACGCCTGTGTGTATATGTATGTGTGTGTCAGTCTGTGTGTATCCGTCTGTCTGTATAATGTATTCATCCACACCAGATGAAAAACTAATTGACTAAATTTCACAAAATTAGGTAAATAAGTCTTCTGCGGGATACTTCTGCTGCTGATTAGATTTTGGCACCATTCTAAAAAAAGAGCATGTTTTTTTGTAAAATGGCTAACAAAAATTGTCAATATCTAAAATAAAAGACTACGTATCCTCAAATGTATCAATTAAATGCTTGCTTTATACATAATTTTTGACGACAACCAACCCCATAACTCTAGAACTAACCGTTCTCGAGATATTTTAGTTTTTGTCACATCGCCTTTGAAAAGTCGTCCAGTCGCTAAATGAAAACGAAAATTGAGTTAAAACTGCAAATTCCGCGTCATTTTAAATAAGCATCCGTATCAGTTTTGAGGTCTATATAACCTGTGGATATGATTTTACTTAGGTTGCGTTCTAAATCATGTTTTGCTTAATTAATTAACATCTTCTTACTGGTTCTGTTATGCAGGTCAATCCTGAGCCAGCTAACAATTTCTGCGATCCTGTTATAGAACAGGATAATGTTTCGGTTTGGGTTTGGGTAAGAGAGAGTGGCTTGGCTTGGGCTTGAGCAGGTGCATGTGCGTGTGAATAGTAGTTTTGAGTTCCAGCGTTCACGAGCCCAAAGAGGAACGTGCTGTTTAAACCACGTCGGTTGAGTGACCGATGACCCAGCAAGAGGTAGTAACCGATATGTGTACGATGATGATCAAAAGGGTTTAGTCCACAAGATCAGTCTAGATGTAAAAGATCTGGACTGATGAACGCCTTCTGAACTGTCCTAAACATCCGCTCATGAATTGGATATAAGCATCTGCCATTCGTATTCTATTATTACGAGTATTCTAACGTTCATTTGATCACAAAGCTCCGGGTTTATTGAAGTATTCATATTCAGTCACAATACGGGCATGTGCAATTTAATGTTTATTACTCTCCTTATATACATAATGTATAAGGAAAGTATTGTGACGGGGTCGAAAATTCGAATTCGAGTTTTCGACGGGAGAGCACGTTTCAAGCATCCCTGATCACGAATCAAACATTTTTGAAGTGATGTCTGTGTGTGTGTGTGTGTGTGTGTGTGTGTGAAAGTATGTGTGTATGTGTGTGTGTCAGTGAGTCTGTGGAGACGATAACTGACGAACGAATAGACCGATTCGAACCAAATTTGGTACAAAAATCACAATCCGTAAACACTGGAAGCCTATTGTTTTTATACGCAATCGAATGTTCAGAACCCACCTAAATTTTCGAATGAAATTTTGAAAAAATCGTCAAAAAATTAAAACCACTAATAAAGTTACGCAAATAGACATTTCTTATGTAATTTTTCATTAGAAAACGATTGACATGAATTTTAGAACGCTAACGTGAACCGTTCTCGAGATATTGTACATTTTTTAAAAAAATTATCAAAAAGTCATATAAAATAAAAAGAAAAATATTTCCTATTGAGAAACATGTTTACTTTTCATATGTAATACCATGCGATAAATTGAGTGACATCCTTCTCGTGGATCTAGCTCGTTCCATTCTTGAAAAAAGATACTTTGAATAATACTTTTGTATTTGAACGCCAATAGTCATTTATCTGCTTTAAGAAAAACTTATTTCTTAGTGCATAACGCTTGGCGAGATTTTGGCGACGAATTTGGCGGAATGTCGCCAACTTGGCGACTTTTTTGAAATGTTGCCAAATTAACGAAAATCTCGCCAAATGGATAAAAATGACGCTAAATCGATGAAAATGACGACTAATTGTCGAAAATTCAATATCTTGGAAAGAATATTAGTATCTACTACAAGAAAATCCTATTTTTTTACTGTAAAAGTAGTAAATTCATTACATTATATAAGGAAAGTCATGTGTTGCCCACATCAGATTTTTTTATACAGAGATAGATCTGTTTAGTTTTATAGCCAGTTGCTGTATCAGTTATGTGCGTTATTAATAATGTTGCGAACTCGTAATATTCCCCCCTGAAGTCTTTCCTTTTGAGAACCAGATGAAGAAAACACCCGTACAGGTTTTTCCATGACGTAAGATTAGGGTTTCCAGAATGTCGAAGGTCAAAGGAGGATTACTAGATTTGGCGATTTATCGCCAATTGGACGACATTTGTCGATTTTCCGAAAATACGAGAAGCATCCCGAAATAATCAATATTCTACGAGATATTAGAGATTTCCTATGGAGAGAGTTCCTATGGTTTCTATGGAGAGTCTATAAAAGGAATCATAACTCAATCGGAGAGTAGTTGACGTGATACGAGCTATATTGAACTGGGATTATTGTCAGTGTTTTGAGAATAGTAGCAGCTGACTTGTGAAATTACCTTCGTGAATGTTTCAAAAATAGTGTCTGTTATTTTGTGAAATTAGTTCAGCATTTATGTATTGTTTCACTATATATTGTTCCTGCTTACGTTGTGCTTGTGCTGTAAAAGTAGTAAGTTCATTGCATTATATAAGGAAAGTCATGTGTTGCACACATCAGATTTTTTTATCTCAGGTTAGCCTCCCGGCTGCTATTTTTACATTTCAGGTTAGCTTATTGCAGAGGTCTTTGACTTCCCGATTTGATATCGGCGAATTAATATCCCGATTTGATATCCAGAGTAAATTGAATCCGTGTTAGTCGTATTGGAGTCACTTTCAGACCACCGACAATTATGCACTAACTTTTAGAGTTGATTTGTTCAGGGTGGGACAGCCAAGTGGTTATAGTTCGGGGTGGGACAGCCACGTGGCACGGACGACCTGAATTCGAATTTCTCTCTGTCCAAACTGTCCTTGTGTTCACGTGGAGTACGGGCTCTTTAAATATGTAGGTCTGTAAGTCCAAGAGGTTAAAGGTAGGGAAAGGAGTGTGAGCTCCCTGTGGGTGCCGCCCCTACTGGGTTCCTGTCTAAATTGGGCAAGCCTTCCCGTTAGTTCAGACAGATACCTTACACCTTCGGGTAGGTCGGACGGTCTGGGTCAAAGAAGAAGAAATTGGTCTGTTCGAGCGCCATTGTAAAGAACCGTGCCGCCCCAACCGGGAATCGAACCGCGTGAGGTTATAATAAAATTATTGTTCTTTTTGTTTCTCTATATGTATATTATGGGGGGGGGGGGGGACTGCAGATCCCCGATGGTGGGGGATAGGTTCGAACTCGGAACTTTTTAGATTGCTGATCCGCGCTATGCCATCAGGCCTAAAATACTTCTGCAAGGCTGAGGGAATAACCTGGAATGTATGTCGTAGCAGTGAGTGGCGCATTGCTGCTTCCACAATATAATTACATTTCATGGTAATTATTCTTTCATTACGTCTTGGGTAAAATTAGACCAAAAGTATTAGTTGAGCCTTAGGTAACAGTTGCGATAGATAGAAATAAAATTCTAGTTGAAAATTGCAAACAAGAATTTTTCAATGTTATTGCATATACTTTTAAAGTTTATGGAGACCGAAGCCAGCAAAAATAATCCTTACTTTTAGAAGTCCTAGACTTAAGAGTTCCCCTTAATAAATGCTTCACTGCACCAAGATAATTAATATCCATTCATAGGGCTACACCCAGGGTTAAAAAGCATTCTCTTCTTACCTCTAAAATAGACTCTACCATGGTGTCATCAAATTTAATGATCTTCATAAAATCAGTTTTGGTATGTTGAAAGGTCTAGAGTTTGCTTCCTCATACAGATAACGTAGATCAATTATAGCTTCCTCAGCTCGAAGATCCTCTTTTTATTATTCTACTATAAAAATTTATGGGCATCCTGTATAAGATTCGAAATACTACAGGACAGTTCATCAATCGTTCCACTTTTTCTTTTCCTCGACGGATTTTGGCAACACGGAAAGGTTTTCCGATCTTTTATCTAGTCGGTGCTTAAAAGCTCGTGCAATGGTAATTAAAATTAAACGGAATGCCTGTAAATTTCATCGTGAAATTCTTTCTTACACACAGGTTAAGGATCAAGTTTTCTCAATTTCACTTTCACCTGCATAAAAATAGAATATTGTAACACACTGTAAAAAGTTCCTTGATATTTCTTTACTCTAAATAAGAAGTTCTTAGTCTGTCCCCAGGGGAGGCAAGGCCAGATTCTAACGAAGGTGTGGGTTATAGCTCTCAAATATAAATTATATTATCCATACTTTAAGTACAAATTGTACGTACACAAAATTCTAGAATGCTCAGGATTTCTAGAAACCTTATATCGATATTTTATATGCAGATCTCGGGTGAGAAAGATTGGTTTGACAATATACTTAAAATAATTGCACTTACTTAATGTTCTATTATAAGCATACTTATTGTGCGGTAAAATAAGTTTATTATTTATTATTATTCTTATATTTAGCTCTACAAAATGCCACTACATGGCTCTCGAAGCTCCAAACAGATGTAAATAATTACCAGTGGGACGGGATAGTCTAGTGGTTAAGACACGGGGAGTGCCCTCGGAGGATCCGAGTTCGGTTCCCGGCTCTACCAAAATTATCCCTGTGTTTACGCTGAGTACGACCACGTTAAATATGCAGGTTCGATCGTCCTTCTGAGAGATTGGTGGCAGGAAAAGAAAGGTGCGGTTCCTGTGGATGTTGCTCCCTCTGAGTTCTGGTCTAAATTGGGTGACACTGTTCGGGCTGTCCAAACAGACAACTCACACCTTCGGGTAGGTCGAACGGTCTGGTTCGAAAGAAAGAAATACTTACCAACAGATGTCGTTGCAGGTGAGAACCATTAAAGTGCGCATATACCAGTTAAATATGCTAAACAAATTTGTCAAACTTGTTGCTCGCAGTTTTACAAATAGTAAGATTAAATGTAAAGTGGTTCAATTGTCAATTTATAATATAGACACCTTGATTTATCTGTCTGTTTATCTATCTCTGAGTAACGCTTGGCGAAATTTTTGGTTACGAATTTGGTAAGATATCGCCAACTTGGCGATTTTTTTAATGTTGCGAAATTGGCGAAAATGTCGCCAAATCGATAAAAATGATAATAGATAGTATTGTAATGATGATAGAAGTATTGTAATGATGATTAAAAGAAGATAGTATTGTAATGACGTTTCGGCAGCTTTTGTCTGTAAGTCCAACTGTTCCACTTGGCGACAATTTCGGCGAATTTTTTAAAATGTCTCAAAATTGAACAAAATATAACAAAAATTAACGAAAATGTCATCAAATCGATGAAGATTCAATATCTTGGAAATAATATAAGAATCTACTATACGAAAAAGCCATTTCTCTGTTCTTCAGGCTATGACGATAGGTAAAAAATTTGGCAAAGAATTTGGCGGATTGTTGCAAATATCACCAAATTGATAAAAATGACGCCAAATGGGAGGTAATATTTTGCAAATTTTGTATTCCATCATATGACGGGCATATCTTCTATATATTATCTAAACTGTGGATGATCAAGATTGGGCGCGAGTTTGCAATACAGAACATATTATGATTTATATGGTGAGTATAAGAAAATAAGAAAATAACGTATCCCTCCAATAACTTGTCTTACTCACCGCAAACAGCAACATCCATCCCATTCAAGTGGTTTTGAAGTTTTATTTATTTTTTCATGTATATACTGAACTGCTAGAAATATTCTTTTTCAATCAGGGTTTTATTTTCACAAAAATTTTTCATTGCTTGTGTTTGTGTTCATTTCAGTGAATATGCTAATTTTGTATTCAGTTAGTTTAGGTTTGAATCATGAGAAGGCGTGAGTCGCAATATCTTTCCCAAGGATGGAGTGTTCATGGGCACGTAGATATGGGCGTCCATAGGGGAGGGCAAGGGGGTGGCCACTTTCCTCATCCTGGACGTCCAAGGTCACAAAGGCAGACATTAAGCTAGTTAATATTGTATATCTTGTATATAGTTGATATTGTATATCCTTGAGTTTGAGCCCCTGGAAACATCATAGACGTTAAAGAAGTACTATATAAGTCTATGAAAAAATTGTATCCATGGGTGTGAGAACCACTGCTCTAAATAGATCTCTTCGAACACAGAGGACTTCAGTACAATTTTACTTACCTTATATACATAGTATAATGTATAAGGAAAGTATTGTGACGCGGTTGAAAATTCGAATCCGAGTTTTCCACGAGAGAGAACGTTTCAAGCATCCCTGATCACGAATCGAACATTTTTGAGGTGACGTCTCTCTGTGTATGTGTGTTAAAGTATGTGTGTGTGTGTGTGTGTGTGTGTGTGTTAAAGTATGTGTGTGTGTGTGTGTGTCAGTGAGTCTGTGGAGACGATAACTCACGAATGAATGTAACGATTCGAATGAAATTTGGTACAAAAATTACAACCCGTGAATAATGGAAGCCTATTGTTTTTAAATACAATCGAATGTTCAGAACCACCCTAAATAATCATTTCTTATGTAATTTGTTTCTTAGAAAACGAGCATGAACCGTTCTCGAGATATTGCACTTTTTTCAAATAAATTTATCAAAAAATCCCATGAATTAAACAAAATATTAACTGTTGAGAAACATGTTCACTTTTCATATGTAATATCATGAGATAAATTGGGTGACATCATTCTCGTGGATCTAGCTCGTTCCATTTATGAGAAAAGATACTTAGTAATACTTTTGTATTTGAACGCCAATAGTCATTTATCTGCTATAAGAATAACTTATTTCTCTGTCCATAACGCTTGGCGACGAATTTGGCGGAATGTCGTCAACTTGGTGAGTTTTTCAATGTTGCCAAATAAACGAAAATCTCGCCAAATGGATAAAAATGACGCTAAATCAATGAAAATGACGACTCATTGACGAAAATGTAATATCTTGGAAAGAATGTAAGTATCTACTATAAGAATAACCTATTTTTTACTTTCCTTATATACATAATGTATAAGGAAAGTATTGTGAAGGGGTCGAAAATTCGAATTCGAGTTTTCGACTGGAGAGCAAGTGTCAAGCATCCCTGATCACGAATCGAACATTTTTGAAGTGATGTCTGTGTGTGTGTGTGTGTGTGTGTGTGTGTGTGTGTGTGTATGTGTGTGTGTGTCAGTGAGTCTGTGGAGACGATAACTGACGAACGAATGGACCGATTCGAACGAAATTTGGTACAAAAATGACAATCCGTAAACTTTGGAAGCCTGTTGTTTTTATACGCAATCTATTGTTCAGAACCCCCCTAAATTTTCGAGTGAAATTTTGAAAAAATCGTCAAAAAATCAAAACCGCTAATAAAGTTACGCAAATAGACATTTCTTATGTAATTTTTCATTAGAAAACGATTGACATAAATTTTAGAACGCTAACATGAACCATTCTCGAGATATTGCACATTTTTCCAAAAAATTATCAAAAAGTCATATAAAATAAAAAAAAAATTCCAATTGAGAAACACGTTCACTTTTCATATGTAATACCATGCGATAAATTGGGTGAAATCATTCTCGTGGATCTAGCTCGTTCCATTCATGAAGAAAGATACTTTGAGAAATACTTTTGTATTTGAACGCCAATAGTCATTTATCTGCTGTAAGATTAACTTATTTTTTCGTCCATAACGCTCGGCGAGATTTTGGCGACGAATTTGGCGGAATGTCGCCAACCTAGCGAATTTTTTAAATGCTGCCAAATTAACGAAAATCTCGCCAAATGGATAAAAATGACACTAATTCAATGAAAATGACGACTAATTGTCGAAAATTCAATATCTTGGAAAGAATATGCTATAAAAAAAACCTATTTTTTTACTGTAAAAGTAGTAAATTCATTACATTATATAAGGAAAGTCATGTGTTGCCCACATCAGATTTTTTTTACTGTAAAAGTAGTAAATTCATTGCATTATATAAGGAATGTCATGTGCTGCCCACATCAGATTTTTTGAAAAATAGAGACAGCAGTGGTTTTAGAATGTTTGCAGATCAGCCTAATGATGTATACATGAAGTTATTCAATTCAATTGTTTTGTAGATTGGAATAACTGAAGCAGTTTTCTTGTTCCAAGAAGACATAACTTCAAACCTAGACTTACAAGGCTATATTTGATCGAAGAACCAAATGCAATTGTTGCATTTGATCGTTCGACTAGGGCACACTATACTTGAGCTGATGGAGAGCGATCAAAACAAACTTGAAAATATCTGATGTGGCCAACACCACGGATTTCCTTAAATTGACAAAATTAATTTCAAATCTATTTTTTCATATTTATATTTTGTTTCCTGCGTGATAAATGCTTATGGAAAATGAAATATAACCATGCTTCTAATGATCACACCAACTTCATACGTCAGGTGTAAAGGATTCTGTTGTTGTTTCTTATCCCACTTGACCGACAGCAACATCAGATCAAGTCCATGAACCCGTGAGTCTTCAGAAGAAGAAGAACTACTCCAGGACTGGAGTACAGCTGACTCCTCTGGCATCCAATACATGTCAAGGCACGGGCAAGAGAGGCCTGAGCCAAATTGCACTTCGGGCAGAGGGGATAAACCTTAGAACCCAGCACATGCTGAAGAGCACGAAGATGGCCGCTGCGGAGTCTGGCCAGAACCGTCTGTTCTCCCCTACTGCCTGCACTAATCAAAGAAACACCAGGACGGCTACAGTCACACCACTCATGCACGGGAGCCTTTCTCCAAGTGGAGTTGATTTCAAGTTTGACGTAAAGGATTGTAAATGATATTAAGCATTGCATTTGATATTCTTTATAAACATATGCACATAGAGACCATTGCACAACAATTGTTCTTTACAACTAAAAGTAAAAATTTTAACCTCATCTAAGAATAATAATAACTCTTCATAAAATCAAAATTCTCACATTCGTTTTCAACACGAATAACATCTATGGTTGGGGTATCCTTCTGAAATTGGAGCGTCACAATAGATGCAATCACTTTGGACGTTTATATCTCTAAACCCAATTAATAAAAATATAAACAATTTATACTTATTTTGTCGGAAATTGGATACTATTTATGAGCATACAAAAACAATTTCAATATTCTAATGTTTTGACCTATTTTTAAAAAAATTTTGCCCAAGCGAGTTTTCTTTCACTTTGTTTACTTTCGATCGAAATATCTTCTAAACTGTAAAATATTGATATAAACAGAAAGCGACAAAAATGGTCAGTAGGAAATCCAGTTATTATATCCATAATTTTTTTAACAAAGCTCTTTTTGCTTTTCGTCTAATCAAATTTAAATAGAGTAAAAATTTTCCATTTTCATTGTCTGTAATATCACAAAAACTAAAAGCGCTAGTTTATAAACATTATGCCAATAATTTATAGCCCTTTGAAAACCGTATAAGGATATATAATTGGATTTCTGATCATTTTATTTATTTATTTATATTTATATTTTTATTTATTCATTTATTTATTTATTTTTAACTATTTATTTTATTTTATTTTATTATTATTTTATTTTTTTAAAGAGCGTGGGATTTGGAGTGTGCAATTTCTAGATCAAAGCCTTGTTCAAATGCATTATTTAAGTAGCTGGCGCTTATTTAATTATTTATAAGTAGTAGGCGCTTATTTAGGGCCTCGAGCAACCAGGTAATTCGTTCCAGTATTGTAATATTATGAACTATTTTCATTTTAAAAGACGTTATTCACTCAAAATCATGTCGGCTCCATCGGACTGGATCCACCGCCAATTTTTTTTTTCTCCAAGTTAAAATCTCAAAATTTCTAGCGTTATTGAAAAATATTGCTCGAAACATATTTTTATAATCAAAATTACCACACTTATTTTGCAAGAAAATCACAAACCTTGTTGCGAACTGCATACAATATATTTCCTCCAATACAAATAGAATCCAATAAACTTAATCAGTATGTTTGTGTAATAAAACCTGTCTGTTCCACTCCGATGGGAATGGAGAATAGACAAACGGAGGTTCAGTTTCTATAAAGGGACACAATCATGCATGGGAGGACTTATTATAAGAGGATTTAACTTTGCTCGAAAATAAAACACAAAGGGTGTTGCGTGAATGGCTTGGCGAACTTTTGCTAATTAACCTCCTATAAAGATCTGCTCTCCTTCTGTTAGTTGTTAATGAAAATCTACCCGAAATTTAGATGGTAATGAAACAAGCAGGGATTTGCCTTGTGTAGTTTTTATGAAAGTACATATAGGCAATATGCTCGTAGCAATAACATATGCTTGTATTTGTAGATGAACGGATAAATTGAAAGAAAATACCTAGCGGGATATTCTATTAGACTTTCACACGCATTAATGTTGTCACGAATTATTCTCTTAATTCGTTGTTGTATATTCTCAAGATACAACAATGAGTTCGAAATCTGGTTAACGCATATTCAAAACAGATGAACATATTGAAATATCTTAATAAAGGAAGATGTCTGCCTGTGTGTGTGTGTGTGTGTGTGGCTGTCTGTCTGTCTGTGTGTGTGCAATCTGTAACGCGAAATCTATGCGCCGTATGATCGTGAACACATGTACTTCTCGGTATACAAAAGTGCACCTTGGCTTTTATTTTTTAAATTTCGAATTACTGTTTTAGCCCAATTCACAATGATTTTAGCCGATATTCGCACAAATTCGTTGTTGTATATTCTCAAGATACAACAATGAGTTCGAAATCTGGTTAACGCATATTCAAAACAGATGAACATATTGAAATATCTTAATAAAGGAAGATGTCTGCCTGTGTGTGTGTGTGTGTGTGACTGTCTGTCTGTATGTGTGTGTGGCTGTCTGTCTGTCTGTGTGTGTGCAATCTGTAACGCGAAATCTATGCGCCGTATGATCGTGAACACATGTACTTCTCGGTATACAAAAGTGCACCTTGGCTTTTATTTTTTAAATTTCGAATTACTGTTTTAGCCCAATTCACAATGATTTTAGCCGATATTCGCACAAATCTATTCTTTAACGACTTAAAAATATTATAACAAAGTTTCTCTTTTGACACTATCGGAAAGATTAAAAACTTACCTTTCAAACAAATTGTGAACGGAATCCATACGATTTTTAGTGAATTTAAAAAATGTATATACTTTTCGTGCATTTTACACCTCTCCGATTTTTATTTTATGATATATAGAAATTCACTTGACATTCGCCGTTCATTTTTCAGCACTTGCCTCAAATATCACAGATTACTCCAGAAAAGAAAGTATTTTATAAACCTATCTGCAAATAAATTATACACTTTTTTCCGAGACATGCCTTTGATTTTATCAGGCCGCTAGCAAGCAAGCGAATCCAGCTATTGCTAGAACTTTTCTGCTAATTGAAGCCACTCCCCACACAAAGGGAGAAATCATATTCTTTTTCCGGAACTGTTGCACTTTGAAGTCAATCCCCACTCAACGGAAGCTTTTCGTGAGTTTTAAACCTCTCCGATGCGCTTCGAACTAATTGAAGGCGCATATTCTTAAAGCTGTCTGTATATTTTCCTGTGTGATCGTTGCTGCGGTTCAGACTAGGCATACATTTAGATATGATTTCATGTCATGCAACTCCTTTTTTCTTCACGTTTTCATCAGAAATCAAAATGGGTTTCGGTGTTCGTATTATTTAGTAGTGGAAGCTTATTTAAGACCCGGGCAATGCCGGGTAATTCATTCTGGTGCTAAAATAAATAACACTTGCCTGCGCAGGAGTATAATGTGCATCCAGTTCAAAATAATGTCCCCGTCAACAACCATGCGCATTTGAATACGAGAAAGAATATGACCGCGTACTATGACGAACATTGCAGGTGCCACCGTGTTACCCTGATTACTCGAATTTTTGACAAGTATTTATTATCTTCCATATACGCGTTACGTCTGTTTCTAGTATGGGTTCCTTCTCATTACTTATTAGGCAATGCTTTAAAACTTTGCAATTGCATTTTCGTCTATCGTGCCTTGTTGCTGAGAACTGTGCCGATTATTATTTTTGTTGATTAAAATTAATATTGTCAAAAATGCATTTTACATTAAATTAATTATTTATTAGTATATTAATTATACATGTAATCTGTTCTAACTTACTGCTGTGTACATTGCGTTGGTGGCCGCAAAACCCACCTATTTCTGTGCTTAACGGGATACTAAGTTAACAAAGTAAAAATTAAGGTTAATAGTAAAGGAACAAACATTTATTTATCACATACTCAATTTACACTCTTTAGTTTTACAAATTAAATAAATATCATACATAGTGGAATACATCTCAATGGTAGTTCGGGGGGTGTAATGCCAGATGAATTGATATTTGGTTGGAGCACGTGGTGGGATGCATTAATTAGCTTTTCCTTAAAAACACAAATTTAGGTTATCCTCATATAGTTTAATTGTACGGTACCTGATCTTCTTTCATATAACTTGGGTAACACCGATGCTTTGTCACACTTTACACTTGCAATACCAGATGAACATGAGCTCTCCTTCGAATTCCTATATCAGAGACGCACACACAACTCTTAACTCTGCTACCGTCGCTTCTTCTTGACTAGTCTCACTCCAACAGCCTGCCTTGACCAATTCTGACTCCCACTTCGAGCAACTCTCACTTATATCCCTTTTTCGGTCGGCGGTCCACGTGCTGAAATCTAGAGCTGAGGGCTAATCCGTA
Organism: Amaurobius ferox; assembly: GCA_951213105.1. Classification (NCBI taxonomy): domain Eukaryota; kingdom Metazoa; phylum Arthropoda; class Arachnida; order Araneae; family Amaurobiidae; genus Amaurobius; species Amaurobius ferox. Next base: position 155,865,337 of record OX578140.1, on the reverse strand, counting down.
GACATGGCGTCGCCGTCTCGGTTGCCGCCAAACGGCTTAACGTGGTATGTAAACATGGGCGTGGTATGTAAGATATGGGGCCACCTGTATATTATCGCCCATCTGCTTAGCGTGGGGATAATCCGCCCGCATTCCTGGTTCCATTATTTTTTAATCCTTCCAAATATTTATTACTTTACATTTCTGGCATTACAAGAACTATGAATTATTATAACTTAATTTTTGTGTCATTGAAAAGTATTTACCTCATTTATTTTGAACTAGCCACAAAGTCAAAACGCGATCCTGGAATTAGAAAATAATTCAAATCCTAGCAGCCAAGGATGCACATATAGATTGTAAAATGTCCCCAAATTTTTCATTGATTTAAAAAAATTGCTTTTTATCAGACATACTCAAACTAAAGAGTACTCCTGGTACCTTTGGCATATACCAGAATTTAAACAAATGATACACTTTTCATAATAGTGGTAACACCCTCCTAACATTTCGTTTTTGTGCAATCCACGCGAAACTCAAAATTAACAATTGTATTTAAATGTTTGTTTAATTTGTAAACATTCTATTCAGTTTAGAGTTTATTTTAACAGTGGACTATTGGTATTATGGGTGTTTATAATTTTGTTTCGTGTTTTTATTAAAAACAAAAAAGCTTTTAATATATACAAACTTAAATAATGAATATTTTTGCTTTTGGAATACATTATTTTTCATCTTAAAATTTCATTATTAGTTTTAACGTTATTAAACTAAAACAAACTTTATTAACTCTACGGGGTTATGGCGCCAGCGGGTTTGCCACGGTCAGAATTTTCAAGAGTCGCGAACAAGCTGGTCGCCGAAGGCGGCTAGTTAACAATAAACAAACAATGGTTTTCAGTCAGAATAGATCGGACATCACATACCGAGACTCTTTACGTGTCGGGAATCACCATCGTTGACTGCTCAGATCTTGGTTTCTGTGGGAAAGAAATCTAAAGTTATACTTTTACATATTAAATTCATTAAGATTGGCATGGCCGTTAATTCATACATAGTGTATTTGTTATTTAATCGTACATTGCTAGTTGTGCCGCTATATAAAACCCTCCAATTATTTACCTTTCATGTGAGTCCTGTAAAGGAATAATTATTATAATACTCATTGACTGCACCATTTAAACTTTAACAATAAAACATTTATTAACAACATCAAATCTAAATTATTTAATTACACCAATTATTCATATTATTAATTATATGCTTAACAACAATTATTCTCATTAATTATTGCGGCGGAGGGGACATATGTGACCAGTACTATTAAAATTACTATCATGTGTCTATGACCTGTGATTGTTAATGAGCACATACCTTCAAATCTGTCTTGGGCTTTGATCATATATCAAATGCTTGCATCAGTTATTTGCACCGCCATAACTCTTTGGTGTGTGGCTCCTTCTCGTCCATCTGATTGCACTCCACCTTATATAGATCTAGCCAGTATTTTTGGAGCATTTGCACAAGTCTTTAAGTCATGTTGTACAAGCTATATGTGCACAAGTTGCACAAATCTGCTCACGTCCTTCTTAAGTCAAATCTTCACAATTTCTTCTCTAGTCTTCTATGATTCTCGGGTCACAGGCTGTGGTTCCCTCGTTGGGGGGGGGGGGGGGTAACTCCCCCTTTTCTTTTATTTGCCGCATTGAGTTTGACGTAACAATCTTCTTTTTTTATTGGTTACTCCTTTAACCAATAGAACCATTCCACATCTCGTAAGGCCCAGCTCAGCCCCTCTGTCATGGCCCCCTAAATTTATGGTCTTCTGACCTTTAGGTTCACGGAGTGATAAAACTCGGTGCCAGCCAGACTACACGTATTGTTCGCCGTTTTGGCCACCATAAATTTATACATAAAGCTGTCTCATCAAATGTGAGATCTATTTCTGGTCTCACAGTATCCATGTCTTTTTGCATGAAAATGTATTTCTCCGCAAACACGACGTCTTGGGAAGCGAATCAAACACCGATCTGATGTAAACATTGATTAAATCCCAAAGAAAAATCCGCAATTTACGCGGGAATCATTTGATTGGCCAGTCGAACCCGAAGCTATAATGGGCTGTTTGTAAACAGAAAAATCATAATAAAATGCAAATTAAGGAAATAATACCAAAGAGGGACACACTAAGTTATCCCAAATTTTTACATTCCCTGCTAAGCATGCCACAATTGCAGAGTTCACTTCGATAAAAGCTTGCAATTCCGTACCAGTAGCTCAACGGTAGAGCTTCAGCTGGCCAGTTCGGAGATCCAGAGTTCGATTCCCGGTTGGAGCAGCAAGGCTCTTTACACAATTTTTTATTCGATCGAGGTGCTAGGGGAAGGAGGGTACGGTCCCTGTGGATGCCTCCCCCACTGGGTTCCGGTCTAAATTGGGTGGCACTTCCCGGCAGTCCAAACAGTTACCTTAAACCTTTCTGGTAGGTCGGATGGTCTGGGTCTCAACAACAACAACAATATTCCTTTTAGATATATATCCGGGGGAGGGAGCGACGCCCCGGAAACGATTATTCGCCCCCACCCCCGGAGACATTTTATGTTTACCTAGTTTCTATTTATGTGACAGCAATTACATATATTTACATAGGGCAAATAGAAAACTTGCTCTCCCTAAAGTTTCATTTGCCCCCCCCCCCCCCAGACCAAAAAGTCCTGAAGGAAACACTGCATAAACATTTTGTTATAGATAGACATAACGTGTGTACTTATTGACCTTTCCTTACAAAGTTATTAGGGTATGCTTAATAATTTTTCTAAAAACCCTTTATAGAATAGCGTGAAAAAGTAAGTACTTTACGTTTCCAAGCTATGATTTATCTACTGAAGTGTTGAATGGGGTTCAAGGAAGTAGTCACATTCTCCGTCAACAAAAAGATATGTTTCTGTCTCTTGTACCTCATTTACTTCCCACTGTGTATGTTACTGTTCCTTTGACAACTATAAAATTAAGTAGAACGTTACTGATACTAAATAAGGATTATTGGAATACTCGATCCTATTCTTCTGTATAATTGTGACAGACCTGCGGTCAGCTTCATATTTTTTGAGAATTTTTTTAAAAGAACAACCTCAGAAGGAAGGATAACTAGAAAAAACCAGGCTTTGAATGGACTCTTGCATATATAAAAGTAAGCGAGCTGTGACATATTTCAAATGAAAACTTAATTAAACAAATAATTATGAAATTAGAAGCGTGAAAAATTAATTTCAGTATTTGAGAATCCTAATACGAAAAAACATATATAAGATTTTAGAAATTGAATATTAAGTTAAACAAATTCAAATACAGGAAAACAATGAAATCAAAGTAATACATTTAAATCACCTAAACATATTTCCATAGATCTGCGTTTCATTATTGTTTGTATCATAGAGGTAAAGGTTAATTCCCTGACACCATGGTATGTATTACTTTCCTTATAGTATACAATAATGTATAAGAGGAAAGTATCGTGATGAGGTCGAAAATTCGAATTCGAGATTTCGGCGGGATAGCACGTTTCAACCATCCCTGATCACGAATCAAACATTTTTGAAGTGATGTCTGTGTGTGTGTGTGTGTCAGTGAGTCTGTGGGGACGATAACTGACGAACGAATGGACCAATTCGAACGAAATTTGGTACAAAAATCACAATCCGTGAATACTGGAAGCCTATTGTTTTTATACGCAATCAAATGTTCAGAACCCCTCTAAATTTTCGAGTGAAATTTTGAAAAAATCATTAAGAAATCAAAACCTTTAATAAAGTTACGCAAATAGACATTTCTTATTTAATTTTTGATTAGAAAACGATTGACACAAATTTTAGAACGCTAGCATAAACCGTTCTCGAGATATTGCACATTTTTCAAAAAGTTATCAAAAAATCATGTAAAATATAAAAAAAAAGTATTACCTATTGAGAAAGTCTACACTTTTCATATGAAATATCATGCGATAAATTTGATGACGTCATTCTCGTGGATCTAGCTAGTTCCATTCATGAAAAAAGATACTTTGAGTAATACTTTTGCATTTGATCGCCAATAATCATTTATCTTCTGTAAGAATAACTTATTCACTTAGCTAAATTTTGGGGACGAATTTGGTGGAATGTCTCCAACTTGGCGACTTGTTTAAATGTTGCTAAATTAACGATAAACTCGCCAAATGGATAAAAATAAGGCTAAATCAATGAAAATGACGACTGATTGACGAAAATTCAATATCTTGGAAAGAATATATCAACTATAAGAATAATCTATTGTTTTTACTGTTAAAGTAGTAAATTCATTGCATTATATTATAAGGAAAGTCATGTGCTGCCCACATCACATTTTTTTTATTTCGACTCGACCTTCTAACAATCGTATAAAAAATAATATAGGTTAGTGCAGTTTCATATTGGACTTTTTTCTGCGTTTATACAAAAATGGCTATTCATATGCAAAGCGCCGCTAGGTCTATAATAGGTCACTGTTTGTAGGAAGCGTAGTGAGCATGCGCAGTTTAAAAATGAGCGTTTCGCCATGTCAGAGTTCGCTTTCATAATTGAAATTGTGGTTATACAAACTGTGTGCAATTTCACGTATGTATGCAAAATTATATATTCCTACCTATTGCAGTTTTTGCGTAAAAAGGATAACATAATTCAGACAAATGTTGATTTCGCTTCATTAGGAATGAAGAATGAAAAACTATATTGTATTCTCGTACTAATTATGATAGAAGTAGACTTTATATGATGAATGAATGTCAGTGGAAGGGCACTGTCCTGTTTAAAATATACCCCCATCAGGACCGCCCATACAAATTACGGGCCCCTTCCATATTAGATGTTCCCATTTTTGTGAATTTTTCATATTTTTCCACCTCTCAAAAAGGATTTATTGAAGGTCATGGCCCCCATTTGAGTGGTTCCGATTTTGAAGTTCTAGCAGTATAACCAAAACTGGTCTTCTCAAAAAGCAAATTTTCTACTTTTAAGTTCTAGCACTATATCAGAAATTGGTCTTTACCTCAAAAAGTACCTTCTCTATTTTTACATTCAGTATAACCAAAACTGTTCTTCGTCTCATAGTACCTTACCTTCTCTATTTTTAAATTCTAGAAGTTTAACCCAAACTGCTCTTCACCTCAAAATGTTCTCTGATTTTAAGTTCTAGCAGTATAACTAAAACTGCTCTTTACCCCAAAAAGTACTTTCTCTATTTTTAAGTTCTAGCAGTATACTAAAACTGCTCTTCACCTCAAAAAGTGCCTTCTCTATTTTTAAGTTCTAGCAGTATAATTAAAACTGCTCTTCACCTCAAAAAGTACTTTCTCTATTTTTAAGTTCTAGCAGTATAACTAAAACTGCTCTTTACCCCAAAAAGTACTTTCTCTCTTTTTAAGTTCTAGCAGTATGCTAAAACTGCTCTTCACCTCAAAAGGTACCTTCTCTATTTTTAAGTTCTAGCAGTATAACTAAAACTGCTCTTCACCTCAAAAAGTATTTTCTCTATTTTTAAGTTCTAGATCTCAAAGATCTGTAAAATAATAATAAAAAGAAAATAGAAGTCTTGTTGCCACCAGAAATATTCCGAGAAAAGTATCACCTGTTTACGTTACACTTCTACAGAAATGATTTTATTGTTTTGTAACATTTTCATGAAAATCTTAAGTAAATTAATTTTACCCAACGTCACCCACAAGCCTTTGTCACACTCACCGTGAAGACAGTGAAGAAGGAAGTTCTGGAATTCCGTCGACGCCTGCTGAAACAATTCTTTCTAATTCGACAACGCCCAATCGAAAAAAAATCTATCGTTACGTCAGATGATTGTTTAATAAGCTTCATTTTCCAGGGATCGGAGCACTAGAGGCCAAATGGTGACCTTCTGTGAATCCATTTTTGGGCATTCGAATGGAATTCATCCATTAATCATGGTCGTAAAAGTCATAGAGGAATGAGCCATTGTGATGTCTGTGACGCATGCGCTTTAAGCAGTTATTTGTTGCATGTGGATTACATAATAAAGCATCAATAGTGCTGTACTTATTTTTGCAAATCGGAAGAAGGTAATGAAGGGTATTTATTCGGCCTCCAAATTGAAAAAAAAATGTGAATGCTCCAGATCATAAATGGGTATTAAATTGGAACGAAGAAAAATCAAGTAGTGCTCTGAAAGTTGCTCACTGTTTCAGTTGTACTAATTAGAATCTTTATCTTTTGGTATAGATTGTTTACACCAGAAGTCCACAAACTACGACCCTCTTGGAATGGATTTATCTGGCCCACGAACACTATGATAAATAATAATAATAATAAGTTTAATGAAGAACACCAAATTATTGGCATTGCTCTTGTAAGCAGTGCGTAAAATACCTGCCTTCATAATATAGATAGTGGCAGATTGATTATACTCGTATTCTTTATTGCTATAAAGTAACTAAAAGAATTTTGCAGGAAAAAGTATTTCCATATTTGTAAGTAGTTATATTTGCAAGCAATTTATATCCTTATTGAAGCATTTTAAATAAAAAATATCACTCAAGGCTAATCGATGACCTCTTGAAAAATTAAAAAGAAAAAAGAAAGATCAATCACACATAAAGCATTGATTATGAAACACGTTCTAACTGAAATGCAATTTTACTTAAGCAGCTCTAAAATGCGATACATTCAGCACTGATATTTTTTAAATTATCGTAGTACTATAATAATTTATTATGCTTGGAAACTTAAAAACTGCAAAAAATCCAATGCTATAAATTATCTGCTTGTCTATGTAAAATCAATGAATATTTCATTCATATCACTTATATTCCAGGCTCCAGAGCTAAATAATTTTAAGTGAAAAAAATTCAGCAATTCTTATACAACTCATTTTACAATAGCTTGATTTGTTTACACTCTGCATGCTATAGAAATTAGGCTTCGTTGTAGGAATAATCAGAGTTTAGTGATCATTTAAAATAAAAAATATTGTAATTGCGTTGGCACAGAATTCAGATACACAGTTAATATGCAAAATTAAAGCGGTTATATGACGAATGCAACATTAAATATAAATGTAAAAGATCTTCATCATAGATTTAAATACAGGGGGGCGGGGATGGATGCCATATTTTATTTTGAAATGAATCACGTGATTTCTTTATCCAATATTGGTGTAATTATTATTTCAATTTTCCATTTTTTTATCCCATCTCATTCAAAAATTTTCCTTGAAACTATTTCTCAGGATTAGCTATAGATAGAGCTTAGATGATGACGGATATGGATTCACATTAAATTCTAGAAGGAGTAGAGTGATTCACTAAGGATTTCCATTTCCCATTCTTTCCCAATTCCAGTTCAAAAATTTTCAATGCCATTGATCGGGGCCGGCGGGATTAGTTCTGCTCTTTATCGGGCCCATGCCTGCGGCGCTGCTGTAGCTCGTGACGTCATAAAGTACATCCCACAATTTGCAACTTACATCATGTGTTTGAAAGTATGATCGTGTAAATATTGACGAAGATACAGATATCACCGAAAGGGGTTTTCTTTTAACTGTATTTTTAAAATCTAGAACATGATTAGAAGTGATTTAGAACTAGATTCATGGATGTCAAGATTTTAGGTAGCGTATTTTTTTTCAAATCCAACGTCAAATTCGTCCGTTGAACGAGTATTTTTGCTACGTAAGAAGCTGCTGGAAATCGGGTATAAATAAACATACCTTAATGGAATAAGTAGAATGCAAATACATGTTTTTTTATTTATGCATTAGCATAATGAAATTTTTCTTAGTAAGGTTTGTTGTTGTCAATATAAACAATTGTTCGATTTATATATGTAAAGTGTAGAGTTAGAAATTTTTGCGGATTGTTGTTGCACCCCCCTAAAATTTTTGGTACCCCCCCCCCCCCCAAAAAAAAAAAAAAAAATTCATGGATTATACACCCTCAAATTTTTTGGTGTAAGTAATTAAAAAAGTAAATGTGCAGAAAATTTCATGCAAATAAAATTTTTACGTTATCTTGTTCTTTTTGTGTACGTGTTTTGATTTTTTATTAGTGAGTCAAAAAGGAATCATTGATCTGCAATTTGTAAATGGTCTATGGGCAATTGTCATATTGTCGTAGCAAAAGGCAAGATTAAAATTGAGAATTTGCTACAGTACTATCAATTAATGAATAATGTAACTTTATTCTTTCAATCATCTGACCTCCAAAGAGACTGGAAACCGATGGTTTTATTTATTTTATGCACATGTGTATTAAATATAAAAATGTGAAATACACAAATCATTGGTGTTTTTTTTTTTTTTTTTTACAAGCATTTTTGTAATTACAAATAAAAAAATCTGAATTTCATAATTTTTTTTTGGAAAAACTGAAATTCATATTGGCTACGAAAACTTTTCGTGGATTATTTAGCTTATTATTGTTTTATTAAAATGCAGATGACAACACTCAGCAACCTTAAAGTGTTAAAAGTAGAATTTTCAAAACTTCACATCACAGATGAAAATTGTCTGTCAATAAGTAACGTCTAAAATTATTTTCGTTGAAAAAAAAAACAGGTAAGATTTAAGCTATTAAAATAAGTTTGGTAAAATAGTTTGTCATTGTAATACAGTATTACATTTGATATTTAACCGATTTATTCAATTTATTAAATTATTTGTGTTGTAAAAAAGAGTATCACCCGAAAGCGATTTTTTAGTGTTTTAAAAATTATTACTATTTGAGACTACTGCCTTTTCCTGTCATTCACGCTAATCTCTACATTTCATTTTACCAAACCAGGGATTTCCATTTAAACTGAAAGTGCACAATAACAAAAAATAAATATGTTTATATCACAACCCTGCTATCAATTACAAATGTAACTTCCGAAATAGTCGCTCATAATGTGCGTGATCACTTATTGACGCTTAAAATATAAATCTAATGTCTGAATTATTATGTATGTATATTATTATTAAGTATGTATGCATATTATTATTATGTATGCATATTATTAAGTATATATATATTATTAAGTATGTATTATTATTAAGTATGTATGTATATTACTGTCAAATAAGTATTCATATTATATTAATTAATAGTATTCAATAATTATTAATAGTATATTAATTATTATAAATATTATTATTAAGTATGTATGTATATTAGGATATATGTTATGTAAATCTGACAGTTAAAACTTTTGAAAGACCTTATTACAAAAATGTTTTAGGAGAACTATGTAATTAAAAATTTAATTAACTCTGCCCAAAAGCATTATTATATATATATATATATATATATATATATATATATATATATATAAGAGGTCATAATGTGTTTCTGTGCATTAGGTTATTTAAGAGCAAAAGCCAGATTTCTCAAGTAAATGAATTTTATGAAAAAATAAAATTCAAAAGGTTGAAACCTAGCATTGAATCTTTTAGAAGAAAATAAAAAAAAAAAACCTCGTAACTACGGAAATATTCAGTATTTTTTTACTTTACAATCTTATTTATATTCCTTCTTTATATATATAATTTGTTTTCGTTATATTTATTCAATTAAAACATTTTTACTTCAACCAACTTCTATCACTCTAAAATATCGAATCCATAATCGACGCTGATTAAGAACTAGAGCAAAGTGTAAACGCCGTGGATGGGATGTAAGTTGTGACGTCACGAAACCTGCATCTAGGCCCGATAAGAAGAAGAAATCCCGCCGGCCCCGCATTGATGCATCTATTTCTCAGAATTGGCTAAAGATGGCGCTGTTATGAGGAGTAATATGGATTCAGTATAAAGTTTAAGTTAAGGGGGATTCACTAAGGATTTCAACTTTCGGTTCTTTCCCACTTCCTTGCAACATATATTTTTCAGTAAAGTATTGTAAAACCATTGGAAACCTGGCAAAATCAGGCTCTGCGGTTCATAAATGGTGCTGTTAAAACTACTCCCATTTTGGCTATGAAGTTACTAAGACCCAGACTATAACAAAAATAATTTTTAAAAATGCTCTAATCCTCTATCAAAAGATAATTAGACTGCCAAACAATGATTATTGGAGAAGTTATTTGTGATTGTACTACTCCCAGAAATTTAAAAACGCAAGCTGGTTTCATGTAGTCAGTTAATAGAAGCTGCCAACACCATGATATAGACGTTAAGGTTGACGTTTTCCTGCCACCAGTGTATCCCTTAGAATTTTTGGACATTGATTTCCGATTGGATCTTAAGGCGAAGGTGAACAAAAGGGGAAAGTTTCCTGGAGAAATTCGGGTTATTGCTTTGGAAACAATAGACTTACGATTTCCACAAGGAAAAAGATTACATATTTATACCGATGGCTCTTTACTTGACATAACTTGGGGGGGAGGGGGGAAGACCCAGACCACACGACTGACCCAGAGGGCTTTCAGTAGCAGTTTGAGTGGCCGGGGGGTCGAAAGCCTAGACCGTCCGACTCGTCCCTGGACATGAGCAGTAGTTTGGACGGCAGGGAGTGGCCGAGGGGTGTCGGAACTGGAGTCTCTTGCACACTGTTTGATTTTTACTTACCTGTTGGAGTTTCTACAACATATTTTGATGGGGAGATGGAAGCAATTTTTGTGACATTGCAATAACTCGCTCTTCGTCTTTCTTTATTCAACAGAGCTGCCATCCTCTCGGACTAATTCGGTTCTTTAGGCACTGTCCGGCAGCCAAAGAAACAATGGTTCCCGAATTCAAGAGATCGAGGCGCTTTTAAAAGACCTAATCCACATTGCGGAGTACCAGAAATTGAAAAATCGGATATTTTGGCCCATAAATGGTGGAGCAGAGATTCTGGAAGCCTATGACATTTCATTCAGCACAACTTTGCATCAAAATGCTGCACAAGAAAGAAATTGAGGCAGAATCTCTGGGGGCATCTAAAGGAAAGCCATGGAGCGTCCTCAGCAGGAACATTTCAGTCATTCCAGAGGTTCCCCGACGAGGAGCAGTTGCCAGGTTCGGACTTTTGACTGGTCATGACTGTCTCAGGGCTCATCTCCATCGAATTCGACTTTCTGCTTCCCCGAATTGTATTTTATGTGATCTAGGACAGCCAATGTATGGAAAACATTTAGACAAGTGCCCTGCACTAGTGACTTTAAATAGTGACTAAAGAAATGTGATTAGAGAAATTCTCTAGTGACTAGAGAAATACTGGAGAGCTCGCTGTCTTATGGTCTAGCGGCCAAACGATCGAACATGTGTCAACGAAAACAACATATCTTTTAGCATTGGCTTTAGATATACTTTGATGATTTATATGGATCCAACATCGAATTTCACAAGAGTCAAGGGGTTCACTAAGAATTTCCACTTTCGGGTTTGAAAATCAGGTTTTTCCGAAAACTAAGATGACTGTGGGGTCCTCACCATCCCTGGATGTTCGAAGTCACAAAGGTGGACATCAAATTAGTTGATGTTCTACATCTTATCCTTAAGTTTGCTCCACTGACATCAGTGGTTTGACCCCTCCTTGGAAAAGTTTTATGGGCCTTCATATATTTCTTGTTCCATTTTAAGAGTCCAAGTAGAAATATTTTTACCCAGCTCGAAAAGAAAATCCAGAAATAGGACGGGATCAGAAACACTTTAAATGTAGAATTCGGGCTTGACCTTAAATTTGATTTTACGCATTCTAAAATTATCCAACTCGAAAGACATTTCCTTCAATGACACATGGCGTTCTGTCAAGCTAGAATGATTTGTTTACAGGAAATGACAAGGCAATTAAGTTTAATTATGCTAATTCATTCTAATTTCCTCTGCTAAACGGTGGTGTGAATTTAAGATGGAATCTTCTCTTATTTTCAAAGACGCGGCTTGTGCAAGGGATGATCAATCCATTAAAGACATAAAAAGTTTTTAAGTGGAAGAATCTGATGGGTGATTAAAGCAGCATATTTAAAGTATATTCCGCAATAGAATTCCAGGGGTCCCACAATTAGATATTTTCGTGTAATTTTTCTTAGAAAAAAAAAAATCGTGTAAATTTTTGAATGTGTAATTTGGAAATTTTGACCCTAATGAACATTTCCCCTATTTCAGGGTTCCACCATCAATTTAAAATTTCAAAAGGATTTCGCGAACAAAAATGTTTCAAAAACACTGGGCTAACGTATCTGATTAGAAAATTGTGTTCTGTGTATATTATGTTATTTAATGACTGTTTTATAGCTCTAAATTGTATGTGAAATGAATGTCTAAAATGTTATTCGAATTAAAATTTTTCATTGATGCTATTCTCTTTAACAAACTTGCAGATATTTAGCAGAGAAATAAACAATAACTCAAGAACCGTTTATACTAGCGTTGTGGAAGTGGTTAGGAAAATTATAGGACCGTTTGCTTAGATAACATTATAGGACACAACTGCTTTTCTTAATAATTTAACCATATGTAATTAAACTGGATTACAACGTAAAAAAATTTGATGTGGGCAGCACATGACTTTCCTTGTATAATGCAATGAATTTACTACTTTTACAGAAAAAAAAAAAAAAAGTCATTCTTATAGTACATACTTGCATTATTTCCAAGATATTGAATTTTCGTCAATGAGTCGTCATTTTCATTGATTTAGCGTCATTTTTATCCATTTGGCGAGATGTTCGTTAATTTGGCAACATTTAAAAAAGTCGCCAAGTTGGCGACATTCCGCCAAATTCGTCGCCAAAATCTCGTCAAGCGTTATGGATGGAGAAATAAGTTATTCTTATAGTAGATAAATAACTATTGGCTTTCAAATACAAAAGTATTACTAAGTATCTCTTCTCATGAATGGAACGAGCTAGATCCACGAGAATGATGTCACCCAATTTATCGCATGATATTACATATGAAAAGTGAACATATTTCTCAACAGTTAATATATTTTTTTTAATTTAGGGGTTTTGATAAATTTATTTGAAAAATGTGCAATATCTCGAGAACGGTTCATGCTAGCGTTCTAAAGTTTATATTAATCGTTTTCTAAGGAAAAATTACATAAGAAATGTCTATTTGCGTAACTTTATTAAAGGATTTGAGTTTTTGATGATTTTTTCAAAATTTCACTCGAAAATTTAGGCGGTTTCTAAACATTCGATTGCGTTTAAAAACAATAGGCTTCCAGTATTCACGGATTGTGATTTTTGTACAAAATTTCATTCAAATCGCTCCATTCGTTCTTGAGATATCGTCTCCACAGACCCACTAACACACACACACACACATACTTTCACACATACAGACATAACCTCAAAAATGTTCGATTCGTGATCAGGGATGCTTGAAATGTGCTCTCCCGTCGAAAACTCGAATTCGAATTTCCGACCCCGTCACAATACTTTTCTTATACATTATGTATGTAAGGAAAGTAATACAGGACAAATAAAGACAAGTTAGCATACTTGCGTTCAGGAAATCATTGGATTTCCCTTCAGTGCAACCAGCTTGGACAAGAACGTTCAACAAATGAGGCATTGGAAGCCTAAATCAATAAAGCAGAAAATGGCTAAACGACAGAACCCAATATAATAGCGCCTCTAAGTGTGACGTAAATGAAGTAAAAAGAGAAGAAAAAAAAAATAGAAAATTAAGAAAATAGAAATTTGAAGCAAATAATAAAAAAATAAATGAAATGCAGATTACGTCTAAATATGCAGTAAAGAGCGAAAAAGAAAAACTAGACATGGTCATGACATACCTCGGAAGAACAGGGCCAAAATTGCCAAATCATAAACCAGATGACTGGAATTGTATTGATATGAAGAGCATCGAAACTGATGAGTACTTTGAATAATGGAGGCAGAAAAAAAAATTAAACTGCTAACAAGTCCTCTAACAATGATTAGCGATTGGAGATTTATAAATTTCTTGATTTTTGACACAATTTTGATGTTCTTTGAAGCAGCATTTTACCGTTAGTAGAATTTTAAGGTTTTGTATCATGATCCAGTTTATTATTGTTTGTCCAGCTGTTTATAGCTATAAAAGTTCCACCTCTAACTAATTCTAAACTAATAACAATATTCGGCATGAAATTAAATTATTTATAAGCAGAGACCCATACATTTACAGTGCAATTATCCACCAGCTATTTTCATATGATGCTATAGAATATTACAGTCTGCGTTATACACAAACAAGAATGAATTATCCGGCGTTGCTCGGGTCCAAATAAGCACCCGCTACTTAAATAATACAGATCTAACACCACTCAATTTCCAGATCACATGTTTTGCCACCACGCATGCGCATAACTACTTTTCCCCATAGCAACATTCCACCCTTTGATATGCGAACTGGAGGAAAATGAAAACATACGATTATACAGGGTATCCCAAAAAGATTGAAACACGCTTTAATTCTTTACCTATTGGAGATAAATGGGCAATGTAAATTGTAAAAATGTTGAAAGTAAGGTAGGAAATAAGACTACGTTAATGAAATAGTCCTCCCATTAATTTTCAAAAAGTTACACTTTTTAAATTTTTATACGGCCCCCTTAGACAAATTTGGTCAATAGAATTTTTTTATTTTTAATGCAACAAGATCATTAAAGAAAAACCCGTATATCTGTATTTTTAAAATCAACTGAATTATGATAAAGGAAAAAATCTGACTTATGCCACTTTTCCGTACCATGTGAAAGGCTGTTTCATCAGTGAAAATAGGGATCATAAACAAATTAACGATGGAAATTGTTTAGATAAAAAAAGTACTTAATTATTGAAAAAGTACTTAGTTATTGAAAAGTACTTAAGAATCCATGATTGCATCGTAAGCCTACGCAGAATTCACAAAAATGTCTGCTATGTATTATCATCCAGTTTTATCTTTTTTGTGATATATCACAAATTTACATTTCTAAATTGATATAGGGTCCACATTCGCAATGTTCAATTTTTCAATTAAATATAACTCGCTCAATTTTAAAGCTACAGAAATGCCTTTTTTTTAATGATTTTGTTGCATTAAAAATTAAAATTTTCTGATTGACCCAATTTGTC
The DNA here is from genome assembly GCA_951213105.1 of Amaurobius ferox. Taxonomy (NCBI): domain Eukaryota; kingdom Metazoa; phylum Arthropoda; class Arachnida; order Araneae; family Amaurobiidae; genus Amaurobius; species Amaurobius ferox. The sequence goes on along the minus strand of OX578140.1, from coordinate 155,850,308 downwards.
TAAGGGGGTCGTATAAAAATTTAAAAAGTGTAACTCTTTGAAAATGAATGAGAGGACTATTTCATTAACGTAGTCTTATTTCCTACCTTACTTTCAACATTTTTGCATTTTACATTGCCCACTTATCTCCAACAGGTAAAAAATTAAAGCGAGTTTCAATCTCTTTGAGACACCCTGTATATGAATCAAGCGATTTAAAAATGAATATTTCGATGTATTTAAAAATAGATAAATAAATGTAAAGGAATTTTTTTACAGTTACCCGGTTCAAAGATCGTTGGAAAAGAAGAAAGCTCTTCGCTTTTTCCTATGATGTCAAGATAGAAATTCTATAATAATACCGGGTGGTTAGAATTAAAGTATCCCTGTTCAGAGCATTGTAGATAAAAAACCTATGTTCATAAGAACGTCAAATCTGCGTGGTATGCATTTCAGAACATGGAGAAACGAATGAAGCAAAAAAAAAAAAGTTCCAAAAATTACCGATAGGGGAAGAGATGGTGCAGCATACAGTCCCTAGTAGAAACATAATTCAATAAAACGGCTTCGCAGTTGTGATGCATATTAATTACGTATTGTAAGTGGTATAAGCGTGCGATAGGTACTGACAATAGTCATAAACACCCAAATGTCAATTTAATTAATCTATCTAGAACGGATACACATGGAACGCTGTGTCGGCCGTCCAAATGGTTGCTCGTGTTCTTTGGATGAGTCGGACGGTCTAGGTCTTCTACATGGAACGCTGAAGGGTAGAAGGACAAGTCACTGACAGTGTTGAATAGGTCCACCGTGTTGATGAAGAAGCAACAACTGGTAGTGTGATAGCGTGTTTGACATCTGCATGTAACTGATCTGTTGTGATGTTGCACGTGTGCAAGATGACGCTGTCCTTCAAATCTGCAAGATTACGAATATCTCCTCGATAAACCATGCTTTCGAGGTAACCAACACCACAGCTACAAGTCTCAAGGGTTCAGATCTGGTGAACGGGGTGGCCTTAAAGATGGAAATACGCGACTGATTACTCAGCTTTCTGTAAAATGTGTCGCAACAGCTGTTGAACAGTAAGAACAATGTGGGGAGGTGCTCCATCTTGTGTTGGAAAATGGTAGAGCTGCGGCATCCTCGTTGTTGGAGATGAACAATAAAGAAGATTTACAACATGTTCCTATAACACTGTGCAGTAACTGAACAGATTTTTGGTCCCTATGGATAAACGTCTTCAAAAATAATAGGGACCAATCAGAAATATTGCTCTAAACCCAATCCAAAAGGTTAATTTTAGAGAAAGTAAGGGGATCTGTTGAAACTAGTGGGGATTTTCCATTGCCTAGATGCGGTTGTTTTGGATGTTTACTGCTCCACATAGAGAAAAATGTACCTCATTCCTCCACAAGATGTTCCAGGTCAAGTTGGCGTCTACCTGCATGTGTGCAAGAAATCTCAAAGCAAACGTTTCACGGATATCTGTATCAGAACCTTGTAACGCTCGCAGAGCCCGAAATCTCTTCCCCTATCGGTTATTATTGGATTTTTTTTTTTTTGTCTCGTACGTTTCGCCATGTTCTGAAATGCATACCACGTAGATTTGGCGTTTTTTTCTCTACAGTGCTCTGAACAGGGTACCTTAATTTTAACCACCCAATATTTTCGATTGCTAAGAAATCGATTATTGTGAATATGGCCCATAATCGTGCTTCACGTAAAAAGAAATACTGATGTGGGCAGTACATGAATTTTCCTATCTAACACAATGAGTTAACTTATTTACGTACTTCAGCGAAAAATTATGTACAAGATCCACATCAAAATGTATTTTGGCGTCGTTTTTGTTAATTTAGAGTCATTTTTGAAATTTTGACGATATTTCACCAGATGTGCCAACAAGTTTGCCAAATGTATCGCCAAGCGTTGCAGATAGACGGAGAAAATGGCTTTTCTTATATATAAATAAATGACTCTGGGCGAATCGTTGGACGTCAAAATACAAAACTATTGTGCAAAGTATCTTCTGTTGCAAGTGACACGAACTAGATCATCTGATATATGCAAAGGGAGTGATGTTTCGTATCAATCTATAGCAAGTAGCACAGTTACTTACTATATATATTTTTTCCCATTTTAAAAATGATGCAATTAACTTTTAAATAAAAATTGCATAGATTGTTTATTTTGAAATATTATTTAAATAATTTAGGACTTTCTCATGGTTTTGTAATCCCTAATATCAATTCAGGTTTTTATAGTAGATTGAAATAATTGTACCAAGTCATTTGAATCTCCGAATATAATCAAGAGATCAACCACATACAATGAAAAACCAAGATTCAACCTTCTCCACCGATAATTTCAAGAAAATTGCAAACTTTCGTTTTCAGTTATTTTAAACGAACATATTTCCGAAACCCTTACCAAATGTCTATTCAAAATATGACACTAATATCTAGTTTAAACAAGAAAGATCAATCATGCATAAAGCATTAATTATGAAACACTTTCCAACTGCAATGTAATTTTATTTAAACATCTCTAAAATGCGATACATTCAGTGGTGATATTTTTAAAATTATCACAATACTACAGTAATTTATTATATTTGAAAACTTCATCGAAAACAAATGAATTTTATTCAAATAACACCATCGAAATATAAATCGCCTGGATCTCTATATAAAAGCAGTGAATATTTCATTAAACCTTTTATTTTCCCTGCAATATATGGAAATGCAGGGAAAGTATTGGAATCATGCCGGAAATCGCAACTCGAGTTTTCAGCGGATCTACACGGTTTGGAACATCTAGAACACAAAAAAACTATTTTTAGTCTGACGTCTGTGTGTGTGTGTGTCTGTCTGTGCAATGTATGTATCCACTCTAACTCAAAAACTAATGGACCGAATTTAATAAAATTTGGTAGGTAAGTCACTTGTGTATAACCTTGTTGTTGATATTAGTTTTGGGTTCAATTCGATATAAAAGAACCCGCCTTTTATTGCGAAATGGCCTTTAAAAATTGCCTGTATCCGGTCTAAATGGAAAACTAATGGACCAAATTTCACAAAATTTGGTAAATAAGTAGCTTGTGGGTTACCCTGGTGCTGATTAGATTTTGGTACGATTCGGAAAAAGATAATCTGCTTCTTTTTTGTGAAATGGCCTGAAAAAATCTTCAAAATCTGAAATAAAAGACTACGTATGCTCAAATATATCAATTAAATACTTGTTTTACATATAACTTTTAACGATGAAAAGAACAAGACCAACTCCATTACTCTAGGACTAACTGTTCTCGAGATATTGGAGATTTCTTGCATTTTTGTTACACTGCCTTTGAGAAAATGCCCAATTACCAAATAAAAACAAAAAGTGAATTAAAAATGCAAATTTAGTGTTATTTTGTGCAATTAAACTCAATTTAATGAATTATTAAAGAAATAAAGAAAAAATGAATTTGAGTCTCCATGGAAAGTCATGTGCTGCCTGCCTATATCAGATTTTTACCTTCCTTGCAATACATGATAATGTATAGGGTCAGTATTGGAACCATACCGAAAATCGCAACTCAAGTTTTCGACGGGATCTACACAGTTTGACACTTCTAGAATATGATAAAAGCATTTTTAGCATGATGTCTGTGTGTATGTTTGTCTGTCTGTGCAGATTTTGTATCCCCTCTAACTAAAAAACTAATGGACCGAATTTCAACAAATGTGGTAGGTAAGTTACTTGTGGGCGACTCTGGTGCTGATTAGTTTTGGGTACAAATCGGGATAAAAGAACCCGCCTTTTTTTGCGAAATGGCTCGCAAAAATTGCCTGTATCCACTCTAGCTGAAAAACTAATAGGTCAAATTTTACAAAATTTGGTAGATACCCTGGTGAAATACCCTGGTGCTGATTAGATTTTGGTACGATTCAGAAAGAAAGAACCTGCATTTTTTGTGAAATGGCCTGTAAAAATCGTCAAAATCTAAAATTAAAAACTACGTATACTCAAATATGTCAATTAAATGTTTGTTTCATACGCAATTTTTAACGATCAAAAGAATAAGACCAAGTTCATTACACTACGACTAACTGTTCTCGAGATACTTGAGTTTTTTCATATTTTCGCTACACCACTTTTGAAAATAAGCCCGTTTACCAAATGCGAACGAAAATTGAATTAAAGGTGCAAATTCAGTGTAATTTTAAATAATTATGAGTTTTATTCTGTGCAATTAAACTCAATGAAATGAATTACTGAAGAAATAAAGAGAATGTGAATATGAGACTGCAGGGAAAGTCATGTGCTGCCCACATCAGGTTTTTTCCCTTCCATTCATTAGCGACGATATAATGATTTATTATATTTGAAAACTTCATTGAAAACAAATGAAGTTTATTCAAATGGCGTCATCGAAATATAAATCACCTGGCTCTCTATATAAAAGCAGTGAATATTTCATTCGTTAACTTTTTTCCATTCCTTTTATTCAGCGGCAATATTTTTAAAATAATCACAATACTACAATAATTTATTTTACTTAAAAACTTAAAAGCATGAAGGAAACTTTATAACTCAATGTTTAAAACTTCATTGAAAAAAGCAATTCTGTAGAATCATCTGCTTCTCTATGTAAAATCAATGAATGTTTCATTTCATTCATATCAGCTATACTGCAGACTCCAGAGCTAAACAATTTTGCGTTAAAGAAATTCAGCAATTCTTATACAACTCATCTTACAGCTGGATGTAGTTACATTCTCCATACATGAAAATTAGGCTTTGTTGTAGAAATAATCAAAGTTTGATGATGATTTAAACTCAAAAATATTGTAATTGTGTTGGCGCAGTATATAGATGCACAGAAAAAAATAAATAAAGCGGTTTTAGGACACATGCAACACTTAATATAAATTAAAAAGAACTTTAAAAATTACGATTTTGACACAAGATGGATGCCATATTTTATTTTGAAGTGGGTTACGTCCATGTCATCTCTACATATAATACGAGTGCAGTTATTTTAATTTTTATTTAAAAAACTACCAAATATTTTGCTGAATTTTTTTTTATATATGTTATGGAATAATTTGAATATTTGCTAAAAGTTTCGAAGCAATTTGTGAATTTTAAATTTGCTTAAAAAATGTTTGAAAAATTAGGTCCCATAGGGTTCAATGTATTTCATTTTTTCAACCCGGGTTCAATCCAAAACTAATTGGGTGATATTATTCATTTACATTCCCATATGACCCACAGACCGTCTCAACAACACACTAAAATTTCATTTTGATAAAATCATTTATACGGCAGTTATTGCAAGAGCGGACAGACAGAATAAACAAAGTCATAAACACTTTTCAACTATGTTGTAAAGTGTTAAAAAGAGAGAGAGGCCATACAGTTTTTGTAACTTTTTTTAAGTTTTACTGTTTCCTTAAGTTCTTAGGTAAATTTAATTTTTGTTCCCGTAAAGCACAATGAAAAAATCAGCGATAGACATAGGCGACGTCACGGGGGGTGCTAGGGGTACTTCAGCACTCCCATTAGAAATTACACACACACTCTTTTTTACTTAACAACTGCCGCCCCTTATTCCAACAGTTTTCAGTTTATTTCTCCTCTTATTGACTTGACTCTTCTGTTTTTTTGTGTTTAAATAATTCATATCTAAATATATATAAGCCTAAGTAGTGCTCAGAATGTTTTCATATATATATATATATATATATATATATATATATATATATATATATACACTAATAAGTTGTATGAATAAATAATCAGTCACCCTACTAGCATATAATGGGTAAAGCTTCTGATTGCAAAACTCAGCAAACTCATCGAATAGGGGTTCGATTGTAGCTTTCGGGAGCAAAACTAACAAACCAACAAATAGAAATCGTATTCATTTCATTTAGAATGTTAACATTTTTTACTTAATTTACTACTTATGAATTAACTGAGTGAAATTAAATTAATTAGTTTGCACTCTGCGAAAACCCAGAACATTTCTGCACATTTAATTTTTACGCACACAAAATTACTATAAAAATGTGAAAACTTTTTTTTCTTTTTGTCCAAACATTCAGTCATCAGTTTCCCTTTTCCTTTATTGATGATGATTTTTGGCATTATACCAAAATGATATATCATAACATATAACAGGAATATAGTTGAGAGCCTACTGGGTAATTTGTACCCCCCCCCCCCAAAAAAAAAAAAAAATTTCGGGCTATATGCCTGATATATGATCTTATATCCTATGCATAGCACCCCCAATTGTGAAAGTCTGGTGCCGGCTATGGTGATAGATCCAATCAGATGGAGCCGAAATAGTTTTTTGTGAATTACATTTTGTAAATAAAACTTCAATAAAGTTCAATACGTTTATTCGATTTTTCAGACTAATTTATTTCGTTTACAGGATTTCTTTTGTGTTACAAGCACAGGTTACTCGCTAACTGTTTATAGTTAACTAGAAGCATTTCCAGTTTTCGTGACGTTTTCATCTGGATGTTTAGACCACATACTTCAATTCAAAATATTAAATTATTTTACTAGCTTTTGGATATATAAATTAAACTTATACAATATATCTGATGAGATTTTACATTAAAGTTAATCTACAAATTTGCCTGACTTTACATAAATACGTACTTGAATATGTATATTTTCTTCTGTTCTGTTCAAACCTCACCAATTACTAGATCTTTAGAAACCCATGTTCAATTAACTTTCTAATTCTTTCAAAAACAACACAAAATATCTCGTGCTTATCCACTGATATTTCAAAGAGTAAATAAACAGATTGAGTTGTAACAATTATGACATTAAGTATTACAGCTTTCTTACCCATTGGAAAAACCCAGGTTAAAATACTAAAATATAGAAATTATAACCATCATACTTTGGAAACTAAGAACTTGATCCAAAATCTAATTATATAGGCATGTTTGTAGAACTTTCAAAGAGCTACATATTTTTGCTTATTGTTCATAGTAGTAGTCACTTGTAGTTTTTTAAATATAAGAATTACAAACTTTATAAGCAAAAAATTTTCAATCTTCTTCAACTTGACAAGACGATTACTCAAAATCTATAAGAGTTTTTTTTTTTAAGTATAAATATAGATTTAGAAGCTAAATTTCCTAATGCATATTTTTGTTGCTTATTATTTCTAATGAAAATAAAACATATTTGCCCAGACAGATACTTTTAAAAACAATTTTGGAGGAAAAAAGTAAAATATATTAAAATTATTTTTATAAAATCATAATCTGAAAGCTATTTCTGACAAAACATGAAAAATTATTTAATTTTTTATAACACTTCGATTTGCACCACAGAAACTCCAAGCATAAATGTTAGTCACATCAAAGATCAATCCAAATACATTCAAAAATCGATTTGACAAGCCATGGCAATTGACTGGTAGATCACGATTGTCGGACAATACAAAGTTAAAGTTAACCTCAGTTCACAATACCTTGGGTAATTTCGACTCACTATATAACAATCCTCACTATATAACAATCATTCATACTTCAGATAACTAAATGCAGTATTTAAAATTATTAAGGTTCATTGATTTCTGCCAAAATCTGAAAAACTACATCAGAAGCACAATGCCCAGTATTCACTATTGATAAAGGAAAGCAACATTTATGAATAATATTTATTTTGTATAATGTACATAAAAGTTAAATATAAAAAAATTGTTGTCATACAATTAAAAACGTTTGCATTTATTTAAAATGATTTCGACTCACTATATAACAATTTTTCATTCATCCTTGAGTTGACTAAGCACAGTATTTAAAATTATTAGGGAGAATTTAATTTTTTCCAAAATCTCAAAAACTAAATCAGAAGGATAATGTGCAATTGCAATATTCACTATTGATAAAAAAGCAACATTTATGAAAAATATTTACTTTGTATAATGTACATAAAAGTTCAAAATATAAAAAAAATTGTTGTCATACAATTAAAAATGTTGACATTTATTTAAAATGATTTCGACTCACTATATAACAATTTTTCATTCATCCTTGAGTTGACAAAGCACAGTATTTAAAAATATTAGGGATCATTGATTTTTCCCAAAATCTCAAAAAGTAAATCATAAGGATAATGTGCAATTGCAATATTCGCTATTGATAAAAAAGCAACATTTATGAAAAATATTTGTTTCGTATAATGTACATAAAAGTTCAAAATATAAAAAAATTGTTATCGTACAATTAAAAATGTTCACATTTATTTAAAAGTACCTAAACTGAAATATCTGATTTATGTAAAAAATGATTTAATTGATTTCTGTTTACTATTATCTTCTGAATTCTTTTTTCTCTTTTTAGCTGGAGCCTGTAAAAAAATATTCCATAGTAAATAAATAAAAAATATTGAGAATTATGTAAGATACAGTTTGTACATGAAAATTAACAAAATAAAAACTATATATGTCATTCAATTGAAAAATCAAGAAAAAAATATCTTGCACAATAAAAAGAGATTAAAAATATTTTCTATCTTAAAAACACAAAACTATATATTACAGAATTGAATATATTGAGATATTACAGAATTTGCCTATAGATGGCATTCCCAAAGTTAGGTTTATGCTTCCATTGCAATTAACAACATCTATTAACCGATATAACGGTTATTATGCACTCCTCAGTGTGGAAGACCCAGACCACCAGACTCATCCTAGGACATGAGCAGCTGTTTGGATGGCCAGCATTTCTCAGTGTTGTTGTTGAGACCCAGACCGTCTGACATACCAGAAAGGTGTAAGGTAACCGTTTGGATGACTGGGAAGAGCCACCCAATTTAGACCAGAACCCAGTGGATGAAGCATCCACAGGGACCGTACCCTCCTTCCCCTACCACCAACCTCTCAGAAAGCACTCCTCAGTGTGGAAAAATTGATACTAGCCGATACCATTGGCAGCAAAAATCTCGCTATGTGCCACAACTGTGCTAACAACCCCTATAGGGAACGACAAATTCAGTCTTACTACATAATCGGTTTCAAATTCTTCTTAAACTAAGGTCAGGCTGCAATGACAAAATTTATATTTACAGAACCCATCTATAGGGGTGCTCCTAAAGTTAGTATTGGGGCCGATGAATAATGCTATCTGCATTGCCAATTTTTACTTGCCCTACATAGTATAATGTATAGGTAAAATTTGTGTTGGGGTCGAAAATTTGAATTCAAGTGAAGTCTTTCCCCAAATTTTCAAATGAATTTTTAAAAAAATCATGACTTTCAATAGCATTATATAAATAATCATTTTGAATGTAGTTTTCTATTCTAAAATGAATGACACAAACTTTATAACACTAGCTTAAACCGTTCTCACATGTTCTTGCCGATGTGGTGGCCGAGCGGTCAAAGAGGCAGGCGTTTCCTTGTGATGGCTTGGCTGCCAGATTGCGGGTTTGAGTCCCGCCTGCGGGCATGGATGTTGCAATGTCTTATTTGGGGCAAAAGTCAGACTTCTACCTTCGGGTGCCCCGGGTCATTAGACTAAACAGAAGCAGTGCACTCATTCTTCCTTAAATGTAATGTTAGGGACACAACAACAACAACAAACCGTTCTCAAGATTGCACAATAAGATCAAGATTTCAAATAAATGTATCTAAAAAATGAATCATCAAATAATATGTAAACTTGGCAAACAATTTGGTGACATTGATGATTAATTTTGCAAAATATCATCAACTTGGCGACGGTGCCAAATTGACGATAATGTTGCCAAATTGATAAAAATGATGTTAAAGTTACGAAAATAACACCAAATGGATGAATTAATAAGTAACACATTTTAATATAATGGAGTATATTGCTTAGCAGATGTTAGCAATATTTCCATTTCTCAAGTTATATTTGCGCAAAATATAAATTAATTTGGTACTTTAATATAATTTTACATGTTGTCATCCAGAAAAATACCCAATGTCAGTGTATTTTGTAACGTTGAAAACATAGTGCCATGAATCTTGTCCATCATCATTTCGTATTGTAAGAAGTAAAGTACTTGCATTATGTAGAGAAAGATGTGCTGCCCACATCAAATGTTTTATCTCAGTAGTGACTGATATAGTAGTATTTTATATCAGTAGTGTTTTATCTCAGTGGTGAGACAATTTAATTAATGAACCAATCAAATATATCTCTTTAAAATGTAAAGAATGCAAATTAAATGGTGTTGATCAGATAATGCCCTCCCCCCCCTCTTTGATATCTACTCTTTGTATACATAGAATGCAGTATACATTGTTTTATATCGGATTAATTTTATCAGTTATTTTTATGAAGTGAACATTTAGATATATTTTAATGTCTTTTACATGTAGTATACATTATATATTTTACAAGACTATCTGCAACAATTATATATTCAGCTGCCATTTATAAAGTGAAAATAGGATTTATGGAAAACAAGAAACACAGTCCGTAATGTTGCCTATGCAAATGTAGATTTTATTTTTTTGTTTAATTTCTTTTTTCCTGTTTAATATATTTTTTCTTAAATATAATTAAAGCCACTATTAAATATTATAGTTGGCATAAGCTGTACATATAGAAATTTGAGAAGCTCCAGAAAAAGATAAATAGTAAAATTGATATTAGGTGCTGCCATCTACTGTCAGTCACTTAAATAAAGAATTTGATGTAAAATTCTGATCACACAAAAAAGACATATTTTATACATGATGTGGTGCACCAGTGTTACCATGCACTTTTAAATATTAAAGTTTGCATAAGATTTATATACAGAAGTTTGGAAACTCTAAATAAAGATAAATAGCAACATTGATATTTGGTGCTGCCATCTATTATCAATCATTTAAATCAAGCATTTGAAACAGAATTCTAATAATAATAACAAAAAAAAATAGATAAGATTATTTTATTCAGTTTACATAGTTCATCAGTGTCACCATGTTAACTGGGTACATTGCATTTTTTTTCATATTAGAAGGAAAACAGAACAAATCTTTGTTTTGTAGAAAGAATATCTTTTATAGAAAGTAAATTATTAAAAAAATTAAAAATATTAACTATTTTGAAAGAATGTTAAATAAAAATCAGAATGATTCATATTGAAAATAGAGAAATCAGCTAAAATGAATGTCAATAAAAAACTTTAGGAGATAAGGTTTACTAATTTGCTGTTATAAGTTAGAAAATGCAGTATAAATGGCTGAAATTATGCTATTGCTACCGTCATCTATCTTTAGGGAAAATATACAAAAGGGATTATAATTGGATATTAAAAGAAAATGCCAGTGAGATTTGAAAGGGGATATCACAAAGGGAAATTTCAAAACAAAATAAATTTAGGGGTACAATATAGAAATTTCGGATAACATTGATTTTCAGCATCTTAGTGAAACATTTTTTTAATATAATTTTCATTCTATAAACTATTAAATAAAAAAAGAAAATACTTAAAAATCTGACAAGATTTTCTGTTGTAAACCTGGCTTGAAAAAGGGGAAAAGATAGAAGAAATGAGATAGGATATCTCCTGTAATATTATATTCTTTCATATTTTAGGAATATAATGTTTATAAATTAGAAGTTGCAATGTCAAGTCTAAAAAGTGATAAAAATGAAAAGGGTGGAAAAAGGAAAAGTCCTGCTATGACAATTTGAAAATTGAAAAACGTGAGACATGGGGGGGGGGGGGGGGGGGTTACATACAGGTTTTTTTTTTAATATAAAGTTTACAAATTTTCAGATGTTATATATTCAGGTGGGGAAATAAAATTGGAATTCTATGGTATTTTAACCATGGTGCAGCATGAGGCACACATCTATTAAATAATTGAATTGAAAGATGCAGGTGGGGAAATAAAATTGGAATTCTATGGTATTTTAACCATGGTGCAGCATTGGGCACACATCTATTAAATAATTGAATTGAAAAATGCATATGTAGAAATACCAAGGATCGAACTCAGGGTCATTTTGTAGTAGGTATACATTATTGTGATGAGTTAAAGAATTCTTCAGCTTATGATAGTTAATATTCCCATAAGAATGTTACAGAAATCCATTGCTAGCTTTTTTTAAACAAACAATGTTAAGAAAATATAAAGCAGATAGCCAGGGAGTTAGTGATCAAAGGAATCATTTGGACAAGCTTTGTAGTGAGTCACAAGGTCTGATGACATAAGGGGAGTCAATGTCAGAGAATCCTAAAAGATTAACAATTTGTTTGTGCTGGTGCCATTTAGGGAGGAGTCAGGATGTTAAATGCATCAGAAGGTATTTTGCATGTTACGTGACCAAAAGGTCACCATTGTTCTCGGGTCAACCCATAGATATCTTATATAATAGATACTGTATATTTTCTTCCAAAATGGTCCAAGAATCTTTCTCAGGTGGGTTGGGCCTAAACAGTTTCTTTTTTTTTTCCAGATGACCTCTACTTCCACGAAGTAATTAAGAAAGGGTATTGGCACTCATTATTTGCATGGGTGGTCAATGTTCAAATCCCATTAGTGTATGAAAAGAAGGCATGGACATAAAGAGATTAACAGTTGATGAGTAGAATGTCAATAAAAATTAGCCAATCAGAGAAGATTTTTGATACATTCTCATTAAAACTGCATGGTCAAAGTGAGAGTCCAGAGTGAAATGTTACCCTGGGATTTCTAGTATTGGAAAACATAGGAAGACTCCATCTACTCTTTAGAATATCTACGGGTCAACCCTGAGGTTTGAATCCGGGGCCATCGTATGCAGGCACACATTATCATGATGAGCTAAAAAAAATTGCTAGCTCGTGACTTCACATGTAATAAGAGAGTACAATATATAAGGAAAGTTTCACTGCATCAGTAAAATGAAAGGGTAATTCATTTAATAATCTTCAACATTATTACTTACAGCAGTGGGAATTTTCTCTGCTTTCTTAACACTAGCAAATACTTTCTTCATAGCAGTGGATATGGCTGATGTCTCGATTTCATCTTCTGTTGACCAAACAAGCTCTTTAGGTACATTTTTGAGCTTAACAGAGGGATTTAATTCTAAATATTCTACTACATATGTAGTTTTGATGTGTGAAAAGATGTGCATAACCTAAAATATATAAAAATTGTAATAATAAAACAAGCAAATGAATATAAAAATACATAGATTTGCACTTCTTGTGTTATTGGGCGAAACGAATGAAGTGAGCATAGCTCCGCATCTACCAACATTACAATGTGAAAATAGTGCAATTTACAAATTAGTAATACAAATTAGTATTACAAAATATATAATAATAATAAAGGTGGTATCACGTCTATTCTAAATTCAGTTATAAAATCAATGACACAACATCATAAATAAAAGGTCATTTAATAAAATCATCCAACAACATGTACCTAGCTTTAAAAATCCAGAGCGCTTTCGGGCATTACTATACCCTTCATCAGTGGCTATATGAAACAGTAAACGGGGAATACTTATACGTAGACCAGATTAGCAGACAAATTTGATTATAAATAAACAGGAAATAATGGTAGTATAAGCAGGCTATTAAAATTAATCAATTACAAATACTAATTTAGGGGTTATACCCAAGAGATTTAATTTAAACAAGTGGTAAATATTTTACAAAGAAAAGACCCAATTCAAAAAAGCAACCAAGTACAATTACAATAAAATGATGTCACAGATAACTGTGAAGAGGTTTGACATGCATACAGTCGAGAACGAGTTGTCAGGAGTAACTTAAAATTTGAGCAGGATCAAAATTACAAATGGAATCATGGTAGATATAAATAAACAAGGATTCATAAAGAAAGATATTACGTGAGTAATCCATGCAATATCCTTCTTTAAAAAAAAAAAATATTGTAAAATGATCCTTATTTTTGAAAAAATGCAACCGGAATGCCAGTGCAGCCAAACGATTATACACATAGTGTTTCCCAATGCAAGGCATCCCAATCATCGGAATATGTTAATGTTTCATATGGGAAGAATTTAGAGTTTATTGCTTAGTTTTTAGTTCAGTTCCCTCTGTCGGACAAACACATTTTTACACTAATTTGGCATTGTTCTACAACTTTGTAATTGACTTTTTCTTTATATCTATAAAGGAGTGAAATAGTCCCCCATAATAAGGGGGGTCTGATCTCAAAACTGTCTTGTCATGTAATGCCATAAAAGTTTGCTATGCAGCTGCATTAAAAAAATAAGGATAATTATCTTTGTTCTCAAGAAATTTCCCTGATATGGATTTTTTTTTTTAGACACCCTATACATATGAAGGTAGTATGCTTTTAAAAATTTCATGATCAATCTAGTAAACATTTATAAATGTACCTCTCCAGTGAATTTTCTTTTAGTGGCCATTGAAGACTGTATGCCAAAATCACTCAGCATTGAATCAACAGCTAAGGAATTATTCTTCGAGTTTGAACTATCACTAAAGAGGATGCTTGGAAACTCCCATAAACCGGCAAGAAGGCCCTTATCTGGACGCTTTGTCATCAAAAAGGAGCCTCCTCTTTCAATCACGACCACACCAACTCTCTCAATTCTTGAACTCTTCTTTTCAACTTTACATGGGTAAGCAGTTACCTGGGGACTAAATATTTCTATATATTAAATATTGATATACAAATATTGCTATAAGTTACTTTATCAATGAATATATTTAAAAGGTACAATATAAGGTGTATTAAACAAACTTAATTTAGAGAAAATTTTAAAAATGAATTATATACAGGACAAACATATTTAAAATGTGCCTATGCAAAGTGTTCAGCAGAAATATTTACAGGATGGGACTTAATTAAATTTAATCACAGATAACAGCATTCATGCACTGATTTCATGCTTTTATGTGCTCATCAGCATGGAACAACCAAAACCTGCAATGATAGCATAACCAATGGTAGCATAACCAATGATAGCATAACCAATAACCAATAATAACAATAGCATAACCAATGATAACCAATGATAGCATAACCAATGGCAGCATAACCAATGATAGCATAACCAATAATGATAGAATAACCAAAACCTGCAATGGCAGCAAGAAAATTTACTGTGAACCAAATTTTGTGACCCTCTATGGATACCAACAAATTCATTAGTGCCATGTATGTGATTTTGTCTATTTTTATTTATGATAAAGAAAATGTCTATGTCATCTAGAACTGAATATCAAGTGATGTCAAGCATTGAAATTTGGTACAGGGATACCTCATCTCCCAAAAGGAACCACCTCATCGAGATTTTTTTTACATTGAAATTAGCTTTTAATTATATAATGAAGTTCCATTTTGGATCAATTCTTAATAGATTGCTTAGCAATCAGAAACATTATCAGAGTTTCAATCTTGACATCGAAAAGACTGAAGAACAATGTTTTCAACAATCTTTAAATCAAATCCATAGAATTCCTTTATAATTATATATATATATATATATATATATATCCTATTAAATTTAGAACTGTAACTAGTGGTCATAATTCATACTCTACTATTGCTAGTTAATTATTACTAAATTATTTAAATGTACTAAATAGTAATTTACGTGATTCTAGTGATAACTACATTATTCTAAATAATAGTAAAGAATTAAAAAATAAATTAACATCACTAGGTAAAATAATAGGATTTCAAACTTTTGATTTTAAAGATCTATTTAATAATATTACGATCACTAATTTTTATGTCATTTTAGCTTTATATAATGCCTATATTACTAATAAATCTCATCTAACTAAATTTACCAATTTTCCTAAACTTCTCCATTTTATTCTTTTCAATAATTATATTTTTCAAGGTAATAAATTATACTTACAAGTCTCAGGGGTTCCACAAGGTGGCTGTAGTAGTAGTATGTTAGCTAATTTATACCTATATCATTATGAAAAATTCTTTACTTCTACAGATTATGATTATAAAATTTACAGATATGTAGATGATCTGATTTGTTTAGTATTTACTGATAATTATGTCATAGATATAGATTTCTATCCGGATAATTTGGAATTAATACCTAATGAAACTACTATTAGTAAAAATATTAATTATTTGGATTTAAATCTAATTATAGAACCTACTAATGGGATAGTTACTAATTTATATGATAAAAAAGATTTTTTTAAATTCAATATCGATTCAATTTTTTAGAAACTCGATTCAATTGTTTAGAAACTCGATTCAATTGTTTAGAAATATTATACTTAATCAACTTTTTAGAATTTATAAATTATCAGATAAAAAATTTCATGCTTTGCACATTAATAACCTCAAAATTACCAGTAAATTATATGAATATCCAGCATATTTAGTAAATGGTATAGTTAATAAGTTTTGATTAGCCTAAAATTCTTAATATTCTCTCCGTAGTATCTTATTTTAGTCTTACTTCTACATTCTCTTGTTTTTATTTTACAATATATTTTCTTCTATTTATTTTACAGCTTTTGCTTTAGAATATCACATTTTACTGCCATTATGCAGTACGGTTTTTATTACTCACTTTGGCAACAGTAAATCACTTCTTCACTCTTTAGCGAATGGCAACATAGGTCTAGTCATTTTTTGCTCATCATGGTTGTACATTTGAGGTGTAGTGTAAGGTATTTATGTTTCCTTTCCACTTTTTCAATCTTTATGCTTGTCGTCCTACTAACACATGTTTATAGATAAAATCTATCTTGTGTTTCAGAAACAAGCATTTTTGTGTTCATTTCGTTTAAATATTAAAACTTGAAAAAGAATTTTTTCGAAATGAACTATTCTTAAGCCTAGAGCTCTTTCATGTGCAAGCTTTAATGCTTGATTATTTTGGTATTACTTTTTTCGATTCCTCACCATTGACATTTGTTGATTATCTTTAGCTTTCTGAACTGTAATATGTATTATAATTTCCTCATTATGGTTGAATTTCATTTTATTTCATTGTATTTTGTAGGCAAAAAATTTTTAAGATAGTGTATTATGAGTTACTTCTACCATTCTACCATTGGCTTTACTATTTTAATATATATATATATATATATATATATATAAAAATTGAAAGATTGTAATCGAAAATTACGCATAAACTACTGTATGTACAAAAAAACCCATCACCAGCATATCTGTTACAAATGAGTAACTATAGACCAAGAATAAGGATAAAGATATTTAGAAGGTAACATATCACTACAATGGTAAAGGGGGATGAGAAGAATATTAGGATACAAAATTCACAAGTAAAAGTATATAAATATAAATAAAAATAAAAATAAAACACGCCAAAAATGAGAAAAGGCAATAATAATTAGCACAAGATAAAAGATTAAGACATAGAGAACAATCAATTGAAACTACACAAAAATGGTGGTTAGTTCGAAATTGCATTCTCATCAGGACAGCCATACAATTCGAATTAAAACCGATAGAATAACCAGTTTCTGACAATGGCGATAGTATTTAACTATAGACACTATTGATATATATATATATATATAACCAGCAACCCTCTGCATCTCCAAATTAACGTACACAGGAATCATATAAAAATTTTTTCAAATAATGCAACTTCCTTTAATGAATCAAAATTTGAATACGAACATTTTTCTAAACATGGGTTCGACAACATTGAAATTAGTATTCTGTGTATTCAAAAAAATTACTATGACAGATTGTTTCTTGAAAATGAATTCATTTGTGCACACAAAACCATCTTTCCATATGGACTCAATCAAATATTTAACCATCATAATATAGTTAAAAAGTCCTTTAATTCTCCTAATGAAGACCATAATATTTATAATTCCTTCAACAATCATAAAAGTAAATCAAAAAGAACTAAAAGAGCAAGTAAATATAATAAAAAATTGCCATCATTATCTGAACTAAAAAATGCCATCCTTCAGCAACATGCAAATTTTAAAATTACTTTTGATTGGAAACAATGTAAAAACTGGATTTTCGCAATTAAAAAACAGCAATTAAATATGGTATATAATCTTTTTCTAAGTACTGCATTTGATAACGTTCATTTTAAACATTTATTCTATGATCTGCTCATTACCAGAAGTAAAAATCTTAATAGTTATTTTTATGTCACAGACTTAAACTTTAATGACGAATCAAAACAAAATACTAAAATAAATGAATATTGTACCTTGAATTTTACTAATTCTGTATTAAATAATCTGAAGATAAATAATTTTTTAAAATCGGTTTCACATTACTTTCCAGTCAAACATGTAAATCCTAAAATTGCATATAAATATGATAAACCACTAGGACGTTATATTTTCAACTATAATCAAATTGCCAAATCAGTAGATATTAATCAAAACTATGAATTGGATAAAGAGTCATATTGCCACTGTCATTTAGAAAAATACAAAGACTTCGTAGATAAACACCATGGGCATGTTATAACGGGAAATCTAAATATTATTAATTATGATGCACTAAGATCACTGATGTTACTGGGTACTAAGTACCGTATACCTACTAAATTTAAACATAAATTAATATGTAAAGGTTTATTTCTTGACTTAAATAAATTTATTTATAAAATCAGTTATAAATATCAAATCCCTGTAGAAGCCTTTAAACCTTGGAGAGTCTTAATAGAGCAATACTTAAATCATTATATATATAATGAGAAAATTAATAATTCATATAAACTTAATTCAATTAAAAATCATATTAAAGAAATACAAAATGATTTTGTCATTACATATGTCGATAAGGCAAGTGGAAACTACTCAATTATATGTAAATATTATTATAAAAATACCCTTCAGTCACACTTACTTAATAATCATATCTATAATTTACATAAAACTAACCTTAAAATCTTATACAATAGAATATCAGCCAAATATAAGCAAATCCATCTAAAAAATAGTTGTAATAACATTCCATATATTGTTTTAGTACCCAAGTTTCATAAATCCCCTGTTGCTTTTCGAACCATTACCAGTGGGCATAATTCTTACATTACTAATGCTGGAAAATTATTATTAAAGATATTACATGAAGTATCCTCGTCAGATGAAATCTCAAATAATTGTCATATTGTAAAAAACAGTTTTGAAGTAGTTAAGAAATTGAAAACTCTTACTAATATTCGTAGTATTTATACCTTTGATTTCAAAGATTTGTTTAATAATATTAATATAGATGATCTGTATAGAATTATTTTAGGAATTTTTGAAAAATATAATATCAACCTAAAATATTCAAATTTTCTTTTTAAAAAATTACTTAACTTCACTCTTTATGAGAATTATATTCAACATGGTGGTACTATTTTTAAACAACAGGTTGGTATCCCACAAGGGGGGTGTGCCTCATCATTGTTAGCTAATCTGTATTTATTCTTCTATGAAAAAAACATTAATCCAAGCTTGCATAATATGCACATGTTTAGATATATAGATGACATTTTATGTGTATCCCCTAATAATAATATCCCTATAGTATTAAACTTTTATCCAAAAAATTTACAATTAAATGCAAGTAATAATGACACAAATGTTGCAAACTTTTTAGATTTAAATTTAAATTTACAAAATTGTAATATGGGTATAAACTTGTATGATAAAAGACAGGATTTTAAATTTAATACATCAAAAATTCAACATTTTGACTCTTGTCTGCATATATCTGTATTTAGAAATATTATAATAAACCAGGCTCTTAGAATCAATAAAATTTGTGATGAATATTATAAATTAGCGCACTTTATGGAATTATTGAGTACAGCGACTAATAATGCATATCCCCCCAATTTTGTTATTAAAATTATCAACTCAGTGTATCAAATTTCACTCGATAACATCCTAGAAAACATTCCCAATTATAGTGACTAACATACAGGAGAAAAAAAAATATATATATATATATATATATATATATATATAATTATTTATTAATTATATAAATAAATAAAAATGAAAAATAATAAACTAAGTCAAAAACATTAGAAAAATCAAAAAATCGGAAAATAAGATGCATTAACATTAATATTTTGAATTTTATTTTCGCAAAAAAATGTAACTTTTGTCAGTATTGAAACTACGTTTTGTGTGCCCTTATAATGGTGTATAGTGGCATTTTCGATTATCCTGTTTTCCTATGAATTCTTGTTTAGTAGGAATTTTCATCTATGATTCATATTCATATTCAGTTCTGCATGTTTGGGAAATTGTATTCTGAATTGCTTGTCCAGTCTTCAGCTTAGACTCACTAGACGGGTTTGGGAGTATTTCCGTGAACGTTCGTACTGCCTCCCTGGTAGAATTTCAACTTGTTCATTCCGGTGCTTCTAGATTAAGTTGTTGAGGTTGATCGTGTATACACGTGATAGAAGAGGAATGATTCATGCCGCATGGTAATACAATTTTCTTAATGTATCCTTTTTTCATTTTTTGATGCCTGTAGTCTGAGTTTAAGCATTTATAGTAATGTACTATTGCTTAATCTGAAACAGGCATTTGTTTGGGTGAATTAGAATTAAATACTCAGACCTGAAGAGGAATTTAATTCTGATTAATCATCGAATTTGGGAAGGTTCTGTTCTTTTCTCTTATCGGCATTATGGCCGTGAATTTGCTTCTATGGTGATGTTAATATTACTTGAATTGTATTTTTATTTTTTTATTTTTACATATTCTTATTATTACATTTCAAATATATATATATATATATATATATATATATGCATCAAAATATGCATAATTTAAAAAATTTTATATATATTGATGTATCATAAAATTGGAGATTAAAAAAATTCCTATTTTTGGCATGACTATAGAGTGATATCTTTGCATTCTAACATTTTTTTCTTTGTAATGTTATTTATCAAATTTTAATTCAATTTGCAGTGAAACTTCATATAAGTTTTAAAATATGCTACAGCAGACTAGCAAAACCTCACTTCTTGACATTGTACGGGAAGTTATTTCTTTGTTCATTCAAGTCTCTGAAATTTTGACATCACAACTAATGGAGTGTTCATTGCTATGTGTTTCATCAAGTCATTTCTGACATCACAACATAGTCTGACATTACAACATGTTTTTTAAATTTTGTTCTAAATAGCTGTACAAAACATTATTTGTGTTTCAAGAATTTTTTGCGAGTTGAGGTGGTTTGCATCTTAATCTTTCAAATTATAAAGAACAAATATGTTTGCGAAATTATGTTTGAAAATTATTCATTTATTTGTGTTTGAAATGCAAAAGACTTTGTTTTAGTCTTTATTTTCTTTTATTGATGTGAGATGTTCTGAAAGCAATATAGTATTATTATATTCAAAATTGAATTTTTTTTTAATTTGCCTGATTATTGTGTGAAATGGAAATACTATCTTATATAGTTGCATTAGTGGGTCAAGGCATATTTAAGCACTTACATAGGGATATTCTGCCTGTGCTGCGGAGTGGGAGGGGAGGGGTACATAGCCAAGCATATGTTTATGCAGTAAACAATTATGCCTTTTGAAGAATTGAATAAACGAATGCAATAAATTTCTACTTTAAATCTTGTATAATGTCAGACACATTTTTAGTAGGGTTCATAAAATTGTGGCACATAACAAGTTTTTTTGCTGTTATTGCAGGTATTGGCTACACCATTCAGATACGTATACAACATGTGTGAAACCTGTCTAAGCTGTTATCTGCAACAGTAGTATGGTCCTAAAATAGGAAACACCCCCTATAGGTGAGTTCTGTGAGTATTTTAAAGGAATAACCTTCAAAACATTCAGAAACAATTTTACAAATACCAAAACAGAATTTGGTGTTGAAGTTAAAATTACATGCCACAATTTAAATTTTAATTTCAACAATCTCAGCACAATTAAACCAATTTATATATTGGCTACTGCAAAATAAGTGCTCGTTACTTAAATGATACAGATAACACTATACTTTAAATCTCGAAACATGCTCTCCCCAAAGCAGAAAAAATAAATACATAAAAGACTCAAACCTCAAAGAATCTGAAACGGGTGTTAACCTTCTCAGGACCCACTCTGCCCTCAACAAAATAAATATGTTCCTTCCCCATGCTTGTGGGAGTGGAAGAACTTTCAACCTTATACCTTGATGGGGTGAGAAGTCCGTTGACTGCTAGGTTTATTAAAAATCAAAGACATGGCTGGGTTAAAAAATTTATAATTAAGGAATAGATGGGTGTATGAAGTTATTTGTTTTTTTTAATAATCTGTGATATATTTAGGAGTTGCTGTTAAAATATGACACATCAATTTCTATATAGCATAATATAAATATAGCATAATGGATGACACATCAATTTCTATATAGCATAATATAAATATAGCATAATGGATGACACATCAATTTCTATATAGCATAATATAAATATAGCATAATGGATGACACATCAATTTCTATATAGCATAATATAAATATAGCATAATGGATGACACATCAATTTCTATATAGCATAATATAAAAATCAAAGAAGTTTAAAATGCATGAAAAAAAATATATATTTTTAAATTCATTAAAATTTGTTTCTCATCGTATAGAATCTGTTCAAAGTTTATCTGAAAGAGAATTTTTTTTATCTTTCCGAAAGTGACAAGATGAAAACTCTGTGATAATATTTTAGATAACTAAGGAATTGATTTATATAAGTATTGGCCAAATTGGGACAAAACCTAAAATAACTAGAAAACTAATTCGAAATTTAAAAAAAAAATTAATGCTGCGGTGCACCTATTTGATAATAATCCATAGGTGCACCTATGCACCTGGGTATCAACTTTCATGGCCGTATGAAGATTAGATTTCTACAGACTGCATAGACACAGACAGACACACACACACACACACACACAGACAGACATATTCCTTTATAAGAAGATTGTTATTATCTTCCTTAGTGGATCATACAAATGGCTATCTATTCTGAATCTCTTTTAACAGGAGAGTAGAAGGTGCTGAGGATCAGTTTAAGAAATTTGGGAGGGGATCTAAAAATCATTCCTACCAAATTTGATATAGTTTCAACTACTTTGGCAAAAACTCTGACATGGTAATCACCTTGTATATAAATACAATATATAAAAGGGAAAATTTGAAGACACGCTTCTAAGTGAAATATAACCTGAACTACAAGGGCAGATTTTGATTAAACTTTTTTCAGACATTGAGGCTGGTTCCCAGAAAATCTCAAATAAGTTTTATGTCCCCCCCCCACCACACACACACACATACCTCCCTATAGCCCAATGGGGTGTTGTCTGTCTGTCATGACCATTTAGAACTTGAAAACAACTGAACTGGTTTACAAGTTTGCTGAGCTAAATTGGGAGCAAATTTAAGGCTAAAAATTTTCAGAAGTGTTCCGTATATGCTCATTAACCCCTGTTTCAGATGTATACGCATCAATATTTTGAAACCAATAAACATATTTGATTCAAGCATAGTTGGAGTTGCAATGTTGGTATTGTTTATAATTAAGATCAAAAATACTATGTTAATAAGAAGATATGCCTGCTATCCTTCTTTTATAACATTTATAATTCACATTTTAAATTTTAATAAAATTAAGGCATTTTGTGCATGCATGACCCGTCTTCAATTATTTTCTCACAAATATACAAATGTGTATACTTTATGCTAGAACAAATTACCCAGTGTTGTCTAGGTGCTAAATAAGTGCCATCTTCTTATTTAAGGCATTTACAGAATTGCCTCATCAAACTGCCTCAATTTCTGCACTCTGCAACCATGGAAAACAATAAATAAATAATAGAAATATAAATAGACTGAAATCTCACTGTGAGTTATAAGACAGTTCCCCCCTCCCCTCCCATGTGCAGAAAAGTTCACTAGCTACCAGAGAAAAAAGCCCTTTGCAAATGAAATCAAAAATCTCAATTTCAATTTTTTTTTGTTAGAATGTGAAGATATATACACAAGTATTTAATAAGATTAGCAAGATTTTAGTAAGATTAGCAGAATTCTATAATTTAGCAAAAAGTTGTATGGAATATCCAAACTGCTCCACTCACTCGAGGGTATGAGCAGCTGTCCCGGCCGCTTAAACAGCTGCTCATGCCCTCAGGTAAGTGGAGCGGTCTGGGTATTCCACACAACTTTTTGCCAAATTATAGAATTGTGCTAATTTTACTTTTACAGATGCAACAAAATAAGTATCAGAAGGAACTTGAGCAAGGTATATAAGCACAAATAACACAATAATGAGGTGATGTGCTTATATACATTGCTCAAAATCCTTATCCTTTGCACAAAGTATATTTTAACTTATTGAAGTATCAGATAACTTAAAAAAAAAATGCCAATTTTGATGTATTTACAAATAATAATAAATATGAAGGAATTATATTATGAATTTATTTCAAGCATCACTGAAAAGAACATTCTTCGATCCTTCCCTTTATGCACTGCATAAAGTAACTAATTTCATGCATTTGCTCTGTGATAATATTTTCAGTCACTAAACAGATTTGGGTGAAAATCACTTAAAATCATTCTAAAGCATAAAATAACTAAAAAAGTAATTAGAATTAAAAAAAAAAAATCTCACTAAGGCACATTTTTCCTGGTCTTGAAGTATCCATGCACCAAATTTTGTTATTGTCCAATGCTTAGATTTCTTGCTACATATGACAGAGACAAACATATCTTCTTTTATTATATAAGATAGAGCATTTAAACTTTTCTGTGATTTTTGTTAAATTGGAAGTAATTTAAAAACATTTTGTTTCAATAAAAATATTTCATAATTTGAAATATATTTGTTTCTTAATTTTTTAAAACTACATCACTCTTTAACAATTAGAATTTTTTTTTTTTTTATAATTGCTTATTTATTTTGCAATTATTCATTTAAAAAAATCATTGAAAGTTTATTTTTATTTGGTAGCTATTAATACTAAATCTATTTTTTAATCCATTGCTAAAATGAAAAGGAAACTTTACCAAAGGGATGACATTCATGTAATCATTTACAAAATTTAATAAAAAGAAATTAATTTTATCTGCTTGATGTTTAAATATTATTCACAAGAGAATTATGTCAAATATATACAAGATATTTTTACGGTAAAATTAAACATAATAAAATTGCTAAAATTTTGTAACAAGGAATTTATAAGTTTTAAACAATTTAATTTGAAAATGAATAGCATATGAAAATGATATATATATAGTAACTAATTTTATGTATTACTAGTATGCTTACATAAAGTAACTAATTTTATGTATTACTAGAAAATTCTACATCAATAATAAGTTTGCTTACTTTTCTTTCCATGCTGATGGCTTCAAACACATATGACAAATGGCAGCTGAAAATATTTTTTAATCATAAGATTACATAAACTATAGCAAAACTGAAGGAAACTAAAAAGCGAGTATTAAAAATTTCAAAACTAATTCCAAAGTGAATATTACAGCTCTTGCAAGAAAAAAAACCCTCACAAATCAAAGTGTTATTTTGGTAACACCCTATTTTCAATAACAGGTTTTTATCAAGATCATGTCCTATGAAAGTAACAATGTTAATTGAAGTGCTATGCTAAATAATGTCCATCTCTAACTACATCAGACTAAAAACTGTCAATCATTACAATACTTGCTATATACAAGATATCAAGAAAAGCCATGGACCAGGCCTGTAATTCAAGAAATGCTAAGGTTATTGTACATTTTTTATACAAGTTCATAGAAAACCCTACTGGCGCTAGACAATGAGATAATTTTAGGAGGGGGGGGGGGTGATACCATTTATCTGGGCGCTATAAGGGCTTCCTGTTAGAGAGAGAGAAACACCAATTATAAAGTTGTACAGAATTGTAAAATTAATATTAATCATTTCCGACCCCCTGCAGAAGATAAAGAAAACCATAAATAGCAGTGTATACAATCTAATTCTACCCCTTCCCCATGAAAAAATCGAACATTTATAAAATGCTGCAGAATAAAATTGCCCCAAATACAAAATATTCAGATCCCCTTCAGTAACAATGCATGTTTGTACACATGTAATAATATGTCTAAATGTGTTTTCTAATATCTCTGTGTTTACAGTGTTACATGTAGATTAATAAAATTGTCTGTTTTAAAATCATTATTTCAAGAATTATTTTGCAATTATGCTGGACAAAAATGCTTAGTACTAAATTAGCAACATTCTACAAGTTTGTAATTAACTTTCTTTCCCTATCTCTAAAAGAAAGCGAGAAAGTCCCTCAGTCCATTCTAAAAAAGGAGGTAGCCCCCTAAGGTTATCTCATTATGTAGCATCACATTAGGGTTTCCTATACATCTGCATAAGACATTTATAACAACACAAATATTTCTCGAGTTATTGACTTGGTAACGTTTCTTTTTACCTTGTATACAGTGTATTACAGAAAAAGTAAAAATTATCGAAATTTACACTAAAGTGTAGTTAAAGTGGAAACTAACCATTTTCTATATCAGGTATGGCATCATTTTTAGAAACAGCATTTTCTGCATCTTGTGATTTCTTCAAAAAACTGTCCAAGCCTCCAGTTTTAGTATCTACAAAGAGTTTTATAAAAAATAATACATACCATTGCATACATACCATTGAAACAAAAGTATGTGATAACATTAAAAGTAAAAGAAAATTTGTTAAAACAGTTAACTAACAAACATTATAGTATGTGTGAAATTAGCTAGTAATTTAAAAATTAGCTTTCCTTACTTATATTATAGTAAGACTGACAGAAATACTTGACTTTGCCTGAGGTACTACTAAATAGGTGGAGCCATTCTTGAATTATAAGTGGTCATTACAGATTAACAAAAACAGATTTTAACCCTTTATTTTGCAGAGACATGTAGAGGGATAAAATAAAATTAGATTGCATAGTTCAGGAGATATTTAACTTGGAAGCATATTTTGAAATATTTACTTTTATATATTAAATCGGTACAAAATCTGACATTTTTAGCCATATACCTGTTCCTTATTAAAAATTAATAAATCAGTGAAAAAATATGAAAATGCATTGGGCCATTCTCATGTCATAAGTAGAGTTGTAAAGACGGGAAAAAACCAAGTTTATTCCTCGGAATAAACAAGATTTTTTAAGAAGGAAATTTTAAAAACTGGGAATTTTAAAAGTTTCTAAAAAGTGGGAATTTTCAGACATTCCATTTTGCATTACAAAAGTAGTATGCATGACCCAAAACTAATATTTATTTTTCACATTCAAAATTGTGAATAACTGAAGCATGGAAAATTAGGAGATATTTGTTAGATCTAAGAAAATTATTTATATTGAAATTATGTAACATTCTTTTTATTTATAAGTAAATATGAAAATTAATTCTACAAATAAATTGTAATGTAATTTGTAAATATTTTAAAATGATATGATGTATTTTATTAAACAATAAAATACTCATTACAAAGTGATTAATTCATTCATATTCATTTAATATTGAATGATAATAAGAAATTTAGTTAGTCCTAATAACATTTTAATAATTTTCTGACAAATACAATTTGAACATTTTCAATGAAATTCTTGTGTGTGTGTGTGTGTGTGAAATGTTAAATTTTAATATAAAGATTTAGTAAATTTATCTAAATGGCTATCCATCATTAAGGTTTAAATTACGTAATGTGCCGGATTAGCCAGAACATATAAAAAACATGTAAATTAGTTTCTTTCCATCAAATCTTCCAATACTTCTAAAATTACCGGTTTATTTCCCAAAATTCCCAGGTTTTATGAAACTCTAGTTATAAATGATCATAACAAGCAGACAGATACAGGTTTTAATTCCGGTTATTTCACACTCTACTGTAGAATGATTACAGAATATTTATTGAACTCAGACTCACTGCCTTGCAAAAATCATTGAAATCCATCATATAATTCAAGGGTTTGAAACTTTTGTTTTCAAACTTGCAAGTTCATTTAAGATTTAGGTTTGTATGTATTATTTACTCATAACATGAATACTATATTTAATTTAGTATTTCTTATAGAGCGCAACAAGTTTTACATTATTGAAACTACAGAAAATATTATTTGAAAAGTTTTATAGCTTTTAAGATTTCAATGATATAATGTAAGGAAATCCATTTTGTAAAATATTAACAAATTCTTTTATAGCATTATATTGTGTGCTTATGCACTACTCATATTGTCATTTTTTTTTAGAAGGACAGATTGATTAAGTAAGCTGCAAAAAGGTGGGATACTTTTCACGGATTTTCAAAGAAAAATATAACTGTTGTATTAATACTATATACTAAACAAATAAAAAAAACCCAGTATAATATCTAAATACCATATAAATGGAGGATTAAACCCAATCAGCAGCTTCATTCTCCATAAACAAGTGGCCACTATGCAAAAAATCTGATGTGGGCAGCACATGACTTTCCTTATATAATGCAATGAATTTACTACTTTTACAGTAAAAAAAATAGATTATTTTTATAGTAGTTATTTATATTCTTTCCAAGATATTGAATTTTCGTCAATGAGTCATCATTTTCCCTGTCGTCATCATCAATGAGTCGTCATTGATTTAGCATCATTTTTATCCATTTGGCGAGTTTTTCGTTAATTTAGCAACATTTAAATAAGTCGCTAAGTTGGCGACATTCCACCAAATTCGTTGCCAAAATCTCGCCAAGCATTTTGGACGAAGAAATAAGTTATTCTTACAGCAGATATAGATTCTTACAGCAGATATACAGCAGACTATTGGCATTCAAATGCAAAAGTATTACTCAAAGTATCTTTTTTCATGAATGGAACGAACTAGATCCACGAGAATGATGTCACTAAATTTATGGCATGGTATTTATTACACATGAAAAGTGAACATGTTTCTCAATAGGAAATATTTTTTTTTTATTTTATATGACTTTTTGATAATTTTTTTGAAAAATGTGCAATATCTCGAGAACGGTTCATGTTAGCGTTCTAAAATTTATGTCAATAGTTTTCTAATGAAAAAATACATAAGAAATGTCTATTCGCATAACTTTATTAGCGGTTTTGATTTTTTGATGATTTTTTTAAAATTTCACTCGAAAATTTAGGGGAGTTCTGAACATCCGATTGCATCCGATCGTCAGTTATCGTCTCCACAGACTCACTCACTCACTCACTCACTCTCACACACACACACACACATCACTTCAAAAATGTTTGATTCGTGATCAGGGATGCTTGAAACGTGCTCTCCCGTCGAAAACTCGAATTCGAATTTTCGACCGCGTCACAATACTTTCCTTATACATTATGTATATAATGAAAGTAAAAATCTTTGCTATGGATAGCTTTCCACAGATCTTTGTTACTGAAGTAGCAATGGTCATAATTTATTTATATAAAAAACAGCATAAGGAAACTGTCTACTCTCTTTTCGTACATATTTTAATCAAATTATTTGAAATTGGGTAGGTAAATGGAATTTTATGCTCTGACTACAGTGGAATTTTATGCTGTTACTAGTATTTTCATTTAACTGATAGCAGCATTCTTTGTAAAAAAAAGAGATTTTCTCACAAATTTATTTTCACTAATCTTCCTTTCAATTACATAATTATATAACATCATTGGAGCAAGTCTGTGAGTGGCAAGAGACGTTGGGTGTAAAAAGACCAGGTTGGTTAAATGGAGGGGGGGGGGGGGAGCACATGAAGTCAGCAGTCATCAATTGTCATAAGATTCAGAAATGTTTGTATTGCAGACAATTAAGTTAGATTGTTTGCGCTTGCCTAGAGAAGGAATGTAGGGCTCCTTCAGACCCGTACGCAGATTCATGGATGGAGGGTCAAATCTGGGGGTCTCTCAAACCCACTCCTGAATTTTTAAGTAGGGTTATTCAATCAAGTAAACTTTGATATAAAAGTATGGCTCGATAGGGAATGCTTTTAAAACAGTTACTTAAAAAAGAAAATATGTATAACATTGTTTACAAAAAATATAATTTTTTTTTTAAATCCTGCTGTAGATTTATAAATTTACACACAGCATACCTGCCAACATTAGAAAATAACTAGAACAATCAATCATGCATAAAGCATTGATTATGAAACACTTTCCACCTGAAATATAATTTTATTTAAACATCTTTAAAATGTGATACATTTAGCGCTGATATTTTTTAAATTATCCCAGTGCGACAATAATTGTATACTTGGAAACTTAAAATTTCATCGAAAAAGTCAATGTTTCTTCAAAAATCATCTGCTTCTCTATGTAAAATCAATGAATACTTCATTTATATCACTTACATTCCAGACTCGAGAGCTAAATAATTTCTTGTGAAAAAAAATTCAGCAATTCTTATACAACTCATTTTACAATTGCTTGATTTGTTTACATCCTGCATGCTATAGAAATTAAGCTTCATTGTAAGAATAGGTTTAGTGTTCATTTAAAATCAAAAATATTGTAATTGCATTGCACAGAATTTAGTTAGATACACAAATAATATGCAAAAATAAAGCAGTTTTATGATGGTGCAACACTAAATATAAATTTAAATGGTCTTTAAACATTAATATTTACAAAGGGGAAAAAAATGGATGCCATATTTTATTTTGAAACGAGTCATGTGATCTCTTTATATAATATGGATGTCATTATTAGTTCAATTTTTATTTTAAAAACTACCTAGCATATTTTGCTGAAATTTTTTTTATACATTTTACATGATAATTTGAATATTTCCTAAAATTTTTGAAGTAATTTGTGAATTTAAACTGCTTAAAAAATGATGTCCCATAGGGTTCAATGTATTTCATTTTTTCAACCTGGGTTAAATCCGAAACTAATTGGGTAATATTATTCATTTTCATTCCCATATGTCCCACAGACCATCTCAACAACATACTAAAATTTCATTTTGATAAAGTCACTTTTACAGCAGTTATCGTGCAAATGGACAGACAGACAGAATGAACAAAGTCATAAACACTTTACAACTATGTTGGAAAGTAGTAAAAATCCAGTAGATAGTGCAATTAACATTTTTTACAGCATTTTAAAAGTCAGCATGTAACCTGTTCAACATCAGTTAGGGGAATAATTATTCCGATTTGGGCAATTTTTTAAATTGTTATATTTTACTTTATTTTTCAATCGCAACATGGTAAAATTTGACTGAAAATCAAAAATGCTAAACAGTATGTTATAATAAACTGAAAATGATGCAACTTAGTGCTGGTGCTAGATTCATGTACAGAAGAAACAAAATGGCACTGGCATGTTTAATCAAAATTCCTATTAAAATATCCTTAACTTTAAGTAATTCTAAAAAAAGGCAAAAACTGGGATATTTTCCTAAAAATCGGAACACCAGTGTCCCAGAAAAAACAGTAGAGTTAGCAAGTATGCCACAGTGTTTTCATTTGAAGATTAATACAACAACATTTGTATTTTGGAAAATAGAATTTTATATCACAAAAGTATTGTTAACAGTAAAGACATTTTTAATGATACTGTGCTTATTATCAAATGACACAAAATGTAGTAGCAAAGGCTGAACACAACTAACACATGAAGGTACAAACTCTTGTGTTATGTTATATATACGGGAGAACAAATTTAACATTTGCCTGCCTTATTTGAAAGTTTGATTTTCTAATGAGGTTTTTCATTTATTTTAATTAAAGTACCTAAACAAGATACAAGCATGTGATGAAGAACAAATTTAACTTTAACATGCACCTAACTTTTTACTTTTAATAATTTTTAAGTAAAATTACATTTAGTATAACAAATTCAATAAAAAAATTAATCTAAAAATAAAAATACTTCATAAGTAACAATATAAACAGTTTATTAAATGTATCAACTAATTTCAAAAGCAAAAATAAAAAAGTTTCATCATCATGTTAAATGAGATTATAGCAATGGAAGGGAAATAAAAGATATAAACAGAAATTTCCCTGTTTTATCATGGTGACTGCTCGTTCCTTTATCTTGGTGAAGGCTATTTTTGATTTTCAAACTTGTTGATGTATTTAATTAACTGTCATGTTGTTACTAACATAGTATTTTATATTTTCATATTATTTAAAACAGCAGTCAGGGCAAATTTTTTATATTATATGTAAAAAAAAATTTGTTCAAAGAAATTGACATGAAACTATTACATTTTTTTACCATCGAGTATGCATTGCAGCTACTATTTACTGGGCAGTCAACACATTTGGGATTCTGTGGAGTACATACAATGGCTCCCAATTCCATTAGAGCTTGGTTAAAATCTCCTGGTCGCTTGACTGACACAATCTTATTTGCAATATTCCTATAAAACATAAGTTACAGATTCAACAATATTTGAATTATAAGTACAGTTGAATTGATTTAATATGGGCATAGATATTACAAGATAAGATATAGTGAGAAAAACACAAAAATAAATTGTTAATGTTTGGTTTACAAATTACATACAAAATATTACAGTTACTATACATGCAACAAATCGTGTTTTATAGTTTTAGCAAGTGAATAAAAATTTTGAAACTACAGTACAAAATAATTAATTAAAGATTGTTGCAGTGACATTATATTATAGAAAAAATATCAATCATAGGAAAAGTTTTTGAGCAATGGATACATCTGCCAATGATAGTAATGCAGGTATAATAATTTAAAGAAGATGGCATGGGGGCCAGTGATAACCATATGAAATGTTGTTGTTGAGACCCAGACCATCCGACCTACCAGAAAGGTGTAAGGTAACCGTTTGGATGGCCGGGAAGTGCCACCCAATGTAGACCGAAATCCAGTAGGGGAGGCATCCACAGGGACCATACCCTCCTTCCCCTACCACCAACCTTTCGGAAGAACTTACGGACCCAGATGTTTAACGTGATTGTACTCCGCATGAACACGGCGGCAGTTGTGGCAGCGTGCAAATCCAGCGAGCAAACCACCGGGCTACAGCGCCCGAAATGTGCCAACAGCACGCAGTGTTCCCAGGTGGGCACCCACCTAAGTACTAACCACGCCAGATGCTACTTGACTTCGGTGATCTAATGAGAACCGGTGTGTTCAGCATGGTAGGACCGTTGGCTCAACCATATGAAATGTGTAAGAACATTTGCTTACAAATGGATATTTGCTGTGTGAATTTTTCTCATGTCATAAAACTGCATTTTGGTATTTAATGCAGCCACAAACCCAAATGATGACATCTCTTGAAGGTTAAGTCATAAGAATTTTCGTGATATTAGTTTGATAGCCATATTTACTCCTAGATAGAATTTACTGTGGTACCTGTCAAAAACAATTTTCCAAAAGGAATACAGCTTTGTATTTGCAATTAATGTTTAGTACATTATTCTAAAGTCAGTTTTGTTGACAGCAAACTTTTAACATTTCAAGAAAGTTGTTTGAAAGAATTTATTTGAGAAAGCTCTTTTAGACAACTTTTTGTTCTTTTGCTATAACAGTATAATCTAAGATCAAGTAGTAGTAGTGGCAGCAGTTTATCGCTCTAGAAAATGTGTCTGTAACATCGTTATCCAAATATAATTTAACCTTAAACCCAAACATAAAATTTAAATTCAAAAAAGGCGGGGGGGGGGGGGGGTCTTAACATCACTGAACATCACTGTTATAAAATGCAAATACTTTGAGATCTATATTTAATAAGAATAAAAAGTGTGCAATCATTAAATACACCACAATTTATTATTTTAGATTCAACAGATTATCTAACAAAACAGAAAGTAAAACAGAACTTTGTCGTTTTATATGAAATTGGCCTTCATTTTATGCTCAAAATCAAGTTGATATATCTATATTAATGCAAGTTCATTTTACAGATTTAACAAGTAACATATATAATGAGCATTTTATTCTTATTTAAAACATCTAGTAATACAGTAAACTTCCCTTTGTAAGACAGCAAACTTTCAATAATATGTTACTGGAATCAATCAAGTATAATAAACATAAAAGTAATTTTTTTATAATTGAATTAGGTAAATATAAATCTACTTACACTAAAGTTAAATAGATTATTAATATGAATTTTGGAAAATAATTTATTTCCTTAAAAATTAGCTGCATTTGTTGGGACAAATTAATGTTGCTAAAATACTAGACACCAGATCCTGTTGTATAAGTAAATCAAAAATATTACGGTGGGGGATCAGAAGCAAACTGTGATAAAATAATTTGGGGAGACATAAAACCAGGGACCAAACAAAAAGTTTCATGCTGTATATTTTAACAAGGTTTCAAATAAAATGAAATATAATAACAGAATTACAATGAAATGAAATTAATGGCATTAAACAATTTTGGTCGTGGAACCCCAGTTTTGCACTTTTCTATGGTACCGATTCAAAAGCATTATATGCTGGAAAACACAATACACACAAAACTTTTACTAGTACATATAACAATCAAGAAAAATAAGTAAGAAAATAAATATACCACCCACCAAGATTTATTTTTCTTTTATTAAAAGTTTAATTTATGATTCACATAGAAAAATTACGTATAAAACTGTCAAACTCCCTATATATAATTTTGAAATTATTGATATTAAATTTGCTATAAAGTATTAAAATTTTTTTCTAAAGTCCTCCAACAAAAAAGAACATTTTGTTTGTTTGTAGAAACGAAACAATTCAGGCATAGAAAGAAAAAAAAAATCCTGTCATGAAGGGAGAAAGGGAATCTTTATTCCAAATAATCCCATAGCTTAGACACGTCTGCTTGAGCCTATATAACAGCCAAATGATAGAATTCTGTGCACATACTCTTTCAGTTCCACTCCCAATGCAAAATCACCTAACAGAAAAGACATTTTGAGATGCCTCTCCTGAAAAATACACCATCACTTGAGAGTCTGGTCTCTGGTGCCATGATAGTTCGATGCATTTTCCTTCATGTATTTATAAAAAAATATTTTATGCATTTATTTCGAATAATATATAATTAAAAGAAAAGTTACTTAGCTGTAAATTATTTGGGTAGTCATATATATTACATATATATATATATATATATATATATATTACATATACTTAATATGTAATATATATTATTATTTATACACATAAGAGTAATGAGAGTTAGGGAGAGAAGAAATGCTCAGTTAGTAAACTACGGGACAGTTTTATGATTAAAACAGGATGTGGGAGGGGAATCATGGCCAGTTGGCTGTTTTATTTAATCACCACACTGCATTGTTTAATCAACTTGTGACAAGTGCCTATTTTCAGATCTACAGCAAAACATCGTTAGCATGGAAAGTCCAGAAATCTAAAACTTGTGTATGTTAAAAGCAGTTTGTGTAATCAGAAAGTAATCTGATGGTATGAAATATGTGAATTATTTTTTATGTGCAGAAAATAACTAAGGCATAGTAATAATAAGGTACCCTAATAAGGTAGCCATCAAATAAAAAAGTCTTAATCTAAATTTTAGCATCGATAAATTATGCACCTCTAATAAATTGATAAATCACTTAACTGATAACAGATATTGTGTAAATAATTGAATAATGCCACATTATAGAAATTAATATGAAGCTGATTAATTCACAGAAATTTATTTAGTTCATCAAGATCAATATTAACATAATCTGATAAATATTTAATTATTTATCAGATTATAAGCTAAATAAATTCATACTAGAAAAATTAATCACAAACAATGAAATATATAGCTCTTTTAAAAACAATCATTCAAAATCAGTGATCCAATTATATTACAAATTAGTGGGTTTTCAAAATTTATCTACATGAAACTAGAAAAATCATAATGTTTAACAGTCAAATTATGAATAATGAAATAAACATAAAAAGAAAAAGTTTTAACAAGAAATTTAACATAAAAGAGTTCAAAGAAGTCAAATGAATTTATTAAGAGTTGGAGTTAAAAACATAAAGTTGACACTGCAATAAAAACATGATGCTTACAGATTTCTTTCGATTTTACATTTTAAGAGGCAGCACTGTATAAATGATATACTGGTAGGGAGTGTGTGAGAGCTATAACTACCAATTGACTGAATAATTACACTAAATCTCCATATGCATTACAAAACAAAATCCAAAACTGGAAAGACCCTATTTGATCATCCACACCCCTTTCCGAGATCTTGGTTATGTCTATGCTGTGTAACAGTCAGTAAACTGATAGTGTCACAGATAGGGTTAAATTACTGGCTTCAAAATAAAAAATTTTACAGAATTCTAAGCATAAGTTTTAACGCATCTATTTTTAATATTTTAAAAAGTCATATGAAATCATTTAATATTCAAATTTTCGAAGTCAATTTTCGAAATAATTATATTATAACAAAAAAATGTACTTGGCATTGCCTGGGAATTAAGATGCAAACCTCTGATTAAAATTACATTGGAATATATATTAAATTTTAAAAAACCAGAGAATGCATTTACAATATGCCAGCTTAGAAAAAAACAAAACAAAAACAAAAAAAAATATGCTGTGCAGGTGTAATATGCCTTAAATAAACATGTACAATCGGAGTACATGGACTGTGTCAGCTCAAACAAAAAGAGGTAAGTCTTTAAAACTAAGCTGAAACTCTGGCATAATTAGAATCTGAAGTACCAAATGATCAAACTAATATACACTACCCAACATAGAAAATGCAACCCCATGAAATTTGGCAGGATAATTATGCAAATTATTAGGCAAACACAGCTGGCCGATGCATGCAAATTATCTGAAATGCAAGTAGGTCATGTGATTAGAGTAAGGGATAAAAGAGATGGAAATGGCAGATGAGCCAATAGTTTTTACTGTCTGTTGACAACGGAAACCCATTTTCCAAGCTGTTTTGCATTTCAGAAGACACGTGAATGTTGAAGAGATACTTGGCTGATGATGCTGAAATCAGTTTCAGTATTTGGATGATCGCATGAGAGGATTCATTTTAGGCCTATGTACAGCTGGGTGATTGTACTGACATATCACCGCTGAAACAAGCGAAGATGAGTCCACTGTGCAAAGGATTGGAGAAGATGGATTGAAGAAGGGCATGTGAATCATTGCAGTGGTAAGGGTCTATCCAGACATACATTAGCACATGTGGATTGACACATTCGAAGGCATGCAATGGCAGCCCCTCAAATGATGACTGTCGACATTCTGAAGAATTTGCATGGTACATTGCATGATCCAATATCAGAGACAACAGTTTCTTGACTATTGGCAGAAAGTGGCTTGCACTTAAACTGTCTTTTATGAAGACTGCCGTTAATGACAAGACACCAACACAAGAGATTGCAATGGTGTCAGGCCCAACCCTCTTGGATGACAGAATGGGACAGGGTAGTATTCAGCGACGAGTCTCAGTTCTGTTTGTCGAATGACAGTTGCTGTGTGAGAGTCTGAAGGCTACGTGGAAGCAGATCCAATCCTACTGCAACTGTTGAATGCCATACTGCTTGACAACAGCATCATGGTTTGGGGTGCCATTGACTGTGATAGCCGGTCACCTCTGGTTCATATAAGACGCACAATGATGGCATGATGATATATGGATGAGGTACTGCAGCCAGTTGTACTGCACTTACCTTCAGAGGTAGCAAAATGCTGTTTTCCAGCACGATAACACATGACTGTGCACAGCAACCATCAGCAGACTAGCCCTGCAAAGTATCCAATTGCTTCCTTGGCCTCCGCTGTCTCGAGATCTCTCATGCATCCAGCATATATGGGATGTGACTGGCTGTCATGTGACTGCCCTGACCCTGTCTCAAACAGACCTGTGGAGGATAGTTGGAGGCATATGGTCATCTATTACTCAGGAAACTATCTGTTTGCTCATTGCATCTGTTCCTCGAAGGGTTGCTACTTGTAGGACCCTTCGAGGAATAGAGGTGGTCCTACTTTCCCTGTCTATGCCATTATTAGTATGCCATGTGATCACCCTGTCTATGCCATTATTGTATTGCATTATTCTTCTAAAATTAACATCACTTATTTATATATGCCATCTCTGTCTGTGTGTCCTTTATCATCACACTCTATTCGCTCTTTCATGGTGTTGTATTTTCTGTTTCGGGTAGTGTATTTATTTTGCTTTTGCCTCACATAGAAAAGAAAGAAAGAGAACCAGCATTAATTCAGAATGGGAAAAAAAACTTTTCCTTTACTTGAAAAGTAAAATTAAAATACTATCTTAGTGAGTTTTTATGAGATTTATGTCATATTTTAGCACAATATTCATATTGATAATATAATACCAAATTAAAAAAATTATTATTTTTTTTTTAAATTGGTAAAGTTAGGAAAACAAATTAAATCTACATTTCGAAAGAGCATTTTTTCCAGCTCAGAAAAATATCTGCTCTTTTATAAAAACACTTTTGCATCTTTTGCATTTTAAATTAGTTTGCTCCAAGAAATGTGATCTTGAAACAAAAATGCTACAAGAGAAGTAAAATTCAAAATATTAAATGCTATCTTAGAAAATTTTGTTTGAATTTATGCCAATTTTTAGCACAATACTCATAATAATATAATACCAAATTAAATGTAATCTTTTAAATTCGCAAGTCAGAATATTATACTTTAAAACCAAGTTACTGTGGTTGTAACAGTGGTCTGGAAAGCACACAGAAGACCGTCTGTAGCTATTAAAAGAATAAATTTGAAAAAATTGCAAAAAATGGTTGATTTTCAGCTTTAAAAGTTCATAACTCTTAAACTTATTTGAATTTTAAAAAAATTTGCTGAGTCATGTCGTCCAGGAACCTGAAGTATATCTGCAAATACCACAATGCACTGCTGTGCAAAGTTTTAATTTTCCACTACAAACAACACACACACATACAGAGAGACATACTTATGAATATTCACTACAGCATTTGGGGGGGGGGGGGGTCAAAACTATAAAAAATGTTGATTAAAGCGAACAGCTGCTAAATGATAACATTTTGCTATGATAGAAAAGCAATATATCTCCAAGGAAGTGTATTTTATAAAATAAAAGACAATATTTACCACAAATGATCTTTAACACCAGGCTGAGTAGCATGTGCTCCAATTATTCTCATTCTAGACAAAACTCTTATTACATTTCCATCAACAACGCCCACAGGTTTCTGAAAGGCTACTGAAGCAATTGCCGATGCAGAATATAAACCAATTCCAGGAATTAGATTCATTAATTCATCCACAGTTTGAGGAATGGCACCATCCAATTTCTCTGTAATAATTTTGGCTCCTTCATGTAATCTTCGAGCTCTGGAGTAGTAACCAAGTCCAGCCCAGACTTTATTGACTTCTTCCAAAGTAGCAGAAGCTAAGGCATTCACTGTGGGCCACTTCTACAATTTTAGAGATATTATAAATTTTAATATAATACTACATTTAGAAAATTATTATTAAATTTTAAATTTAAACGCCCCCAAGAAAAAAATATTACAGTCAAACTTCGTTAAAGCACAGAAGGGGAGTTTGAAAACTTGTTCATGTAATTCGATCAAAAATACAAATGTATTGTAACTCATATGGAATTTGAAAGAGATTATAAAATCATTTTATGATAAAAGAAATTTGTTATATATATTTGAATTAACAAGGTTTGACTGTAAATATAAAATACAAAGATTAAATAAAGGTTGAGGCACAAAATGATTTTTCATCATGCACAATAAAAAACGAACAAAATAACTCATATTTAAAACAGTAAACCAAAAGCAAAATCACTCAAATAA
The DNA here is from genome assembly GCA_951213105.1 of Amaurobius ferox. Classification (NCBI taxonomy): domain Eukaryota; kingdom Metazoa; phylum Arthropoda; class Arachnida; order Araneae; family Amaurobiidae; genus Amaurobius; species Amaurobius ferox. The sequence goes on along the minus strand of OX578140.1, from coordinate 155,810,593 downwards.
GAACAAAATCAACCAATCATTGGGAAGTTTTGTAAGTATAATTTTGGCTATTAAAGCTTTGTGTGGCCCAAAGTCAATCTTTATGAAATTTTATGCTAGTTGCATGGTATGACTGAATTTGACAGTCTCCATAAAATTGCAAAATTATGAAGCATAGCAAGTTCTTTTGCTTTCATTGCAGGTATCAGCTATTCTATATTTAAAAAGATTATGATGGAACATATGTGCAAAAACAATCCCAATCCAACGATGATGCTATCTGCAGTGTAAGTGGGAGTTTGTTCTAAAATCACTCATATTATATAAGAAATTATATATTTTCCAATAAAAGTTTTACAGATTTGTATTAATATTTAATCATATATATATATATATATATGGACTTTTGATATGGTTATCAAAATTTGGTTGATACTGGAACAAAAAAATAAAAATAAGAAGGTGCATAGGGTAACTAGAAGAATCATTTCTTTGATTTTGATTGAAACTTTGAATAGCTCTATTGTAATAGTACATAAACATATAAGTGAAATCTAAGTATGCTAAAATTCTACTTAACACAGATACTTTATATGGTCTTCAAAATTGCTGATACAAAATCTATGCTAAGGCATTAAAATATTTCAGATTTTGTAACACATTAAAAAGTTATACTATAGATAGTACACTTGTTAATACTACATCAGTATTCTGATTAAAAAATTACAGCTTTATAAAAAAAAAAATTACTTTTAGTATATATTTTAGCATACCACACTTTATTGTTTAAACTGTTAATTTGCATAAATTGTTACAAAATAATAAAATTAATGCAAAACTCTGGTTATTGCAGCTTAGTGCATTGTGTGAGCTAACTGAGTCTATCATAGAATAAAATAACAATGGTAACTTTACATCCCATCATTTGACAGCTTAATAGCAAACAATACATAACTAGGTTTACAAGCTTTCAAAATTACTTAAAAATAATAAATTATAATATTATAAAACTATAGTTTTAAATATATATTTCAATGCATTTCATATTTTTAAATTAAACCAATTTGAATAAATAAAATATACCTGTATCCAATTGTTGAAATATGAAATAACTGTAACAACTTGAGTTTGCTGTAGCATTATTTCAGACACCCATACAGCATACCCACGAATGTTAGGATCAGTCTCTACTTTGGCAATGTCTCTCCAGGGTAAAACACGTTGATGTTTATCATACCAGTTCAGTAAATTTTCCTGTATTTGTGATACTTCCACATCAGTAAAATCATGCTTATTACAAATATTTTGAATACTTTCTAATTTATCTTTTTTGGATTTCTTTTTAGTTGCAGCTTTATTATCTTTTCTTCCAGCCATGATATTCTAGAAGTGAATAAAAAAAATGAATAAATAAAAGTTACCTTTACAAAATTAAGACAGCTTTAAAACCATACAACTAAAAATAAAATTTGGTATAATTGAAAAGAAATTTTTATGAACAATTCATGTCACATGAGACAATATTAAGCATTATGAACAAACGAATGCTTTTACTCGTCACAAAATAATGTATGTCTGTGACCCCACAAACTAATGATAGATATTGAATCATACAATAAAACTAAAATGAAATTTGATAGATTATGCTAACTAGTCATAATCCTAACCATTCACGGAGTGATGCACCAGATAATTCAAAATGGGAATATCATTTAAATGCTATTTGCAGCCGCCAATTGCTCAAGTACCTCAAGTAACTTTAGCATCAATAATAAAGAAATGTGCAAAAAATTTGTCGCCTTTTAACAATACTACAAAAAATGTATCATATGTATCACATCACTCAATGTGTATCACTCAATGTCTGCATGTTTAAAAATACATTGTATTTTAATTAATTGCATTTTAATTATATAGTTTTTTTTTTCTTTTCATTGCTCATCTACATGCAAAAACCTTCAATTATATATCTCAATTGTTGTTCATATGGATTTAGAAAAGGAATTTTTAAATCCATGGTTGTTCCATATGCCAGTTTTCTCAATTAATATGTTAAAAAATATTGCATGGGTTCGTTCACGGAACTCAATTATGTTAAGGCATTCGGGGAAACCCACGAGTTAGAGGGGGTTCTAAATTTATGTGATGTTCGCATATATGATAGAGGTCTCACAGGAGCCTTTGGCCTTCATGGCCAATGAGACCTGAGCTGTAATTAATATATGAGACCTGAGCTGTAATTTATAGAATCCCTAATTAATAGAAATGTAACAGCATTATTAAAACGATTTATTATTCAAAAATCTGAAATAAATGACAAACATCAAAGAATTAAGCAATCCATATTTACAATACATCATGATTGATGATACTTTCCGATATTTTTAACATTTAAGCACAGATAAACAAATTAAACCTAAATTTCCGACTAAAACATATTTTAAAATACGTATTTTTTTCAGTTCAATACCAGGAAACGCATGACTACGATGTTAAATTTAAAAATAAACAAAACGCTATTTTTGCGCGAAAAAATAATCCGATTTTTTCCGCAATTTTTAATTTCAGTTAAAGTGCCAGTTAATTGACGAAAGTGTACGGAAAGACTATCTCCTGAAGGCTGCACATATAGCGAGTTTCCTTTTCCTACCACTGCATCATATTGGCGCTGATCAGGCGTCAAGCAGGGCCATGTTGGCCAAGAAGGCCTTGCTTCAAGTGGAAAAAATAGGGGATTGCCATAAAATTTAGTTATTGTTCAGCGTTTTCAACGACGCGTTTGAATCCGAATCAGTATAATAGAGCTGTTTCAACCACGTGGCACTCTCTTAGTAACGAGCCTTAGCAACGGTTGCTGGTAGTCAAACAACTCATAGATAGGCCATTGCTATACACGTTGTACGTTGCTTCAAAAATATTAATTTAAACTTTAAGTAATAATTATGTCATCTAAATATTTTCAGGATATGGATGATCGAGCTAAAGCTCGATATTCTTTATTTGTCATGATATTAATAATTTTAAAATGTTTTATATTTGCGAAAATGCAATGTAATGCGAATCCAAATTGTGAGTTGGATTTTCGTATGCTTACACCTTATAAAGAGCTAAGACAATATTGGAAAGTCTTGAAAAGTATGTGTGTGTGGGGGGGGGGGGGGGCAACTGTTTAACATTTGCTTATGCCAGGGTTATTTTAAATGTAAAATACGCATAACATTAAAAAGTCTTGAAAAGTGTGTGTGTGTGGGGGGGGGGGGGGGGCAACTGTTTAACATTTGCTTATGCCAGGGTTATTTTAAATGAAAAATACGCATAACATTAAAAAGTCTTGAAAAGTGTGTGGGGGGGGGGGGTGGCAACTGTTTAACATTTGCTTATGCCAGGGTTATTTTAAATGAAAAATACGCGTAACATTAAAAAGTCTTGAAAAGTGTGGGGGGGGGGCATCTGTTTAACATTTGCTTATGCCAGGGTTATTTTAAATGAAAAATACGCATAACATTAAAAAGTCTTGAAAAGTGTGTGGGGGGGGGGGGGTGGCAACTGTTTAACATTTGCTTATGCCAGGGTTATTTTAAATGAAAAATACGCATAACATTAAAAAGTCTTGAAAAGTGTGTGTGTGGGGCAACTGTTTAACATTTGCTTATGCCAGGGTTATTTTAAATGAAAAATACGCATAACATTAAAAAGCCTTGAAAAGTGTGTGTGGGGGGGGGGGGGTGGCAACTGTTTAACATTTGCTTATGCCAGGGTTATTTTAAATGAAAAATACGCATAACATTAAAAAGTCTTGAAAAGTGTGGGGGGGGGGGTGGCAACTGTTTAACATTTGCTTATGCCAGGGTTTTTTTAAATGAAAAATACGCATAATATTAAAAAGGCTTGAAAAGTGTGTAGGGAGGGGGGAGGCAACTGTTTAACATTTGCTTATGCCAGGGTTATTTTAAATGAAAAATACGCATAACATTAAAAAGCCTTGAAAAGTGTGTGTGTGGGGGGGAGGCAACTGTTTAACATTTGCTTATGCCAGGGTTATTTTAAATGAAAAATACGCATAATATTAAAAAGGCTTGAAAAGTGTGTAGGGAGGGGGGAGGCAACTGTTTAACATTTGCTTATGCCAGGGTTATTTTAAATGAAAAATACGCATAACATTAAAAAGACTTGAAAAGTGTGTGTGGGGGGCAACTGTTTAACATTTGCTTATGCCAGGGTTATTTTAAATGAAAAATACGCATAACATTAAAAAGCCTTGAAAAGTGTGTGTGTGTGGGGGGGGGGGTGGCAACTGTTTAACATTTGCTTATGCCAGGGTTATTTTAAATGAAAAATACGCATAACATTAAAAAGTCTTGAAAAGTGTGTGGGGGGGGGGGTGGCAACTGTTTAACATTTGCTTATGCCAGGGTTATTTTAAATGAAAAATACGCATAATATTAAAAAGGCTTGAAAAGTGTGTAGGGAGGGGGGAGGCAACTGTTTAACATTTGCTTATGCCAGGGTTATTTTAAATGAAAAATACGCATAACATTAAAAAGCCTTGAAAAGTGTGTGTGGGGGGGGGGGTGGCAACTGTTTAACATTTGCTTATGCCAGGGTTATTTTAAATGAAAAATACGCATAACATTAAAAAGTCTTGAAAAGTGTGTGTGTGTGGGGGGGGGGGGTGGCAACTGTTTAACATTTGCTTATGCCAGGGTTATTTTAAATGAAAAATACGCATAATATTAAAAAGGCTTGAAAAGTGTGTAGGGAGGGGGGAGGCAACTGTTTAACATTTGCTTATGCCAGGGTTATTTTAAATGAAAAATACGCATAACATTAAAAAGTCTTGAAAAGTGTGTGTGGGGGGGGGAGGCAACTGTTTAACATTTGCTTATGCCAGGGTTATTTTAAATGAAAAATACGCATAATATTAAAAAGGCTTGAAAAGTGTGTAGGGAGGGGGGAGGCAACTGTTTAACATTTGCTTATGCCAGGGTTATTTTAAATGAAAAATACGCATAATATTAAAAAGGCTTGAAAAGTGTGTAGGGAGGGGGAAGGTAACTGTTTAACATTTGCTTATGCCAGGGTTATTTTAAATGAAAAATACGCATAACATTAAAAAGCCTTGAAAAGTGTGTGTGGGGGGGGGAGGCAACTGTTTAACATTTGCTTATGCCAGGGTTATTTTAAATGAAAAATACGCATAATATTAAAAAGGCTTGAAAAGTGTGTAGGGAGGGGGGAGGCAACTGTTTAACATTTGCTTATGCCAGGGTTATTTTAAATGAAAAATACGCATAACATTAAAAAGTCTTGAAAAGTGTGTGTGGGGGGCAACTGTTTAACATTTGCTTATGCCAGGGTTATTTTAAATGAAAAATGCGCATAACATTAAAAAGTCTTGAAAAGTGTGTGTGTGGGGGGGGGGGTGGCAACTGTTTAACATTTGCTTATGCCAGGGTTATTTTAAATGAAAAATACGCATAACATTAAAAAGTCTTGAAAAGTGTGTGTGGGGGGCAACTGTTTAACATTTGCTTATGCCAGGGTTATTTTAAATGAAAAATACGCATAATATTAAAAAGGCTTGAAAAGTGTGTAGGGAGGGGGGAGGCAACTGTTTAACATTTGCTTATGCCAGGGTTATTTTAAATGAAAAATACGCATAACATTAAAAAGTCTTGAAAAGTGTGTGTGTGTGGGGGGGAGGCAACTGTTTAACATTTGCTTATGCCAGGGTTATTTTAAATGAAAAATACGCATAATATTAAAAAGGCTTGAAAAGTGTGTAGGGAGGGGGGAGGCAACTGTTTAACATTTGCTTATGCCAGGGTTATTTTAAATGAAAAATACGCATAATATTAAAAAGGCTTGAAAAGTGTGTAGGGAGGGGGGAGGCAACTGTTTAACATTTTCTTATGCCAGGGTTATTTTAAATGAAAAATACGCATAACATTAAAAAGCCTTGAAAAGTGTGTGTGGGGGGGGGAGGCAACTGATTAACATTTGCTTATGCCAGGGTTATTTTAAATGAAAAATACGCATAATATTAAAAAGGCTTGAAAAGTGTGTAGGGAGGGGGGAGGCAACTGTTTAACATTTGCTTATGCCAGGGTTATTTTAAATGAAAAATACGCATAACATTAAAAAGTCTTGAAAAGTGTGTGTGGGGGGCAACCGTTTAACATTTGCTTATGCCAGGGTTATTTTAAATGAAAAATACGCATAACATTAAAAAGCCTTGAAAAGTGTGTGTGTGTGTGGGGGGGGTGGCAACTGTTTAACATTTGCTTATGCCAGGGTTATTTTAAATGAAAAATACGCATAATATTAAAAAGGCTTGAAAAGTGTGTAGGGAGGGGGGAGGCAACTGTTTAACATTTGCTTATGCCAGGGTTATTTTAAATGAAAAATACGCATAACATTAAAAAGCCTTGAAAAGTGTGTGTGTGGGGGGGAGGCAACTGTTTAACATTTGCTTATGCCAGGGTTATTTTAAATGAAAAATGCGCATAACATTAAAAAGTCTTGAAAAGTGTGTGTGTGTGGGGGGGGGGGGGGGGTTCACTGCAAACTTTCCTGTGCTTCAAATTTTCAGTATTCCAATCTTTTCTGTTGATTCTTAAAGGCCATTCTTTGCTTCTTTTAACAGACAAGTCCTTGATTTTATTCCCTTTATTTTCAATTATTCTAGGGAATGAAAAAAATGATACAATTAATTACGGCACAAATCGCCATTATCAAATTCGATTACTTTAACTTAAAGAAATTATGATTATATATGATATCGGCTGGATATAGTTTTAATAAAACGACTTTTTAAAAAAAAAAATTCACACCAAAACCTATTATTGGGCTTTCGACACCAAAACGTATCCCGGCGCTCTTCACTAAAATTATGATTATATATGATATCGACTGGATATAGTTTTAATAAAACGACTTTTTTTAAAAAAAATTCACACCAAAACGTATTATTGGGCTTTCGACACCAAAACGTATCCCGGCGCTTTTCACTAAGACGCCTTTTTGACTCATTTCCTCTAATTAATACAGCAGGGAGTCTAAAAAAAGATTTGCTGTCTCGATCAGAACGATTTCCGCATTTGAAAACACCACAAGCGGTAGGCATAATGACAAATATAAAATTTTGTAACACTATACACGCCAGTATATCTACAATTGACTCAAACGCAAAGCCTGCAATATATGACTACCAGCAACGGTTGCTAGGTGGTAGCTTGGCGATGTGACGTCAGGTGAAAAAGCTCTATATGATATCAGTCGTGCATTTTGAACAGAATTTTCAATTATTTTGTTGCTTTTACTAGGTATTTGTCCAAAATTAACTGTAAATATAGATTTGCAAAGACATTATAGTAAATTTAGCTGAAAATTATCGGTTTCAAGTGGTTAACGTCTCCTCTATTTCAGAGGCGTAAAGTGGGATCATACTCATTTCCCCGCAATCGGTTGAACAATTTATCCATAAGTTTCATATTGGAAAAATCAAATACAACATTGCACCATTCAATCGATAACCCCCTACTTCAAAGATCCTATGTAATACATCATTAATAATATTCAGATTGAATTTGTCAATAATAAAATTCGAGATTGAACAAATTAAAAAAAATTCTGAAAAAAATCAGTGTTGCATTTAGTGTAGTATTTTGACCAAGTATTTTGAAAATATTCTTATAAAATTAACAAGAAATACAGAATTACAATATCTTCAGAGGGAAATTTAGCTAAAAATGATCGATTTCGTGTGGTTGGCTCCTCCCTCTTTCAGAGGCGTAGACATGTTGAGGAATAACTCCTCAACATGATGGAGGATTATAACAATCCTCCTTCAGTGGCGGAGATATGGGGAAAGGGTATAATCCCCCTTATTGGATGAACAATTACATTAGTTCTCTCTAGATTCCATGTTGGAAAATAAAACGCGGCACTCTAAATCTGCCCATTCGATTATCGCCTCTCTTTTATCGAAATCGTGCTTACGTCTATGAAATATGCTCTTAATAACATTCAGGATTAATTTGATAGAAATAGAATTCGAAACGAAACAAAATTTTTATAAAATAGGAAAAGGAACGTTACATTTATTTATATTCATTGGCGTATAAGACATTTGAGGACATATTCGTTTAAAATTGACAAAATTATCTTTAATATCTGTAATAATAATCCGAAGAAAAGAGGTAGCACAATCCATAAAGATCCACTGCTAAAAGATTAATATTGTAGAAGGAGAGGAGTAAACATGGTAATTACAGTAGCATCAAAGGACATAAATACAATTACAGATGGAACAATTACGAGTGCAACAAGCTCGTTGAGTCCATAACATTTAAATAGATAAGCATTGACAATATAAAAGGTAACGATGGCAATTAAAGCAGATAAATAATTATTTATCAATATGAAAAAAAGAATCAACTTCAACTGAATTATGAAAAAGGAACGAAGAGTAGAAATGTTTTTAAAAGATTGAAACAAAATTGTAATATCCAAGAGTTAAGAAATAAAATTTCTGAAACCGAGTAGAATTGGCTAGAGGAGGTTTAATAATACCCGCATCAGTCCAAAGTTCATTTGATTACCACCCACATTCTTATTTCTAATATGAAAGATGCCGCCTAAATAACAGAATCATAGAAACGAGCAAAATAATAAAAGAGAGCACTTGACAACATTCACATAAGGCAATCCTAATGCATATTTTTGAAGCAAAATAACAGACCTATGAGTATTCAGATAAGTTCCACCAAAACAGGTTATACCAAAACAGGTTACACCATATTGAATCCGAGAGTTCATTAAGGAATAATAAAGACACAGAAGTACATCAGGAAAAGAAAGCTGGAGCAAAAAATATTTTGTGAACGCGCAATTTTCCCTCTTTGGAGCCCCCTCTTTCTTCTATCCAGAAGACCAGGCGAAGAAAACACAGTCCATGACGTCAGTATAACGTAAGCTCATGGTTGCTAGGATTTCCCAATTAGAAGGGTTGCCAGATGTGACATATTTATCGCCAATTTGACGACTTCCCGCATCTTCTAGAAGCATCTCGATAGAACGATTATTCTTTAAGATATTGAGATTTCCAGAAGTTTCTATGGAAAGGCTTTCCCTCTGCTAGAGGGAATTGACGAATTGATGCGACACGAGATACAATGGACTGTGATGTTTGGCAATGTTTTGAGATTAGTAGTTGCTGTTTCTTGAAATCGGCAGTATTTTGGGAATAATATTGCTTATTCTCTGAAATTAGTGGAAAATTTAAGTGCTGTTTGATTGTATATTGTTCCTGTTTACTTTGTGCTTATGAATAAATGCAAGTTATCCAGAAACTCGTAACAATATAATTTCCTGATAATATAATTTCCTAATATAAATTTCCTAATAATTACTTTAATTGTTTACTAAGCTGATGGACGACTTCTTCCTTCTTTACTGCAGTAGGCTTGAGGGGCATGCTCACCCGACGATTGTGTTTATTTTCCATACGTTCTATATTGGAAAATTAAAACCCAGCACTGTCTCTTTATCTGATTGTCATCCTTTTATAAAATACGGGCTACGCCTATGATATACACTTCTCATAAAATTTAGTTTTTATTTTACATTAATAATATTGTATATTGAGAAAAATTAATGTTAAATCATAATTATTGGAGTATTTTGAACAAATATTTGGGAGATATTCATATAAAATAAACTAAAATATACATTATAATCTATAGTAGGACCCTATAAATTATAATGTATAGGAGGATCATATCTTAATACTTATGTATAGGAGGAGAGAGAGAGAGAGTCTTGTTTTCCGTTGTAAATTTTTATTCTTCGAATTTTGAACCGTAAATATTCAGCCCATTCTGAGCCCGTAACAGGAAATTACATGTTTCGGGGAATAACTCGAGAACGAAACAAGTTAGAAAGTCTATTTTAATTCGTTGTCTTTCGTGATATATTTACTTTGGATTTTGAACCTTACCGGCACAGATCTTCCAGAGCCTGCCATAAGAAGGACATGTGGGGGAAATTCGGAATTTTAAAAAACGAAATTTTAAAGATCCACACAAAGATTTATTTTAAAATGAAGTAAAAAGTCGAAAACAAATTAAAAATATTAAATTTGCTAATTTTTGTTCCTGGTTTTATGTTTCTCCAAATTATTTTACCACGCATCGTCACCGATGATCAAAAAGTTAAAAATATCTTCGTAAACAAAGCATTCCATTTAGCTTTGTAGGAATAAAATTATTATTAAAAACTCGTGTTTAAAAAATATAAAATACAATAAAACGCATGTTTCCAACGAAGCGGCCCGGTACAGCTGGTAATAGCGCAGCAATGTATCATGCAGCCCCTGGTCGGTCAGGGAGTCAGACCAGCCCGAAAATTTACCTACGCGGCCATTGAAAACCCTCCAGCACTAGTCCATTGCCCACATGAGATATTGTCTTATACATTTTATCGCGGACTGATCGAGGATGTTGAAAGGAGTAATAGTTGGTTTCTAAGGTTAATGGTAGACTACTGAAAATCGCCCAAAATTGAAAAATTACACCAAAACGAAACAAGAAAGATCAATCATGCTTAAAGCATTGATTATGAAACACTTTCCAACTTCAATGCAATTTTATTTAAAAAAGTCGAAAATGCAATACATTCCTCGGTAATATTTTAAAACTTATCACAATACTACATTGATTTATTATATTTGAAAACTTAAACCTCCATCGAAAAAAATGAACTTCATTCAAATGACGGCATTGAAATATAAATTGCGTGGTTTAAATATCTCTAAAATGCAATACATTCCACGGTAATATTTCTAAATCTATCATAATACTACGATAATTTATTATATTTGAAAACTTCATCGAAAACAACTGAAATTAATTCAAATGACGTCATAGAAAAAATAACACGCCTGGATCTCTCTATAAAAGCAGGATTTCATTCATAACTTTCTCCATTTCATTCATCACAATACTATAATAATTTATTTTATTTAAAAATTAGGACCATGGAGCTACAATTCATAAACTCTATGCTTAAAACTTCATAAAAAAAAATCGTCCTTCTGTTTATAAAATCAATTAATATTTCATTCATATCAGCCATGCAGACTCCATGGACTGAATTATTTTTTTTTTTATAATTCTAATACAACTCATTCTACATATTTTGCTGTTTACATTTCACATAGGTGAAAAATAGGCTTAGTTGTAGAAATAATCAAATTTGAATGAGAATTTAAACTCAAATATATTGTCATTGTGTTGTTTTAGTATGTAGATGCACAGAATTTAAGCAGAAATAAAGTACTTTTAGGATGGATACAACACTCAATATGAATTAAAAAGAACTTTAAAAAATCACGAATTTGAAACAAGATGGATGCCATATATCATTTTGAAGTGGGTCATGTGATCGTTTCATATCATGGTCACGTGATCGTTTCATATAAGATGTGTAATTATTATTTTAATTTTTATTTAAAAACTACTGAATATATTTCGCTGAATTTTTTTTTATATATTTTAGGGAACAATTTGACTTTTACCTAAAATTTTCGAAGCAATTTGTGAATTTTAAATCCGCTTAAAAAATGTTTGAAAAATTAAGTCCCGTAGGGCTCAATGTATTTCATTTTTTCAACCCGGGTTCAATCCAAAACTAATTGGGTGATATTATTCATTTATATTCCCATAGGTCCTACAGACCGTCTGAACAATATACTAAAATTTCATTTTGATAAAGTCATTTTTACGGCAGTTATCGTGCTAACGGACAGACAGACAGACAGACAGACAGAATGAACAAAGTCATAAACACTTTTCAACTTTGTTGTAAAGTGTTAATAAAAACTGGGGCGAAATACGAGCTATTGCAATACTGTGGGGAGAATGCGATTTTAACGAAAATCTGAGTGAAAAAAAAAGGAAAATGGGCATACTTTTAGGTACGATTTATAGAAGGACCATCCAAATAGGAATATATAGGCAAATAAGACAAAATAATTCGTTTTCTACTTATAAGGCAGTTTTTCCGTGCTGGTCGAAATCGAAATTAGAAGAAAAAAAGTTTTTGTCGTCCCGGCCCACAGCGATGCAATAGACGTTATTTGCAGAGAAAATATTACACACAACTTCAGTATTTTTCAATATTTTTGAATATCTATTTTTATACGAATTTTGAATATCTATTTTTATACTCGTATTATATTATTTCTAAGTAAGGCTTTATATGATAGCAATATTGAAATTATTAGAATATATTTAAAGAAAATTTTGAATGAAAATAAATATTTCTATTTATTAATCTCTGCTTATTTTTATCATGTATTATCTTAAAACAGATTTAACAACTATTTAATAATGCACAATTTCGCATTTTAAACTTCTACTTTCAAATACATAATTTAGATATTTTTACTACGTATCCTCTAGAATCGTGGGTGTACACTCAGGATCAGTGGCGGATTTCAGGAGGGGCGATCGAGGCGATCGCCCCCCCCCAAACGCCTGACTAATGTCGACGTTTTATCAAAAATTATAAAATTAAAAAAATATATATATCATTAGGGAGATACTTTGGTCTTGCTCTCCCCCCTTAGTTTATCCACGAAATCTCGCTCCCATAATAAAAGTAAAAAGAAAGCTCGAGATGCTGTCTTTGATGCAATTACGATAATAAGTGAATTTAAGAAAAATGAGGAATCCGATTTCGGGAATATATGCAGAGGTTGAGGGACTGTGTAATGATCTTGGAATTGAAATAAAAATACCACGTACTGCTGGACGCCAAGTTCATAGATCAACTGCTCCTAAGATAACTCCTGAAGATTATTACAGAATAAATGTTCACTTGCCTTTGTTAAACTCCGTCCAAGAAGACTTAAAAGACCGATTGGCACAGGAAAATCTGGATGTCTTATATTTACAAGATTTAGTACCATCGACTCTTTTAGCGAAAATCAACACGGACGAAGAGTCACTCCTCCCATCTTGGACAAAGCTAAGCAAGAAGTATGGGAGTGGAAGAAATGAACAGTACACTTCAATTTGAGGTGATTAACTGGAGAACCAAATGGATGTGAGAAAATACCGATACCGACAGAGTACACAAGTCTGCTTTTGAAACACTACAAAACTGTAATCCTGCAGTGTACCATGTGATCTACGTGTTACTGAAAGTTCTTGTAACATTACCAATTACTGTAGCAACCGCCGAGGGTAGCTTCTCAGCGCTAAAACGATTGAAGACATGGCTTTGAAACACAATTAGAGAAGATTTGCTAGTGGGATTGACTTTGTTGCATGTGCATTATGATATCGCAATTTCACCAGTAACAATTTTAGATCGATTTGCTAAAGAAAAAGCAAGAAGACTTGAGTTGATATTATAATGATGATCCTTCCTGGGAGGTTAACGGCGCCAGGGTTTTTGCGATGGACTTCGTAAGGCTGTTAGGGATAATGATCGACAATAAGCTGAATTGGCAATTACATTTGAATGGTGTTATAGGTACTACCCCTGGAAAAAATTATGGAATCACTTCCATGTTATTTCAATGGGATACGAAGTTCAATACCCTACAACTTTTGATGCACAGATACCCCTGAAAAACCCTTTTCGAGCGAAATTGAAGAACTTTAAACGCTTAACAAAACAAAAAATATTTGAAAAATTTTGCACTTTTCATTATTTGATAATTCACGATCAAAAAATGGGAAAAAAGCTAGAGGTTGAAAGAATAAACTCGTAAAAACTAATTTGGAATAATAAATTTGATCATGGAAAATCATTAAGATATAGCTCCTCATGTTTACATGATCAAATTTATTATTCTAAATTAGTTTTTACGAGTTTTTTCTTTCAACCTACAGCTCTTTTCCCATTTTTTGGTTGTGAATTATTAAATAATGAAAAGTGCAAAATTTTTCAAACATTTTTTATTTTGTTAAGTTTTTAAAGTTCTTCAATTTCGCTCAAAAATGGTTTTTTAGGGTCTCCGTGCATCAAAAGTTGTAGAGCATTGAACTTCGTTGTTTCCTTATATAGTCACGTGATTTTTTTTCTTCCAATCTTCATTGTTTTGCTTTGGTCTTAAAAAAATGATAGGTCGTATTTCATAAGCTGCAAAGAACTTGCTATTAACTTCCGAATTTGTTCTAGTTATTTCAAAAATGTCAAATATAAATATATAGGAAGCCGTTAAGAAAATCCTAAGTGAACAAACCTCCGAGAACATTTCGATCTACAGATCGCCCCCCCCCCCCCCCCAAACAAGAGGCCAAAAAATCCGCCACTGCTCAGGATACAAGAATGAATCCAAATTAATGGATAACTAACACGTTTATTTACAAGCACAGCATAAACAGGGACAATATACAGTAAAACAGCTTTTAAATTCTCCACTAATTTCCCAAAAAAGCTGATACTATTTCCAACACATTGACGAATATCACAGTTCAATGTAGCTGGTATCACGTCTACTACTCTCTGACTGTGTGATGCCTTCTTTTAAAGACTTGCAATAGAAATTTCTAGAAATATCCCATATCTCGTAGAATATTGGTTATTTCGAGGTGCTTCTCGAACCTTCGGAAAGTCGCCAAATATCGTCAAATTAGCAATAAATCGCCAAATTTGGCACGGTATCACGTCAACAGCTCTCTAACTAAGTAATGGCCTTTTTTATAGACTTTCTACAGAAACTTCTGGAAATCGCTCATATCTCGCAGAATACTGGTTATTTCGACGTGCTTCTCAAACCTTCAAAAAATTACCAAATGTCGCCCAATTGGCGATAAATAGTCAAACCTAGCAACCCTTCTTCGAACTACAGCATATGGCAACCTTGGATTACACGTCACGGGAAAGGATGTTTGTACGGGTCCGTCAAATATACGTTACGGATGTTTACGGATGTTTGTACGGGTCCGTCTGGTTTTCTAAAGAGACACCTCCAGTGAGGGAGAGATCATTTTTCACGTTCGCAATAATATTATTATAAATAAAATATTTCAATGGTTAATATCATTTTTAGAACTTATACAGAAATAAATACATACTATTTTAATAATTTAAAAAATATGAATGATAATTTGTAGAATATATACATAGATATACATTATACATTCTATTTTAATATATATATTTTTTTTGATAAAAAAAATGAATGATTAATACGATTTTTAAAATCTGTGCATAATAATATTTTAATAGTGTTTGTGATTCTTCGCTAAGTGGAAGTGATTACTTCTGGCATGATATGACTGATGTATGGATCCGATGATACATACATTCCTGCTGAGATAAATCCAATAATACTTGTAATCTTTGTTTCTTACTGTTCCTCTTCTGAGAGTGAATCTATAGGCAAAGCTCTATTATTTTTTTTATACTCTATTATTTTTTTTCTCCACGCATGAGAATTTTTTGGACATAAGAATTTGCTGGCATATTGGGCATACTAAAGGGTATATCGAAGTGGCTAATTTAGTTTTTTTTTTTGAGAATATTTTAAGAATTTATCTGCATCGATTGCAAAATTGCTGCAAGTCGTTTCTTAGACAAACAGACAAATTTTTCACTTTCTCATACGTAGTATTGAGAAAGTATTATTTTCACCAAAATTTTTGATTTTGGGGCCAATATCTGTTTTGAGACTTCTTGGATAGATTTTGACTATTTTTGGAGTGATGTCTGCCTATTTGTCTGTGGTTGATTTCTTGTGCACTCTATAGCGGCCACAAATACTAATGCATTTTCAAGAAGCTTTATATCTGGCTTTGTTATGAAAAATCCAGAACCAGATAGAATTTTTTTAAATTGGTGCGAAAATTTCGAAATTTATTTGAAATTTTATATTTTATTAACATGGCAGCTTGGGACAAAATTTGACATGATCATGCATAACAGGGTTTATTTATGACTCATCGATCACCAGACTTTATAGTTTCAATCATTGTTTTGAAAAATAGCCGCGATACAATTTTTTTTGTTTGTGATGTCATTAGCCTCCCTGGGGAGGTAAGTTATCCGCTCCCAGCGGTGCACATTGTCAAGTATGGTATGAATCGAAATATTTTTTCAAGCCCTTTAAAATGAAGGGTAACACGCTATAATTGTAATCATTTGGAGTTGAGCTGCACCCCAGTTAATTGTATATTAATCTATCGTCAATTTCTGTAATTTCGGCATTTATAGTGGGTTTCTCCCAAACTTTCAGGTAGTTTTTGTTGCCTTTGATTGTTATATCCGTTTGTTTACTGCTTAAACATGTCAACTTCTAGTCTACGTTCCTTAAATTGATTTTGAATCTATTTTTTACTTTTTTTGATGACTCTAGTTCTTCATCCAGGCTTCAGGATTTAAATCTGAAATTGTAACATAAATGTAATATGTATTCTATAAATCGTAGTTGTTGAGCGTACAGTGTGGATATTTCTCGTTTAAGAGCTTCTTTATTTGATGCGCAGCCAAGATACAGTCGAAACTTCCAAGTCTCCATCTTCTAAATTTACTAGACACATACCATCCAACCAATTCTTATCATTAAACTCCATTCAGCCGTAAAAAGAGTTTTAACGAAATATTATGATTGAAGAAAACTTCGTTTAAAATTTTGTATGGAGTTGTTAAATCATTCATGATAGATTCTTGCACAAATGAATTTAAAATAAGGTCTATTTGAAATATTTCAGTGGCGATTAAGGCTAAAAAGTGAACGTGTAATTTGGTGGAAATCGTTTCAATAAATATGTAAGTTCACTAATAGATGGCAGCACCATACAATATTCAGCGGTGGGACTTTCATTCAAAATATTTAGAAAGATTTTTTCCTACTGTATATAATTTATTTATTCATGTAATTTACGAATTTAAACAGATTTGTATAGCTTCAGCATCGCTGAGCATGAATCAATAATGTTTAACAGAAATTTGTTCATCTGACTGCTCAAAACAAAATTTCTAAAATAATGGGCATTTAGGAAAGGAACAGGAACTTGTCATTTTACTTACTTTTAAGTACTTACTCAAGTTTATCATATTCCATTATATTCAATTTTAAGTTCACTTATATCGTTGTATCTTATCTATTTATATCGGAGAAATATTTCCTGCTTGGCGATATTTTCCCCCAGATTTTTCCAAGTTCATAGACTCTTGGGATTTTGAATCTCCGACACATGTTGGAATTCGGGGCGCGGTAGCCCATTGGTTAGCGGGCTGGAGTTGCACTCGGTAGGCCCGGGTTCGATTCTAGCCATCCAGCCACAGCCAAAACTGCCGCCGTGTTCATGCGGAGTACGATCACGTTAAACATGTGGGTCCGAAAGTCCTTCCGAGAGGTTGGTGGTAGGGGAAGGAGGGCACGGTCGCTGTGGATGCCTCCCCAACTGGGTTCCGGTCTAAATTGGGTGGCACTTCCCGACCGTCCAAACAGTTACCTTACACCTTTCTGGTAGGTCGGACGGTCTGGGTTTCAACAACAACAACATGTTGGAATTCTGCCTAACTGAGCATAATTTCTGGTCTTATCTTGAGTTCTGGATAAATTAAGTACAATTGATATGGATAAATTAAGTATAATATAGTTATGGATAAATTAAGTACAATATTTATGGATAAATTAAGTACAAACCGAGGGGAGCCCCTGGGCTCTATGCTTGGGGCCTCATTTTAAGCTTGTCGATACGGTTCTGTTTCGATTGATAGAGGGCGCTCTTATAGTGGAGTGGCAAAGTCTACACAAAGTACAATAGCGTTTCAGTTCGGCTACAGAATCGCCGTCTATAGATTGACGCAGAACTACTAACGACAAGCTTGGAATAGATTAGTCAGTGATCTTTTGATGCATATTTAGGTTAAAACGACGCTTGGTTTCTTTCATCCTTCCACAAGTTTTTCTGACATAGCCGCGCCATTTGTGAAATAATAAATTTGCAGACGCATAAAAACACTTTATTGATCGCCATCACCGAAGACAGAAATACTTCTAACACTGTAACTCGTGGGACTGTACATTTAAAACGGGTCTTCCTTTTATGTGTGCTGGACTGTGGCACTCCGCATGGATGTACTTCCCGCTGTTGTTGGACTTCGTCACCCAGGAAAGTCGGCAGTCGCAGGAGAGGGCAGTATCTGAGAATATGAACGTTATTTGTAAATGAACATTTTAATATCTGAACATAATTAAATCTTACATTAGAAAGAGAGATAATTGTCTGTGAATGTGTGTGTTTGTGTGTGTGTGGTTCGTCTGTATCGGGAAATGTAACAGCCATAAAACTTTGTACACAGGTATTTAGAACTCAGGACAATGCGTCTGGCGAGTTTTTTTTTTTTTTTTTTTTTTTTCAAATTCGAATTAGATTTTAGTTATTGTATGTTTTAGCACGATTTTAAGCGATTTTTTCACACATCGGTCCCTTAGAGACTGAAAATAGAATTTCAGTGTTTCCATTTTGACAATTTCGGAAACACCGAAGAGCGTTCTTTCCAGCAATCTTTGATCGAAGCCTTAAAATAATTCCTTCATATTTATTTACTTATATAAATATATCGAAATTTGCATTTTTTAGGTTATCTGATACTATATTTTGCCGCATCTAAAAGGTAAGATTAGCACAAATCTTGTTCTGAAAAAGGAGTTGCGTGCATATCTTCGCATTCTAACAAAACATCATTTAATTAATACGCTATTTTAATTTCTGTGATTTCTTAAGTAAACGCATAAAAATTGAGATTTTATATTCCGTTCTAGTAAGGGTTTCAATCTCATTTTTGTCCACCGTCGACTGTGCATGATTATGCTAAAAGTGTTGTTTAAGCCACGCTTTCTTTCCTACAGAACGGATTGATTCTTTTATTTATTTATTTTCCACGGCTGCCGATCAGTGGACTTTTGTGTACGTAGGAGCGCATGCACTGTTTTGCTTCTTTCATTAATTTTATTATTATTATTATTAGTATTATTATTATTCCCCCAACGGTCGCAGATACTTTTGAGTTGTGCTGTCTGTAAATGTATACTTTTTAAGTAGCGGACGCTTATTAAAGATTCGGGCAACGACGGGTAATTCGGTATAGTCTAATATAAAAGATTCCTAGAAAAGCCCCAATAACTTTATAAGGAAAGATTTATGAGTGTGCACGTTTGGTCTATCTATAGTAAAGTGAACATGCCCGATTGAATAAGAATGATTGCTGTGTGCCTAATGGAGAATTGAAAAAGTTTAACGAACTAAGCAACATAACGAGACAGACGAAAAAATATTATTACAAAGTTGTAGAGCACTGTCTAATGAGTATATGAAATGGTACTAAAAGTTGTTACAGATGGTAGTTATTTGACACAATAGGATTATCAGTGAATGGCTGTACTATTCAGGAATGATACAATAAACAACACTTACATGAACAGAAATATAGTGTCGAACCTGTTCAAAATGCCCTCTATTAGCTACGTTATATACATTTGAATTCGAGAAAGAGTAGGACCTCGTACTTTGATAAGCACTGGAAGGGTCACCGTGTTAAATACCAACTGTTTGAAATTATATTTTGCTTCCGTATACGTATTTCGTTCGTTCCTGGTATCGACTAGTACTAACTAAACAATGCTCTACAAGTTTGTAATTGACTTTTCGTCTATTTCACTTTATTAAAATACTTGTTATCATAACTCCTTAAACTCTCCTTGGCTCGACGATATTCTGCAGGCGATTTTTCTGTCTATGCAGTCAAGTCGCTCAGGTTCCATTTACCAACAAGACAACGCTCGACCACACACTACACGGCCTTCTCAATAATGTCTTATATCCTCCCACGGCCGTCCAAGTACCTGGGTACATTCTTATGTGGGTACATGAGCAACTTAATTGACTCTAGGTCACATTGAATATCGTCTTGTGTAGTTGCCAGGGGAGGATTTACCATTTATTAACATGCCACCTTGCTACCACCATTTCTTAATAAACATTTTTCTCTTCCAAAATTTTAATCATTTGCATATGACCTCAAATGATACATACATGCCGAGTTTCGCGGCTGTAGCTCAATTTCTTATGGGTGGATATATTTATTTTGCAACATAGTGTATTTTCGATCGCCAAGGAACCGATTTGTGCGAAAATTGATTAAAATGCCACTTCAACATTAAGCAACTTATAATTAAACATTAAACGAATTAAAAAACAAAAACACGACGAGGCATTTTCTTTCGGTAGTCAAGATTTCCGTGTACCGAATTTAATGGCTGTACGCTACTTACATTTTTCGTTACTGACTACACAAACAGACAAATAAACAGCCAGATGTCTCATTTATTTATTTGCTAGTAACAAAGATTTTCTGTTAGTAACTATTAATATAAAAGGTCTAGCGATTTTTAAATCAGATAACTATTTAGTCTTTGGAATTAGTTTCACATTTTATATATAGTCAGGACCGTCGACAGGAGCGATGTGCTAAAAGATGCGTTGCATTGGAGGCTTGGGGCCCTGGTCGCATAAACAGTCTATGAAAAAAATGTCAACTTGTAAAATAGAGGCTGATGGGAACCCGAAAATTCTGGGAAAATATTGTGGTAAGGTCAAGAATCCAGTCTTCAGATTTTGAGGGATTGGCATGTTTTGAGCATTCTCAAAATCCTTTGATGTCTGTGTATCTGTTTGGGGGAAAGAGGTAAATTAGGCAATTCGAATTAAATTACGTACGATTATTTCAATCGACGAACGCTAGAGGCCTATTGATTTTTAAGGACCGGACCAGAGGAAGTTCATCAATTTTTCAAACATTTCTGTTTGAATATCAAAAACGGTTATCGAACAATAATGTTATGTAAATATGTGTGCTATGTAAATATCTATTTTATGTGTAATTGTTAATTTAAATAACAATGGAATTTATAGGACGCTAAAGCATACTGATTTCGAAATATTGCACATTTTTGATCTCGCATGGGAAAATATATATATATATATATATTAGTTGGAGCGTCCCAAAGCAGTAATGTCCCAACACTACAAATCCCAGATAAAAGCCTCAAATCCCAAGAAGTTGAGAGTCCCAACAAGATGAAAGCCGGTCCAGAAGTTACAAGTTCCTAAAAGTCTTAAAAGAAACAAAGCCAAAGAAAGAGGAATATCATTACAATGCACCTTGCATGGCCATAGAAAATAATGGAGTACTGCACCATTAACTAAAATTCTAGAATTTTTCTGAATACAAAACGTTATAAAAATCAAGATTCTGGATTGACGAGCATTTTTGAAAAATCCTCGAGGACGTAAACTTCAAACGATGGTCAGATTTAAAAAATATCGAGCCATAAATGATTTCATAACTTCCTGCTTTCTGACATAGTTTCCATGTGCCTTCAAACGAAATTTAGGGGTTAAAACATTGGCCTAAGTGTCGTTAGGCCAATGTATCAACGCGTCAGGCTGACAAGAAATGCTGTTAATGCTCAAACTGTTAGAAATAGCTATAATAGGATCTTTGAGTTTTAAAAATTTTAGTTTATTTATCAACTGGTGTAAATTAAAAAAAAAAAAAAAAAAAAATAATTGAATACCTTGTTTGACATAGCTTATTTGGGGATTTTTACTTTCCTTATATGGAAATATATAATATAAGGAAAGTATTGTGACGGGGTCAAAAATTCGAATTCGAGTTTTCGACGGGAGAGCACGTTTCAAGCAACCCTGATCACGAATCAAACATTTTTGAAGTGATGTCTGTGTGTGTGTGAAAGTATGTGTGTGTGTGTGTGTGTGTGTGTGTATGTGTGTGTCAGTGAGTCTGTGGAGACGATAACTGACGAACGAATGGACCGATTCGAACGAAATTTCGTACAAAAATCACAATTCATAAACACTGGAAGTCTATTGTTTTTATATGCAATCGAATGTTCAGAACCCCCCTAAATTTTCAAGTGAAATTAAAAAAAAATCGTCAAAAAATCAAAACCGCTAATAAAGTTACTTACGCAAATAGACATTATGTAATTTTTTATCAGAAAGCGATTGACATAAATTTTAGAACGTTAACATGAACCGTTCCCGAGATATTGCTCATTTTTCAAAAAAATTATCAAAAAGTCATATAAAATAAAAAAAAAATATTTCCTATTGAGAAACATGTTCACTTTTCATATGTAATACCATGCGATAAATTGAGTGACTTCATTCTCGTGGAACTAGCTCGTTCCATTCAGGAAAAAAGATACTTTGAGTAATACTTTTGTATTTGAACGGCAATAGTCATTTATCTGTTGTTAGAATAACTTATTTCTCCGTCCATAACGCTTGGCGAGAAATTTGGCGACGAATTCGGCGGAGTGTCGCCAACTTGGCGACATTTTTAATTGTTGCCAAATTAACAAAAATCTCGCCAAATGGATAAAAATGACGCTAAATCAATGAAAATGAGGACTAATTGAAGAAAATTCAATATCTTGGAACGAATATAAGTATCTATTATAAGAATAACATTTTTTTTAACTGTAAAAGTAGTAAATTCATTGCATTATATAAGGAAAGTCATGTGTTGCCCACATCAGATTTTTTTTATTTAAGAAAGTAAAATATTTTGAAAAGTACTTGTCAATTAAGACAAACTTAAAATGATTGCTCTTGACCTTAACATTGAGCATGAAAAATGAACGATCTACATAAAAATTCGCTCGAATTTCTGCCTATACGTAAATATAGTATAAAACGGAAATACTTCGTTAGTAACAGCATAAACAGTTGATTAAAATTATCAATCAGTTGCGGAGGCTAAAAACAGCCCCCTTCTTCATTTTAAAAAGATAAAGTAAAACTACCTCCATAAGCAAGAAGGTCTTCGCATTTCGACGTATTTATGCGTATGGTGGTGTGGTTATTTGTTGTCTGTTATTTCACAAACTTTTTGAAGCTTTTACAAAATAATAATAATGAAGACCCTTAAAATGTAAATACACCCACATATATTAAATAGAAATGTGGTTAAACAAATGTGTACGAATTTTTTACATTCATGCAAAGCAGTTAACGGATTGAAAGTGTTCCATATTCAACACTGCAATTAATTTTGATATCATTAATAAGGACAACAAAGATCTCCTTACAGCTCAGGGCTCTCTGTGGTAAAAGGGTGTCTGTATAGGCTCGACTGAACAGTGTTTATAAATCATTATGTAGAAGATATAATTTCTTACAAGCAAGAAAGTGATTAACTTATCATCTCGCAATCATGGGTTTCGTAGCCATTTCCTCTTATAAGCACAGGGCAAGCGTTGAGATGACCACCAAGCACGATTATTAAAGCAAGGATTACAGAATTTTCTTTGTAGAGGTATTCGAAAACTTCGGTTACCTCCGGTTTTCAGTGGCATTAAACGTTCTATAAAGGTAGCAGCGTCATAAAAGATGCATTGTAGCGAGAACGCATCAGTTTTATTATGTTTTAAATGTATGTTTTTATGTTCTATAATTGTTTGTTAAGCAAATATGCTTAAAGAATGCAAAAGTCAGTATTCTACAGATTTTAATTAATTTTATGGATTCCCAATTGTTATGGATTCCCAATTGTTATGGATTCCCAATCTAAGACTATTTTGAACTCAAATTCCTTTAATGCTAAAGATTTTTAAAAACCAGAAATTTCATTTTCGGGAGATAAAAGTATAAAGCGAAGCTTCCATCTGAAATTTGACACGAAGCGAGGCGAGGCGATTTGATAAAGGTAAAATAGATATGCTTACACACGCATTATATTCAAATTCGTGGTATAACCGAGGGGTCCACAGGTTGGGATCAGGGATGAGGCGTTGATCTCTTACTTCCTTGTATGCAAAGCCCTGTTACAGAGAAGAAGTGTCTCTACACTTATCCCCACAGGGCACGGAAGCCCAGTGGTTAGCGCGCGGGAATTGTACTCGGTAGGCCCGGGTTCGATTCCCGCCACTGCCAAAACTGCCGCAGTGTTCACGCGGAGTACGATCACGTTAAACATGTGGGTTCGTAAGTCCTTCTAAGAGGTTGGTGGTAGGGGAAGGAGGGTACGGTTCCTGTGGATGCCTCCCCCACTGGGTTCCGGTCTAAATTGGGTGGCACTTCCCGGCCGTCCAAACAGTTACCGCACACCTTTCTAGTAAGTCGGACGGTCTGGGTCTCAACAACAACAACATTTATCCCCACAGTATAGAATTTTGTGAACAGTGGGAGGAACTAAAAGTGTCATTTGTAGTTCTTGGTTCGAAGCAAACACTTCTTCCAGAAAAAAAATATCTTGATATGAGGCGCTCTATGTCGGTGGTGATTTTATCGTCTGCCCAGTACTAACGAAAAGCAATAACTGAGAAATCATGGTTCAAGGGTGGTTGAAGGATAACCAAATCGCTTCACTGATGTTCTGAGAATTTTCTGACTGGTGGACGGGGCTAAAATGCCCTGTATCGTTCCTTATTCGAAACAAATACTTCTATCAGGAAAATTAGAAAATTCTTGTTTAAGGATTTTGTGCTCGGTGATCACTTTCTTGCTTGTACGCAACGATCTGTTATAGGGAAGAAGTCGCTTCATTGATTTGAATATCGACACATCTACCTAACTTACCGTAGAAGAAGAAAAGGCTTAAATGCTTCCAAACTGGTCTAAAGACAGCTTCATTGATTGTTCGAAGGGGATTTCCGGTCAAGTACAGCGAAGAGAGTTCGGGCATATCAATAAATAAGTCTTCTGGCAAACTTCTCAGTTTGTTGTAACTGGTAAATAAAAAATATTATTAACGTTACATCTACGAGGTTACTTAATTTTTATATGATATAGTTTATTTGTGAATGGAATTGGTATATTCCATTTACAAATAAACGAAAGTAAAAGTGGCTCAAATATAGAATTGGTATATTTGCGCCACTTTTACTTTCCATACAAAATTGCAAGTAAACTGTAACAAAAATATTGTGATGGAGTGAAAATTCAACTTTCGGATTTAGATGGATCTACACCTTTAGAGTATTCTTGAATATAAATAAATCATTTTCTCAATATGTCTGTGTGCTCTGCCTGTATGCCTAAAATCTATCGAACAAATTGAATATATTGAAACAAATCAAATGAAATTGGGTGCGATTATTTTAATGGATCAACGTCAGAGATCAATTTAATTTTTGAGGTCAACGAATCAAGGGAACGCTCTTAATTTTTAGAACAATTTGTAATTTTAAGAAATTCGAAAGAATGTTACAAAAACATAATTACGTTTTAAAAATGACAAAAATGGTTATTTTATGTTACTTTTTATTTAAAAGCGAATGGCAACAATGACAAGACACTGACATGCGCTGTTTTTGAGTTGTTTTACGCTTTGATCTTAAAAAGAAAAAATCATAAAAATAAAATAAAATAATATTTCTACTGTTCAACTTTCTTTGTAAGTTCTTCATCGAGAATTAAAGGACAACATTGTTTGCAAGTTATTTTGACTTTTTCTCGAGACATTGTAAATTTTTTTCCCATGAAGCACTATATCTCTAGAACAATTGGAAGTCTGTCTCTGACGTAAAATATATATTCTATCTGCCTATGATCTGGCTATGGCCTGTTTATAGGAAGATTATCTATTTTCCCTGTTTGTTTACGTCTTTGCTGGTGGTCGTTATTGTATTGTCACGGAGGTATTTTGTCACTCACCGTTTGTGGTGACGGGTTTATGTGCTTGCGCAACAAATCCTCAATTCTCGATGATAATATGTTGTTCTTAGTACCGTAGACCTTCAATACGAAATTAATATGTTAATATATTGTCCACAACAGCAAGGTACAAATCCGTGATCATAAATAATCCACTTTTCATTACCCAGATTCCACCTTTCGCCCGGGAGTAAAACTCCAAGATGACTTCGAAACAAAACTGAAAACAATTCTCTCTCAGAGTGCGCTCGGTCGAAATTAATACTTTTTGAAAATGGCTAAATATTCATTTAAAGGAAACAGATAATTGTAGAATATAAATCACACATTTACATGACACGAGAGGGAGTTCAAGACAGGATTAAATATAATAAAAGATGTATATAAATATGGAGAACGGAATATATTATTGAATTTTACGATTTTTACACAAGTGATGCGAGATTCCCAAATCTCGTCATAACAGTATAAACAAGTTTATACTCTGAAAAGACTGTAAGGTAATTATAGTAATGTCTTACAGAGTCAGAGTATGCAGTATGTACTATGCAGCACATCTGGGCGCAATACAGTACGCCCGGGTTCGATTACCAGTTCTGGATGATTGTTTCTTCGGCAAGGAAAATTAGCCCAATTACTGTTCAATATGTTGCATTTTAAAGCACATTAAAAGTTACTTTTCTTACCTCAAACCCAAGATTTTAAGTCGGTTTGCAGGTCTTGGAAACATGGACCTTTCTAACCGCTCGATGTAGTTACTGTCAAGAGTGAGTCGTGTAAGGGCTGCAAATGGCGAGAATACATTGTTGTCCAGCCACCTTATGCTGTTATGCGTGAACACAAATACCTCGAAGTTTAGATGCTGGACTGTGGATAATCCATTCGCTATGTCCAGTAGCTCCGATTTCTGGACTACAACTTCCATCATGTGTTTCAAGTGGGACAGTTGGGTCCAGTCCCAGTCGGTGACAAAGCTGCAGTTGACAACTTCTAGCATGTGGAGGGTGTTTTCAAGGCCCTCAAAGGCAACGTTGGTGTCACTGAGAGAAGTGATGCTGGAGTTTTCGATGCTAATAACCTGAAAGAAAGAACCGGGACTTATAAAAACATGATGAGGGGTAAAATGTTTCACATCAATGTTCAAGGGCATCGGTTGCTCAAGAACGGTTTAATGTAGTGTCTTCTTTTCGACTTCGTTCTAATAGCGTCACCTGTAGAGAGACTTAAATTAGGATGTTGATACAAGCAAGCACATGTTTAATACCGTAGGCACCGACTTGAAAAAATTTTGTGGGTTCCGGAATTTTTAAATCGAATGAATCATGCTTTTTTCAAAGGATTTTAACTAAATTTAAATTCCATTTGGTCAGATTATCTGCACACGTCTGAAATCTTAAAATGAAGCAAATTAAGCACAAAATTTTTTTTCCCCCCTCTAGATAATTAATTATTTTATAAACACTTTGCAACATAGTTGAAAAGTGTTTATGACTTTGTTCATTCTGTCTGTCTGTCTGTCTGTCTGTCCGTTAGCACGATAACTGCCGTAAAAATGACTTTATCAAAACGAAATTTTAGTATGTTGTTCAGATGGTCTGTGGGACCTATAGGAATATAAATGAATAATATCACCTAATTAGTTTTGGATTGAACCCGGTTGAAAAAATGAAATACATTGAACGCTATGGAAGCTAATTTTTCAGACATTTTTTAAGTACATTTAAAATTCACAAATTACTTCCAAAGTTTTAGGAAATATTCAAATTATCCGATAAAAATATGAAAAAAATGTCAGCAAAATATATTTTGTAGTTTTTTAAATGAAAATTAAAATAATAATTACACCCATATTATATGAAGAGATCACGTGACCAATTCCAAAATAAAGTATGACATCCATCTTGTGTCAAAATCGTGATTTTTAAAGTTCTTTTTAATTTATATTTATTGTTGTATCAGTCTTAAAACTGTTTTATTTTTGCTCAATTTCTGTGCACCTACATTCTGAAACAACGCAATTGCAATATATTTGAGCTCAAATGATCATCAAACTTTGATTATTTCTACAACGAAGCTTAATTTTCACTTATGGACAATGTAAACATATAGAGATGTACGATGAGCTGTATAATAATTTCTGAATTTCTTTAACACAAAATTATTTAGCTTTTTGAGTGTGAAATATACTGATATGAATGAAACGTTCATTGATTTTACCTAGAGAACATACGATTTTATAGCAGATTTGTTGGATGAAGTTTTAGGCATTGAGTTAAATTACGTGTACCTCCATGGTTTTATGTTTTTAAATAAAATAAATTATTTTAGTATTGTGATGAATGAAAAAAATGGAATAAAAGTGTATAAATGAAATATTTACAGCTTTTACATAGAGAGCCAGGCGATTTATTTTTCAATGACGTCATTTGAATAAAGTTCATTTTTCTCTATGAAGTTTCAAGTTTTCAAATGTAATAAATTATTGTATTATTGTGATAATTTTAAAAATATTACATCTGAATGTATTGCATTTTAGAGATGTTTAAACCAGGCGATTAAATTTTCAATGACGATTCTTAGATTTCAATGACGTCATTTGAATAATGTTTAATTTTTTACAATGAAGTCTTAAGTTCTCAAATATAATAAATTAATATAGTATTGTGATAATTTTAAAAATATTGCCGCTAAATGTATCGCATTTTATAGATGTTTAAATAAAATGGCAATGCAGTTGGAAAGTGTTTCATAATCAATGCTTTATGCATGATTGATCTTTCTTGTTTATTTTGCTTTTGTAAGCTCAACATTATTATAATACAATCTATACTGTGTGAATGTCCAATTCACTTATCTTCATAAAAATAATAAAAAATGTAAAATTTAATTTTAGGTATTTTTACCAATGTTAAAAATGGCAATACATTTCTCTAAATCATTTCTGAGTTAAAATATTGTATTTAGAATACAATGAACAGTTTGAGGGAGGGGATTTCTATACTAACGACTTTATTAAACAGGGAATAAATAATGAAAAACTTGAATTAATAACAAAAAACAAAATTTATGCATGTGTGAATACATTTTCCGTACAAAAGCATTGGGGGTTCAAGGAACCCACAACAAAATTATTGAGGCTTCAAAAGGCGTCTCGAAGCCATAACAAAATCTTTGAGGTTTCAAAAGGTGTTTAGAACCCACAACAAAATTATTGAGGCTTCAAAAGGTGTCTTGAACCCGCAACAAAATTATTGAGACATCAAAAGGTATTTTGAACCCACAACAAAATTATTG
The DNA here is from genome assembly GCA_951213105.1 of Amaurobius ferox. NCBI lineage: Eukaryota > Metazoa > Arthropoda > Arachnida > Araneae > Amaurobiidae > Amaurobius > Amaurobius ferox. Next base: position 155,781,611 of record OX578140.1, on the reverse strand, counting down.
AGTCTTGAAAAGGTGTCTCAAACCCACAACAAAATTATTGAGACAGCAAAAGGTGTCTCGAACCCACAACACAATCATTGAGGCTTCAAAAGGTGTCTCGAGCCTATAACGTCGTCCCCTCTGGTTAACACCTTGTGTTTGCTTGGTGCTTTTTGGGTAGTGATTGAAAACATGCGTCTGTGTTCAAAGACAGCCCATTAGTACTGTACCTGGTGTAAATTTAATTATGTTTCTAATAAATGTTTGTTTTGTTACCTTCGGTTGTTAGTTATTAATTTAGGTACAGCGGAATTGCCTAAATGAATTGCAAAAAGAAAAGATGCAAAATTATTAAATTGTACTCAGAGCATTGAGCTTCGAGTACAGTGCCTGACTTATGGGAAAATACCGCATTGTTATTAGTATTCTCACGCAGCTACTACAGCAAGGAAAGATAGAAAATTATGTCAAATTGTGAAGGAAATTAGCAGTTTAACTTTTAAACAGCTCAATACTGCATGGTTAAGATATAATGCAAATACTAGTGACTATACTGTAAAAGTCTTTCACTTCTGCAATGCGAAAATAAAACATTTCTTGGAAAAATCTGATGTGGGCAGCACACGATTTTATCTATATAATTCAATGAGTTATGAATTTACATCTTTCGCAGTGTACACAAATACAGTTTTGTGTCTGTGTCTAAACTTTTAACATTGACTGTAGACCTATTGATTTTCAGAGTGAACAAATTAAGGTAAGATCCTCAATTTTTCATTCATCCCTTTTATATCTCAAGAATGGCTTGTGATCGGGGAGGCTCTCTCCCTTTTTCAATCATCTATATCTTTCAAAAATCGAAAAAACGTTGTAAAAAGATAATTATATTAAAATGATAAGGAAATAGTCATTTTATATGTGATTTTTTCTAATGCCCTCATGCATAGAGAGTTAGCAAACGCCACTTTTGAAATATTTCATTTTTTTAAAATTTAAAATTAAAAAATTGAACAGGCCAACGTTTAACAAATAATTGCAAACTTGTGAGTTCATTTAACCGGAAATAATGATCCCCATTGATTCGGATTTATCACAAGCAGTTCTCTAGATATTAGAAATTTTGCTTTATTTGGTTTTATTAGCGGGATATTTCTCGAAATAGACAAAGGATTTCTTTGAAATTAAAATTTGGTTACTTTAATCTATGGCAACAGAAAGCTTATTTTTAGCCAGATAGTCAATTCTCTACGAGATGAACACGTGTCCGACCATGTTAGTATGGAAGAATGTATGTAAGTCGATTTAAAACACAAATTCCTCTTAGCATGTGCACAAAATATTCGAAAATTTAAATGTTTAATTATTTAGTAAGTTGGTTACTCGTTATTGATTGATGGAAAACGTCATTGCTTTTGCCTATTTCGAATTGGAAAAGGTCGATGTGTGTTGTGTGCGAAGATGATACAAGGTAGCGCTATGGGAAAAGTTTCGAATTTTTTTTTTTTTTTGTATTTTTTGATATTTTCGATTTTGTTTATTTATTTATTTATTTTTTAAATCATACAGTTTTGATAGATTAATAAAATACAGTTTATTTCGTTCAAATTGGAGCACAGACGACGAATCCGGAATTACTCCATCGGGTGAGCCTGCAGTCGGTGCAATCGATAAGTGTATACTGGCGTATAGTACTGATGTCGATGGATGTACAGATGTCATAGATCTAAAATTTTTTTTATTTTACACTTTTTCGCTAGAATTGCTTTATAATACAGTTTAAAGAGTATATATATAATTAGAAAAAAAACTATATATTTTGTCCTGTTCTGAGGTTGCAGATGATATTCATATCACGTCAACCCCTCAATTGAACGATGTAAGGCTCTTATACAGGATGTCCAGTGCTATCAGTGCCCAATGGCTATTTCCTCAACCGTTAGTCACAGAGATATACTTCCAATTGCAAAAATGTTTTAAATTTTAAAATCTATTATTTTAGAAACAGTTTAAATAAATAAATGCATTTCTGAAAGCAATACGAAATATAAATTTTTATACACTCCCCGGTCCTACCAATTATATTTAGGAAAATCATCCTCATACAATTTTATGCAAAATAAAAAAAGAAAATCACCCTTTTACGACCAAAATTAGCCACCGAGTTATAGCTGTTTAAAGTTGGAGAACTTTTTGTGCTGAGAAATGGTCTGTACGGTCCCTGATTGGTTGGTTGCCTCGAGAAATGGTCAATACGGTCCCTGATTGGTTGTTTGCCTGAAACGGGATATTTTTATGCGTGGAAAAGCGACTTAAGTCATAAAGTTTAAGGCTTCATAACTCGGTGAATTTTGGTCGTTAAAGGAAGATTTTTTTTTTGTTTTGCATAAAATTGTATGCGGATGATTTTCCTAAATATAATTGGTAAGACAGGGGGACCGTATAAAAATTTATATTTCGTATTTTTTTCAGAAATGTATTTATTGATTTAAACTGTTTCTAGGATAATAGATTTTAAAATTTAAAACATTTTTGCAATTGGAAGTGTATCTCTGTGACTAACGGTTGAGGAAATAGCCATTGGGCACCGATAGCACTGGACACTCTATATATACAAGCTGGCCATCTTGACACCCATTTGAAGCGATGACAGTATATGGTGAAAAGAAGGTGCTTTTCTCGTCCTTTTCTCGCGATCTTGAGCAAATCAATACATTTTAGATTACTCTCTTGAACGATTGGTTCAATTTTTTGAAAGCAAAAGCAGCTATTTTACAGTTAGGCTGCGTATCAAATATCAGCCATGTAACATGCCTGCACCATTGAAAAAGCACAGGCGCAGTAAGCCAAAGAGTATACTACGACAGAACCCTTCTTTCAAATCAGACGCCAAACCGACAAACGTCGTCTTATCGCCAGCGTGATAAGCGAAGGAACGCGCTCTCTCTCAAGGTTACTATAGCAGCCACGTATTCTCCACATCAAGAGAATGAACTCCCGCAATGTTGGTTATCCTTTTATAGGATATATAACATACAATTTAGCAATATAGACACATTTTAAATGTATTATCTCTTAGATTAGAATTAAATTAATGCAATATTGACTAAACTAAAGAAGCGGATATATAACTTACAATTAAGCAATATAGACACTTTTGAAATACAATATCTCTTAGATTAGGATTAAATTTATTCAGTATTGATTAAATTAATGAATAATTTTATTATTTTCCAATGGCATTGTATAGAGGAAGTTCACGGATAATCACGACATTTAGACTAAAAAATACACTCAAAGACATCATGGACACATTTCGAACATTTTGGGAAATATTTCCATCAGTGTGTGTGTGTATCTGTTAGGTGCGAATGCACTTATCACTATGACAATTTATATGTAGATACATTCTGTAGAAAATTAGAAACAGATAGAATATTTTGCAATAAATGGGATTAAAACATTATTCGAAATTAGAGATTTTAAAATAGAATATGTACAGCCACGAAATTCTATATGTAGCTGCATTCTGAAAAAATTAGAATTAGGTAGATCATTATGTAATTAACGTGATTAGAACACGGGTGAAAGGGAGGGAGGGATACACACATAGAGAGAGAGAGAAAGAGAGAGAGATAGAGAGAGAGAGAGAGAGAGTGTCAATATATAGTACGTTCAAAATATAGTGTGGTAACTGCAGGAGAGGTCGACCTTGTTTTGAACGAGTAGGATTCAAGGACGCCCATAAAACTTATTCATGGGATGGCCAAACTCAAGGGTAAGAAGTAAATATCTACTAACTTGATACCTACATTTCTGACCTTGAACGTTCACGGGAGCGAAAGTATCCCCTCGCTCTCCCCTATGGGCGCCCATAGAACATTTACCAGAGGGTAAACTCATGGATGAGACGTACAATATTGACTAGCTTGATACATACATTTGTGACTTTGAATGCCCCTATGGGCACCCATGGGTATAACTGTTGAAGCCCATTCGACTGGCTCTAGGGCTTATAGCAGCTGTTTGAGTGGCCGGGAGAAATGACTATAAGTGTTGTTGTTGAGACCCAAACCATCCGACCTACTAGAAAGGTGTAAGGTAACTGTTTTAACGGCCGGGAAGAGCCACCCAATTTAGACCGGAACTCAGTGGGGGAGGCATCCACAGGGACGGTACCATCCTTCCCCTCTACCACCAACCTCTCGGAAGGACGTACGGACCCCCATGTTTAACGTGATCGTATTCCGCGTGAACACGGCGGTAGTTACGGCAGCGGAGAGAATCGAACTCGGGCCTACCGAGTGCAATTCCCGCGCGCTAACCACTGGGCTTCCGCTCAGATGGCTATAAGTGTATAAAGCTTCAGAATGCACGGAGACTTTTGCGGGGTTTGGAAAGACTCTATTTTTCCACCCCTGGGGAAATCGAAACTTTAACTTTATTAGGTTCTGTCCTGAGGTTACTATTATAAGCAGGGAGCCTTTCAATGGGCGCCCATAGGGGAGGGAAAGGAGGCACTTCCGCTCCCCTGGACATTCAAGGTCCCAAATGTGGGGATCAAGATAGTCGATATTGTACATAACATTCTTGAATTTGCCTCCTCGAAAAAGTGCCATGGGCGCCCATGCTTATAGTATCGATAACGGGACAGAACCTAACGGAGCTGAATCTTTTTGTTTCTCTCTCGAGGGCGAATAAAATGGGTGGGAGTGTCAAAAATACTTTGCGTCCTTCACAGTTTAACCGAATTGACTTTTATTTTGCGCAAATATTGTATTTGAAACGATTATACCCGTGAAACTCAATATATCTTAAATCAAGAATATTAATTTCCCCAAAGGGACAGGAATTATCAAATAAATTAAACTTCATTTTCGAAGATATTGAATATTCATCAATTTGACGTCATTTTTATTAATTTAGTGTCATTTCTGCTAATTTGGCAACATTTTAAATAAAATATCAAGTTGACGATATTTTGTTAATTTATCGACAAGCATTACAGACAGATAGACAAACTAATAAATTACATTAGACGAATTGTTTGATGTCAAAATACAAAATTATTGCAAAACAGTGTCTTCTCTCGTGAATGAAACCTACCAGAATCATGCTAACACAGTTGTCACATAATATTGCACATGAAATGGGAAACATATTTCACGGTAGTTTTCACAGTTTTAGTTTCATGTATTTTTTAAAAATTTATTTGTAAAACGTACAATATATCAAGAATGGCTCATGCTAGTATCCCAAAGTCTAAGTTATTCATTTTCTAATGAAAAATTAAATAAAAAATGTTATTTTATGTAACAATATTAAAGGTTCTGATTTTTCATGATTTTTTTCAAAATGTCATTCGAAAATTTGGAGTGGGTTTCCAAATATTTGATCGCTTATAAAATCAATAGACTTCTAGTATCCACTGATTGTAATAATCGTAAAAATTTTTGTTTGAAACGTTTCATTCGTTCGTTAGATACCGCATCCACTGACTCAAGGGCACACACACTAATATACATACACTGCAGAGTTTACTTTAGCGATAAAAGTTTGCAATTTCGTCCCAGTAGCTCAGTGATAGAGCTTCGATTGGCCAATTCGAAGAATCAGAATTCGATTCCCGATTGGGGCAGAAACGTTCTTTACAACACGCACACACACACACACACACACACACACATTAATATACATGCACACACACATTAATATACATACACACACACACTAATACACATACACACACCAATATACATGCACATACATTAATATACATGTGCGCGCGCGCGCACACACACACACACAGAATCATGCTAACACAGTTGTCACATAATATTGCACATGGAATGGGAAACATATTTCACTTTAAAAACATTCGATTCGATTTCAGGGATGTTTGAAACGAGCTCTACCGTCGAAACACAAACTAAAATTCGAGTTTTCGACCTCGTCATAATAATCTTCCTACACATTATACCAGTGTTTTTTAAACTTATTTTGTTCCTTTAACTTTTTAAACTTTTTTTGTCTTTTTGTTTTTAAACTTATTTAAACCCTTTTGAAACTTAATTTGATGGTAGAACTCCAAAATAAGAAAAATCCCTTGTTGCATTATGCATCAAAATTTTACTCGTTTTTAAAGACAATTTACATGAAACTATCACGTCGCGGAACCCCAAGGGTTCCACGGAACACTTTTTGAAAAACGCTGCATTATACTAGGTATGTCAGAAAAGTAGCTCCCCCCAAAGTATTGCTCCCCTAAACCGAAAATGTCAAGCAAATTTCCTTAAAATGTCACAAATTTTGCATTTTTAAAATGACAAATATTCCCTCTTTTCAAATAATCTTCAATTTTCGTCACTGATTCTTGTATTATATAAGTATTGAACAACAACGGATCCTACACATATATTTACTACGGAATCTCGCATATAATCATTTTATTCAAATAATAAATTATATATGTGTGTGGAACATTTCTTAAATTAATTGCAAACAATATGTGTGCACTATACAAAGTTCTTAAATATATGTATTTTCATAGTATTACTTTAAAACCAAAAAATACATAATACATGATTTAAATAATCCGATACAAATGTATCTTCATGAACAGTATCGCGGATTTAAAACAATTCGTCTTTCTCTCCGCTTTTGCAGGAGTTGCAAGAATAATGTACCAGAACTGGTGATAAAACGACGTTTGGAGTGTGATGTGAAAGAACTGCCGTAAGACAATTTATTAACGATAAATTTGGTTACATCATTCGCATGGATCTAACACGTTCCATTCACGAGAAAAGATACTTTGAGTAATACTTTTGTATTTGAACGCCAATAGTCATTTATCTGCTTTAAGAATAACTTATTTCTCCGTCCATAACACTTGGCGAGATTTTGGCGACGAATTTAGCGGAATGTCGCCAACTTGGCGACATTTTTAAATGTTGAAAATTAACGAAAATCTCCCCAAATGGATAAAAATGACGCTAAATCAATGAAATTAACGACTAATTGAAGAAAAATCAAAATCTTGGAAAGAATATAAGTATCTACTATAAGAATAACATTTGTTTTAACTGTAAAAGTAATAAATTCATTGCAATATATTAGGAAAGTCATGTGTTGCTCACATCAGATTTTTTTTCTTTGTTTTTTGCCATTATATATTTGAAAGTATTTTTTAGCAACAGGAATGTAGTCTACAAAGATATTATTATTTAATTATGACATTGTTATTATCTATGTAAATAAAATTGCAAGATTCTACTTCTGTCCGTCTGTTTATTATCTCAGCACGGAGAACTCACTCTTTTCCTTTTTGTGAGAATTATTATAAAATTTTAAAGGAAAATACTCCAAAATATTTTGCGCAAATACATTTATAGTTTACTCAAACTGTGAAATAAGTTTTTTACATTATATAATCCCTTGCGAGTACGCAGCTAGTGATTTCATAAGATATAACCCTTCTATTCCCAAAGTATTTGCCAGCATCTGCTCTTTCATTGAGCACGCTATCTGCATGGGAGGATGCAGAAGGTGATTGATTATCTAACGAACGGTGTTTTTCGCTCAGAAAATGGCAGATTCAACTTTCCTGTTGTGGCGTGCTGTGAGAGGTGAAATAAGTGAAGCTATCTCATTCAAGTTTGTTGATGGTTATAAACAGGACTTTTTGGCCAGGGGTGGGGGGCGAATGAAATTTTAGATTGGGCAAGTTTCCTATTTACCCTGTATAAATATATCTAAATTCTGTGTCACATAAATAACAAGAAAGATCAATCTCAATCGTGCATAAAGCATTGATTATGGAACACTTTCGAACTTCAATGCAATTTCATTTAAACATCTTTAAAATGCGATATATTCCTCGGTAATATTTTTAAAATTATCACAATACTACATTAATTTATTATATTTGAAAACTTAAAACTTTATCGAAAAAAATGAACTTCATTCAAATGACGGCATTGAAATATAAATTGCCTGGTTTAAACATCTCTAAAATGCGATACATTCCTCGGTAATATTTTTTAAAATTATCATAATACTACAATAATTTATTATATTTGAAAACTTCATCGAAAACAGATGAACTTTATTCAAATGACGCCATCGAAATGTAACCCGCCTGGCTCTCTCTATAAAAGCAGCATTTTATTCATAAACTTTTTTTCCTTTCATTTCATTCATCACAATACTGTAATAATTTATTTTATTTAAAAACTTAAGACCATGGAGGTAGAAGTAATTAAACTCTATGCTTAAAACATCATCGAAAAAATCGTCTACTTCTCTGTTGTTGTTGAGACCCAGACCGTCCGACCTACCAGAAAGGTGTAAGGTAACTGTATGGACGGCCGGGAAGTGCCACCCAATTTAGACCGGAACCCAGTGGGGGAGGCATCCACAGGGACCGTACCCTCCTTCCCCTACCACCAACCTCTCGGAAGGACTTACGGACCCACATGTTTAACGTGATCGTACTCCGCATGAACACGGCGGTATTTGTGGTAGCGTGTAAATCTAGCGCGCAAACCACGGGGATTCCGCACCCGAGATGGCCAACAGCATGCGGTGTTCCGAGGTGGTCACCCACCAAGTACTAACCGCGCCCGATGCTGCTTGACTTCGGTGATCTAACGAGAACCGGTGTTTTCAGCACGGTACGGCCGTTGGCCCCGTCTACTTCTCTGTGTAAAATCAATGAATATTTCATTCATATCAGCTATATTGCAAACTCCATGAGCTAAATAATTTTGCGTTAAAGAAGTGCAGCAATTCTTATACAACTCATTCTACATCTTTTGGTATTTGCATTCTCCATAAGTGAAAATTAGGCTTCGTTGTAGAAATAATCAAAGTTTAATGGTCATTTAAACTCAAATATATTGTATTGTAATTGCGTTGTTTCAGTATGTAGATGCACAGAATTTAAGCAAAAAGATAACGGTTTTAGGACGGATACAACACTAAATATGAATTAAAAAGAACTTTAGAAAACACGATTTTGACACAAAATGGATGCCATATTTTATTTCGAAATGGGTCACGTGATCTCTTCATATAATGGTCACATGATCCCTTCATATAAAGGGTGTAATTATTATTTTAATTTCTATTTAAGAAACTACTGAATATATTTTGCTGAAATTTTTTTTATATATTTTATGGGATAATTTGTATATTTTCTAAAACTTTCGAAGCAATTTGTGAATTTTAAATCCGTTCAAAAATGTTTAAAAATTAGGTCCAATAGGGTTCAATGTATTTCATTTTTTCAACTCGGGTTCAATCCTAAACTAATTGGGTGATATTATTCATTTATATTCCCATAGGTCCCACAGATCGTCTCAACAACACACTAAAATTTCATTTTGATAAAGTCATTTATACGGCAGTTATAGTGCGAACGGACAGACAGACAGACAGACAGAATGAACAAAGTCATAAACACTTTTCAACTATGTTGTAAAGTGTTAAAAACTAGGTTAACATAAAATATCTTCGGGGGGGGGGGAGGGCGAATATTCGTCTTTGGGGTGCTACGCCCTCCAGGGGTATGCCTGAAAGAAACACTGGTTATAAATGTTTTGTTTGGAGGGCTACTTGATAGATACATTTGAGAATAATGCTTTTAACAGCGAGTGGAGAATTTTTAAAAGAAAGCTGATCTTTATTTATTCTCTATTTTAAATCATGACATTATGTGGCGCGGATTCTTTCCACGAAAAACAACATTTCGATGCTTTGCGAATCTAATAAAAATATTTCTTGATGAAAGAGAATTTGATATTTTAAAAAAATTAACAACTCTTAATAGTTTACCCCCAATAAAGAACGCAATCCTGATAAAATATAATAATTAAAGCTAATGAAATATTACATTTTGTATTCATATTATTTTTGTTTTGTGTCAGCAACATTTTTGCTTTTAGATTTGAGTGTTCAAATTCTGAACAAAATATTTAAAATAAAAAACCCTGCTAAAATATGAAGTATGTATGAAGTATGTATGTATGTATGTATGAGATATATATGAAGTATGTAAACGAATGCACAGGTTAGGTAATAAATAAGATATGATAAAACTTCCAGAGCAAAAGAAAACGTTTATTGTGCAAAAAAATGGCTTACTTGACCTCACTAGTGCGAAATGCCCTCTACCCCCTACTCACTTTAAACGATATATTTCGCTCCCCATCGCGACACTGAATCGTATAACTTATTATTACTGCACTACCTGCTGAAAAAGCTCCTGTTGTTCTGTACCAAGTTTGGAAGTTTAGATGTCGGTTACCACGCTTGGTTATTTCCCTTTTTTCTGGAACTAATGATGTGGAAAATGGTTTTTAGCTGTTATATAGCTGTTAATAGCTGCTATACATGTAAGAACAACTACAAAATATAATTTAAGAATATCTACAAATGTACATATCCAAATCTAAAACACTAAGAATTACGTTATTATTATAAATACACGCATAAAATATTTCAATTCTATTTAAATAAATTAAAATTTAACAGTTACATCAGATTAAAATGCAAAAAAAAAAAAAAAAAAAAAAAAAATCAAATGAAAACACAAATTAAAATGGAATAACAAACGTTGTACAGCATTGATCGATCACTGATAAACGCAGGAAGAACCCTTCAAAAATATGTACATCTCAGATAAATATACAGTAAATCGAAAACCATTCAAAGATAGCTTAGCCAAGCGAAGCTCGCTTCACCTGGAAGGTTAAGACAAATGAATTATTATCGAGAGTTCCAATTCTTGGCACATTGCCAGCAGTATACATCGCCAATCTATATATACTAATTGCCAAGTGTCCGCCTGTCTGTCTGTCTGTCTCTTTGTCCGTTTGTCTGACTGTTACGTTTTTTTTTAGGCACTTCCCGAATAGATAGAGACTTGCAATTTGGTACACGGCTAGATCGTTCGAAAAAAAACCCAGGAAAAATCGAATTTTTCGTAAACGTTCTCTAGAGGGGGTGCTCCACACCAAAACGTTCAAAAAATGAAATGATAGGAAAGCATACTTTGCCATGAGATAGAGACTTCAAATTTGATGTATGGGTAAATCGTTCGAAAGGAAGAAAGTGTACAATTCCAGATTTCCAATATTTTCTACTTAAGAGGGTGCCGCACACCAGAATGTTCGATTTACCGAATAAATGAGAAACGGCTCCTTTAAAATTTGATACAGGCTTGAAATTAGATATAAGGATTAATCATTTTATGAAAACACCCAAGACGAATATAGTTTTTCAAAAACGTTCGTTTAAGGGGGTACTCCAGAGGAAAATGTTCGAAAGGTGAATTGATAAAAAAAACATACTTCGGGATGAGATAGAGATTTGAAATTTGGTGTACGGGTAGATAGTTTTGAAAGAAGAAAGTATGCAATTTCAGTTTTCCAATATTTTCTACTTTAGGGGGTGTCGCATAAAAAAATGTTCGATTTTCGGACGAATCATTTAATAGACGAATGGACGAATCATTTAATGGACGAATCATTTAATAGAAAACTCAAGAAGAGTGGAGTTTTTCAAAAATGTATATTTAAGGGGGGTGGGCCTATTCCATATTGATCTAATGTGAATAAAGTTCCATGCTTTCATTTTCCAGGTATGATTCTTTGATCATTTGCACATCTCTATGTTACAATTATATTCTGTAAATTTCATGAGGATACATCAATTTCTTCATGGTGTTGCGATTTCAGTTGTGAGCAGTGTACTATATTGCTTTATTGCGGATGCTATCAATGTTGATAATTGTCAATGTGGAATTGCGTGAAATATAAGTTAATTGTGTACTTCGTGATTGTGTTACATGTTGTCACCCGGAAAAGCGCCTAATGTACAATTCAACATTTGGAACATTGTGCCCTGAGGCCCTAAGTATCCCCTTTTCACTATGACAGAAGTAAATCTATTGCAATATATAGGGAAAATCCTGTGCTGTAAACACCAGATTTTTTCTTCATGTTCTACTACTTTTAACATTCAATATGATCTCCACATTTTAAAAGTTCTCAATTTAACAAATTTGATAATAACCTGGCGATAAATAAAATTTTCGAAATTTGCTTAACGTTGCCATTTACGATCTATACTAAACATGTTTGATGATATTCGACGTTGTTTCCAAACTTACTATAACACTAGCATTATACCCGTTCATCTACGGAATATATAACATAAAAAGATTTAGAATTCAAAATTTGTGGTAAACTTTTAATATTTGGAGTCTATCTTTTCAAATTTTATAATTATTCTCACAAAAAGAAAAGATGCGAGTTCCCCCTGCTGAGATAATACACAGGTAGGTATAAGCACAAAGCATAACTTTATCCATATCAGAAATAGCAGACCCCATGTTGTTCGTGATATTAAATAGGTTAAAATTCCTGTAATATTCTTAACGACATTGTTACTCTGAATATTCTATTATATATATATAAAATATTTAATTTAATTCTTCTAAAAATAAGCATAATAATCTCTGTTCTCGCTATACAAAATAATTTTCCAGGCATTCCAGTTTGTAAATTTTTTTATGAAAATATGAAATTGGATTAATACATACCAAAATAAAAACAGTAAAATGGTATTAGAAGATAACCCAGTACAACTTTTATTCTGTTTCAACAATTAGCTAAATACAATATATGAGTTAAATAGCTAAACACAATGAGTTAAATCGCTCAATATAATAAATTAGTTTTAAAAATCGTTGCAAAATAAAACAGATGAATAAAACAGCAATTGAAAATAGCAATAATTCCCGTAATCTTTGAACCAGAATCCCGTAATGATATAACACGGTCAAAAATTTAATACCCTTCATTTATAAAATTTATTTTTATATCTATTTGTGTATTTAAATCGGGAAAGTTTAATAAAAATCGTCTGCTGTACAAACACATTTGATTTAAATGTGTTGCTAAGCAACTAAATATAATGTTTTCAAATAAATTTGCGTAAAATATCGTCTGCTATGAAAAGTTCGTTTTTTATACCTCAACAACCCCTGGTTTTAAAAATTCGAAACATGGACTCAATGTTAAGTGGGATTATTCTAAGGCTACCCACAAATAAAGACAGATGGAATGTGAAAAGTTCCACAACTTTTCCATGACGCTGCTTTTCAAAGATTTACTTCTCATGAGCCGGGGATTCCACATACATACCAACTCGACACATAGGAACATGGTGAAAAAAGCAAATCTATAAAGATACCTTTAGGTAAATTAGGTATGAAATTAAGGATTGAGCAGGTAAAGAAAAAAAATGTTTCACATGAAACAAAATAGGAATAAAGTTTCTTATGTCTAAATAATTAAAGGAGAATGAATTAAATAAGTCAGCTTACTTCAAAAGTTGTGTCCAAAAATATATCGTGAGGTATATACCTCAATATGCTATCCACCAACTGCAGTTCGAAGAGTCTATATCCTCTAGTAGCTGACACAATCCGTGCCAGCGTGTCTTCCGAACGAATGTTGTGACAGCTAATGACGGTAAAGTCATCTCCGAATTTATCGCTGATGACCCTGCATGAGCAGGGCACGATGGTTTGAGGAGGGGGACATACCGCCTCAGCTTCCAGTGCCCATACAACGGTCAGTAACAGAGCCCACAGTAGCATAGTGGACTTTCAAGTAGGACGCGAGACTTAAGAGAAAAATTGCTCGTGTCTAACAGGTGATTCTAGGCTAAGTTATCAAGCTGAGATAAGACTTTGTTCTTTTTTCGAGCCGGGGGTTCCTGATATCATGTGGACATATCGGTATTGAATCGTGGGAATGTGACGTATGGAGTGATATTAAAATGATATAAGAATTGAGTGTAGTGTTTAAAATGATCTGACCTGGAGGAAAGGGTGAAATTGTTTGTCAGGAGGAAAGGGTGGAATTGTTTTTTGAGCTCGTTTTACCTTTTCAACACTTTCCAACATAGTTGAAAAGTGTTTATGACTTTGGTTATTCTGTCTGTCCGTTCGCAACGATAAGTGTCGTAAAAATGACTTCTTGAGACAATCTGGAGGGAAATATAGGAAAGAAAATAAATTATCATCCAATTAGTTTTGGATTGAATCCGGGATGAAAAAATGAAATATATTGAACCCTATGGGACCTAATTTTTCAAACATTTTTTAAGCAAAGTTAAAATTCACAAATTGCTTCGAAAATTTTAAAACATATTTAAGATATTACATAAAATGTATAAAAAAATGTTCAGCAAATGTTGGGCAGTTTTTTAAATAAAAATTGAAGTAATAATTGCACTCATGATCTATGAAGAGATCATGTGACTCATTGCAAAATAAAATAAGAAAGATCAATCATAAAGCATTAATTATAAAACACGTTCCAACTAAAATGCAATTTTATTTAAGCATCTCTAAAATACAATACATTCTACACATTCATATTTTTAAAATTATCGTAGTACTACAATAATTTATTAAACTTGGAAACTTAAAACTTCATCGAAAAAGGAAAGCTATAAATCGTCTGCTTCTCTATGTAAAATCAATGAATATTTTATTCATATCACTTAAATTTCAGACTCCAAAGCTTAATAATTTTGAATGAAAAATATTCAGCAATTCTTATACAACTCATGTTACAATCGCTTCATTTCTTTACATTCTGCTTGCTACAGAAATTGGACTTCGTTGTAGGAATAATCAAAGTTTAGTGATAATTTAAAAAACAATATTGTAATTGCGTTGGCACAGAATTCAGATACACAGATAAAATGCAAAAATAAAGCTGTTTTATGACGGATGCAACACTAAATATAAATTTTAAAGATCTTCAGACATCACGATTTTTACACGGGAAAAAAAATGGATGTCATATTTTATTTTGAAATTAGTCACATGAATTCTTCATATAATATGGGTGTAATTATTATTTCAACTTTTATTTAAAAGATTGTATTTCATTTTTCCAACCTAGGTTAAATCCGTAACTAATTGGGTGATATTATGCATTTTCTTCCCCTATGTTCCACAGACATACTAAAATACATCTCATCAACATACTAAAATTTCATTTTGATAAAGTAATTTTTACAATTATCTTGTGAACTGACAGACAGACAGGCAGACAGAATGAACAAAGTCATTAACACTTTTCAACTTTGTTGGAAAATGTTAATTACCTTGTTGTGTTAATAATTCAATTTTAGGTGTGTTTTTTAAACCTCGTAACACAATTCATTTCCCTTCCCTTAAAGATCCTCTTCAATCGGGGGGTGATCCTAAAGATCCTCTTCATTCGTTGGGGTGATCATTTATCGGAATTGTTCTGTTCAAAATATGATGAGCAGGTTTTTTTAAACTGCTTTTTCTTGAAACTCGAAATGTTTTGTTAAAACAATACTCCACATAATCTCATATAATAAGTGAAGACGTATGTGTTTGTCGTCTATAGAGGGAAATCTAAGCTTCAGGTAGCGGCGAAATTCGGTATAAAGGTACTTCAGGTTCCTGGATGTAGGGCTCGGCAAGATATATTTTTGAAATATTAGTTTAAAAGTAATGAACATTTAAAGCTAAAAATCCGTAGAAATTTCGACTTCAAAATGTGCTTTATTTTAAGCAGGCGATAAAAGGCAGTTAAATCAATTATCCATCGCAGTTTCCAGAAGTAGGTGGCCGGTGAACATATCACAGACTATTTTTGTCTATACCAGTGTTTTTCAACCGCCGGGCTGCGGTCGTGTTCCTCTCCCTGGCATCCTTTATACCTGACCGCCAGAGATTCTACCGGAATCTGTCATTTGTCGTTTTAGTTTTCTACGTATTTTTTATGAATAAATATTTCATAGTGGAAATATTCTTAGGAGAAAAATATTCGTGAATGTGGCGAAAAGTTCAGAACTAGAACGTTAAAATAACAGCTATGTAGCAAATGTCAGTGACCAAGCTTCATTTCCATTTTAATATAAATAAAAGACTGCTCAGTTGACTTCTAGGGTAAGTTACAATTGATAAATAGATTTTTCAATACCGTTTTCTTTTTTTTTTCAAACGAAATGAATTTAATAACACAATAATCCATTTTAAACTGAATAATAATATAAATTTTTGGTGATAATAATGGGATATGTCAATGAAAATCAGCAGAAATTAATTGAATGATGTTGGCCTGAGGAAATTATACTATGCTACAATATTTCATAAGTTCAGTAATTGATAACTTACTTAAATGTAATTTTATATTTGTTAGCATGTTATACCGGATACATAAATGCACTAATACTCTTTATGATTATGCCATGATTCATTATTAATACTTATGTTAGTTTATTTATGAACTTAACAATTTGAAAGGTATTTAATTTGGAAGGTCAATTTGTTGGGACCGGGCCGTCGTCTTGTATAAAAGGTCTTCACCGGGCCGCGGTTTCACAAAGGTTGAGAAACACTGGTCCAGACAAGTGATATTTTGAGTGCTATTTTATTTGCTATTTTCTAAATTCGTGAATTTAAAAGATTAATTTTCATATTTTGAAATTTACAGTTATTTCAATATTATAATGTTCTCTAAAAATGTCACTTCAACCGAATGAAAATTCGCCAGCTGAGTGATGACTCCTTTTATAGATTCCCTGTAGAAACTTCTAGAAATATTATATATCTCGTAGAATATCCGTTATTTCGAGGTGCTTCTTGAATCTTCGGAATGTCGCCAAATTAGAAATAAATCACGAAACTGAAAACCTCAATTCGAATTCCAACATATGGAAACCCTAGATTCCGGTCATGGTAAAGGATGTTTTCTCTGCCTGTACGGGTGTTTTCTCTGTCTGGTTTAAAAAAAAAAATTCTCCAGTGAAATAGCATCAAATGAGTAGCTTATTTAGGGTACATTAAAGGAGCGTTGATTATTTGACATGGTTGCGCATGGAAAAACGGAATGCGGGAATGATTTTCAGAAAATTCAAAATCTGCCGTATCATTGAGGAATAACAGTAAGAAAAAACGGCTTTCTTACTTATTCCATATTGACTCTGTCTTCATCTGTTTTTTCTGGACATCCGATCTTTTTATTATTCTCAATTTTAACAATTTGTTTAAAAATATTTTTTGAAACATCTAATATTTATGGATAAAATTTCCTTACTGCTACTGGCATATTAAAGAGATAACGGGATATCCTCCTCTTCGTTACTATCTCTTAATGTTCACGGAGTCTTCTTTGCTATTTCGTCTGCTATTTCTTGGTAGAACAATTTGATAGCAATTATGACACAGTCTTTGAAACGTATGAAACTGTTGGCATTTGTTTCTGTTGAGCATTCACATCCTTCATTTACTGCTTTTTTTAACAATGCCTGAAATATATCTGGATGAGTAACAATCTCATCGAATGATGTTGCATCCCCTTTGTCAAATCCTACTTGAATTGACTGTAATTGAGTTTTCTGATTCTGCTGTAATTGACTTTTTCAAGAGAAAATAGGATTTCATCGTAACAAATGAACTATGCGTATTCAGCGATGATTGTAATATGTAATGTCTAAAGACTTTAACCGGGGTATCCGTATTCGTACGTAATAACAAGAAATCTATATTAAGCTGGCGCAGTCTCAACGAAAGCCCACTGTAATATTTTAAAAATTCTTATTCAATTTTCAATTTGATCACTACACATACTGTTATGAAAGTGTGAAATGTCTGCCTTCACTGGAATCTCATTTGAAGACTACACAGAGAAAGCACTCTTACAGGCAAACTTTCTTATGACGTGAATCTAGGGATGCCATGTGTCGAAGTTTAGAAGGGTATTATCATATCTGGCGATTTATCGTCCATTTGGAGACTTCTCGAAGGTTCGAGAAACACTTCGAAATGACGATTATTCTATGAGATATTAGAGATTTCTAGAATTTTCCATAGTGAATATATAAAAGGAGTCATCTTTCAGTTGGAGAGCAGTTGATGGGATACGCACTACATTGAACTGTGATATTCGTTAATGTTTCGAGAATAGTAGCTGTTGTTTTGTGAAATGAGATATGTCAATGTTTTGATAATAGTATTAGCTGTTTTATGAAATTAGTGGAGCATGTAAGTGCTGTTTTATGAAATTAATGGAGCATGTAAGTGCTGTTTTATGAAATGAGTGAAGCATGTAAGTGCTGTTTTATGAAATTAATGGAGCATTTAAGTGCTGTTTTATGAAATTAGTGGAGCATTTAAATGCTGTTTTATGAAATTAGTGGAGCATGTAAGTGCTGTTTTATGAAATTAATGGAGCATTTAAGTGCTGTTTTATGAAATGAGTGAAGCATGTAAGTGCTGTTTTATGAAATTAATGGAGCATTTAAGTGCTGTTTTATGAAATGAGTGGAGCATGTAAGTGCTGTTTTATGAAATTAATGGAGCATTTAAGTGCTGTTTTATGAAATGAGTGGAGCATGTAAGTGCTGTTTTATGAAATTAGTGGAGCATTTAAGTGCTGTTTTATGAAATTAATGGAGCATTTAAGTGTTGTTTTATGAAACTAGTGGAGCATTTAAGTGCTGTTTTATGAAATTAGTGGAGCATTTAAGTGCTGTTTTATGAAATTAGTGGAGCATTTAAGTGTTGTTTTACTGTATACTGTTCCTGTTTAAGCTGTGTTTGTCAATAAAAGTGTTAGTTATCTAGAAATGTGGACTCATTCTTGTATCCTGAGCGCAAACCCACGATTCCAGAGGATACGCCGTAACAATACTCTGGAATCAGATTACATGGTTCACAACGTAAAAACTTAAGAAAAAGAAACTTTATACCAACTTCCAAATATCAAAGAGTAAAACTAAAATATAACTATTTGGAAAGCACTCCCATTGTAGATAATAGCATCCATGAACTGGTTTAGCGTTTACATATGCTCGTCAGCATGGAATAGCCGATATTTTAAATGGCGGCAGGAAAATTTGCTATATACCGCAATTTTGTGTGGGAACTGATAAACTCAGTTCTATACCACGGATTAAAAAAATTCCCTACTTTTCGGTACGTTCTGTAATGGCCATTTTTGCGACTGCAAAATTTAACTAGCTAATTATGATGTATAACACTTTCAGTATGTGAGGTCGTTAATTAAATTAAGTACAGAATAATGTACTAAAATGATTTCTGCAGTTTGATAAAATTTTATACTGCATAATGTATTGTAATTTAATGTTGGTGTGCTACACAAGTACTTTTCAACGTTCCAATTATTTAAAACAAAATATAGACATTTGAATATACAGACATTGAAATTTAAATTATTGAAAAGTAGTTAAACGTTTTTTAAATTTAAATCAAAGAAAAGTAAAAAAAAATCGAATTTTAAACGTGAAAAAAAGTCTTTTATTAAATATAAATTGCTGAAAAGTAAGCAAACATTTTTTATACATGAATAACTGATAAACAAATGTTTTTTTTAATTTCAAAAAACTATTGAAAAGTGAACAATAGTTTATGAAACGCAAAACATAAACTGAAATATACTGAAAAATAAACAATATATGAGGATATATAACTTTTAATTTTAAATATTAGAGCGTAAACAAATTGCTTTTGAAAGTTAGAATAATAAATAATAAGTAAAATATTCTTGACATTGATATTATTGATTCGAAAGTCGTATGTTCTGGTGTATTAAGCTATCTAATATTGTTTTAATATATTTTAATTTGTATTTCTGAAATTTTATGTTTAATTATTGTTTACATTGTGTTTCGTCACGTCTTTTGGTTATCATGAAGATTTCGTTCAGTAGAAAGAGTTTGTTCCATAGGCGCCCATAAAGGGGACATTTAAGGTCACAAAAGCGGATCAAGCTACTCATTGTTATACGTCTTATCTTTGAGTTTGTCTTTTCTTGGAGACATTTTTATGAGCATCCATGGTTTGCACTAAAATGGCAGAAATGTACCATTAAAGTGCAACAGAAGTCAATACACTGCACAAGAACTAAACTTGTACGTGCAAAATGTTGTACGTATATGCTTTTTTCACTATAGTAGCATTCACTACTGTTTGTCTCTTTCTAGTTCTGTTAGTTGCTAATGGAAGGAATGGGCGAAGTACGTCGTGAGTTTTACTCCTGACAGGGTTACCCACAGTGTTTCTTTCAGGACTTTTTAGCCGGTGGGTGGGGTGAATGAAATTTTAGGGGGGGGGGGCAAGTTTTCTATTTGCCCTATATAAATATATCTAAATGCTGTGTCATATAAATAGAATACCTCCGGGGGGCTTGGCCCCCCGGAGGTATGTCTGAAAGAAACACTAGTCACCTAAGGCATGAAGGTCATTCCATTGTTTCCAGGGAAATACTAACAGGTGTCTGCAGAGAACAAGTCAAACTTCAGTCTGTTTCAAGTGTCTCACTTAGTTAAAGCAACTTTTCCCCATCGCCAATGGCATTTTCAGCTGTATCGACGCTTCTTTTGATTTGATTTTTGAGAATCGAGCGGAGATAGCTTTTCAACTACACAAGCGATAAGGTCTTCTAGATTTGGTTCATAGCATTTTCTAGGCCAAGGGGTTTAGCAACAACAAAAACAACAACACTGTGAAGATTGTAATACCAGAAAAGAATCAAGCTGTTCAAACGAAGTTTATCTCACAGATTACTCATGTTGCATTTCATAGCTGATTAGATTTTTAGAGCTATAAGATTTTTTTCATTTCAGAATTCTGTATCGTGTGAAGTCCCTTCGTGCAGCAATAACAGCTTCTATATGGCGTGGCATTGAATGTCGTCCTGGGGAAATAGCCTATCAGATCTATAACCTTATGTGCGAGTTCATTTGTGATGGATGGCGAAAGCACTTGACGGACCAGTTGCTTAGCTGTCAAGCCCAAATATGTTCGATATGCGACATGTCTGGCAAATGTCTAGGTCATGGAAGGAACTGTATCTGTCGTGCATGGAAGATGGCTTGGACATATTGGACCACATGCGGTCGACTATTGTTCTGCTGAAATATAGTGCAAGAATAACTGTAAAGAAAGAAAATCACCTCATCCTCTAACACATTTCTGATGTATCGTCTAATGGAACATAGTGCACCATCAAGACGCGGCATTAATCCAATATGACGTCGCAAAATGCACACTACACGTTGCCGTTCGCCACTATGTCTTGGAACATGAATGTGACCATTATGGTGCAACAAGTTAAATCGTGACTAGTAAAAAACATGACCTGTTTCGAATCACTAATACATTGTCTGTGTTCCAGACATCATTGCAGCCTGAGGTGTCTGTGGTTGAGGGTGAATGGAATTCGCAGCAATGATCTGTGAGCGACCAATCCTCTGGCTGAGAAGACAACGTCGAATCGTGCTGGAGGACAAAATTTGACATGCAACAATATTCCACTACAGTGCGAATACCATGAATGTCGCTGTGCAATAGATTTGTCTATATAATAGAGGTGTCTGTAATTCCGTGCAGTCGTTCAATTTTGAGAGTCACTTCCCAGATTTCTGTGCGTCAGAGTCTCATCTGTTCATTGACGCCATGTTCGCACCATTGCACTCCATGTCACGACCCAATCCGCACGATTCACTCAAAGGTTTAGATCACAAAGATTTACGGATGGGAAAGAGCCTCACAACACGAAAAGAGCCTAATGGGTCAACCGGCAGTGAGAACGCGCCGACTTCCAAGCAACGCATAAGTGCCTATGGCATCCAAAGGACTGCAGACACATCAACCTGCCGAGCGCGACTAAGCGCCACCAAGGACACCCTAGGAAGAAGCCAAAGGAGAAAGTCAATGCTTTCTGGTCTGCTGGTGGAGGCCAGAAAGAAGCCGAATCCCTCCACCATCAAGACAGAATCCCACCATCTCCGGGATCAAACAGGCAAGCTCCACTCCAAGGGCGTCCAACATAACCCACAGAACTTTATTAAAAGAATCGACTTATATATTCCGCGGGGATAAAATGGCATAAAACAGGGTTACCCATAGTGTTTCTTTCAGGACTTTTTAGCCGGTGGATGAAATTTTGCAAAAAACAGTCATATTAAGTAAAAGGAATAAATTAAAGCAAGCCCTCTTGACAGAAAGTTAAATTAGCAAAAGAAATGAACTGGCATCAATGTATTTGTTTCTCAGAAAATACGACCTACCCGAAAGTGTAAGGTATCTCTTTAGACGGCCAGGACCGTTTCCCTCATTTTAGACCGAGATTTAATGAGAGAGACACGCAGAGGGATCCTACCATCATTCCCCTGAAACTAACCTCTTGGAAGAACGTTCTGTCCTACAGATTTAACTTGCCGGTACTCCGTATGAACATGAGGATAATTTGGACAGAGCCTGGAATTGAAATCGGGTCCTCCGAGTGGCATCATTGTACTGGCGTTTCGGCCGGTACGAGTTGCAATTTTGAAGAAGAAAATCTAGATTTAATCTAGAAGAAAATTTAGACTTTTATTAAGAAAATCTAGCTTCTCTCATTCCAACAATCATTCCTCCCTCTAGGTCTGACAGGTGTTCATAATGTGCAGTAGTGTAGTGAAGAGCTGAGAGCTTCCAGGTTTTCAACTCTTCAGTTCATAACGCGCATGTAGTGTCTTGCACAGGAAATACCCTTTTGACTCAAAGTCGTTTCTTCACAGCAGCATCTCGTTTGAACCAACTTTTTACATCCAACACCAGAACTTTCAAAGGGCGCTGTTCCGAAACCGCACACGCATTTTCACTGACATTTTAATTATTTTCGTATCCCAATCTGATGCAGCATACAGGGTGATTAAAAAAACATGGATCAAAATTACGAGTTGGGAGTACACACCAAAAAAATCTGATGTGGGCAGCACATGACTTTCTTTATATAATGCAATGAATTTACTACTTTTACAGTAAAAAAAATTGCGTATTCTTATAGTAGATACTTATATTCGTTCCAAGATACTGAATTTTCGTCAATTAGTTATCATTTTCATTGATTTAGCATCATTTTTATCAATTTGGCGAGATTTTCGTTAATTTGGTAACATTCTAAAGAGTCGCCAAGTTGGCTACATTCCGCCAAATTCGTCGCCAAAATCTCGCCAAGCGTTATGGACGGAGAAATAAGTTATTCTTATAGCAGGTAAATGACTATTGGCGTTCAAATACAAAAGTATTACTCAAAGTATATTTTTTCATGAATGGAACGAGCTAGATCCACGACAATGATGTTACCCAATTTATCGCATGATATTACATATGAATATTTAACATGTTTCGCAAAAGTTAATATTTTTGTTTTAATTTATGGGATTTTTTGAAAAATTTATTTTAAAAATGTGCAATATCTCGAGAACGGTGCATGCTAACGGTCTAAAGTTTATGTCAATCGTTTTCTAAGGAAAAATGACATAAAAATATCTATTTGCGTAACTTTATTAAAGGTTTTGAAGTTTTGATGATTTTTTCAAAATTTCACTCGAAAATTTAGGTGGAGTTCTGAACATTCGATTGCGTATAAAAATAATAGGCTTCCAGTATTCACGCATTGTGATTTTTGTACCAAATTTCATTCGAATCGCTCCATTCGTTCGTGAAATATCGTCTCCACAGACTCACTGATACACACACACACAAACATCATCTCAAAAATGTTCGATTCGTTATCAGGGATACTTGAAACGTGCTCTCCCGTCGAAAACTGGAATTCGAAATTTCGACCACGTCATAATACTTTCCTTATACATTATGTATATAGGAAAGTAACAAGCATTTTTCATCATAGTCGGAAATGAAGCGTAAATGCGTTACAGGGTGCTTACTCGTTGGGAAGCGGCAGGTCCGCAAACTTAAAAGCGTCATTCTGGTTGTTATTTTCTGGTTGAAGAAGAAAACCACGTATGTAAATTTCATTGTGGAAGAAGTACCCTTATGCAAATTCTTGAAACACATAATGTACGGCCTTATCAGTTTGCAGCAGTTATTCGCAGCAGTTATTCGCAGCTCTAAATTTAGAGAGGCTGATCCCCCAATATGCCGTGTCTTAACTTCTTTTTGTGGGGATATCTCAAGAATCTCGTCTATGACATTTTTCTTGAATCTGAAGCGGAACTCGTCGTCAGAATTTCGGCCGCTGCTGCCGAAGTGCGCGACATGCCTGGTCTGTTCGAGAAAGATCGCTAATCAGTCCATTTCCGTTGTGAAACGTGTTTTGAGCTATTACTGTAATTATTGTTTATTAAATGTCATTTTATAACTTCTAAGTCATTCTTGTGTTTTCGCCCTATCTCATCGGTTTCACCATTAAGTGCCTACTTGCGCCTTTATGTTTCATTTCCGACCCGGCAAATTATGACGAAAAATGTTTGGTTTGGTGTTAACTACCACTTTGTAAAGTTCGGTCTATCTTTTTTTAATCACCCTGTATATCCTGTAAGTTTCAAGCTAACACCAGTCCCTTCATGATGTTGCAAATTTTACAAGCAGTAGTGCATTGAAAATTTTGTAATTTGTCAAAATGAGGCATTTAAATAAACTGCCTTTATTATTTTACTTATATACATAATGTATAAGGAAAGTATTGTGACGGGGTCGAAAATTCGAATTCGAGTTTTAGACGGGAGAGCACGTTTCAAGCATCTCTGATCCCGAATCGAACATTTTTGAGGTGATGTCTGTGTATGTGTGTGTGAAAGTATGTGTGTGTCAGTGAGTCTACGGAGACGATACCTGACGAGCGAATAAAGTGATTCAAATGAAATTTGGTACAAAAGTCACAATCCGTGAATACTGCGAGCCTATTGTTTTAAAACACAATCGAATGTTCAGAACCACCCCTAATTTTCGAGTGAAATTTTGAAAAAATCATCAAAAAATCTAAACCTTTAATAAAGTTACGTAAATAGACATTTCTCATGTAATTTTTCCTTAGAAAACTATTGACATAAACTTTAGAACGCTAGTAAGAACCGTTCTCGAGATATTACACATTTTTCAAATGAATTTATCAAAAAAACCCATAAATTAAAAAAAAATATTTCCTATTGAGAAACATGTTCACTTTTCATATGTAATACCATGCGATAAATTGGGTGACATCATTCTCGTGGATCTAACTCGTTCCATTCACGAGAAAAGATATTTTGAGTAATACTTTTGTATTTGAACGCCAAGTCTATCTGTTGTACGAATAACTTATTTCTATGTCTATAATGCTTGGCGAGATTTTGGCGACGAATTTAGCGGAATGTCGTCAACTTGGCGACTTTTTTAAATATTGCCAAATTAACGAAAATTTCTTCAAATGGATAAAAATGACGCTAAATCAATGAAAATGACGACTCATTGAAGAAAATTCAATATCTTGGAAAGCATATAAATGTCTACTATAAGAATAACATTTTTTTTAACTGTAAAACTAGTAAATTCATTGCATTATATATGGAAAGTCATGTGCTGCCCACATCAGATTTTTTTTATATAGATATTATGTATATTATTTCGTCGAAAACTTAAAATTAATTAACTCAGCCGCGTACCCCGCATACCCTCAGGAGCACGGGTACAACAGTTTGGGAAACACAGCTCTATTCAGTAGATTGAGAATGTATGTAACTATAGTAGCATGCCTTAAGGACGACTCATAAAAAATTCAAATCACGCAAAGTACCGCTACAGTATGTTATTAAGTAAACAGCACGAGCATAAAGATGTTTCCAAATGATTACATAATGGATTTTGATACAGTGATATGCTGAGTGATACAAGGTCGGAACAATCACGAGTGATGCTTTAGGCAATATAAACTATTCAAAATCGATTTTGTGAGTATTCAGTTTTCGAACGTCATAAGGCTTATAGCGGCGCAGTTTCCCTTAGGAAATTTCTTATAAAAGCATTGCTTTTATTGTTGTGGACATTCAATAAAATCAGTATAAAAGCTTTCTTAGAAGCATATTTTCTTACCGTTCCAGTATTATAGGGATATACTCTCTAATCATTAAATTGCAATTTGTTCAAAATACAAGGAGTCTATCATTCTTGATATTACTTTCCTTATATACATAGTATAATGTATAAGGAAAATACTGTGACGGGGTCGAAAATTCGAATTCGAGTTCTTGACGGGAGAGCACGTTTTAAGCATCCCTGAACACGAAACAGACGTTTTTGAGGTGATGTGTGTCGAAAACCCAGATCGACCGACACGTCCTAGGACATGAGTAGCTGTTTGGACGGCCGGGAGGTGATGCGTGTGTATGTATGTGTGTGTGTCAGTGAGTCTGTGGAGACAATATCTCACGAAAGAATCGAGTGCTTTCAGGAACAAAACGTGCAGTGGATTTCAATTGCGTTTACGTACCTTGATTGTAACAATGCTTCGCCAGTGAATTCGCGGCCACTACGAGCATATGAAGGAGTTTGAAAGAGGGCGTGCACACCGAAGTATCGCTCGGCATTTGGGTAGGAGCGATGCAGGATTTAGACGATGTTGGCAGGAATGGGTGCGGAATGGCAGATTTCAGCGACAAGCGGGCAGCGGACGGCCTAGAGCAATAACAGAACGGGAAGATAGAGCGATTGTCAGAGCAGCTGTGATAGCACGAGATTCGTCGTTATCAACCATCGAACGTGTGACAAACACGGAAGTGACCACCCGGACTATTAATAGAAGACTACGGGAACGGAATCAATACTCGAGGCGCCCATTACGTCGCCTATCACTAACCAGTATGCACCGTCAACAGCGATTGCAATGGTGCCGGGCCCGATCAATGTGGAATTGTTCGTTGCGATTCAATTGTCTTCAGTGATGAGTCCCGTTTTGAACTGAGTCCCGACGACCAGGACAGTCTGGAGACAGCTCGGACATCATCAGGATCCTGCTCACACGCCACACGGACCGACAACAGGGAGTTATGGTCTGGGGTGCCATTTCGTTTGATAACCGGACCTCTTTGGTAGTCTTCCGTGGCACCATCACAGCATAGCGGTACGTTGCCGATATTCTACGACCCGTTGTATTGCCATTCCTTTCGCGACACCCCGGGCTAACTTTTCAGCAAGATAATGCCAGGCCACACACGGCACGCCTCTCTATTGATTGTCTGCGTGCTTACGACACACTTCCTTGGCCAGCCAGATCCCCAGATCTCTCGCACATTTAGGCTGAGATGGGACGTCGCCTGAGATCATCCCAGAATGTAGACGAATTATCTCATCCGTTGGAGACCATTTGGGACGACATCCTCAGAACACCATCCGGTAACTTTATGCATCAATACCACATAGGGTAATAGCTTGTATCAAGGCCAGAGGTGGATCAACGTCACATTGACGTGCTCACTTTGCATAGATCTTTCAGTACAATGCTGTTGTTGTTGTTTCTAATGGCCAACTGTTTCGGTTTCAGTACAATAAATCATGCAATTGTTTAGAAATTCTAATCATTTCTTTTTCTGTGCATTCACATTATACCTACCAAATTTTGTCTCATTTGGATAATTCTTTCTTGGTGCGTCGATTTATTTGTTTTAGAGTGTATACATGATTTCAAACTGAATACAATGCAATGTTTGAGCCAGTTTATATAAAACTTGACGTTAGTACTTCTTATACCAAAAGCCGCAGATATATTTTCTAAAATCATGACTTTATTTTTTAGTCCAGAATCTTGTTTTGAACCCGTTCAATTTAAAAGGAATGCGCTTATCACAGGTATATCCATAAACATTTTTGGTTATTTCGTTTATATTGAGCTTAAACGTGAATTTGTAAATAAAATATTTTCCGGATATATCATTTATACGAAAGGAACAATGATACAAAATATTGATAAAGGAAGTATTAACTTATAAATATAAGAATTAGAACGTAAGAAAGTAAGACATTTATTTTTCTTAAACAGTGACAGAGAGTAGAAGAAGGTACAAAAATATAAACCCACATACGGCGAGAAGAAATGTAAGAAAAAACGCTTGAAGGACATTTTAGAACAGGTGGAAGATATAAGATTCTATATATAAAAATTTCTCAAACTGTGATTGTTTATAAATATACAAAATCCACAATGTTTTTCACAATACAAATGATACAGATTTCAGTGCAATTTACATGCACTGCATGGCTTCCTGGAATACAAGCAAAACATATGCATATTATAATTATAGGAAATAAAACTAAAAATCCAACTCTGTTGAAGTTGTACAAAAATTTAAAATCAATTTATAATCGGAAAACAGTTACATAAAATCAAATCTGGATGAATTTGCAACACTTTGTGGTTCTACAAGATGTTTCTCTCTCTCTCTCCCCCCCTCATCCACCTCATTGTCAATTGCAATGCAATACCCAAGGGATTTAATGGTGATACCAGTAATAACAATAAATAATGTTACTGCTGCGGTATTATTCATTGTAACTAGGGAAGGGATTTTGTGGGGGGAAATAATGAAATTCTTTGAGTATTCGTCGGAAGTTCCAAAAATGTGCCAGTATTTCGCGAAATGTTAAATATAGTTCCAACACTGAATAAAATTCAAATTCTAAACTTTTTTAATGTAATAATTAAAATTGTGAATATTTTAAATTATAAAACCTCAAAGTGAACCTCCATTAAAAAACAAAAAAAAAGCAGTAAGCAAGGTGTCAACAAAATAATTTGTTCAGATTTTTTGCATTGTGTTAACCATGTATAGAAATCATATTGAGCAATCTGAAAATTTCGAGATTAAGTGTATTTTTCACCCTTGTGTACATTCTTGAAGTTTAACGAAGGTGGAGTGGATCTCCCGTCCTTTATTATTTATATCTTGTAAATTATTAAGTATTGTAGTAGTAAATTATTAAGTATTGTAAATTATTATATATATATATGCTGCATATAAATTATTGGTTAAATTCATTGTTATATTTCTGATTTTTGAAACATGTAGCGGATAAGTCTACTAGTGCTCCCATTCCATACAGGTATTCGATAAAAAAATCTTATTCACACACTTAAGATAGTTTTTAATATTCCAAATCTAATAATATTTGTCTTGAAGATCTGGAAATGAATTTTTTATAATTTAGATTGTATTCTAAATATGTAAATGTATAGGTTTAGTGAATTGTATATGAATCTGGAAGTTTTGCTTTGCGTGAAAATTTAAGTGTAAATTTATAAATTGTGCAGATAGTTAGCTCTCAATATGCGAAAGAGTTCCGTTCTTAAGAGTTCGTTTGTTACATGTTTTGCACTTCGTGTGAAACATGAATTCCTATGAAGTACATATGATAAGTTAGCAGCCATGTTAACGCATGAAGACAATGTACAGTAAACTTTCGTTAATCCGGTATCTAATGGTTCTACAAGCTCGATAGTTCGCTACACTTCTCAAATAGCATTTATGTCCGATTTAGATCGAAATAAAGAAGTAATAGACTAAATGATTTTATATGCAGATCTATCAAACTTACCGTATAATTTTTAAATTAATTTAAATATTTTCACATCGTGCACAGTGTGATTCAGGCTGTGCAACTTTTTGGGCAAAGAAATATCACATTTATTGTTCATAGTTTTGTTTAAAATAATTTTCCCCACTCCCTTTCCCTCATTTTAATTTGTGATCCAATAATCCGGTGAATTTGCTAGTCCAGCATAGCAAGTCCGAACATGTCGGATTATCGGAAGTTTTCTGTACTCTATAGTATAATGTATTTTATTATAACGTATCCCTTGTGGTTTGTTGAAGATCATGCAATGTGTACCATACAAATTTTATCCTACTACATGTTCTATAACGTTATTGCACTATCTGTACTATGTCGTACACGGGGCATATTTGTAGCAAACACATATTAGCAGTGTTACTCTGTCTGTCCGTTAGCACGATAACTGTTGTAAAAATGACTTTCTCAAAATGAAATTTTATTATGTTTTTCAGACAGTCTGTGGGACCTATGGGAATATAAATGAATAATATCACCCAATTAGTTTAAGATTGAACCCTGGTTTTAAAAGTGAAATAAATAAATACATTGAGAGAGAGAGAGAGAGAGAGAGAGAGAGAACTGTATAGGACCTAATTTTTCAAACATTTTTAAGCGAATTTAAAATTCACAAATTGCTTCGAAAGTTAGGAAATATTCAAATTATTCCATAAAATATATATAAAAAATGTCAGTAAAATATGTTAGGTAGTTTTTTAAATAAAAATTGTAATTAAATTCTGACTCTTGCTATATTCTCCAGAAAGAAAAAAAAGAGATATATTTTATAATAAATATCTTTCCAGGAGTTTAATTATTTTTTTTATCATACCCATGAGTGAATTATTTTCAAAAATCATAAACAAGTAGGTCATATACTACGAAAGATAGAATCGATAGAATCGAAGTTTTCAAATATAATAAATTACTGTGATATTTCAAAAAAATATCAGGGCTGAATGTATCACAATTTAGACACGCTTAAATAAAATTACATTTCCAGTTGGAAAGTGTTTCATAATCAATGCTTTATGCATGATTGAATTTTCTTGTTTAAAAATCTTATATTTAGGCACACTATACGTTTGACATTTCGTTTTAAAGCAACTCTATATATTGGCGTATTGGTAAACTTTGGCGAAATTTTGTGTGAATTGTAACGTTGATTATTGCAAATGTTTATAAACTGAATGTTCGTACATCGAGAGTTGCTTGCATAAGATTTAACTTATACAAGTTATACGAACTCGCCGTTGGACTTTTTGACACAGATCCCTTGACGCTTTCGTGCTGGGATTTCTTTGTAACGACACTTATGCAATGATACTTGCCCATGCTCGTATAAAAATCATTGTCTCAAACTAAAACATAGTAACTTTACCACAAAGTATTATTGTGTCTGAATGTAACTTTAAAATATATGAAAAATTAGATGTTTTTGTGACTGAAATATGTGAGTGAAAAATGAACATATTACATTATGTTTGTATCATAAATAGGTTTCGTAAATACAACGTACTGCTTATGATTTTTTTAACACATAGAGCAGATCTTACACTGTCAAAATCAAGAAAAAATTATGATTTTTACAGGAAACAATATTTTCAATATTTGCACTTTCAAGATGAGTCTTCTTGCCAGACTATCTTCTTAGCATGCAATGGCTGGTTATTTGCCTTTTTTGCTCTGATAAATGCCGTTGTCCCAGAAATAAAGCAAAAAAACTTATGGCACAATAAAACCTTGATATAACACTAATATGCAAAATTAACAGTTTCTGTAATATTTATTGCTGTTCTGCTTTCATTATGTTTATTTGAAAAATGGATTTGTTAAATACGGTGTTAACTCACGAATCTTTAACAAATGATACATATTTTAAACTACATGATATATCGAGCAAAAGTGATCACAACACAGTTTTTATTGTTTTTTTGTGCATTCGTGGCGGGACATTTTGCCATGTTATAATTTTAGCATGGCCACTTGTCCTTTTTGCTGTGGTAAAAGCTGTTGTTCCAGAGAAAAAAGCAAAAGACACAAACCACAATGCATTCTTAATCAAACAGAATCATCAAAATACACTAATATGCAAAAATTGGACGTTTTGCCGACATTTATTTGCCTCCTTTCATTATGTTGTTGTTGTTGAAACCCAGACCGTCCGACCTACCAGAAAGGTGTAAGGTAACTGTTTGGACGGTCGGGAAGTGCCACCCAATTTAGACCGGAACCCAGTGGTGGAGGCATCCACAGGGACCGTACCCTCCTTCCCCTACCACCAACCTCTCGGAAGGACTTTCGGACCCACATGTTTAACGTGATCGTACTCCGCATGAACACGGCGGCAGTTTTGGCAGTGGCTGGAATCGAACCCGGGCCTACCGAGTGCAACTCCAGCGCGCTAACCAATGGGCTACCGCGCCCATTTCTTTATCGCGCCATCCTTTCATTATGTGTACTTCAAAATGGATTTGTTAAATACAGTGGGATAGTTATGAGTTTGTGACATATGATGCACATTTTAAACTATACAATTAAAGAAAAGATGGTCACTTTAACTGTAAACAATGTTTTCAATGTCTGCATGCGCGGAGTTGGGCAGCTTGTCAGACTATCTTCTCAGCATGCAGTGGTTGCTTGTCTTCTTTGCTCGGATAAAAGCCGTTGCCCCAGAAATGAAGCAAAGGACCTTTACCGCAGTGCATCCTGGGTCGAAGTTTCTTCTTCTCTGGATCGTAGTGCCAAACAATGTTCCCAGTGAGGCCAGACATGGCTAATGAGAGGACAGATACGATTCCTGATACGATGAAGACAGCGATCAGAGGAATGTAGTACTTGAGAGGGAAGAGGAACATTGGGATGAGAGTAATAGGTGTCACAATGGCTATCAAAATCCCAGGAATGAGGAACATAGTGGAGCAGACGTCGGTGCAGCACTGAAGTCGTTGTCGGCGGCGTTCTACTTCAACTGGAGCAGGATAAAATTCGAAGTTCCGTTTTCTGTTAAAAGGAAATAGAAAGTTATATAAAGTTGTTGCATGTTAAAATAAAACAAGTAGAAGTATTGGGTGTTGATCGTGATTTAGCTTAAAATATGAATTCTAAAATAGAAATGATGCTATACATACGATTTTCTGACTAAATTTTATTTGGAAAAAAAAAAGGAATAGTGTCGCCTAGGAACGAAAATAAGTGATTTATATTTTGTAAAAATAGTTTAATGTAATTCACATTATAAGCAGACGATATATTACTTTCCTTATATACATATTATAATGTATAAGGAAAGTATTGTGACGGGGTCGAAAATTCGAATTCGAGTTTTTCGACTGAAGAGCACGTTTCAAGCATCCCTGATCATGAATCAAACGTTTTTGAGGTGATGTCTGTGTTTGTGTGTGTGTGTAAGTGTGTGTGTGTGTGTGTAAGTGTGTGTATGTGTAAGTGTGTGAGTGTGTGACAGTGAGTCTGTGGAGACGATATCTCACGAACGAATGAAGCAATTCGAACAAAATTTGGTACACATATTATAATTAGTAAACACTGGACGCTTATTGTTTTTAAAAGCAAGCAAATGTTCAAAACCACCCTACATTTCAAAATGACATTTTGCACAAAACATCAAAATATTCAATAACGTAACAATCAACGTAATCAAAATATTCAGTTACGTAAATAGTCATTTCTTATGCAAATCTTCATTAGAAAACGATTGAGAGAAACTTTAGAACGCTAGCATGAACCGTTCTTGAGATATTGCACATTTTTCAAATAAATTTATCAAAAAATTACACAAAATAAAAAAAAATATTAACTATTGTGAAATACGTTCACTTTTCATATGTAATATTATGCGATAAATTTGTTATCACCATTCTCGTGGATCTAGCCCGTTCCATTCACGAGAGAAGATACTTTAGGTAATAGTTTTGTATTTGGAAGCCATTAGTTGTTTCTCTACTATAAGAATAACTTATGTTTCCGTCCATAACGCTTGGAGAGATTTCGGCGACAAATCTGGAGAAATATCGATAACTTGAAGGGTTTTTAAATGTTGCCAAATTGACGAAAATATCGCAAAAATTGATAAAAATGTCGCCAAATTTATAAAAAAGGCCATAAATCAATGAAAATGTCGACTAATTAGTGAACATTCAATATCTTGGAAAGAATATAAGTATCAACTATAAGAGAAGATATTTTGGGAAATAGTTTTGCATTTAGACGCCATTAATCGTCTATCTACTATAAGGATAACCTATTTCTCTGTCTATAACGCTTTTCGAAATTTTGGAGTCAAATTTAGCGGAATATCGCCAACTTGGCATGTTTTTTTTTAATTTTGCCAAATTGACGAAAATGTTGCCAAATTCATAAAAATGTCACTAAATGAGGAATTTGCACACGTGGGGAAAATGCTCAATTTTATATTTTCTTGGTAATTTTAGGCTTACTATTTTCAAATATGTCACATTAAATGTCAAAATGAGTTTGAATACATTAAAAATTAAAGTTTAAATAAGCGAAAAATGACGCGATGTCATGTGATCATGAAACGCTACGTGATTGGCTCTGACGTCACTGTGCATGAAGTATCAGTGTTTACGTTTTAAAAACAACGCCAGATCAATTTGCTTCTTCGCATTCATAGTTTAGAAATCATTTTTGAGCCTATAATCTTGTGTAATTTTACCGTATATTTTATTTGTATAAACCATCCATTTCATTTTTGTTTAAGATGTCGATTTTTCCGGGATTTGTCAAAGGACAATTCGATAATCTTCCTAAAATTGACGCTATATGTATGTTTTCGTTTCCGAGAACGAATCACAATTTTATTGGAGCAGAAATGCGAGGAGTTAAAACTAAGAGGTATGTATGATCTTCATTAATATTGACAAATAAATCTAAAACTAATTCAAATGTATGAATAATTCCTTTACATTTAAAACTTTAATTTTGATTGCACGTGGAAATAGTCGCACACTACAATGTCCTATTCTGCTTTTAAGCTGATAATTGACTTTTTATAGTAGTTTATACTATAATTTGAAATTATGTAAAGACAAATAAAGCGTGCCTGAAATACTCAAGAAATGTAAATACAATACAAACTACAAAAAACCAAATTTGAATGACATAGTCTGATTTGTGAGGTTCCATTGCCAATAATTCTCCATATCTTCCTTTAACTGAAATATAGAGAGGAATCAAAAAACAGTTCTAAAAAAACAGTTACATTTATAGTTTGATTTAATGTCTCCCATTACAAAGTTAAAAGGATTTATCGAAACTTAAAGAAATTTCATAGAATATTCTGTAATATGTCAAATTATATTATTTTGATATAATTGGAAGAATAAAAGCATTATAAGAGATAATTTATTTAATTTTTCGTCTCCCCCCCCCCCCTTCCAAAAAAAGGAATATTTTATTTAGCAGATGAAGGGGGGGAGACACTGAGATTTTGTGTTCTGTATATGGGGACAAAAGTTGATAGAACCATTACTGCATAAATACTGCATAAGTTAATGATATAATGCATTTATATTGACAAATAATAGTTAAAGTAGTGTATATATATCAGTAGTATATATATATATATATCAGATAAATATTGATAAGATATATCTTTATTTCACAAATGAGGGTTGCACAACTTATGATCACAACTTATTTGTTACACAAGGAATGACAGCCATTTATTATTATAAATTACTATATAATGCTAACATTTCTATTTATACAATAGATATCGTCAAAAAGAAATAATTATAAATTAATATGCCATTATTTGTTTCAATAAATTGTTTGGCTTAATAACGGGTAGCGCCAAAAACGCTGGCGTAATTTAAAAATATTTATTACTGCCACCTCTTCCCCCCCCCCCTCGGGCACATTCTAGCGCCATCCCTGTTTAATTAAATTGTGAGATATTTTTAAGGTTTGATTCTATGTTTTTAAAACTTATTATTTTGAGATACATGCTAGAGTATGTTTTATTATTCAATTCCTAACTTGACCACAAAATTCTTTAATTTTAAATTACTATTTACACACACACACACACACACACACACACACACACATGATTATTTATAGTTTATTATTGATCCAAGCAAGATCGTATCCAGGATTTGATTTGGGGGGGGGGGGGGGGTTAAACTCACATTTCATATCTTGATGGATCTTTACCTTTTTAATGTTAACTTTTTCATTTTGGGGGGTTTGAACCCCCGAAAAAAACCCTTGGTTACGACCATAAATCCAAGTAAATAATATTTAAACAGAAGCAAATGTTTACTTACCGAAAAATGATCTTCACAACACCAAAGAGATGTTTTATTGGATAATTTTGGATTTTTCTGCTCGTCCCTTTTTATTGCTTTAGTTTAGTCCATGCTATTCGTTTAATTAGATCCTTTGGAACATTAAAAAACAGTTAATCAACTGAATTAACCGTTGTATTTGTGCAGCAAGGTACTAAACAGTACTTGTAGGTGGTTTTAGAATCTCACTCATTATAAAAATATGATAAATAAAATATTTTGTCGCAAAATCAAGTGAGCACCTCCCGGAATCCACAGTAAACAGTGTATTGCGGTCTTTGTTTACATGCATAGTGACGTCACAAGAGCGGCCATTACAGAAACAGCGTTTTCGCGCCGGATTGCTAAGTGCGAGTTTAAACATTTTTATATTAACTATCTAAGTTCAAAAATTAAAAAAAATATATACTATCATTTATGATTTTTTCTCTACTACACGATAAAAATAAGAAAAAAACCTGTGAAAATTCCTCCTTGATAAAATTTCGCCAACCTGATAAAAATGACGTTAAATCAATGAAACTGAAGACTAATTGATGAAAATTAGTACGTAACAAACAACTATAAGAATAACCCATTTCTTCGTCCGGTCGTAATGCGTGGAGAAAAATTTGGAAAGATGTCGCAAATTTGGCGACTTTTTAAATATTGCTAGATTGACAAAAATGTCGCCAAATTGATAAAAATGTCACTAACTTGATAGAAATGGCGTTAAATAGGAGACAATGAAAATTTTTAATTCCGTCATATGACGGGCATACCTTCTAGTATAGAAATGTGCTTCTTTCCGCTTGTTTGTAACACTTAACGATACGTATGGTGAACTTGTCGAGTAATCCAGGAAAATATCGCCAACTTGGTGCGATTTAGCCCCAGATTGACGAGAATATCGTCGAAATTGCAAAAATGATGCCAAGTTAATGAAAATGACGCCTAATTGATGAATTTATTATTAGAATATTTTAATATATGGAGAATATTGCTCATTGAGGATGCTATCCATATTGATGATTGTTAATTTAGAGTTGCGTGAGATATAAGTTAATTAGGTACGAAATAGCTATACATGTTGTCATCCGGAAAAGCTACAAATGTACAATTCAACGTTACAAACACTGTGTCGTGGATCTTTTCATCATTTTTTAACTGTGAATAAAGTAAATTCATTGCATTATATAATAAAAGTCATGTGCTGCCCAATCAGATTTTTTTATTTTTCAATTCTACATAATAAAAGAATATGTTTGCATTTCTGTTTGTGTATGCCGTCTTTAGCGAAAATTTTAAGCCTTAGACAGCCGCGAAATTCGGTACTGGATAACTGAGCTCCCGGTGCAATATACCTGGGCAAGATATTTAAAAAAATGCGAAGTAGTTTTTTCTTACTTTATGTTGAAACATGATTTTGATCGATTTTCACACATCGTCTTGAAAAACGTATTTTTTCCCTTAGTTTTCGATATTAAATGGGAACTGGAGGTTTCTCGAAGGAGGGGGCAGACGAGCTGGAATTGCGAGAAAATCCATTGCTTATTTTCTACAGATTTTTAAAGGAGACAAAATTCCAAAATCTCGGAAAAAAGGACAACAAAAAGACCAATTTGAACTTTAACTCATACATGAATTTAGCACTAGGATCTTCATTTTTTAAAAACATTTCTTTTTCCAAACAGTTGGGAAAATGATGCTCAAGTGTCAAAAAATTTTAATAGTAGCTAGTTTCTTTGTTACAGAATTTTTAATTTCGGACTAGCGAAAGAAAAACGTCTTGAAAAGAGCTAAATAGATGCCCATCTTGAAAATCTATGTTGTACTACAAATTTTTGTTATACGATCTCCATTCTCCTTTAAACTTCAGCTAAATATATATCGAAGGACTGAAATTTTGAATAAGGACTTCGATTTTCATACACATTTTTAAAGATTAACTAAATTCCGAGAATTTTTCAGAAAGGATTCAGTTTTGAATGTTTTATTTTATTTTGTTTACATGTTTCTATGTTTCTATACCTGTGGGAAATGTTGGAAATGTTGGCTGAAGTGTAGCTGTGTGTGCGTGAGGGGGGGGGGGGGTGTTTCGTTCTCATTTTCATGAGATACCAAAATGGGTTTCGGTTTCTTTTTAAATTGTGTTCATAGGGTGAAGGGGATGATTTTTGATTGGGGGGGGAATGAGTATCATGCCTATTTCACCGGTGTACATGGATTGCATGCACGTTTAACTGGGATAAAATTTATTTTTTTTATTATTTTGTGATTAACGAATTCAATTAATTCCTGCTGTAATGTCCTAACAACGTCGGGGAAATTTTCTAGTTCTGAATATCCTACTTCGAAATCGAGTACTTCTACCGCCATTACCTGATACTTCAAAAATATGTTGGCTCAAGAGCATTCAATTTCCTTATTCGTTGTAAAATCGATACATATAGTATTATGAAACAGAAAATAGTATCTTTATTACAAATGAAATAATATATGCAGAGGAAAAAATGAACAATTTGTAGAAGAAAATATAAGAATTATATTTTATTAAACTGCATATATCCCGAGTTACGCAGTATGTATGTCTCTTTCCTACTAGTTATGCATAATTTACAAAAAGACCGGACTTTGATTGGACACACGCGTTTATGAAAGATTTCAAATTAAAACTTAATCTAATTTTATAAATACATAAGAAGAAATAATAAGAAATTAAAAATTCAAAAATGAATTTCAATCTTTGAGAATCTTAATACAAAAGAAGTCGTAAGTTTTTAGAATCTGGATATTAAATTAAATAAATGTGGAATACAGGAAAACAATGAAATCAAAATAGCAACATTTAAATCACAAAAACACATTTAGGGCACGGTTGCCCAGTGGTTAGTGGCGGGAATTGCACTCGGTAGGCAAGCGTTCGATTCCCTCTGCTGCCCAAACTGCCGCCGTGTTCACGCGGAGTACGATCACGTTAAACATGTGGGTCCGTAAGTCCTTCCGAGAGGTTGATGGTAGGGGAAGGAGGGTACGGTCCCTGTGGATGCGGGTTCCGGTCTAAATTGGGTGGCTCTTCCCTGCCGTCCAAACAGTTACCTTACACCTTTATGGTAGGTCGGACGGTCTGGGTCTCAACAACAAAAACACATTTGATATACAGTAACACCTTTAAGTCACAGGTAGTACATGCATGCGATTTCTCATAAGTTTTCTTTTATGTTTTCGACACATTACCTTGCGTGAATGTTTTAAACTGTAAAATCTGTTAAATGTTTGATAATTCAAATACTAACTGCAAATGCAAACTAGTAGCAGTACTACAAACTACAATATATAGACTACAAACTTCGTGATTTGTAGAACTATTAAAATTGAACAAATGTAAACAGGATGAATTGAAATAAATTGAACGCAACCAACGAATTACCTTGCACGCAGGTGCACACGATTTGATTAGTTGTTTTGTATGCTATTTGCATGATGTGTAATGAGCATGCGTAGTTTTTTTGCTCCTTTTGTGGTTTGATTTAATTATTTAAATTGTAAATCTGCACATCTGCGTGCAACTTTTTAATCTTCCTACCTATTGTACTTTTTATGTAAAAGGGATAACAAAATTCTGAGAAATGTTGATTTTGGTGAGAATAGAGAATGGATTTTGCTTGGCTAGTCCTTAATAATAGGTTATATAAGAAAAGAAATTGCGAAATAGAATGTTATCAAATACTCATCGATTACGTCAATAATTACTTTGGTAGATTTATCTTCCTTATACCTATTATCACCAAAAAAAAATCCAGGGAGTTTTGTCCTCAGAATTTTTTTTATTATTTTATTACATTTTTATTTCCCCGTTCCTCTCCGCTTATGAAACGTGCTTCGAGTACCAAAAGCACATCGCGATATAAGAACTTCGGTGCGAAAAACGCGTTTAGTTCTCAGCAACCTTGACCCACTGTTAGATTTCCGTCTAAAACTGACATCTGTGTTCTCTTTTGCTGCTGAATTTTTTTTTTCGCAGATGAAAAGTTATTTTCCCTGTCTTTTCAGTTCAACAAGGACTTCATAAACATTTTGTGCGTTTGAAGTTTAACCCTCAGACAAATTATGTTTGGTTTAATTAAGTTTTAACTTTCTCATGGAACTTTCTCGTTAATAAATTCTGCTTGATTCTAATGTGTCTGAGATGCAATCATTAGTACATTCTATTTCGAGATTTTCATTTCTTCGTGGCAGTATTTTCGCTAGAGGAAGAGGAAGTCATAATTAGATTAAAAGCTCTTCCCGGTTTTTCTTGAGCTGAGCTGGGGCAAGGCAGTTTCGTTGCATCTAGCCCATCCAAAACTCGGACAGTTGGGCCTAATTTCTTATCGAAAGTTTTAGAACCTCAAAACCTCGCAATGCGGGAGGACGGGAAGGAGGTTGTTGTAGTCGTCCATCCTGAGCAAGGCCTTGGCCACCGCAGTTTGCTGTATCTGGTTCATCCCAAGCTGGATGACAACAATCGGGCCTAACTTATTTTCATGTTTTGGAACCGCGAAACCTTGCATAGGGGGAAGGGGGGGGGGACAGCCTAGCGGGAAGGGGGGGGGGGGCACTGTTGTAGAGAATCTTAAGAGAAAATTATGAAATAAGTATTTAGGAAGGTTTAAGTGGGGGGTCCAAGCCAGAATATCGTGAGCAGAAGAAGGGGGGGGGGGCTCAAACTAAAGTTTCACCATTGGTCATGTTAGGCGTAAATTTTGTGTTGAGTTGAAGAAAACCCATGTGTTAACAAGCTTTAACTGAATATTAATTCAAAATATAGTATGTAAAATATAACATTAATTTCAACAATGTGGAGACAAATATAAATAAAGTATTTTTCTTTTTTTGCACGTAGAGGATTTTAATTTATGCTTTTAGATATATCAAAGACAGATCAGTCCGGGTTGGGTTGGAAGTCAAGGAATTTTGGACCAGGGTAGTATTTATATTACAAAACGCCTTCGGATGCAAATTTGGGCTGAACCAGGTTCGATAGAAGACTATAACTAAACTCACTAATCAAAAAAATGTGCCAAAGTCCTTACCTTATATAAAAAAAGTCATATTACAGGCATAGACATTCGCAAAAAGCCAACTTTTTAGCTAAATTGAAACTTAAAATACAAAACGCAAAATCGACATCTTTCACCGTTCTTTAACTAAATTTTGATTTTTATATGTACATAAGTGTGGTAATATTTAAGCATTTGTTACAGAGTTTTAGTGTTTATTAGTCAATGAAATGGTGTTATTAATTTATCTATAATCTTATTATAATTTTTTAAGAATAGTATTTCCGGCAAAATTTCAAATTTGAAAACTATTAGCGAGACAGTTCTTCCAGCATATCATAGTATGGGAAAGTAAAATTACTGTTGAGTAAACTTCAAGAAATGGCGTATACTAAAATATTTTAAAATATACAGTAAAACCGCTCACTGCAGTCACCACTGAATAACGATCTTTTCAAATAAGGGTCATTTATACGCGAACAGAAAATTGTTTCCCGAAACATAACATTAGTCAAATCTACTAGGGAACAACAGTCCAGTCATTCTGTATAGCGACCAACGCGCAGAAAATATTTTCGAAAAGTCACTGTCTTAATGCACCATTTGCATGTTCAATTCTTACTGGTGGTAAAAATGTTGCAATATTATTGTCTTTTGGAAAATTTTAGCCTTGAAACATTTATTTCTCTGGATATGCTATAGATACAGCTGAGTTAGGAATGACAGATATGGTTTCAATTCTGAAGGAGTAGGAATGTTACTAAGGATTTCCACTTTCTTACTAGGGGTTTCCAAATTCTTTTTCCATATTCAGGAATTTTCATTTTACTTGAAACACCTATTTTGCAATATTGACAATAAATAGAGCTTAGATAATAACTGATATGGATTTAGTCTCAGATTTTGAAGGATCTTAGATGGCTTACTAAGAATTTTCACTTCCCATTTCTTTTCCACTTACGGTTGAACAATTTTCTAGAAACATCTATCTATTTCTTTGGATTGAATATACATAGAGCTAAGATAGTGACTGATATGATTACATTTTGGAGGAGGTGAAAGGATTCACGAAGGCTTTCCATTTTCGGTTCTGGCGATGTTCCGATTCAAAAATGTACATTTTCCTTGAAACACCTATTTTTCAATATTGACAATAAATAGAGCTTAGATAATAACTGATATGGATTTAGTCTCAGATTTTGAAGGATCTTAGATGGCTTACTAAGAATTTTCACTTCTCATTTCTTTTCCACTTACGGTTGAACAATTTTCTAGAAACATCTATCTATTTTTTTGGATTGAATATACATAGAGCTAAGATAGTGACTGATATGATTACATTTTGGAGGAGGTGAAAGGATTCACGAAGGCTTTCCATTTTCGGTTCTGGCGATGTTCCGATTTAAAAA
This sequence comes from Amaurobius ferox, assembly GCA_951213105.1. NCBI lineage: Eukaryota > Metazoa > Arthropoda > Arachnida > Araneae > Amaurobiidae > Amaurobius > Amaurobius ferox. The sequence goes on along the minus strand of OX578140.1, from coordinate 155,739,418 downwards.
TTTACATTTTCCTTGAAACATCTATTTCTCGGATCTGCTATACATATTGCTTAGATGATGACTGGTATGAATTCAGCATTCCATTCCGGAGCAGGTTGGAGAAGGGGGGGGGGGGGACTCACTAAAATTTTAACTTCTGGATTTTTTTTTTTTCACGTCTGGTTCAAAAATTATCCTTGAAATATCTAGGTCTCAGGATTGACTATATATATAGATCTTAAATGATAACTGATATGGATGAACATCGAATTTCAAAGGGGGTAGAAGCTTTACTAAGAATTTCCATTTCAGATTCTAGAGGTGACAATACCGATTTTTCTGAAAATTTTTACGACTGTAAGAAATAAGTACGCTAAAAAGAATAAAAATGCTTAACATTTGCATCAAAAATGAAGTGTACACATCATTTGCCTCCCTATGAAGACTGCTTCATTAATTTCTTGTAATTTTTGTTTCTTTCTAAGTATCAAATATGTAAATATAATAAAGACCTCAGAATAACGAAATTGTTCAAAAGAATGAACTGAATGCGATTATCTAAGCGTCAAGACTCAACAACATAACTTGCATGAGTACATTCAAGTGGATATAAATCTACGAACCAAAGAAACATTTTCAACGAGGATATGAATCAAAGTTATTATAAACCTTTTCTGAAATGACTCAAACTAGGATAGTCATGTACAAGAAAAGGAAATACTATTGAAATAGAAATTGTACATAATTGAAGCTGTAACCAACTCATCTGGATGTTATGGTGTAGAGAATTGCAAGATTGTGAAATTCGGCAAGATTAAAACTCTGAGATTCCGCACTGTATTAAAATATTAATCTGATACTATTTCTCGATTGTTAAATATATTTTTAATTAAAAGCATTGCATTCAAAAATCGTAAAGATGAAATAAGTAATCTGAAAATGATATGCATAAGTGAAATGTGAAACGAATTATAATTGTTAAGGGCATATTTACTTGGTACAAGATGAGAGATGAGCTAAAGCTTGTCGGGCAGGACTGGACATGTGCCTAGCGTTTATATTTGTAAAGACCCCTTGTGCCCCAACCGGGAATCGAACCCTGGATCTCCGAACGGGCCAGCCGACGCTCCATCGTTTAGCTACTGGGGCGAAATTGCAAGCGCTTATTTTTTAAGTGGACTCTCCATTCTCCACCCTCTAATGTAATATTGGCGGACCACTGAAAATCTGACTGACCACCTCCTGCTATTTTTTCCCCAGGTTAGCATCCTGCTACTACTATTTCTACCCAGGTTAGTATCCTACGGGGTCGTTATCCTCTCAATTTGAAATCGGCGCTCAATATACCAGAGTCCACTGAATCCGTACTAGTCGTAGTAGAATTACTTTCAAACCTCCGACATCTTTGCACTAACCTACAGGGGCGATTTGTTCGGGCGTCGTTGTAAAGAACCTTGCTGCTCCTACCGGGAATCGAACCTGGGATCTCGGAGATGGCCAGCCGACGTTCTACCGTTAAGCTACTGGGACGAAATTGCAAGTTCTTATCTTCAAAGTGGACTCCTCATATGGTTCTTATGTTGCAAAAATGGAAGCGCTCCATTTCGATAAACCTAGGCTCATTAACGGCAAGTTTAGAAGTCACAAATGTCCAATTTATCTTTAAAGTGGACTCTGTATATATCTTTATTTTCATTCTATCAGTACTTTCAGTAAACTTTGTAATATAATTAGCTATGACTTAATGTAATTTTACAGAAGTTTTCCCACCTGCAAAAATGTACTGGGACGCAGTGGGTATAATGTACTCATTCAATGTTATTGAAGACATTTTCGAGCTATTACAAGTTCAGAGCTTTTAAAAACTATTAACAAGCTTTTACTAACTCTTTTTAAACTAGAGCTTTTGCTATCTATAAAATATCGATACGATGATTTTAGCAGAAAAGACATTTTTTTTTCAAAATATTGTAATCGAGAAAACTGTTTATGACAAGTTTTTCAATGTAAAATATAAGCAGTGCTTGCAAAATACGCACACCAGAGAATTAATTATAATATTTGATACCTTTGAAGAAACGGAGGTCTTCAAGCTAGGTTCGAGTTTTACAATTGAAAATAATTCTGGGCTCTGTTGGTTTTTGCAAGGACAGGTGAAAAACTAAAATTTGACGCCTGAAGACTTCTAGGACGAATTTAAGTCGGAATAATCACATATTTGTCTTTTTTACTTTTCTATAGACTTTCCTCATAAAAAAGTGAAATTACGCTGATTGTGTAATGCCACAGTTTTGTTGACTTCAAACTCAAATAATTATTCGTTATTTTTGTAAAGCAGCAAAAAACAAATCAGAACTATTCTTCACTATTTAAAGAGCATTCCCGTTTGAGGCCACGTCTTTTTCTTTCAGCCAGATTTCGCCATTTGAACTCATCAAGAGGTCGGAGAAAAGCAACAAGGACGGCAGAACGAGTCATAATTAACGTCGGAAGCGAATTTGCGCAACTCTAGCAGATGGAGAAATTGCGCAGTGGAACTTGATATGGATTGGATATTTGTGATTTCTAAACTTGCGATTAATGAGTCTGGGTTTATCGAAATGGAGCGCTTCCGTTTTTTCAACATAAGAACCATATGCGGAGTCACTTCTAAGTTAAGAACTTGCAATTTCGTTCCATTAGCTCAATGGTAGAGCGTTGGCTAACCAGCTCCGAGATCCAGGGTTCGATTCCCGGTTGGGCAGCAAGATTTTTTACAATGGCTTTTGAATAAATCAACCTTGTAGGTTAGTGCAAGGATGTCGAAGGTCAGAAAGTGACCCTAGTACGACTAGTACTGATACAGTGGACTCTGGAAGATTGAGCGCCGATTTCAAATTGAGAAGATAATGGCCACGCAGGCTACTAAGCTGGGTAAAAATAGTAGTAGCAGAAGGCCAATCTGAGGTAAAAATCGCAGGAGGTGGTCAGCCAGATTGCCAGTTGCCCTCTAATCTGACATTAGAGGGTGGAGAATGCAAAGTCCACTTCGACGACAAGAGCTTGCAATTTTGTCCCAGTAGCTCAACGGTAGAGCGTCGGCTGGCCAGTTCTTAGATCCAGGATTCGATTCCTGGTTGGGGCCGCAAGACTCTTTACACATATGAATTTAGTAATACATTTGATGCAATTAAACACGCATGTATTTTAGCTTATTTAAGTTCCTTCCCAATAAAAAATGAACTGTTTTTGGGAATTTCAATATTTTTGGAATATTTTCTATTAGCAGAAGTATACTTGGTGTTGCTTTTGATTTGCAAGTTACATAAATTCTGAAAGCATTTAAAATTTAATTTTTATTATTGAATTCTTAAAATATTTTCTGGGTTACAGAGATGAAATTTAGTTCATACTCAAATGAATCAACTAAAATAAAGTATTTGTTAACCAATATACAAACCATACTATTTATATGGAAGTTGAATCCAATTTTCTATGAAAACAAATGTTAATTATGGGAACAATGACGGTTATAGTGTCTATGTGGAAAAATATAATTATAAGTACGTCATAGATGTGTGTGTGTTGAAGACCCAGACCGACCGACTCGTCAAAGATGTGTGTGTGTGTATTAATTCCCCCGTGGTGAAGGGGCCCCTACGCACCACGTCCACAAGACCCCCCCCAGGGTGTCCCATGGCGAAGGGGAGGAGATTTGCAGCTTCACTTTTATAGAGGCCTCCCAAAGGGTGGAAGTCTGATTTGGCCTCGACATGACAACATCCATGCCTGCTGGCGGGATTCGAACCCACAACCCGGCAATCCAGCGATCAGACGGAAACGCATGCCCCTGACCCCTCGACCACCGGATCGGCACGTCATAGACGTAAATGGTATGATTGCAGTTAACTTAAAGTAAATACATCCAATGCCTCTGAGTGTTCGACGTGTTGCCAAATTGCAAAATAATAATTCAAAGTAATTTGAAGACTATTTTAAAAGAGCAACTGACGAACGAAAGAACATTAAAGGATGCAATTTTCCTGAGTGAAATCTTGATTACGATACTAGTGCTAAACGTAATGCAAAATTATATGAGAAAATCAAATCGAGACACAGCCATCTCTCTCATACGTAGTATTGAGAAAGTATTGTTTTCATGAATATTTTCGATTTCGTGATTTTGATGACAATATATGTTTTAAGATCTCCTGAAAACGTTTTGACAATTTTGGGAGTGATGTCCGCCTGTCTGTCTGTGGTCAATTTCTTGTGTACACCATAGCAGCCACAAATATCAAAGGATTTTCACGAAACTTTATGTCCGGCTTTGTTATCAAGAAATCTAGAACTCGATATAATTTTTTTGAAATTCGAGCGAAAACTTTTTAATGAAAATGTTTAAATTTTATAAAATTTCAGATTCTAGAATTTAAAAATGACTACTATTCTGGTAGTAGAGTTAGTTTTTTTCCCCTGGGAACAAACATCCTTCGAAATATTTAGTATTCCCTAAGATGTAAAAAAAATCTGATGTGGGCAGTACATATCTTTCCTTGCATTGTGCAATACATTTACTTCTTTTACAGTGAAAAAAATCATGTATAAAATCCACGGTAGAATGTTTTTAACGTTGAATATAACATTTGTTGCTTTTCCACATGACAACATGTAAAACTATTTTGAAATACCCAATTAACTTATATTTCGCGCAGCTCTAACTTGAAAATTATCAATATTAATAACATCCGCAGTAAGCCATACAGTTCATATATTAAAATAGTTTAATAATTAATTCATCAAATTGACGTCATTTTCGTTAATTTAGTGTCATTTTTGCAATTTTGACAATATTTTTGTTAATTTGGCATCATTATAAAAAAGCCGCCAAGTTGGAGAAAATTAGTACCCAAGTTTGTCAAATTTAGCGTTACAGACAGACGGAAAGAAGGGTTTTTCCTATGTATAAATAAATGACTATTGGCGAATTGTTGTATGTAAACATACAAAACTATTACACGAAATATCTTCTCTCGTGAATGAAACGAACTAAATCCACAAAATCTATATCAACAAATTTGTCGCATAATATTGCATATGAAAAGTGAGCATATTTCACAATAGTTAATACTTTTAAATTTTATATATTATTTTTGAGTAATTTATATGGAAAACGTGCAATATCTCAAATACGATTCATGTTAGAATTCTACAATTTTTGTCATTTTTTTGAACGGAAAATTACGTAAAAAATAATCATGTACGTAACACTTTTGAAGACTCTGATTCTTTAATGATTTTTCTTCAAAATTTCATTCAAAAATTCGAGGAAGGGAGGGGGGGGGGGGGTATTTCATTTCAAACACTCAATTGTGTCACCAGTATTCGCCGATTTCAATATTTGTACCAAATTTCCTTCGAAATGCCCCATTCGTTCATGATCTTAATGCATTTACTTTAATGAAGTGCCGAGTTTTCACCCCGGTGGACTGCGTATGACGGTGCTCACAATGTGGTTTAAACGAAAGGAAATTATTTTGAATTTTAGGCGGTTTGAATCCGCCAAGCGTGACATTTGAAGGGGATTTGGGCATTTTGAGTCTTCGTTGAGTTTCTTTTAATTCGAATTAGTTCTTCAGTTGTTCTATGCTGAAGTATAATTTTAACACAAATCGGTTTTTTGGTGATTAAAAATATTGTTACATAGTTTTCATCTTGACATCTTATTTGTACGTGATCAGTAATCTAAAAATATAATAAAATAAATAAATTTTATTCCAGTGAGACGTGCATGCAATCCATGTATATCGGCGAAGTAGGTGTGATAAGCCTTTCCCCCAATAAAAAATGATCCCCTTCACCCTACTAAATCAATTTAAAAAGAAACCCATTTTGGCATATCAATAGTTGTGCGTGACTATATTTGCGTTAAAATGAAAGGATTTGGATTGAAACGAAATGTGGTTTAAAACGATTGGTTCAAAACAGGCGATTGGGAAGTACAGTGTTGTTAGATATAAAAGTATTATTTAAGTAGCGAGAGCTACTTAAATAATACTTTTACATCTATCATGTTAAAGTATGTGTAAATCTCTATCCTAAAGTATGTATAAAGTATGTATAAATCTACTTTAACTACTTTAACATCTAACATGTTAAAGTAGTTAAAGGATGTATATATAAAATCCCTGCATGTTAAGTCGTTGCATAGCTACATTGATTTATAATTATTGTGTGTTTCTTAAAAAATCATATATTTTTTAACCTTTATGGTGTATTTGCTCTTGAGCTTTGCATAAATTATAATCTGACTCATAACCCACCTTTTTGTATAACTAACAATTTCATGATATGCAAATTTTTCTTGAAAGTATTGAAGTGTATTTAAGCACGTTGGCATCATTTCTAATTGTACTGCCACTGAAGATGAGCATGTAAAATATCCGAAAGCGCTTTGGCTATTATTTTTACGTCTGTAGGATGATTTTGAAATAAAATGACTATTGGATTTGTGAGATTTGTCATTTGTTGGCAATTTGCATTTGAAAGAGTGATGTGCCGCCACTCTTACCGAGAGCTTATTCAGGACCCAAGCAATGTCGGGAAAATCGTTCTAGTAATAAATATTAGCAAACAAATATATCTTCCAATGTTTAATTGAATAATCTACACTTGCATCGAGGTCAGCTGTTGTAGGTTGGAGCTCTGTCCTTAACAGACATTAACTATGGAACAGAAAATGCAGTTAAATTGAAAAATAGTGTTTAAGTTGTTTTGAACCACAAATGCGTATATGAAGCATAAAAAACATGATATACTTACAATGCTTTCTCTTTTTCTAGTTGAGCTCTCAGTTGAGCTATGAGTTTCAATTCCTGTTCCTTTTCATTTTCTATATATTTGACTGGCGCAATAATAGTATACACTTTAGAACTTTCACTTTCAAGTGGTCGATATCCGAAATGTGGTGATGGGGGAATAGAGCGGGGATACCCCAAAGAGGATGTCGAGGCACTTAGAGATGGATCTTCTACTCCAAGGTGTCTCATATTTGGAGTTGGACACTGGCTGTGGACATGATCAGCTGTTCCATTTGCAGCTTGCTTCGTTCTAGGCAAGCTATAGTATAATTTAGAATTCGCCTTTCCAATGCCTAAAGAGTTCTCATTATTGGCATCGTCTCTGAGGCTGACAGAAGACGAGGTTCGGACTACAATGAGCTCTTGAGGCTCGAAAGCTGGATTGGTTGTACCAAGTTCTATTTCTTCATGGTCCTGACGACTGTAGGAATCCTTAATGTACTCAACCACTACATCCGGAATTGCGAGTAATTTGGCTTCTTGTTCCAGTTCTGAGAGGGGTTTTTGAGTGTTTAGCTTGTAGACCACAATAGAGGAGTTGCTGTTGTTAGTTTCCAAAGATTGATCTTTTTTAGGACTTTCTTGAGAAACTTTGATCTTGTGTCTTGGCATTTCAGGTGTCTGTGTAGCAGCATTGCAACCGGCGAGACTTTTTGGGGATAGTAGAGCATTGTCGCTGTCGGACGAGGCACTGGACGTATCTTCCATTTTGTTAAAGTAAAATGTATCCACACAGTCTTCGAAGTAAAATCAACAATGGTTCATTTGCATCTGAAACATAAAGTAAGACATTGTAATTTTAATTATTTGTTTATTTATGTAATACACAACAAAAAATCTGATGTGGACAGCACATGACTTTCCTTATATAATGCCATGAATTTACTACTTTTACAGTAAAAAAAAATTAGATTATTTTTATAGTAGATATTTATATTTTTTCCAAGATGTTGAATTTTCGTCAATGAGTCGTCATTTTTATTGATTTAGCGTCATTTTTATCCATTTGGCGAGTTTTTCGTTAATTTAGCAATATTTAAAAAGTCGCCAAGTTGGCGACATTCCACCAAATTCGTCGCCAAAATCTCGCCAAGCGTTATGGACGGTGAAATAAGTTATTCTTACAGCAGATAAATGACTATTGGCGTTCAAATACAAAAGTATTACTCAAAGTATCTTTTTTCATGAATGGAACGAGCTAGATCCACGAGAATGATGTCACCAAATTTTATCGCATGGTATTACATATGAAAAGTGAACATGTTTCTCAATAGGAAATATTTTTTTTTATTTTATATGACTTTTTGATAATTTTTTTGAAAAATGTGCAATATCTCGTTCTAAAATTTATGTCAATCGTTTTCTAATGAAAAATTGCATAAGAAATGTCTATTTGCATAACTTTATTAGAGGTTTTGATTTTTTGACGAGTTTTTTAAAATTTCACTCGAAAATTTAGGGGGATTCTGTACATTCGATTGCGTATAAAAACAATAGGCTTCAGTGTTTACGGATTGTAATTTTGTACCAAATTTCGTTCGAATCGGTCCATTCGTTCGTCAGTTATCGTCTCCACAGACTGACTGACACACACACACACACACACACACACACACACACACACACACACACACACACAGACATCACTTCAAAATGTTCGATTCGTGATCAGGGATGCTTGAAACGTGCTCTCCCGTTGAAAACTCGAATTCGAATTTTCGATCCCGTCACAATACTTTCCTTGTACATTATTGAATATAAGGAAAATAAAAATGGGATTACTGTGTTTTCACAAGGTAACATAGTCAGAACGTTAGAGTTTCCAACTTAAAATCATGCGCAAACAGTAAAAATACATCATACTAGTAAAACTGCAATTGGCAAATGGTAAAATTAACAACACTTTCGAAATTTGAAAATTTCAATAGATTTTAAAATATTTTCAAAAAATCTCTTTTTCGGACGCTAGCTAAAAATCTATATTCTAATTCAAAAATTAAATTAAGCTCTCTATTTTAATTTTAACCAGTGCCAGATAAATTTGCCGTAGACCGTATAAGCCCGATCTCCCCAAAGTTGATAGTTTATACATATATATATATATATAAATATATATATTTAATTCTAAAAACACTGAAAAATGCCGAGAATTCGGCCCCTTTTCAATTAATTTCTACTTTTTTATATTTCAACCTAAGATCTCGATCTTGTTTTAATTGAAGTCAAATATATTGCAGGTCCGCTTTTCAAACAGGCGATAGTTTTATCTGAAGATTTTTAAAGATGAAAAATGGAGCTAAATTCTTATACAACTCATCTTACAATCGCTTGATTTGTTTAGATTCTGCAAATGTAAAAATTAGGCCTCGTTGTAGAAATAACCAAAATTCAGTGATCATTTAAAATAAAAAATACTATAATTTCTTAGGCACATAATTTAGATACACAGATAATATGCAAAAATAAAGCCGTTTTAGGACGGAGGCAACACTAAATATAAATATAAGAGTTCCTTAAAAATCACAATTTTCACTAAGCGAAAAAAAAAATGGATACCATATTTTATTTTGCAATGAGTCACGTGATCTTTTTATATAACATGAGTGAAATTATTATTTCAATTTTTATTTAAAAACTATTTAATGTATTTTGATGACATTTTTTTAATACATTTTATGTGATAATTTGAATATTTCCTAAAATTTTCAAAGCAATTTGTCAATTTTAACTCCGCTTAAAAATATTTGAATAATTAAGTCCCTTAGGGTTCAATATATTTCATTTTCTTTTAGCCCGTGTTCAAGACAAAACTAATTGAGTGGTTTTATTCTTTTACATTCCCGTCTGTCCTACAGACCGTCTCAACAACATACTAAAATTATTTCATTTTTATAAAGTCGGCTTTACGACAATTATGGTACGAACTGATAGACGGTCAGACACACAGACAGACAGACAGATAGAATGATCAAAGTTATAAACACTTTACAACTACGTTGTAAAGTGTTAAAAACAACTAGTTACAAACCGAACATACAGAAACGTTCTAAGGAAGTGCAAGCTCATTGCTCGCACTGATTAAAACCAATAACAGCAATTTTTTATTTGTGTGTGTTTTTTCCATTTAAGAAAGACATAATTAATATTATAACTTGTTATAATCCTACTTTAAATTTTTCATATTTGTGATAATATATTTATGGCTCTCGAATAATTTTTAAATTGTTGTGAGGGACAGGTTTGGCTCTTCCGTCTGAAAAGTTTACCGACCTGTGGGCCATAATAACCAATGTCTGGTGAATGAAGTATAAAATGCTTCTCTTCTCTTTCAGGAACAGGAATAGAAAGGAAAAAAACTTCTCTACACAGTTTTCACTTTTCTACGGCCCATTTCTCTTTACTACTACGTTTCCTGCATTAGGAATTGTAATCCGATTACTCTCGTTTGGATGATTACTTTAATGGAGAATTTAATGTAGATAATAAATACTGCTGCAATCATCGTTTTGGTAAAAGTGAGGCACTATCTCGACATCTTAATGTGAGTTTCAATTATGAATGAATAGTTTTTATTTTACTGGTTGAAGAATTCACATACTTTGTCCTTTGTAGAATTGTGTATAAAGGGTGCCCCAAAAAGATTGAAACGCGCTTTAATGCTTTACCTGTTGGAAATAAGTGGACAATATAAATTGCAAAAATATTGAAAGTAAAGTAGGAAATAAGACTGTTAATGAAATAGTCCTCCCATTAATTTTAAAAAAGTTACTCCTTTTAAATATTTATACGACGCTCCTTAGACAAATTTGGTCAAACAGAAAAGTTTTATAAATGCAAATTTCTGACATATCACAAAAAAGATAGAACTGGATGATAATACATGGAAGAACCCTAAACGCGTAGTGAGTACCACTGCTTATATGATCTCTGTCTGTGTAATGTTTTATTTAGATGCATTTGTGATAAAAAAAAACTTGGCACATATTAACGTATTTTTGATCTAAGCAATTTCCATCGTCAATTTGTTTATGGTCCCTATTTTCACTGATGAAACAGCCTTTCACATGGTACGGAAAAGTGGCATAAGTCAGGTTTTTTACTTTATCATAATTCAGTTGATTTTAAAGATACAGATATGCGAGTTTTTTTACTGATCTTGTTGCATTAAAAATAAAAAATTTCTGATTGACTCAATTTGTCTAAGGGGGTCGTATAAAAATTTAAAAAGCGTAACTTTTTGAAAATGAATGGGAGGACTATTTCATTAACGTAGTCTTATTTCCTACCTTACTTTCAAAATTTTTGCAATTTACATTGCCCACTTATCTTCAAGAGGTAAAGAATTAAAGCGCGTTTCAACCTTTTTGGGACACCCTGCATAGTTCTAGCAATTAATGTTAACATTTTAGAGAAAGATAAGAGCAAAATGAACATCTGAATTTTAATGTTTTTCCTACATCAATTCTGATTAACTTCACGTTATTTCTCTATGTGTTTACTTTCAACAACTTTGACGAATTTATTTTCCTCTCTCAGAGCATACAGAGAGTTGAAATTCGGCACACAATTCCATTTCGTTGAACGTTTTCGTCTATCAAATTTTCACTTTATAAAGTTACATATTTCCGGGATTTACTTACGTTATCTTTTACGGGTTCAGCCTCGGCTCTTAGAGCTGAAAATCGCCACACAGTTTTATCTCGTAGGACATTTTCAACAATAAAATTTTCACGGTATTACGTTGTGGTTGCGTCATTTACGTACTATGCTTTTGCTGTTTCGTGCATTTTCGTTGCGAATCATTCTTCAGTGTCTGCAGATGATAATGCTTTCCTGGTTTTAACGCATCGATATATGTTAGAAAATATACCCGTCGTTGCACGAGATTTAACATACAAACGTCTGATTAAAAGCACACTGATACTCTCAGCGAATTTTCGAAACTAAAGAACACTTTAACAATACGCCCACTTATAACATCAACAATAACAACTAAAAAGAAAGATCAATCATGCACAAAGCATTGATTATGAAACACTTTCCAACTTCAATGCAATTTTATATAAGCATCACTAAAATGTGATACATTTCTCGTTAATATTTTTAAAATTATCATAATACTACAATAATTTATTATATTTGAAAATTTCAAACAGAGGAACTTTAATCAAATGACGTCATCGAAATATATATCGCCTCTATATAAAAGCAGCATTTCAATCATAAACATTTTTCTATTCCTTTCATTCATCCCAATACTATAATAATTTATTTAATTTAAAAACTTAAAACCATGGAAGTAGAAGTAATTTAACCCTATGCTTAAAACTTCATCGAAAAAATCGTCTGGTTCTCTGTGTAAAATCAATGAATGTTTATTCATATCAGCTATATTGCAGACTTCATGAGCTAAATAATTTTGCTTTAAAGAAATGCAGCAATTCTTATATAACTCATTCTACATCTTTTGGTATTTACATTCTCCATAAGTGAAAATTAGGCTTCGTGGTAGAAATAATCAAAGTTGGATGATCATTTAAACTCAAATATATTGTAATTGCGTTGTTTCAGTATGTAGATGCACAGAATTTAAGCAAAATTAAAGCGGTTTTAGAACGGATACAGCACTAAATATGAACTAAAAAGAACTTTAAAAATATATTATACATTTATATTCCCATGGATCCCACAGACCGTCTGAACAACATACTAAAATTTCATTTTGATAAAGTCATTTTTACGGCAGTTATCGTGCTAACGGACAGAAAGACAGACAGACAGACAGCATGAACAAAGTCATAAACACTTTTCAACTATGTTGTAACGTGTTAAACACCTCTGCGGTGATGGTGTTAAGATGGAAAGCCGATCGCAGAGCTTTTACTACTGCAGGGAAATTAGGTTTTCAACACACGAAGAGTATAAATTATTAGTATTTTTAAAAAAGTCACAAAAATGCGTCTATTAATAATATGGACGTATGACTAACATAAGCAATACAGTCTATATTTTAAAATCTTTAAATAATTGATTCAGCAATTTGGCGTTATTTTTGGTAATTGAGCGCCATTTTTCTTGGCGATATTTTGCGAAATAAGTCGTTAAGTTGGCCAAACAGATCGCCCAGCGTAACAGACAAACGGAGAAAACAGCTTTATAACACTTTACGACATAGTTGAAAAGTGTTATTAACACTTTACAACATAGGTAAGAGTGTTTATGACTTTATTCATTCTGTCTGTCTGTCTGTCCGTTAGTACGATAACTGCCGCAAAAATGACTTTAGCAAAATGAAATTTCAGTTTGTTGTTCAGACTGTCTGTTGGACCCACGGGAATATAAATGAATAATATCACCTAATTAGTTTTATATTGAATCCGGGTTGAAAAAATGAAATACACTGAACCCTATGGGACCTCATTTTTCAAATATTTTTTAAGCGAATTTAAAATTCACAAATTGCTTCGAAAGTTTCAGGAATGTAGAAAATATTCAAATTATCCCATAAAATATATAAATTAATTTTCAGAAAATATATTCAGTAGTTTTTTAAATAAAAATTAACATAATAATTAAACCTCTTATATGAAGAGATCACGTGACTCACTTCAAAATAAAATATGGCATCCATCTTGTGTCAAAATCGTGATTTTAAAAATTCTTTTTTATTTATATTTAGTGTCGTATCCGCTCTAAAATCGCTTTATTTTTGCTTAATTTCTGTGCATCTGTATTCTGCAATTACACAATCACAATATATTTTAGTTTAAATGATCAATGCCATCCATCTTGTGTCAAAATTGAGATTTTAAAAATTCTTTTTAATTTAAATTTAGTGTTGTATCCGTCCTAAAACCGCTTTATTTTTGGTTAATTTCTATGCATCTGTATTCAACACAATTACAATATATTTGAGTTTTAATGACCATCAAACTTTGATTATGTTGTTAACAAATTTATTGCATAATATTACATATAAGTGAACATATTGCACAGTAGTTAATATTGTTTTAATTTTATGCGATTTTTTTGATAAATATATTCGAAAAATGTGCAATATATTGAGAATGATGATAGGTTATGATAGTGTTCATGATAGTGTTCTAAAGTCTATGTCATTTGTTTCTTAATAAAAAATATGCGCGCGCACACGCACACACACACACAGACACGTAGGCACGCGGGCACGCACTTACGTGTACGCGCACACACACACACCGCCTCCAAAACGTTCAATTCGTGTTCAGGAATGTTTGAAATGTGTACTTCTGTCTAAAACTCAATATGGAATTTCGGATCCTATCACAATACATTCTATATATATTTTACTATGTATATTCATGAAATTAATCAAAACTTGTTCAAATTAAAGTCTTTTCATTGCAGATGAAACGCTTTTTTTTGTACATGCTAAGAAATGGAAACTCTTTTAAGAGCTGCTCTTTCTTGTCAGCAGCAGAAATTAATTTAAGATGTCAGTCTGAGTAATTAAACAAACTTATTTCTTTACTGACAGTTCTAGAGCACCGGTCTGCAGGATAGACCCATGTCCCATATTCCAGGTCATGGCAAACTGTACCTATGGGGGCTTAAAAGAAACAGTGATATTCACAAACAGCCTTACGGTGAAGAAGGTTATTAGGTGAATGGCTATTTTAGATAAAGTAATCCTATAGGAGTGTCTTCCAAAGCGTGATACCTACCAAGAATGCGTGATTTGAACTAGCGGCGTTGCCAAGGGAAGAAGTTGGATGTCATACCGCCCCCCCCCATCCTTAAAGGAACCTATCGAAATCCATTCAAGTCTGAAAAAAATGTTATTTGGGGAAATGGGAAATAAAATATTTGGCTGCCCCTCTCCTTCTCTTCAATTTTTATATACAGGGTGTCCCAAAAAAATTGAAACGCGCATGAATTCTTTACCTGTTGGAGATAAGTGGGCAATGTAAATTGCAAAAATGTTGAAAGCAAGGTAGAAAAGAAGACTACCTTAATGAAATAGTCCTCCCATTCATTTTCAAAAAGGTAAGCTTTTTAAATTTTTATACGATCCTCTTAGACAATATCGGCCAATTAGAAATTTTTTATTTTTAATGCAACAAGATCAATAAAGAAACCCGCACCGATACAGTAAGTATGCTCTATTTCAGCCTTTAAGGTCACCCGGGATCTTCCTGGACATACTTTTCGACCTTTCGCTCTATTTTGTCTGCTAATAGAGGAGAAATTGTAAATCCGGTTTTATTAGGTTCTGTCCCGTGGTCGATATTATGTGTGCTATGATTCAACCTTCTGAATCATCAGGTGGGTTTGGAAATTCTTTTTCAATACACCCTCACCCTTTTTTCCGCTGCCGGAGAGAAAAATCGAAAATTTGGTTCTGTCAGATTATGTTCCAAGGTCAGTGCTATGTGAGAAAATACTTAGCATTCAAGGGCAGCGGTGAGGCTTCTAGAGGTCTAGAAAGACTCCTGCAATCCCTTTCTAGGTGCTCAGGCTCTGTTATTTCCTGCCTGTTATCTACACTTTAATTGCGCAATGATTCCATCTTCTAGGTTAGGGGTTTTCCACCATAGAAGAGCACTATCAAAGTTAAATTCAAAAATTCCAGTAACACAAATAAAAAAATATGTCTTGCATACGAATAAGAAGTTAAGACTACACACCTACTAAGTTATTGTCACATTTTTATTCCTTTTCTAATAAAAAATTAAACTAAAATAATAAGTAATATGTTTAATAATATGCTTAACAAAACAAGACAATTAACAAAATGATTTAGAATGATACTTGTGCTTACTTAACAGAAATTAGTTTCTGTACATCTGGTTCCATGTTGCTTATTTTATTTTTTTTATACGTTAATTTGTCTTTCAGTTCGAGTTTTTTCTCTATTTGTTTTTTATACAGTATTGAAAAAAATCTGATGTGGACAGCACATGTTCTCTTTATTTCTTCAATAATTCATTAAATTAAGTTTAATTGCACAAATTAACAGCCATAATTATTTTAAATTACACTGAATTTGAACTTTTAATTTAATTTTTGTAATCATGTGGTAACTGGATTTAATTTCAATGGTGGCGTAGCGAAAATGCGAAAAAACTAAAATATCTCGAGAACGGTTAGACCTAGAGAAATGGGGTTAGTTTTATTCTTTTTGGAGTTAAAAATTACGTATAAAATAAGCATTTAATTGATATATTTGAGCATACGTAGTCTTTTATGTTTAGATTTAACAATTTCTGCGGGCCATTTCGTAAAAGAAAGGCATATTTTTTTTTCGAATCGTACCAAAATCTAATTAGCACCAGGTTAACCTACAAGTGATTCATCTACCAATTGCGCGAAATTTGGTCAATAAGTTTTTCAGTTAGAGTGGATACAAAATTCGCACAATCAGCCAGACAGAAACACACACACACACACACACACACGTCACACTATAAATAGTTTTTTCGTGTTGAAGGGGTCCCACAATTTTTAGATCCGTCGAAAACCCGAGTTGCGATTTTGTCACGATTCCAATACTTTCCCTATACATTACCATGTATTGCAGGGAAAGTAAAAAATCCCACTGTACATAAACAAGTCCCCCATAATGGTATGAAATATATAATTGCTCTTTCTGAAATGTCTTTATTATCTTTCAATTGTTTAATCCAGAATTCGACTAAATAATTGTTTTAAAAATCATTCGTTAAATTTCTGTCACATGAAACACCAATGAGTTACTCTTTTTCTTTAGAAGAAAGGTGTTCGATTAATGCTACAAATTATCCGTGTACCACCAGTCATCTTGTCACGGTCCACTGCTGGTATGCGTACCACTGGTTGAGAACCACTGGTTGAGAACCACTGTTCTAGGACATCGCGGAGCCTCTAGAGGGTCTGGAAAACCACAAAATCGTTAGAGAACTATTATATGGAATATTCGTGAGAAGCATAAATTAAAATACGCGTTTTTTCCTCAGTAGTGACTATCATTTCAAAAATTAATAGCTAAAGAAAAAATCGAAAATCTTTCACAGTGGGATTTTTTCTATATATACTCCAACAACCTTAATTACAAAACCACTAGACTTATTGACTCAGAAAAAGAGTCTGCCTAGCAATAAAATAACTCATCTCGTTTTTACAATTTTTTCTGCCAGAAATGTAAATGATTACAGCATTCCTAAGAGTAAATTATCCTTATTTAAAAGACGTCACTGTGATGCTTACTTCTCTTGTCTTATAAAAGGTGACCTTGGGTTTTTTTATAACTTGCTGCACATTCTAGTTTGGGTTGCAAGTTGATGAAGCGATGAAGTAACAGCATGTGTGATGCAAGTTTGATGTGGCGAAACTGGTATCTTTTACGTCTGAATTTCAAATTACTGAATTAATTAAGATTGTATCAGTAAAATTATTAACAAGGTTTGTTTAAAATTCAGAAAATTAATTTTAAATATATTCCGATAAGAACTTTGCGGGGTTTGTATTTGAAGTTTGATATTCGATTTTTACCTACACCGATTTTTATTAACTTTACTTTTTCTAGCTTTGCATAACTTTACGTTATCTGTCGTTCGACATATTTGACAGCTTCATTCTCAGCGTCCAGAGCACGTAGGGGGATGAAACTCGGCAAATAGTTTCATCTCGAAAAGCATTTTCATCTATAAAACTTTCAAGTCATTACGTTACGTGGTTACGTCCTTTACGTACGTTATGACTATTTTCCTGCCATTTTCGTACACTTTCTTCGCGCATTACGGTTCAGGGTCTTCAGATGAATGACTTCCTGGTTCTAACGCGTCGATTCGTGTATATTACAACATAGAATTGTACGTCAATTACGTTAAGAAAATCCGATTTAGGCAGCACATGTGTTTCCTTATATAATGCAATGACTTTCCTTCTTTCACAGCGAAGACAATTATGTACAGTCAACTCTCCTATAACGCGGTACTCTCACAACGTGGTTTTCATACAACGCGGAGAGAGCAAACATTGCGACATCCCTCCCATAATGCGGTACTCATAAAACGCGTTTTCCATATAACGCAATAGTCTTATAACGTGGTTTCCATATAACCCGGTAGTCTTATATAACGCAGGTCTCTATAATACAACTGAATTAGCTTAGGCAGTCTCTATAACCTGAATTTTTTTATTACACTTTTATGGTTGAAAGTAATGGAAAATTCTCCTGTTTTTTTATCCATGTACATCACAATTTTTCAATTTCAGTTATCAAGGAAATCCCTTGTAAATGCAAAGATATATACAGGATTGCGGTTTCCATATACAGCGATGCAAACTGTTCTGTTTTGTACTAATTCTGAATATCTTATAACAGCTGTCTTGGGCCTGTGAACCCTCTTACTCGCATCAACTTCTGTGAAGAGCTCCCACCTAGAGTTAACCAGAAAGATCAATCATGCTTAAAGCACTGATTATGAAACACTTTCCAACAGCAATGCAATTTTATTTAAACATGTCTAAAATGCAATACATTCCTCGGTAATATTTTAAAACTTATCACAATACTACATTAATTTATTAAATTTGAAAACTTAAACCTTCATCGAAAAAAATGAACTTTATTCAAATGACGGCATTGAAATATAAATTGCCTGGTTTAAACATCTCTAAAATGTGATACATTCCTCCGTAATAGTTTTAGAATTATCACAATACTACGATAATTTATTATATTTGAAAACTTCATCGAAAACAACTGAAATTCATTCAAACAACATACTAAAATTTCATTTTGATTAAGTCATTTTTACGGCAGTTATCGTGCTAACGGACAGACAGACAGACAGACAGACAGAATGGACAAAGTCATAAACACTTTTCTACTTTGTTGTAAAGTGTTAAAAAATGTAGCGGACGCCGCTGCCGCTGTTTGACAAATTTCTCTTTTCTCGAGATTATTTTCTTCGTACCGCAAGAACTATTGCATACAGAAATATGAAACTTGGTACACTTGTAGAAAAAGCTCTGGGAAATACGATGAAATACACCGGTTTTTGATATATATCGTAGCTTAAGAAATATTTAATCTCAAAATCAAGGATAAAATATTTGAGTTGCGAGTTCGGGTCCTTGATAAACTAACAATAGGAAGACAACAAATTTTTGCAGGCCGGTACCTACATGGGTGAATTTTTGCATGGGTGAATGTTTGCAGGACGGAGCCCCTTTTTTAAATTTCGACGTAGTTTTTGAGATATTTTACTTTTTACACTTCTGAAATGAACTTCTTTTTCATATCGGCACGTCTAGCGATTTCTCTGTCTCGTACCGTAAAAACTATAGCATATAAAAATATGAAATTTGGTACATTTATAGAGAAATAATAGTATAATACGATGAAATAAACCGTTTATCGATTTAAACTTTAGCTTGGCATGAAATAGCTCGGAATCAAGGAATTCAGTTTTCGGATTCTCTGGGCTAAGAAAAATCCCTGCTTTTCCCTCTGGCGGAAAATAGACAGGGATAGAAACGAGATTTTTGAAGGGAGAATTTTTAGGAAAGATAGATATGAAGCAAGTGCAGCGAGTAGAAGGCGAAGCTTCCCGAAGGGGGTTGAGCGAGCGAAGTGAGCAGGGCGCAGAGTCCCCTAGTAAATAAAAAAAAATAACATCGAGAGGAAATTTTCCTCCCTTTCATCCCTGGTATTCTGCAAGAGACTCTGGACTATCATCAGAACAGAATCCGACTACTCTGGCAATACTCAGAAGCGGACATACTAGGCATATGACTTTTGAGAATGGAGTCAAGTGCTTCCCAACTTGCCTTTGCTCTACTTCTCATGCTACACCCAGTCATATTGTCGATCGTATCGGTGTCTCTGTGCGACAGCTCTCAGACGAACAATAACTAGCGGCTGGACGATTCCCTAGTAATGGTCTTATGGACTTGGTCTAGGAAATTTTTAGGACAATGGGTTTAGAAATAGCACTACAATGATTTTAATGTTGAATTGTATATTTGGCGCTATTCCGGATGACAACATGTAAAATTATTTTGAAGTACCCAATATCACGCTGGGTAACCAGAGGAACCAAGACGGAACCAGAGGAAAAATAAAGAATTTGGGAAATAAATACTCTTACCTAAAACTACATATGAAAAAATTTAAGGGAATAATCAAGCAAAATTAAACACACATCCATAACAGAAGGTCTTTATTTCACTTCCTTAAGACGTACTAAAGTTTAAAACAGGCCATAGCGCTTTCGAGCATAAGTATGTTCTTCATCAGTGGCTACACGGAAATAAAGTTTGAATCGTTCATATATAGACCAGATATAGCGACAAAATTTGCATAAATACAATCCACAAAAGAATCAACGTCTAGACAAGGATAAACCGTAAACAATTTTTCAAAAATTTTAACAACGAAAGAACAGCATATTAAATTACAATTTAATTACAGAAATCGAAAAAACGGGGGGGGGGGAGGCAATCAAGCATAATCCCAAAGAGGAAGACGTCAAAGATAACTTTGCAGAGACTTGAATTGCATAGAGTCGAGAATGAGTCGTCAAGCGTAACTCAAATTCATAACAGGGTCAAAATTACAAACGGACTCACGGTAAATATAAATAAAAAGGGATTCAAAAAGGAGAATATCACGAGGGTTATTACAGCGCATCAAAAGGAAAGTATTTTCAAAAAGAGGTTGAAAATTATCTTTAATAACAAATTGAGCAAGAGCCGTAGAAAGTTTGCTATCCCTGACATCCCGCGCATGTTCTGCTAAACGGATGCCAACGGTGCGTTTAGTACTTCCAATATTAAATTTAAAATTACCATCGGTGGACAACAGGGGAACAACATACACCCCAGCAAAGCTTTTAAAGTCATCCCTATCACCCAGTTTATCAGACCGAATACGGTTAAATAAAGAAGAAATATTAGAATGTGCAGGTTTGAAACCAAACTCAGAACAAAATTGGATAAAGGGGCGGAAAATCGTAGGATTGTATGGAAAACTAGACCTATAAGTCAAACGGTCTTTTAAGGCAATAAGTTTAGTATCAAAAAGGGTATATTTACGGCGAACTTGGAAGAAAACCTTATACATAAACTCAAAGGAGTAGGCAGCCTCCTTTGAGGAAATAATCAAGTTTGAAATTTTTTAAATTTTCTTGAGTTAACTCTCCTGTTCTTTGCTTATACGATTTCTAAAATTCCTTGAATATAATAGCATATACTGATGTTATTCATTAAGGATATTGTGTACAGGAATATATCTGTTTTTTTAATAGGTCATGTGCGAGAAAATGTGTGAAGGAAATGGCAGAAAACGCATCATACTACATTCACCTTATCACTCCAAATCTCTATTTTATTGTAAAAGATTTTTACTTTATCATAAGGATACATTTAAATTTTTAGAATAACATATCCGGCTCCAATAAGATGGTTCTTAGATATATACCGAACGAAACTTTCGAAATCTGCATATTTGTGGAGGGAAAAAAATCTGATGTGGACAGCACATGACTTTTCTTATACAATGCAATTAATTTACTTCTTTCACAGTGAAAAAATGATGTATAATATCCACGGCACAGTGTTTTTGATATTGAATTTTTCCGGATGAAAACATGTAAAACCATTTCGAAATACCCAATGAAATTGCATCTCAATTCTAAATTAACAATTACACATTTTGATAGAACCTGCAATAAGCAATATTGTCCATATATTAAAATGTTTTAATCATTGCTTCGGCAATTTAGCGTCATTTTCGTTAACTTACTGTCATTTTTTCAATTTTAACGTTATTTTCGCCAATCTGGGGCAAATATTGTCAAGTTGGCAATATTTCCCTTAATGAGTCACTATGTTCACCAAATTTATCACCAAGCGTTACAGACAAACAGAGAGAAAAGCATTTCTCATATATAAATGTTTGTTGGAGAATTTTTAGGCGTATTAGAATGCAAAACCATTATTATACTCAGTATTTTCTCTCGTTAAAAGTACGAACTAGTTTAACGAGAATGATATGAGCAAATTGATCGCATAATATTACATATGAAAAGCGAACATATTTCATAATAATCAATACTTTTTTTAATTTTATGCGATTTCTTTATAAATTTATTTGAAAAACTGCAATTTCCCAAGAACGTTTCGTGCTATCGTCCTAAAATTTATGTCAATAATTTTCTAATGAAAAATTGTATAACAAATGATTATTTACGATTATTATATACGAAACAGTATTGACGGTTCTGACTTTTTGATGAAATTTTCAAAATTAATGATTATTTACGAAACAGTATTGACGGTTCTGACTTTTTGATGAAATTTTCAAAATTTCATTTAAAAATTTAAGAGATCTTCCGAACATTCAATAGCGTTTAAAATTAATAATATTTTAGTATTCACGGATTATAATTTTTGTACCCAATTTCTTTCGAAACGCTCCATTCCTTCGCGAGATATAGTCTCCACATACTCACCGACACACACACGCACACATAGTTGCACACACACATACACATAGCCATTACCTTAAAACGATCGACTGAAGTTCAGGGATGGCTGAAACGTGCTCTTAAAAACTCGAATTCGAATTTTCTATCCTGTCACGATACTTTTCCTTACTTTCGCTATATACGCAGTATAATGTATAAGGAAAGTATTGGGAAGGGGTCGAAAATTTGAATTTGAGTTTTTTTCCAATAATTTAAATATTTTGAAATGTTTTTTAAATTTATTTCTTATATTATAAATTTAAATAATTTAAAACAATTAAATATTTTTACTTATAGTTAGAATCGTTTTTAATATTTTAAAAAAGCAAATTTATATATATATATATATATATATATATATATATATATATATATGAAAAATCCATAGTATAAATCTGAATATATTTTACTTACATGTAAAATTCGTTTAAAAACTGTGAAAATGAAATGTCTGTTAATTGAAATACTTGTAAATTTTTCAAATAAATTTAAATTATGGATTATTAAAATTTAAAGAACTTTGTTCATATTTAACTTTTTAGTATACTTAATTTAATAATAATTACAAGCAATTTAAATATTTAATTTACAAATATATTCTTTAAATTTGCCCTTTGTCATATTTAATTTTATCTTCCAATCATTTGTTTAAGTTGTTAAATTGTGGTGCAAAAACGACTCCGTTTGATTTTAATTTTCAATTCTCAAAGAAAAATTTTCGTTTTAGTTATTATTAAATTAGGTTTCTTTTGACACAAAGAATACGTTTGAAAAATTCTCAACTCTGGCGTGTTTTGCGGAGGCTTGAGGCAAGGTAGTCCATTAAGGAAGTCGCCAATTTATTTTCTGTGGACCATTCTAACATTTATTGTCTATGGAAACTGTCCTGAAGTATCTACCTCTTTTTGGGACACGCCCGGTAAGAGTGCGAAAATAACAAAGCTGTGTGTACATTTGATAAATATATAATTTATTTAAACCAACAACACATATATCTAAAATGAAAAATCCATAGTATAAATTTGAATATTTAAACCAACAACATATATAAGTGTTAATTTAAGCATTAAATCTCCATACCCTTCATTGGATTGAAAAACAATTAAAAAACTCTGATGTGGGCAGCACATGACTTTCCTTATATAATGCAATGAATTTAGTATTCTTACGGCAAAAAAATAAGTTATTCTTGTAGTAGATACTTATATTCTTTTTAAGATATTGAATTTTCGTCAATTAGCCGTCATTTTCATTGATTTAGCGTCATTTTTATCCATTTGGTGAGATTTTTGTTAATTTGGCAACATTTAAAAAAGTCGCCAAGTTGGCTACATTCCGTCAAATTCGCCGCCAAAATCTCGCCAAGCGTTATGGACGGAGAAATAAGTTGTTCTTATAGCAGATAAATGACTATTGGCGTTCAAATACAAAAGTATGACTCAAAGTACTTTTTCTCATGAATGGAACGAGCTAGATCCACGAGAATGATGTCACCAAATTCATCGTTTGATATTACATATGAAAAGTGAACGTGTTTCACAACAGTTAATATATTTTTTTAATTTATGGAGATTTTTTGATAAATTTATTTGAAAAATGCGTAATATCTCTAGAATGGTTCATGCTAACGTTTTAAAGTTTATGTCCATCGTTTTCTAAGGAAAAAATACATACGAAATGACTACTTGCTTAACTTTATTAAAGGTTTTGATTTTTTGATGATTTTTTCAAAATTTCACTCGAAAATTTAGTTGGGTTCTGAACATTCGAATGCGTTTAAAAACAATAGGCTTACAGTATTCATGGATTATGATTTTTGTACCAAATTTCATTCGAATCGCTCCATTCGTTCGTGAGATATCGTCTCCACTGGCTCACTGACACACACACACACACACACACACACACAGACATCATCTCAAAAATGTTCGATTCGTGATCAGGGATGCTTGAAACGTGCTCTCCCGTCAAAAACTCGAATTCGAATTTTCGACCCCGTCACAATATACTTTCCTTATACTTTATGTATATAAGGACAGTAACAATTTAAATGAGTCTAACAGACTAAATTGGAATGGATGGTAACAGAGTGCAAAATTACCTGCATAACGTTAAATTGAAATTATTTATTGGAGAGAGAGAGAGAGAGAGAGAGAGAGAGAGAGAGAGTTAACATATCAGGAAAAATCACTTTTTCATATTGGTCCAATATTTCCAATATTGGCTGCCAATATGTGTTTCTAAGAAACATATCCACTACTGGCGCATATTCTTAAAATTTAGTTTCAGCAAAATAGCATTTAGCAACGAAATAACAGCGTTGTTAAGTAACGAAAACAAATTATTTTAAACCTTAAAATGTTCAAATTAAGCACTTAACAGCGTTCAAATGAAGCATTATGAGATTTGTGGTTATTCTATAAACCTTAAGATTTCTTGTTAAAATACAGCAAGTATACATACATAAACTGATCAACTCTTTGCAAAGGTGAAAGAAAAACCTACTTCTTCAGGATCGGAAAGAAGCGTGACCTCACTGGTCGGCAACTGCAGATAGCATAGAAAGGTAGCTGCCAACGCCGAGGGAAGAAATGTAAGAGAAAAAACCCAGAACGACTGGCAGGAAACCTCGAACATACAAAACCACACTAGAAAGAAAGAAGAAAATATGGAAGTAAGGGAACAGGCATCAGAACTAATAGAAACTAAATAGTGAGAAAACCTTCTAAAACAGCAAAGAAAGAAACATGCGACGTTTAAATCAGCTGCAAAGTATAAGTAAAAGTTAATTGATATAACGAGAAACCAATTAGAACAAACAGATAAAAAAATGAATTTTAAATGTAAAGAAACCACTGCGTTTCGGAGGTCATATAAACGAACTTCTAAAAATTAAATAGCGGAAAAAAACATCTAAAATCTGGAAAAGGTAGACAAATAACCGAAAAAAGAATGAAGACGACCGGAATGGAACAAATTATACAAGAGATTTCCAAGAAGAAGGAAAGAAGAAACAAAGAGATTTAACAAAGGAATTTGATTGGGAAATAATATCAATCGGTCGCTCTTCTTGTCGATTTTAAAGGAAAAGCGTGTTTCTGCCTTTGAAATCGGCTGACCAGTTTATTTTTGTATACTAGCTGCATTTTTCGAAGTTTTAATGTATGGTCTTATTAATACAGCAATTGCAGAGCGATTATTTGATTGCTAAAGATTTTTATTCTACAAGTATTTAATTTATGATTTATTAACAAAAAATTATGTTATTTATACGTAATTTCATTGCCTTTATTTGTTAAGTCTTATTTATTTAATTTTTTTAGATTGCAACAGCAAAAATAATATTTCCCAATTCATTACCACATTTCCTCAATTCTAAGACGCACTTTCTTGCCATATAAACGTCTCTAAAAACGGATTGCGTCTTATAATCGCAGCTTTGTCCCAATTTCCCATACTTTGCACACGGCCACATGAATTTTGCTTTAAGTAGAAGTCCCGCCTCCAAATTACTGTCACTAAATACTATTGTTGTTAATAAATTGAATTATATTATAATAAAGATATTTGTTAGATATATTCTAGTATTTAATTTTATATATATATTCTAAGAATCAAAGCTTTTTTCTATTGGTGGAACTAAAATTAAGATGCGTCTTACAATCGACAGAGCCTGAAAAACATTGTATAGTTATCTTCTTCACTTTATACAGTGCGTGAAAAAAGTAAAAGGACAAGCGAAAATTCGCCAAATCTAGAAATCTTTCAGACTGAAATGTATGCAAATTTCTTAAGTAAAAATATTGATAAAATTAAGTTCTTTTTCATGTAAATTAGTTAAATTTTCCAAAAATATATATGTATAAATTTACTTTATAAATTTTAAACCCATGTGATCTTGGAAAAAAGTATAAGGACAACTGTTTTTCCATCTAAAATTATAGTAAAATTTGCATATTTGAAAGCAGAAAATGACCATTCCAAATATAAAGACTGGGTTTCTAAACAAAATTCACACTTGCCTCATTTCTTGACGATTTTTGTACGATGCCAGAAGAAACTCATTTGTCTGACCTTAAAAAAGGGGAAATTCTTGCTTTTAAAGTATGTGGATTGAGTGGGCATGAAATTTCGAAAAAAATTAAAAGATCTAAAATTGTTGTTTATAATTTTCTGAAAGAACCTGGAATGTATGGGATGAAAAAACGAACTGGGAGACCAGAAATTCTAACGCATCGACAGAAAATAATGGTTGTTAGAAAACTTGTGAGAAAAAAGAAACTGCAAATGACGTTAGAAGAAATTTGGATTTATCATGTTCCACACGAACAGTTCAAAATATCTTGAATAAACATCCGAATATTTGGTATGGAAAGTAAATGCCACGTCCGCTACTTAAAAAGGAACGTAGGGAACGAAGAGAGAAATTTTCATAAAAATGCATTTCTCTCGGTCTAAAATGGATTGATGTAATCTTTTCGGACGAAAAGAAGTTCAATCTTGATGGGCCAGATGGTTTTCGCTATTTTTGGTGTAATCTGCGTAAAACCAAAGAAGTTTTTTCCAAACGTCAATACGGTGGGGGCACAGTAATGATTTGGGGCGCTTTTGCAGCAAACGGAACCATATCTATCGTCTTTATCAACTACAAAATGGACTCTGATAAATATGTTGATATGTTAGGCGAATATTTGTTACCTGAGGACTCACTAAATTCTTCGGGAGACTATATTTTCCAACAGGATAACACTTCCATATACGTTTCGAAGAGTGCAAAACACTGGTTTGAAGCTAATTCAGATTGGATTGGCCGGCGAGCAGTCCCGATCTCAATCCAATAAAAAATGTATGGGGCCTTCTAGCCTGAGAAGTTTATAACAAGAAAGATCAATCATGCTTAAAGCATTGATTATGAAACACTTTCCAACTTCAATGCAATTTTATTTAAACATGTCTAAAATACAATACATTTCTCGGTAATATTTTAAAACTTCTCACAATACTACATTGATTTATTAAATTTGAAAACTTAAACCTTCATCGAAAAAAATGAACTTCATTCAAATGACGGCATTGAAATATAAATTGCCAGGTTTAAACATCTCTAAAATGTGATATATTCCTAGGTAATAATTTTAGAATTATCATAATACAACGATAATTTATTAGATTTAAAAACTCCATTGAAAACAACCGACATTCATTCAAATGACGTCAAAGAAAAAATAACACGCCTGGCTCTCTCTAAAAAAGCAGCATTTAATTCATAAATAATTTCGCATTCATGTCATTCATCACAATACTATAATAATTTATTTATATGTTGATATGTTAGGCGAATATTTGTTACCTGAGGCCTCACTAAATTCTTCGGGAGACTATATTTTCCAACAGGATAACACTTCCATATACGTTTCGAAGAGTGCAAAACACTGGTTTGAAGCTAATTCAGATTGGATTGGCCGGCGAGCAGTCCCGATCTCAATCCAATAAAAAATGTATGGGGCCTTCTAGCCTGAGAAGTTTATAACAAGAAAGATCAATCATGCTTAAAGCATTGATTATGAAACACTTTCCAACTTCAATGCAATTTTATTTAAACATGTCTAAAATACAATACATTTCTCGGTAATATTTTAAAACTTCTCACAATACTACATTGATTTATTAAATTTGAAAACTTAAACCTTCATCGAAAAAAATGAACTTCATTCAAATGACGGCATTGAAATATAAATTGCCAGGTTTAAACATCTCTAAAATGTGATATATTCCTAGGTAATAATTTTAGAATTATCATAATACAACGATAATTTATTAGATTTAAAAACTCCATTGAAAACAACCGACATTCATTCAAATGACGTCAAAGAAAAAATAACACGCCTGGCTCTCTCTAAAAAAGCAGCATTTAATTCATAAATAATTTCGCATTCATGTCATTCATCACAATACTATAATAATTTATTTTATTTAAAAATTAAGACCATAGAGCTACAAGTAATTTAACTCTATGCTTAAAACTTCATCGCAAAAAATCGTCCTTCTCTCGGTAAAGTCAATGAATATTTCTTTCATATCAGCTATGCAGACTCCATGAGCTAAATTCTTTTGCGTTATAAAAATACAGCAATTCCCATACAACTCATCCTACATATTTTGCTGTTTACATTTTACATAAGTGAAAAATAGGCTTCGTTGTAGATATAATCAAATTTGGATGAGCATTGAAACTCGTATATATTGTAATTGCGTTGTTTTAGTATGTAGGTGCACAGTATTTAAATCGAAATAAAGTGGTTTTAGGACGGATACAACACTCAATATGAAATAAAAAGAACTTTAAAAATCACGATTTTGAGACAAGATGGATGCCATATATCATTTTGAAGTGGATTACGTGATACGTTCATATCATGGTCACGTGATCGTTTCATATAAGAGGTGTTATTATTATTTTAATTTTTATTTAAAAAACTACTGAATATATTTCGCTGAATTTTTTTTTATATATTTTATGGAGCAATTTAAATATTACCTAAAAATTTCGAAGCAATTTGTGAATTTTAAATCCGCTTAAAAAATGTTTGAAAAATTAGGTCCCATAGGGCTCAATGTATTTCATTTTTTCAACCCGGGTTCAATCCAAAACTAATTGGGTGATATTATTCATTTATATTCCCATAGGTTCTACAGAACGTCTGAACAACATACTAAAATTTCATTTTGATTAAGTCATTTTTACGGCAGTTATCGTGCTAACGGACAGACAGACAGACAGACAGAATGAATAAAGTCATAAACACTTTTCAGCTTTGTTGTAAAGTGTTAAAAATGGCACACAACATCAGCACACAGCATCATAAATTATCGTGGTATTATGATAATTCTAAAATTATTATCGAGTAATATATCACATTTTAGAGATGTTAAAATCAGGCAATTTATATTTCAATGCCGTCATTTGAATGAAGTTCATTTTTTTCGATGAAGGTTTAAGTTTTCAAATATAATAAATCAATGTAGTATTGTGAGAAATTTTAAAATATTACCGAGGAATGTATTGCATTTTAGAACATGTTTAAATAAAATTGCATTTCTGTTGGAAAGTGTTTCATAATCAATGCTTTAAGCATGATTGATCTGTCTTGTTCTATATTTTCTTTAGTGATAATCTTCAAAAGGTCAACTTTTGTAAGGTTCATATTTGTTGTTTTATGTGTTATAGTTGTCATTAGATAATTTCATATTAGAGGTCAGAAATATCGAAAATTCATTTTGATAAAGTGAAAATAAAGTATATTTTCATTCAATTATACGTTGTCTTTATAATGTTTTCGCGCACTGCATAGTCATCACAGTTTAACTTGAAGAACAAGAGTTTAATTTTTATAAATTATTTGGAGATAAGAAAAACCGTCTGAGCAGATATTTTAAATGAATTTTCAGATAACCTGGGATAACTAAGCAGTAGGGTCAATTAATTCACAGACCTTGAAATGTACAAACTTTTAACAAACGTATGATTTTTGATTTTTAATGCGTTTAGAATTTCTACTATATCTAAATGAAAAGCAACGTCGGTTAACTTTACTAGAAAGATGACAAAACCTTGTAAATCTGTTATATGTTTCATGGATGTTATAATAATCCATTACCAGAATGGATGACCCATTTTTATCTGATGCACAGAACTGTAGGGTTCGACCGGCCACACGAAGATTGCAAAGTCCACTTCGACTATAAGGGCTTGCAATTTCGTCCCAGTAGCTCAACTGTAGAGCGTTAACTGGCTAGTTCGAATATCCAGGTTTCGATTCCCGGTTGGGGCAGCAAGGTTCTTTACAATGGTGCCCCAACAAATCAACCCTGTAGGTTAGTGCAAAGATGTCGGAGGTCAGAAAGTGACCCTAGTACGCCTAGCACGGATTCAGTGGACTCTGAGATACGGAGTGCCGATTTCAAATCGAAAGGAAAAACGACCACGCAGAAAGTTAACCTGGTGGATAAAAATAGCATCAGAAGGTTAACCTGAGATAAAAAAAATCTGATGTGGGTAACACATGACTTTCCTTATATAATGCAATGAGTTTACTACTTTTACAGTAAGTTTAAAAAAGTCGCAAAGTTGGCGACATACCACCAAATAAGTCGCCAAAATCTCGCCAAGCGTTATGGAGAAATAAGTTATTCTTATAGCAGATAAATGATTATTGGCGTTCAAATACAAAAGTATTACTCAAACTATCTTTTCCCATGAATGGAACGAGCTAGATTTACGACAATGATGTCACCCAATTTATCGCATGATATTACATATGAAAAGTGAGCATGTTTCTCAACAGTTAATATTTTTTTAATTTATGGGATTTTTGATAAATTTATTTGAAAAATGTGCATATCTTGAGAACGGTTCATGCCAGCGTTCTAAAGTTTATGTTAATCGTTTTCTAAGGAAACATTACATAAGAAATGTCTATTTGTGTAACTTTATTAAAAGTTTTGATTTTAGATGATTTTTTCAAAATTTCACTCGAAAATTTAGGAAGGTTCTAAACATTCGATTATGTTTTAAAGCGATAGGCTTCCAGTATTCACGGATTGTGATTTTTGTACCAAATTTCATTCGAATCGCTCCATTCGTTCGTGAGATATCGTCTCCACAGACTCACACACACACACACACACAAAGAGAGAGAGAGACATCACTTCAAAATGTTCGATTCGTGATCAGGGATACTTGAAACGTGTTCTCTCGTCGAAAACTCGAATTCGAATCTTCGACCCCGTCACAATACTTTCCTTATATATTATGTATACAAGGTAAGTAATAAGCAGGAGGTGGTCAGTCAAATTTCCAGTTGCACGCCAAGCTGACATTAGAGGGTGGAGAATGCAGTCCACTATAAGAGTTTGCAATTTCGCCCCAGTTGCTTAACGGTATAGTGGTTGGGACTGTAAGGTTCTTTACAATAGCTGGCTGCAGTTCGAATACTGGCTAATGGTTATATAGCGTCGACTGGCCACACGAAGATTCGTGATTCGAATACCGGCTAATGGTTTGAGCGTTGATTGGCCGCACGAAGATTTGCTGGGATTCGAATACTGGATAATGGTTAGAGCTGCGATTGACTACACGATCGAATACTGGTTAAAACATGAGTTCTCACGCAGTTTTTCCAAAAAAGAAATCATAGGATTAGGTGGTTATTACACATATTAAATTTATTTAACAAATTCTGTTTATTGGTATTCTTTAATTACTACTTTTAGGTATTGTAACTATACTTGCAGAAAAACTGCTTTATTACATTCGTAAAAATTATACTGCCTATTTACAGCACTTCAATCTTCATAAACCCATTCATACATTAAATAGATGGTTTTCGGAAGGGATTGAATTTTCAATATCAAAGAGGAATTGATATATTATTGATATATAAATAAATATGAATATAAGTTCGGATTTTAATTATAGGAATCTGTTAATTTTAATTAATACGAGCTATTGGTTTAATAAGGAAAACTTGTAGTTTTAAGTATCAATAGTGTTTAATAAAGTGTCTGTTTAACTTAGAGAAAGTTTACAGTTTTTTCCATACTTTAGTTTTAAGTTAGATCCGTGAGTACACCTCCATTGTAATTCCTGTAATTCTCACATGAATATTTAAAATGTTCAACCCAACAACGTTTCTTTTAACAGGATTTAAATATATTTTAATATAAAATGATGTTATATATCGTTTTATTATATGAGAGTTTGATAATATATCAAGTCTTATTATTAAAAAATCAGTAATTATGATAGAGTTTTGAAACCCTATTTGAAAGCATACCATATATTTTTCTTATTCCACAGACATTTCAACATCATGGGGAGATTTCAATATTTGTTATTCTGATCAGAAATGCCTTTAAATTTGGTTATTAGTTTTGAGCAGGACTTTTTTATCTCTGTTTTTGAATTTCATAAAAAAAATAGGATGTAATTTAAACAAATTATCTGATGCTGCAACCTGGACATTTACATTTAAACAACAAGCATCAGATGTGTCAAACACACGAATTTCTCTACATATAAACACATTTAGATAGCTGGATTAACAGCTTTAAGATAAAAATTACAATAATAATAATAAAAAAAAAAAAATACAAAAATAATTTATTAAAAAAATTAAATTTTTTTTTCAAATCAGCATGCCTCCTATACATACAAATTCAAATCATTGGGAAGAATGTCATTTGACGAGCTCAATTTGTTCAGAAAATGCCATGACCACAGTCTGACCGATGTAAAGATAACCAGACATCATTGAAAAAATATCGGATCATTTTCAGAGATCCATAAAGAGTGTAATTTCAGCCAAATTCGATTTTAAATCCCCAAAACAAATTTTCTTTTTTATGCACTATGCATTGCAAGAGAAGTAATTAAAAGGACAAATACTGAAAAATATTTTCCGATAATTAAGAATCGAAGTGAATGATTTTATAAAAGAAAAAATTAATTTATCCGGATGTCTAAAGGTGCAACATAAATAAGTTTCTTACCCTAGAGATTCAAGAAGTATCCATAGCAACCTCTCAAACTATCACCCTCAACTCATCAATTGCAAAGAAACATCCAGGGGTGGCGCTACGTCTTTCGCGAGAGCTCGTCTTCAACCATTTAACCACAACTTTCTACTCTCTATGCTCGGACGACTGACTCAGGGTTGTTACATCGCCGCCACCAACAATAATTCAAACAGGTTTGGCGTGAATAAAAAGCGTCGCCAACAGAGGCCAAATTTGGAAGGCCGTTTACAGGAAGAAATTATTAGAAAATTTAGGGATCTGAGTTCTAATGATAAAATGAACATAGTTGTAAAGATGAAAAAGAATTTTCTTTGCAGGAATAAGGAAATATTTAAATTAAATCTATGATTTGGTGAATATTTAAGGTATACTTAGCATTACCGAACAATGCAACTATTACTTAATGCATATACTAATCACATGTGGTTCGAGATCTGTTTTTTATCTGATTTGAATTTAGTCTATCATTTGGTGAATATTTAAGGTAAACTTAGCATTATTGAGCAATACAACTATCACTTAATGCATATACCAATTACATATCGTTCGAGATCTGTTTTATTTGATTTTAGTTTAGTCTTTGCATATTTGTTCTCCAAATATTTTTCAATTTGGAATTACTAATTTGAATACGAATTTTAAATAGTACGATTTAATTAATTCATTCATTTATCAATAAACAATGAAAAATTTAAAAAAAAATGTAATCCAAATTTAATATTTAATTAATAAAATAAGGAAAACTATAATAAACACCTCAACTTCTCAGGACTTTAAGTTAAAATGTGTCTATCTGATAAACAACACTGCTCCTTAAAATACGTGTTGTACAGTGAAGAGAAATTATTTTGGTTTCAACAGTCTAAAAAATCTGATGTGGGCAGTACATGACTTTCCCTGCAGACTCACGTTCTCTTTAATTTAATTGCATTTAATTCACTTTTAATTCAATTTTCGTTCTCATTTGATAACTGGACTTCTTTTCAAAAGTGGCGTAGAGAAAATACGAAAAAACTAAAATATCTCGAGAACGGCTCGTCCTAGTGTAATGGGGTTGGTCTTATTCTTTTTTTCGTTAAAAAATACGTATTAAATCAGCATTTTATAGATATATTTGAGCATACGTAGTTTTTTTATTTTAGATTTTGGCAATTTTTGCGGGCCATTTTGCAAAAAAAAGCAGGTTATTTTTTTCTGAATCATACCAAAATCTAATCAGCACCAGGGTGTCCCACAACTGACTTACTTACCAAATTTTGTGGAATTCAGTTCATTAGTTTTTCAGCTAGAGTGGATACAAACTTTTGCGGGTCATTTCTCAAAAAAATGCGGGTTCTTTTATCCCGAATCGAACCCAAATCTAATCAGCACCAGATTACCTACCAGATTTTATGAAATTCGGTCAATTACTTTTTTAGTTAGAGTGGATACAAATTCTGCACAGACAGACAGACACACAGACAGACAGACGCACAGGCAGACAGACACACAGACATCACGCTAAAAATAGTTTTTTCGTATTCTATAGGTCTCGAAACGTGTAGATCCGTCGAAAACTCGAGTTGAGATTTTCGGCATGATTTCAATACTTTCCCTATTCATTACCATGTATTGCAGGGAAAGTAAAAAGTATATACCATTTCACAAAGTTTTATAAATACCTCGTAATAATTTAAAATTTCATCATGCAGATATGATCCCAAAATTTTACAAAACTCCGATTTCGTTCAGATCAGTTAGTGTTCTGCATAATCATATGCTATGCCAGAAAATTTCTTTTGACAATTCTTAGTAAAATAATATCTAATGTAAATGAATTTTCATGATGTTGTATAATTAAAAGTAGTTTGTATCTACTTCAACATTTGGATACAAAAAATATTATTGCATTTCCAAACTTTTGACTTTAAAAACCTAATCAGCAACACTCACATATTTGATCTAAAGTAATATGAGTTTCAATGATAGTAAAAATTAGCTCATGATCATACCTACATAAATAATCTGAAGTTTATTATATTTAATAACTATTTATTGCAAGGTAATGAAATATATATTCAAATCAAAGGGGTACTTCAGGGCGGATATGCAAGTTCAGAACTTATATCATCACTACTATGAGTCGAAATTTAAAAATCTGACGTGGGCAGCACACGACTTTCCCTGCAGACTCAAATTTATATTTTCTTTATTTCTTTAATAATTCGTTAGGTTGAGTTTAATTGGACCAAATAACGCTAAATTTGCATTTTTAATTCAATTTTTGTTTTTATTTAGTAAACTGGACATTTTCCCGAAAACAAAAATTATATAAAACAAAAATTTAATTGATACATTTGAGCATACACTACTTAGTCTTTTTTTTTAGATTTTGGCGAGCCATTTCGTAAAAAAGGCAGGTTGTTCTTTTCCGAATCGTATCAAAATTTAATCAGCGCCAGAGTATCCCACAAGTAACTTATCTACCAAATTTTGTGAAATTCGGTCAATTAGTATTTTAGCTAGGGTGGATACATAAAATTTTTGCGGGCCATTCCGTAAAAAAAGGCGGGTTCTTCTTTTCCGAATCTT
The DNA here is from genome assembly GCA_951213105.1 of Amaurobius ferox. Taxonomy (NCBI): domain Eukaryota; kingdom Metazoa; phylum Arthropoda; class Arachnida; order Araneae; family Amaurobiidae; genus Amaurobius; species Amaurobius ferox. The sequence continues at coordinate 155,703,957 of OX578140.1, read as the reverse complement.
GCCAAATTCTAATCAGCACCAGAGTATCCAACAAGTAACTTATTTACCAATTTTTGTAAAATTTGGTCAATTAGTATTTTAGCTAGAGCGGTTAAATAAAATTTTACGGGCCATTTCGCAAAGGCGGGTTATGTTTTTACGAATCGTACCAAAAACTAATCAGCACCAGGGTCACATCCAAGTGACTTACCTACCAAATTTTACGAAATTCGGTCCATTAGTTTTTGAATTACAGTGGATACATACATTGCACAGACAGACAGACAGACACACAGACAGATAGACAGACAGAAGAAGAAGTAATTTATCTACCAATTTTTGTGAAATTTGGTCAATTAGTATTTTTACTAGAGTGGGTATATGATATTTTTCGGGCCATTTCGCAAAAAAAGGCGAGTTCTGTTTGTCCGAATCGTACCAAAAACTAATCAGCATCAGGGTCACACCCAAGTGACTTATCTACCAAATTTTATCAAATTCGGTCCATTAGTTTTTGAGTTAGAAGGAATACATACATTGCACACACAGACAGACACACACACAGACGTCATGTTAAAAATGGTTTTTTTCGTATTCTAGAGGTCTAGAAACGTGTAGATCCGTCAAAAACTCGAGTTGTGATTATAACCATGATTCCAATACTTTCCCTATATATTACCATGTATTGCAGGGAAAGTAAAAATATATTATGCACCTTATTAATATAATGATGTAATCATTAAGACATCACTCATCCGATTTACCGTAACATACCATAGTTTTTACCTTAACATATAATTCCTAATTTACAATGAAAATATTATTTTTTGTACCAACGTTTTAGATTTAGTACTCACACCTAGCGATTTATCTTATTCTTCTAATTTGTATGATAAAAGGTATAGTTAACCATTTAAAATTCTTTACATTATGAATTTCGATTCTTGCATGATTAAAAAGGTAAATATAAGATAATTCTTAATTAATTACGCAGAATAAATAATGTATGTGATAAGACACATATTATAGTCATATATCTAATCTTAAACACAATTGTTTACAATATCCATTTAAACTTATACATTGCATATTAATAATTTTAAATTCATTTAATCACGTGTCTTTGGTAATTAATACATTGTATTTCATTTTTTAAAATATTTTTACTTTCCATAGCACCATAGAAGTTTCATGGTAATGTATAGGAAATCGTGTCGAAAATCGCAACTCCAGTTTTCAACGGATTTACACGTTTCGAGCACTCTAAAACCCGAAAAAACTATTTTTACTGCGACGTCTGTTTGTGTGTTTATGTGTGTGTGTCTATTTCTTTTTGTCTGTGTAATGTATGTAAACGCTCTATTTAAAAAACTAATTGACCAAATTTCATAAAATGTGTTAAATAAGTTAATTGTGGGTTTCCCTGGTGCTGATTAGATATTGGTATGATTTGGAAGAAAAGAACCTGCCTTTTTTTGCGAAATGGTTTACAATTAAAGTATGTATCCAATCTAGCTAAAAAACTAACGGACCAAATTTTACAAACTTTGATAGATAAGTCGAGTATGTATTACCCTGCTGCTGATCAGATTTCTATATGATTCGTGAAAAACGAACCTACATTTTCATTGCAAAATTTCCCACAGAAATTGCCAAAATCTAAAATAAAAGACTACGTGGGCTCAAATGTATCTATTAAATACTTGTGTCATAATAAGTATGACATTTTGTGCAATTTGAAATAATGCACATTGTGTTTGAAAATCTTTTAACCCTTTTTTTGTAAAATTTTAATTATGAATTTAATCTTTTACAAAAATTGTATAGTACCAGTTTATCTTTTTTAAAGACTTCTAAAGGCATTTGCCTGGCCAAAGAGCCATTTTACTTTTAATTTCCCACGTTGATTTAACATCTGCAGGATGAGCTCACAGCTGCAAATTCAAGAGAACAATGACCAGCCAGCACCCCCCTTTCTTTAAACACGTGCAAGGATTTTACATGATTAATCTGTAACGGTTAAAATTCCTTCGCAGCCAAGACTTTGTTCCCACAGAAACCTAAAACTGGAATTCTGCGCCTTTCACGTTAACATGGGCAGTCTGATGAAGAAGCCAATTTTCACTGTCAACTTCAGAAAAAAATCTGATGTGGGCAACACATGACTTTCCTTATATAATGCAATGAATTTACTACTTTTACAGTTAAAAAAAATGTTATTCTTATAGTAGATACGTATATTCTTAAGATATTGAATTTTCTTCAATTAGTCGTCATTTTCATTGATTTAGCGTCATTTTTATCAATTTGGCGAGATTTTTGTTAATTTGGCAACAATTAAAATGTCGCCAAGTTGGCGACATTCCGTTAAAGTCGTCGCCAATATCTCGCCAAGCGTTATGGATGGAGAAATAAGTTATTCTTACAGCAGATAAATGAGTATTGGCGTTCAAATACAAAAGTATTACTCAAAATATCTTTTTTCATGAATGGAACGAGCTAGATCCACGAGAATGATGTCATCCAATTTATCGCATGGTATTCATATGAAAAGTGAACATGTTTCTCAATAGGAAATATTTTTTTTATTTTATATAACTTTTTGATAATTTTTTTGAAAAATGTGCAATATCTCAAGAACGGTTCATGTTAGCATTTTAAAATTTATGTCAATCGTTTTCTAATGAAAAATTACATAAGAAATGTCTAGTTGTGTAACTTTATTAGCGGTTTTGATTTTTTGACGATTTTTTCAAAATTTCACTCGAAAATTTAGGGGGGTTCTGAACATTTGATTGCGTATCAAAACAATAGGCTTCCAGTGTTTACGGATTGTGATTTTTGTACCAAATTTCGTTCGAATCGGTCCATTCGTTCGTCAGTTATTGTCTCCACACACACACACAGACATCACTTCAAAAGTGTTCGATTCGTGATCAGGGATGCTTGAAACGTGCTCTCCCGTCGAAAACTCGAATTCGATTTTTCGACCCCGTCACAATACTTTCCTTATATATTATGTATATAAGGAAAGTAATAATTGGTAAATCTTACTCCCACCTCACAGGATAGTTGGACAGAATTCGCAGATGGACATGATGCTTCAAGAGAGAAATCAACTTCCTTTTCCCCTTTGATTTTAGAATTATAACAGGCTATGTCCAATGACAGCAACTTTAAGTCCAGGAGTAGCCAATTACGTGTGTCCTATGTACAGCGCCACTGCTAAAACTTATGGCGCAGTAAAAAAAAAAAGTTACCAATCTCTGCAATAAATATAAGACTAACTTCATGTCCCTGATGACAGCAGTAGTCCATCAACGTACTAGCCGCATTATCTCATTCTCGTAAGTCACCCGATTCCTAATATTGTAATCCTTTTAGCAATGACTCTAATCAATTAGAATAATATAAATAAGAATCTAAGATAGGAACTAAAGGAGTTTTTTTTTGCATCCTTTTGACATAAATAATGAATCCTAGCAACGCATTAAACAAGTTTAATTAATGGAATTATAGCTTTTTTTGACAATGATCAATCTAGTATTGATTTAAAAATTTTTAAATGATCTCTCCCCCCCCCCCCATAGAGAGTTAAGGGGAAGAATACAATAATAGTGTGATGAATATTAAAATGTAATATTGTAATTATGAAACTTACATAACAGATATGAAGAAATACAATATAATTTGTAATCTATTTAGATATTGCTTAATCGATTATGCATTAATTTATTGGTGTAAAACTGGGCAAGAATTCTAATAGATAAATATTTACTTCTCATGCTCATAAATAATAAATAATATATATATATATATATATATATATATATATATATATATATATATATATATATATATATATATATATATATACATATATATATATAATAAATGATAATTTTGGATCCACACCTGCCTCTTATTTTGCCTCTGATCTTTGGGAATTAATGTATTATGAATATGTTTATTTTTCAGCTACTTTGGAGTATAAGTCTCCTTTTTAAAATACTAACCACTTGTTAATCTTATAAATTAAATAATAGACCAAAACTAATTATATCTTAATGAAGTATGCATCTTTAGTAACGTACAGTTTTAAGTGGTCTATATACTTCTTTAATTTGTATCAGGAGTAATTACGGCCTTTGCATCCTGATAACTTGTTTTATACTTAATTTTTGAGGGCGAAAAGAAGCCTAATTTTTAACGGTGAAAGGCCAACCCCTTAATTCTAGAACTAATCTTTCTCGAGATAATTTAGTTTATTTAGTTTATTTAGATAATTTAGTTTATCATGTGTTTGACACTTCATCTTTGAAAATACGTCCAGTTCTCAAATGAAAATGAAAATTGAAATAAAACTGCAAATACGGTGTAATTGGATATAATTGTCCGTCTTATTTCGTGCAGTTAAACTAAATTTAATTAATTGTAAAAGAAATAAAAAGAGAATGAATTTGGTCTGTAGAGAAAGTCATGTGCTGTTCTCGTCAGGTTTTTTACTTTCCCTGCAATGCATGGTGATGTATAGGGAAAGTATTGGAATCATGTGGAAAATCGCAGCTCGAGTTTTCGACGGATCAACACGTTTCGGGACCTCTAGAATACGAAAAAAAATATTTTTAGCGTGACGTCTGTGTGTGTGTCTGTCTGTCTGCGTGTATGTCTGTGTCTGTCTGTGCAATGTATATATATGTATCCACTCTAACTAAAAAACTAATGGACCGAATTTCATAAAATTTGGTAGGTAAGACCCTGGTGCTAATTAGTTTTTGGTACAATTCGGAAAAAAGAACCCGCCTTTTTTTGCGAAATGACCCGCAAATATCTCATGTATTCACTCTAGCTGAAATACAAATTGATCAAATTTCACAAAATTTGGTAGATAACTCACATATGGAATAATCTGGTGCTGATTAGATTTTGGTACGATTCGAAAAAGAACAATATGTCTTTTTTACGAAATGGCCCACAAAAATCGCCAATATCTATAAAAAGACTGTGTTCAAATGTGTCAAATGTATCAAATAAATGCTTGTTTTACTCGTAATTTTTGACGAGAAAAAGAATAAGAACAACTCCATTACTCTAGGACTAATTGTTCTTGAGATATTTGAGATTTTTCGCATTTTTTATGCCGCCTTTGGAAAAATGGAAAAATGTCCAATTACCAAATAAAAGCAGAAGTTGAATTAAAAAGGCAAATTTAGTGTCATTTTGTGCAATTAAACTCAATTTAATGACTTCTTAAAAAAATAAAGAAAAAATGAATTTGAATCTGCAGGAAAAGTCATGTGTTGCCCATATCAGATTATTTCGATTATGTGATGTAAATTAATATTTTACGCGGCAAATTCTTTGCTTAATGTGGTCTCTTTCCTGTTCTAAATTGTCCGACTATAATTTGACTAAAATATATATTTTTTTTTAAATTTGGATACTTAGTGTAAATAAACGTTTTACAATATCGATGTTCTATAACTTCTCTAAAAGGTCAACTTTTTCAATTGTATCTTATTATACATGGTAATGTGAAAGTATTGGAATCGTGTCGAAAATCTGAACTCAAGTTTTCGACGGATCTACACGTTTCGAACCCTCTAGAAGACGAACACACCATTTTTAGCTTAGCGTCTGTATGTGAGCCTATTTGTGTGTCTGTTCAGTGTATGTATCTACCTTAGCACAAAAACTACTCTACAAAATTGCACAACATTTGTAAATAAGTCACTTATGGGTTACCCGGGTGCTGATTAGTCTGATGTGGGCAGCACATGACTTTCCTTTTATAATGCAATGAATTTACTACTTTTACAGTTAAAAAAAATGTTACTCTTTTAGTTGATACTTATATTCTTTCCAAGATATTGAATTTTCTTCAATGAGTCGTCATTTTCATTGATTTAGCGTCATTTTTATCCATTTGGCGAGTTTTTCGTTAATTTGGCAACATTTAAAAATGTCACCAAGTTGAAGACATTCCGCTAAATTCGTCGCCAAAATCTCGCCCAGCGTTATGGACGGAGAAATAAATTATTCTTACAGCGGATAAATGACTATTGGCTTTCAAATACAAAAGTATTACTCAAAGTATCTTTTCTCGTGAATGGAACGAGTTAGATCCACTAGAATAATGTCACAAAATTTATTGCATGATATTACAGATGAAAAGTGAACATGTTTTGTAACAGTTAATATTTTTTTTTAATTTATGGGATTTTTTGATAAATTTATTTGAAAAATGTGCAATATCTCGAGAACGGTTCAAAGTTCATAGCGTTCAAGGTTCATAGCGTTCTAAAGTTTATGCCAATCGTTTTCTAAGGAAAAATTACATAAGAAATGTCTATTTGTGTAACTTTATTAAAGGTTTTGATGTTTTGCTGATTTTTTCAAAATTTCACTCGAAAATTTAGGGGGGTTCTGAACATTCGTTTATGTTTTAAAACAATAGGCTTCCAGTAATCATGGATTGTGATTTTTGTACCAAATTTCATTCGAATCGCTCCATTCGTTCGTGAGATATCGTCTCCACAGACTCACTGACACACATATACACACATACTTTCACACACACACACACAGAGACATCACTTCAAAAATGTTCGTTTCGTGATTAGGGATACTTGAAACGTAGACCCCGTCTCTATACTTTCCTTATACATTATGTATATAAGGAAAGTAATAACTTGCCACTTTTTATGAAACGACCCACTAAACTTGTCAAAATCTTTAATACAAAACTATATACATTTAATTGTGGTGGTTAAATGGCATGTAATTTTTGAAGGCGAAAAGAATGAGATCAACTCTATTTCTCTAGGACCAACCATTTCCGAGGTATTTAAATTTGTTTCGTAATTTTTGAAAGCAGGTGGTCTTTTATTATTCAATAAGTTAACAGATGCTGAACTCCATTGATTACGAAAGAGGTAAAGTAAAAAGGAATTTTAAGCCTATGCAAAAAGTCATGTGCTGCCCACAGGAGATTTTTATGTTTATATATATGGTGATGATAAATAAATGTTTTAAAGGCCAAATGTGTTGGTGACCGTTGTCGGACAATTAATACGTAATGTGCCGCAAGACTTCTTTATATCAAACGACGATAAACTGGCCAAAATCAATCAAATAAAGACGGAATATTTTGTGCTTGTATAGCTTAATGTTATACACATGGTGGTTCGTTGGCGAAAGTGGTCGGAATGAAATTGAACGAGTTGTGAAATCATTTTTGTCCGTTGGCCAAATAGATGTCCTAAGATAAAACATGTAACTAATTTTTTATGTAATTTGCAGAGGTGATGTATTTTTTTTTTTATGTATGCAAAGGAATGCATTGACTAAGATTTTAATTTTTGGGTTGAACTCTATTCATTTTGGTATGGCTTCTATGTCCGTATGCTATAGCTTTGCCTGCTATATCTGCCTACTATGCCTGTCTGCTTTGTCTGCCTGCTATGTGGATAACTTATCTTAGATAAAGCTCAAGCCGAACCCCTACGGTAACCAAAGGGAGAAAGGGGCCGACGGGGTATTATATTCTCCCAAGCGAGACCACGACTAGGGTAGCGAAATTACCGGACGGAAGCCGGAGGATGATCCAGAGGCGACTTGACTCCAGTCACCTATGGATCTAAGGCTATAGTCATAAAGGACAGTCCTTTCCTGCAACCTGGAAGAGCCTGCTTTATGAGTCCGAATGAGAACTCCCGTAAACATACATATTTGTGTACCGCCTCCCCCAGGAAAGGAGGACCAGTCTTATGAGGAGTTAAGATCTGTACACCACCCTATAGGAGTAGGCCCTCCCCCCGGGGGGGGGGGGACTCATCTTATATAAGAACACTTTTTCTGGAATGTTAAAATTTGGTGTATACAAAACTCACAATCAAATAAATTTTACAGAAATTGCAAAAGATAAGGGAGCCAGTGACTGCTGCACTTTTTCTGCAAAAGTTCTACGAATTCTAACGTACTATGTATAAAATTTTTAAATGACAAGATTATTTTTTTAATTCTGTGGAAAATACTTTTTTAATTTATAAAACTGGAATATCATTCTCTTCATATTGAGGTTATATGAACATCGAGTAGAACTACTGAAGTGCAATAAAATGACGTATAAATTTCGTTCGAGAATGGGCTGCGCTCCATTTAATGTCCTTCACACCGTAAGACTGTAGCATTAAAATACGTTTAGGTATTTTTTGTATTCACGCATCGCAGGATTAATGATGGTTTAACATATTCTGCATGTAATATTTGAGATTTTATCGAAGAAAAAAAGTTCACCTTTTATCTGCATCGGAAATGCATTTCATTGAGTTTATGTTCTCATGAGTATAATTTTTTTTATAATGGGTTAAAATATAGTTTGGTTATGTATCGGTAGTTTGGTTATGTTATTATATAGTTTGGTTATGTAGAAATGGATCAGTATTTTAGAAGATCATTAATCGCGATTTCCATAATTCGAGCATTTTCGGTTCATTGATCCTTTCAGTTTCAAGTATTCGAAGGATGAAAATACGACTCATTTCAATTAACAGAGCAAATGTTAAATCTGCTTCTGGTTCAGAATGGTAATATGCACGCGATTCAGAATTTAAATTTTAAGGGTCGATAATCTCCAGGGCGCAAAAATTTTCCAAATTTTTAATTTTTCTAGATCATAATATAATGTATAGGGAAAGCATTGAGATGAGATCGAAAATTCGAATTCGACATTTTTTATCCGATCTTCAAAATATTATTCCACTTAAAATTTCCATATTTACAAAAATCAGATGTAGACAGTACAGGATTTTTCCTACAGACACAAATTCATTTTACCTTTTTTTTCTTTCATAATTCATTAAATTGAGTTTAATTGCATAAAAACATGGACAAATATTTGAAATTGCATTGAATTTGCAGTTTTAATTCAATTTTCGTTTTCATTTGGCAGCTGGATTTTTTTTAAAGGTGACTTGGCAAAAATACGAAAGACCTGAAATATTTCGAAAACGGTTAGTCCTAGGGTTGGTCTTATTATTTTTGTCGTCAAAAATTATGTATAACACTAGCATTTAATTTATACATTTAAAATTCTGTAGTAAAAATCTGTATGTAAAAATATTATTTTAAATTTAGACGATTTTTGCGGGCCATTTCTAAAAATATATATATGTAAAAATGAGGTTCTTTTATTCCAAATCGTTCTAAAATCTAATCTGCACTAGGGTGACCCACAAGTAACTTGCCTACCAAATTTTGTGAAGTTTGGTGAATTAATTTTTAGATAGAGCAGATACATACGGTTTTGACTGGCCACTTCGTGAGAAAAGACAGGTTCTTTTCTTCCGAATCATACAAAAATTTAACCAGCACCAGGGTAACCCACAAATGCCACTTATCTGCCAAATTTTGTGAAATTGGTAAATTAATTTTCAAATAGAGTGGATACATAAGGTTTTCGTGGACCACTTTGCAGGAAAAGGCAGGTTCTTTTTTTCCGAATCGTATGAAAATCTAATCAGCACCAGCGTAACCCTCAGTAATTTGGACGTATCATAAAGCAATGTCATTTGACCCCGTTCAGTTACTAGTTTAACTAGTAAAATATCAATGTGCACTATATGTTCAAATTTCAAACACTTTTGTGAAGTTTTTGAGGAGTTATCGTTGGACAATGTGCAGCACGTGCAATGTTTATCAGAGCTCGTTCAGTTACGAACCTTTACATCAATATTTTATGCAATGTGTCCAAATTTCAAGCAAAAATAGTTGAGATTTAGACGAGTTATCCTTGGATAAAACAAGTAGACAGAAGCAAATCGAATTCAGCTCTAAAAATAGCTTAATCACTTTGCTTTTTGCATTAACAAATTTCTCATCCTGAGTAATTAGGTGATCCAATTACAACGTTTTAGTGACTAGTATACTGTAATTTGACCCTTTGATTAGTAACTAGTGAAAGGATTAAACCATTGAAAGTGGACCCGTTAGTGAAGGGTTCGATAAAGGGACTATATCTTTGGCGTTGGACGTGTAGTAGTTTTCGAGAGTTTTTTCAATTGAGAGAAATGTAAGCTATCTACAAAATGAAAAATTTCCCTGTTCTCTAATTTTAGTTTGTGTTTGTAAAAAGTATATAATATGAACTTTCTCCTATGATACACCGTGACAACGTCTTTGTAGGCAAAATGCTTCACACTTCTGACTGATATCCAATAATACTGCATCCTATTTTTTTCCGTTTAAAAGAATTTCATTTCCTGCCCAGCATTAATAATGATAAAACGTTTTTTCCGTATGGAATAAGCTTTACTGGTACTTGAAAATGTCCTGGATGGCAAAACTGAACCTGATCACCCCTGACTTATTAAACAAGTCTTTGGCTGTGGTACTGAAGAAAGATGAATGTACAGTTCGTCAAAAATAAAATCCGAATACTACTCATTATTTCAGTACCTAGGGCCATATATAGTCAAACCAAACGTATCAGTGTGTGTGTACTAATTCCCACGTGGTGAAGGGGCGCCAACGCACCACATCCATAAGACCCCCCAGGGTGTCCCATGGCGAAGGGGGAGGGGATTTGCAGTTTCACTTTTATAGAGGCCCCCCGATGGGTGGAAGTCTGACTTGGCCTCGACATGACAACATCCATGCCCGCTGGCGGGATTCGAACCCACAACCCGGCAATCCAGCGATCAGACGGAAACGCATGCACCTGACCGCTCGACCACTGGATCGGCAAAATGTATCAGTAGACACAGAATAATGTTGACTCTAAATAGATGTGTATTTAATTTCTATAAGGGGTGATCTTCATATTTAGTAGCTCAATATTTCCGAGAATTCAAATTTCAACACCTATTTTTGTCAGCATATGATATCTTATGTCAACAATATTCTAATTATAAAAAGTGTGAGATTTACACCATCAAAAAGGGAGATATGCGGGAAATCCATTCTTGACCCCTCTCCATGTTTTAAAAGGTAGTAAAATGATGATCCCACATACTCTGCAGTAACACCTTTTCTATTTCGTTGATATGGCGCATTCTTTACAAAACTATTTTATCGATAGGGTTGTGGGGTCTCAAATTCGTGAATTTTAGAGACAGCATAAACGACGTTTTAATTCATCAATAGGTTATTATTGAATTAGGTGTTTTTGAGTCGCATAATTTATGGTAGGGGGGTGGTCCATAAATTTTTCTCACGAAGTTGGTTGACAATTATTTGCATTTTATTCGTATCATTCAAAAATTTATTTCAATTTATGTTTATACTGATTGAATTAGAAAGTTTACAATATTTCTCTGAGTGTTGGCTTTTACTTTTATAAAATAAAATTACGTATCGTATTTAAACATTAAACGGCATTAACACATTTTTTTTCGTTCTTGGTGCAATTTGTTTTAACTTAAAATACTCAAAATACTTGCTGATATATACAAAGAAGCTTAATACCACTAAGAGTGGCAACACGTCACAACTATAAAACAATTAAGTAATAAATTAAAGACAAATTCTTAGAATTAAGAAAAGTCATTTAATAAACCTTCAATATACGTAAATATAAATTGAAAGCCAGAGCGCTTTAGGGCATCTTTATACCCTTTATCAGTGGCATTAAATGAAATTCGCAAACAACATGCTTAAATACCATCCACATTGGTAGGCCAAGTTTACATATAACAATCGTCATCATTACGAAGAAGACTCACTAATACATCAATATAAAATATGAGCAAGAAATTTAAATTGACCACGTTTATAATACAAATTAGAAGGGCAAATTGCCACGCTCCATAGTAAGCTTAAATTACAAGCAATTAATATTAAAATCTAGAGATAATTGTAACGGCTGGATGCACATAGAATCTAGAACGAATCGCCAAGCGTAGCTTAAAACATGCACAGGATCAAAATTACATATGGAAGCACGATATAGATAAATAAATGGGGATTCATACAGTAAAGTTGAACGGGGTTATTACAACTGATCAAAAGGAAGGATTTTTCGAAAATGGGTTGAAAGTTATCTTTAACCACAAGTTGGGCAAGAGCCGTGTATTGTTTACCATTTTTAATGTCCCGAGAATGTTTAGCCAACCGTATACCAACCGTGCGTTTAGTGCGACCAATATAAGACTTAAATTCGGTATTAGGAGAAAGACGGGGTACCACATACACTACAGTTTGGCATTTAAAGTTTTCCTTATCTTTGAATTTATCAGTGCGAATACGATTAAACAAAGTGGTAATACTTTGTTTATATTATTGAGTAATAATAACTCGATTGAGAGGGTCTAAAATTAAACTCTGTGCAAAATTGGATAAGGGGACGAAACATTTTTGGGTGATATGGGAAACTGGCTTTAAATGGCATACGGTCGTTAGTGGAAATGAGTTTATTATTGGGATGAATAAATTTACGGCGAATTTGAGAAATTTTTTATAAACGAACTCGAAAGAGTAAGCAGCCTCCTGACGAAGTTTAAAGATGAAATCAATTTCATTAGTTAATGACGAAATGGACGAACAGACATTAAAAGCACGATTAAAGTATGCATTAAAAGAAGCTTTTTTTTAGGCGAGATGGGATGAAACGAATTGGCAGATATACAAGTGTTAGTAAAAGTAGATTTACGATAGATAGAAGTTTGAAAACTATAAAATAATAACGTCTAAAACGGTAAAGTACAATTAGATTCGTGCTCAACAGTAAAATTAATGGAGGGGTTAAAATCATTAACAATATCCAACAGATTAAGAAGATCGCTCAACCAGTCGCTAAAACCAGTTTCCGATATTACCCAAACATTTTTCATCCCCTTATCCTATTTTGCACCGAGTTTAATTTTAGACCCGCTCAGCTGAGTGTTTATATTGTTTGTTTAATCCTAACACTTTGTTTAATCGTATTCGCACTGATAAGAAAAATTTTAAATGCCAAGTTGGGATATATGTGGTACCCCTTCTTTCTCCTAATAACGATAGTTATAGGAGAAAGAAGGGGTATATAAGTTTTATATTGGTAGCACTAAACGCAGGGTTGGTATACGGTTGTTTGAACATGCTCGGGACATTAAAAATGGTAAACAATACACGGCTATTGCCCAACTTGTAGTTAAAGATAACTTTCAACCCCTTTTCGAAAAATCCTTTCTTTTGATCAGTTGTAATAACCCCCGTTCAACTTTACTGTATGAATCCCTATTTATTTATCTATATCGTGCTTCTATATGTAATTTTGATCCTGTGCATGTTTTAAGCTACGCTTGGCGACTCGTTCTCGATTCTATGTGCATCCAGCCTTTGCAATGTTATCTCTGAGTTTTAATATTAATTGTTTGTAATTTATGCTTACTGTGGAGCGTGGCAATTTGTCCTTCTAATTTGTAATATAAACGTGGTAAATTTAAATTTTTTGCTCGTATTTTATATTGATGTATTAGTATGAAAAAACCCAGACCACACGACAGACCTGATGTATTAGTGTGTCTTTTTTGTAATGATGACGATTGTTATATGCAAACTTGGTCTACCAATGTGGATGGTATTTAAGCATGTTGTTTGGAAATTTCATTTAATGCCACGGTTGACGGGTATAAGTTGCCCGAATGCTCTCTGACTTTTAAATTTATATATACGTCTACTGGAGGTTTATTAAATGACTTTTTAAAATCTAATGATTTGTCTTTAACTTATTACTTATGCTTAATACCATATAATTTAATGCAACTTATTATAATCACTAATATATACAAGATGCATTACAACTCCATAAAACGAAAGTTGGCCGTTCCTGTCAATAACTTCTTGGATATGTTGCGACATCTAGAGGGGTTCTCAAATCTACAGTGGTGCTCAAAAAATTTCATTGATTGAATTAAAAAATTTAAATGAGTGAATTATGGTTTTAACGAATTATGGTTTAAAATGGTTTAAACTAAAACAAACTTTGTTAACTCCACGGAGTTGAGGTCGCGGTAGCCCAGTGGTTAGCGCTCGGGAATTACACTCGGTAGGCCCGGGTTCGATTCCCGCCACTGCCAAAACTGCCGCCGTGTTCACGCGGAGTACGATCACGTTAAACATGTGGATCCGTAAGTTCTTCCGAGAGGTTGGTGGTAGGGGAAGGAGAGTACGGTCCCTGTGCATGCCTCCCCCACTGGGTTCCGGTCTAAATTGGGTGGCACTTCCTGGCCGTCCAAATAGTTATCTTACACCTTTCTGGTAGGTCGCGTCAGCGAGTTTGCCACGGTCAGAATTTTCAAGGGTAGCGAACAGGCTAGTCGCCGAAGGCGGCTAGTATTTAATAAAGTAAGAATGTCACATGTTTCTCATTATTTCGGAATATTTCACACATCGACATTTCTAAGTAAATATTTTTTTTGCATTATTGCATATCCTTCTCTTCAATGTATTCATCAGTATTAAACACTTTATATGCCACTTTAAATTTGTTATTGTCCTTTTTTCCATCAATATCATGGAAATATGTGAGTTTTTGAGCACCACTGTATCAAGCTGTGTACAAAGTCAGTATACTGCCGAAATAATTTCCACGTTACATAAAGCAGATTTTCAAAGCTAACTCTCATTCATACAGCCTGTTGAAAAAAAATATATGCACCCATAAATAAATGAGCTACAGCCCCAAAACTCAGCATGTAAATGTCGGTCTAAGAGTTATGCAAATGATCAAACTGTCAGTGCCAATGTTAACAGGCTCATGCATGTTAAAAGGCTCGTACAACGCGCATGAGAATTAAATTACGTATTGTGCATTTATGAGGACGTATTGTGTTTTCACTCACTGTCAATTGGAAATGAATTTTTCTTTTCTATACTGCAAGTTGTGTACACAGCAAATTGTGTACACAGTTAGTTGTGTACCAGAGACGACTTGCAGAAGGTAGGATTAGATATCGGTGTTCGATGTCTATTAAGCGCCTATCACCGACCCATCTAAAAAAAGGCAGAGCCGTCTGGATTGGTTTCGAGTTTCATCAGCCTAAACAGTGTCTAATTGGAGGCATGTTGTTTATAGCGACAAATCCCGCTTCAATCTCCAGTGCTGATGACCACTGTATACATGTGTGGCGGAGAACTGACCAATCTTTCCGCATTTGTTGTCATGCGACACACGGCCAGCACACGTGGTGTGGCAGACTGGGGAGTCATCTTCTGGATAGCCGATCTCCTCCAGTGTTGGGGAAAGCCAATCGAATGGCTCGTTTGTACGTCAACGATATTCTGTAGTCCATTGTTCTGCCTATGCTGTGAAGCCGCCCTTTTCTATATAATAACAAGACAATGCTCGGCCACATATTGCACGACTTTCTCAACAATGTCTTGAAGGATTTAATACCCTCAAGTCTGCAGACCTACCACCAATGAAACACGTCTGGGACATGCTGGGATGGAAATTGCAGCCTTCTCAGAATACCACTTAATTAGCAGACTTTGTGGCAGAATCTTCCGCAGAGACACATAAGCAACTTAATTGACTATGCGCCGCCCCGAATATTAGCTTGCCAGGGGAGGATTTACCATTTATTAAAACGTCATCTTGTTGCCACCATTTCTTAATTACACGTTTTTTTGCTACTAAATTCTACTTATTTGCATAACTCCTCAAACGATACATACATGTCGAGTTACGCGGCTGTAGCTCAATTCCTTATAGAAGAATACTTTTTTGTAACAGAGTGTATTTTATTGAATAGCTTACCTTCAAACATAGTTACAAACACAAAATTTGCATAAAAAATATTCTTCGCATTCATTGTTATGCCTTTTAATTGCAATTAATAATTCAAAAGGTAATTAAAAATATATTATTATTTCTATTTTCAATGAGATAGTCCAATACTTTTGTGCAATACATAAAGTCCCAAGGATGCAAAGTTAGTCTTTGTTTGAGAGGATTCTATTATTTATTATCATTTTATTCTAATTCTACTTGATTTTAATTTATGTCCTAAATTTCTCAACTTTCATTTCGAAGAATCGCATACTCATGATTCGCCAGATTTATAAGAAGGGCAGACTTTAGAATTAAGGCTCTGCCATTCAGCCGGGTTCACGCGAGTGTGTGTTCTGATCGTCCATGGAAGGTAACATCTAGAGTATAGCCTACAATCTTGTGAGTATATATATTGTTGTTGTTGATACCCAGACCGTCCAACCTACCAGAAAGGTGTAAGGTAACCGTTTGGACGGCCGGGAAGTGCCACCCAATTTAGACCGGAACCCAGTGGGGGAGGCAAGCACAGGGACCGTACCCTCCTTTCCTCAGTATATATATTGTGTCGTTGTTTGATCATGATGGGTTCAGATTGAAAGTCAGTTTAATAATCAGTTAAGTTTGAATTTTATTATAAATTTGTATGTCTCGGGTAGAATTTGTAATGCTAGCGTTGTAAATAATTTGTATATTGATTTGTAATATAGATATATATGTGTGTATTTTGAGTTCCCAGAAAAGCTAGCTGTAAATAAAGTGGTATATTTGTTAAATGTCGTGATTCCTTCTTCAAACTCTAGTCATTGGAAGTTTAATTTAGAGTGAAGTAAATTGTAATGGATCATACAAGTCGCGATCTTGGATTAAAGTAGAATAGCATTTTACAGCCTACAAAAAAAAAAGCATTCCCTACACTAAAGAATACAAGTATTTAGATTAATTTGCAATTTAACCATTTATTGTTGTCGATTTCAACTTCTGAATAAAATTTTAAATTAAAATCATTTTATATAAAAATACTTTATAGCGTTTTTGAATAGCGCTTATTCAGACGGCATGAAGAGAGCCATGCTTAACAATATAAAGTAACATAAATTAAGACACCTAACTTATGTTACATAATAAAATAGAAAACATGTCATGCGACAATAATAATCTATTCTACCTATACACCTCCATACATGTATCCATCCATGTCATTCTCTTTATCCTAGATGCTTCGATCTGTCACGGTTCACAGTTCCAATTTTACATTACCGTTTTCTTACAGTCAGCTTACCGTTTGCTGAAGCAAAATTATTTCCCAACAAAAAAATTACATAATATTAAACGTAATGGTCAAATTATATAACGAGAAATAGACATAGCACGCATTAAGTTAAGCTGAATCAACTTTCAAATTTGTCGTTTCACATTAAATTATGGATTTTTTTTGTTGCATAAATGTCAAGAGTCCAAACTTTACATTGCACTGCAATTTTGAAAATTTCCTGAGCATTTTCCATCAAAAATTGATGGATGGCTTCAAAACAATGCAGTTTTGAATATAGGTCTGTATCTCAATAAATACTAAAAAGAATGAATTAAAATTTTGTACACCAAGATTTCTGAATCAATTGTCGTTAAAATTTACCTACGTTTCAATTCATTTTTACCACTTTCTAACATAGTTCAAAAGTGTCTATGTCTGTCCGTTCGCACGATAACTGCCGTAAAAATGACTTAATCAAAATGAAATTTTAGTATGTTGTTGAGATGTCCGTGGGACATATAGAAATGTAAATGAATAATATCACTCAATTAGTTTTGGGATGAAACCGGGTTGAAAAAATGAAATACATTGAACCCTTTGGGATCTAATTTTTCAAACATTTCTTAAGCAAAGTTAAAATTCACAAATTGCTTCGAAAATTTTAGGAAATATTCAAATTATTCCATAAAATATGTAAAAAAAAATTGAGCAACATAGATTCGGTAGTTTTTTAAGCAAAAATTAAAATAATAATGACATCCATATTATATGAAGAAATCACGTGACCCACTTCAAAATAAAGTATGGCATCCATCTTTTTCCCCCAGCTAAGAATCGCGATTTTTAATGTTCTTTTATATTTATATTTGGTGTTGCATCCGTCCTAAAACCGCTTTATTTTTGCTTATTTTCTGTGCATCTATATTCTGTGCCAACGCAATTACAATATTTTTGAGTTTAACTGATCATCACACTTTGATTATTTCTACAACGAAGATTAATTTTAATGGATGCAGAATGTAAACAAGTGATATAAGATGAGTCGTATAAGAATTGCTGAATTTTTTTTCACACAGAATTATTTAACTCTGGAGTCTGGATTAAAAGTGTTATGAATGAAAGATTCATTGCTTTTACGTAGAGAGCCGTTAAGTTATTATCACGTTACATTTATACACTTTCTTGTTACGTTACATTGTTACACTTTTTTCTCTACATTTTATTGTTGCCAGCGAAAGAATACCGATTTATGTATTTCTAATGATTGATAGGTAAAGTGACGTAAGTTTTTTTTTTAAATACCTTTATATTGTCGCCCCTAATTTGAATATTCAAAATATTAGATTTTTCCATTGGAAGCTGAACTGGATCGAGTGGGACCAAACTAAAACCAAGATTCTATAGCAGAGTGGAAGTACTCAATGGTTAAGCATATGGTTATATTTTCACATCGTCTCTCCTAATTCGAATTTGTGGAATTTTTGAATTTTCCCTTATTCTCAAAGCTGAGACGGATCGAATGACACCGAAGCCAGAATTCGAGCTATAATGGAAGTCCTTGATAAATTTGATACATCACGCACTCACTCAATCAGCTAGTTTATTGCATATTATATAGACTATGTTTTTAAACTACAATTGTCGCCAGTATTTTGAAAGGGGACTAGAGGACTAGAGGTCTGCATGAACCGATATTTCAGATTTTCACCCGGTTTTTCACTGAAAGAATTTACAGATGCAGAACCCGAGCTTGGTCTTGCCCGATCGTTATTGAGTCTCGACCCGGTTCAGTTAGAAATGATTTATTAGAACATGTAGGAGAAACCCCAACTGCTGCTTAGTTTTTCGGGCGGAACTCATAGCCATTGAGGAGGCCTTGAGTTATTGTGTCAAAGAGAGAGTCAATACAGACATCTGGATTCTGAGCGATAGCCGTGTTATATTGTAATTTTCAATTCCCAATATAACATTGCTCTTTTGAAAGAGGAAGTGGACCTAAGAAGACGGTCCCTCATGAAGTGAGGCAATTTTTGTAACATTCCCTCGAACGCAGCTGCACCGGACATTCATTTCGAAAAGAGAGGGTGCTTCTCAAGTTCATGTCAGCGTTAGGTGTTACAACAAACGGAAGGGGTTGAACTTCTTGACCCCAGAGTCAATTAATATCACTCGAACCTTGGGAAAATTCTCGTGAGAACTTTCAACGATTTTAAAACTGGAGACTGCATATCTCATATTTCAGGGGGGCCTTGACCAATAATATAGCCTGAAGGGCGTAGCCCTTATTTTACTTAGCCAATTATGGACAGGGGCGCCTTGTTAAGGGGGTAGAGACAGAGAGCAACTTTGGACTTTAAGTTTTTGAAATCGAGGACTTGAATTTTGTGAGTGAAAAGAAGAGGTCGCAAGAGCGACGGATCTCGGAGAGAGCGAGCCCACGGGACAGAGCCGGAGCGCGCGGTCATAAAGTCCGACATCGGCAAAGATGATCGAGGTAGGACAATTCTACACATATTTTTGCACTTTGATTATTATTATCTCTCTGACCCTCCTAAATAAGGTTAACCTGGGCCATTAAGACGTAGGCTAGTAAGAATAGTGAGTTAATGCACATTAATAGGTTAATAATTGTAATGCTCATATTATGATCATAGAATGAGGAGATTTGATTGTCTTAATGTACTACACTAAAGATGTTGGTATATGAAATTTACCAGATGTTAATAGTTATTAAATAAGGTTTGTCTTAATGAAATAAATTCTTTGTTATTGTTTAAAATTAAGCCTCTTCATTTTAATTACTGGTATTATGTATTTCTTTATTTACTCCACTTTACGAGATCGGTCTATATAGCGCCAATACCTGGCGTGTGACGACTCACATATCATTTTGGTGCCGTTTAAACCAGTTTCGAACCTGGACTCAAAATTATTGCACCCTTATCATATTGGTGATCATGACCAATCAAACCTGGATTCAAAATTATTGCACCCTTCTGGCGACTTTGCTGTTTTAGACCTGTTATATGCCAGAATTTAAATTTTAATGAAGAGAATAAAAATATTTGGAATTAATGAAAAATGAAAATATTGAATAAATTTTTTTTCTGTGTAAAATAAGGATTAAATTAAAGAAAGAAATTTAAAATTAAAATAAATATAAGTAAATTTAAGAAAATTTATTTCACAGTATGAGAAGCAAGCAAATAGTGAATCATTATGTGTTCTTAATGAGACATGCCATATTGTATGTGAAAATATAATTATTAGGGAACTTGAAGCTTTTAAGAAATTTTTGAATTGTATAAATATTTGTGTAATATTTGAGGAGTTAATTATGAGGAGTGAAGTATTTGCATGCGTAGATAGTGAAATGATTAGATTTATGTTTTTGAATTTATGTGATATTGTATTTAAATATTTTGGGGGAGGATTTTAAAGTGTAACAACAGGGAATAATTTTGATTAAGCTGTAAAAAATGGCCACATACTTAGAACAAGCAAATTTAGCTCCGATAACTGCAAAGGTAAATAATGATAATTTTAGACTGGAAATTGAGACGTTCCGCAGAGAACAACAAGAAATTAGAACACATCTTTTAAATTCTATTACCCAAAAGATAAACACATTTAAAATACAAAGAAAGGTACATATTCCCACAATACAAACAAGAAAAATTGTTACATGTCATTATTGCAATAAAGAGGGTCATTGTATGAGAGAATGCCGGGCGTACGCAACAAATAATGGGGGACGGAATCGAAACATAAACAATTCCAGAACATTTTTGAATAAACGAATACAATCTCCTCCCCACTCATTTCAAAACCAACCATATGTTGATCGCAGAACTTACGCCTCCCAGCCGGACACATACAATTACATTTCAAACCACGCCTTTCCGAGAAAATATCACCAGAGCAGAAATTACTATGCAGAACCTCCTACACAAAACAGAGACCTAGAAAGGGGTACGCAAAGGAATAGAGAAGGAATTAGGAAAAGGAATGCTACACAAATAAATATTGAGAACGAGGGACGTAACGTTGAAAAATATAAAACTCAAATTGATAGTGGAAATATTGGTAATTACAGAACCCAAAATAATGGAGAGAGAGAGGACATTAAGGACAGGAAGGACAAAGTTGAACATATCGCGTCAATTGGAGATGAATTAAACACGGAATTACACAAGGTGGAAAATAAATTCACAAAACACAAGTACAAACTATGGCAATGAAGACATCAAAATTTCAAATGAAAACAAAGTAATGGATTCTTTGATTAGCAAAAATGCTGATCCCGAAAATTCACAAAACACAAGTACAAACTATGGCAATGAAGACATCAAAATTTCAAATGAAAACAAAGTAATGGATTCTTTGATTAGCAAAAATGCTGATCCCGAAAATTCACAAAACACAAGTACAAACTATGGCAATGAAGACATCAAAATTTCAAATGAAAACAAAGTAATGGATTCTTTGATTAGCAAAAATGCTGATCCCGAAAATTCACAAAACACAAGTACAAACTATGGCAATGAAGACATCAAAATTTCAAATGAAAACAAAGTAATGGATTCTTTGATTAGCAAAAATGCTGATCCCGAAAATTCACAAAACACAAGTACAAACTATGGCAATGAAGACATCAAAATTTCAAATGAAAACAAAGTAATGGATTCTTTGATTAGCAAAAATGCTGATCCCGAAAATTCACGAAACACTGGTACAAGCTATGGCAATGAAGATAGCAAAAATCCAAATGAAAACAAAATAACGGAGGTTTTGATTACAGAAAGGGTTCATTTTGAAAATATTCAAAATACAAAATGCAAGCTTCAGGACATTCGAATTACGAATGAGAATCACATGATACAAGATACACAAAATTCAAATGAAAGTGAAATGATGGATATTATGGACAACGATAATGGAAATACTAACTCTCAAAATTTACAAAATTCAAAGGAGACCACTAAAAATATTCAAAATAAAAATTCTAGTACAAGTAGAGAGAAAAGCCAAAACGATAGTGAAGTGAATTGCGTCCAAAAACCTTCAGAAATAAATGAGAATCATAACAAAAGGTATGCTAGGCAAGAAATAGAGGTTCCACAGAAAATACAAGTTTGTAACAATAGTGTAAGTGAGGAGATCCAAAAGCGGAATGAAAGAAAACTCGGTTCACATTTTTTCATGAAACCAAAAATTTTTAGGAACTTAATATTGTATGACAATCGCTATTTGGAAAATTTCAAGATGAGAAAGAGGTAAAAAAATAATAATTTGTCAAAAAAATTAATTCTTTGGAAATTGATCTGGCAATGGATAAATTATAAAAATGAAAAATGGATATGAAGTCAAAATTGTTAATGGAAAGCAACAATCTCTTCCCGCTTTTATTAGTTAACGTACGTGCGACAGATAAGTAGCAAAACACACGACATTCACAAAATGTCAGCACAGCACAACACCAGCGAACGATCCCCCTCCCCCCTCCTCGGACAGTACAGAGACGAAAACACTCTTACTCTTAAATCCACGTAACCGGTTACTGCAGAAGTGCAAAACGAAACAACGCAGAGCGCACAAGAGAAGGCAATAATCCCTCCAAAAGACTATCCGAACGCAAACATTCTTTCAGCAGGGGGGGACTCAGGCAGACATAGCACGCTAGAAACACACGAGAATTTGGAACTTTCAAAACAGGGGGACTGTACACAAATTGAAGCAAACACGAATGAAAAGGCGGGAGAAATAGAACGAGATGCGCAAGAGGGACCAACACAAGTGGATGGGGGATGTATACAGATGGAAAACGTTCAGGGGAAAGATGAATCAGCGGGAAATTCACAAGGGGACGATATAAGCAGTACAAATTGTTCACGCACAGTACTTCTTCCAACACCGGTTAGGCCGAAACACAGATATGATTTGAGATCTTTAAAGAATTTAAATTTAAATTGATTCAATTAAAACACGAAAGAAGTTTAAACATAGGTAAGAACGCGGACAAACCGTGATTCAAAATTTTGAGAATGTTAGTAACAAAGAAAAATCGCCATTCACAAAATGCAACGCGAAAGATGAAACGCAAATTTTAAATAAATATTGGATTGTAAATAAAGGAAATTTTAAATAAACATTGAATTATAAATTAAAGAAATGTAAATAAGTATTACATTAATTAAGAAAGTGTAAACAAATTGTGAAAAAAAAAAAAAATTGAGGAAATTTTAAATAAATCATACATTAATTAGTTGAAAGTTTAAATGAACAAGAAAGTTTAAATAAATATGGAACTATAAATAATTGGGAATTATGAATAAAAATTGTGATTTAAAAAAATAAATAATTGTTACAAAATAAATAACAAGTATCGTTGTAGGACAAAACAAATTTTAGGGTTGATAGGTTAAAGATGTGGATATATTAAATTCAAATTTTGGAAAGAACATAAATAACAGAGAAGATACGTCACATTTCAAAAAAAAAAAAAAAGCAAAAGGGGGACATCGTTAGAATTCTATAAAAAGTCGTTATAACTCTATAAAAAGAAGGTTTTTTTTTTAAGAGAACTTTGATTTCCAGGCAATAAAAATTTCGATGGATAAGATATTTAGGAATATTAAATAAAGGGATATTTTGAATTTCTAAAAAAAAAAAAAAAAAAAAACTCTTTTCAAAGAACAGTGAAATTTTAAAACAAAAGTAAACTTTCTCCACGCGCTCTTCATTTAATTAGCGGATTGATCAACCATTGTTGGATGAATACGCGTGAGGAAATAGGAGTTATAGAATTATAGTTTAAAATAATTAGATAATTGGTAAATAAAAAAAAAAAAAAAGAAAAAAAGAAAAACAAAATTTTTTTTTTCTAGTTTAAATAAATAAATAATTCATAATTAAAAATAAAAATTGTAATTCAAATAACTAAACAATGGGTAATTAAAAATTAAAATTAGAGTTTAAAATGGATAGAGAATTTTAATTAAAAATCATAATGGCAGTTCAAAGAAAAAAGATAATGGTAATGAAAATTATACACAAATTATAATTTAAAATGAATAGATAATTTTAATAAACATACGCGAATTGTAGATTAAATAAAAAGCATTTGAAAAAAAAAAAAAAGCGTTTCTACATATATTTTGAATGGGTCGCACATATAAAATTTTTGAGAGAGACGAACTTTCGAAGGTAACGCTAGAACGCGGGAATAAACATGATATAATAATAAAATACAATGGTAGAACAAAAGGACACTAACCGCATTTTAATTAATCCGTGGGGTAAATGAATCCTTGCGTAATCCATAGGAGTCGCGAAACACAGACAATCACACACACTGCTACGCGCACATCCCGTCGTCCTAAACACTTTACACAACATGGCGGAAACGTAGACGAGAAAATTTGTATCATTTTGCCAAAACGACATCTTCAAAAATTTGTACAGCTAATTGGCCATGGGAAGTTACACGAAGAAATGCCCGTATTAGCCGCAGGCCAGAAAGGGGACCGCTTTCCAGGGAAAATGACACAATGGCAGAAGGACATGTTGACCTTGTATACCACTACTTGATTTTCTCTGGGGACTAGATTTTTC
Source organism: Amaurobius ferox (assembly GCA_951213105.1). Taxonomy (NCBI): domain Eukaryota; kingdom Metazoa; phylum Arthropoda; class Arachnida; order Araneae; family Amaurobiidae; genus Amaurobius; species Amaurobius ferox. The sequence continues at coordinate 155,679,358 of OX578140.1, read as the reverse complement.
TGTTTGAACAGGGAATTTAGATGCTAGAATATATGTTACACAAAAGGAGAAATGAATTAATTCAGGAGACTTTGCATTCAATTACAGGGGATATAAGAAAAGAAAATGTACATTTTGGTATTCAAGTATGGGATTTGAATTGAGTTAGGTGGTTTTTGAGAGAAAATTCGTAATTTTGTAGGCATTGAGAGAATTTCAGTGAGTGATAAGATTTACAAAAAATTTAAGTATGGTTTCATTAAGTGGGAAAGTGAATAATGTAAGGAATTCGGGAAATTCCGTATCCAAGTATAAGATTTGGATTAAATCAGGGAATATGTGAAAGAAAATGTATAATTATGGATAGTGTAATATAGAATCGCAGGGGAGTTATAAGATTTTCAGTAGGATAATAATTAAATGATTACATGGGTTTTTTTTTTCTGTCATCTCAGTTTGTAGGAAAATTTTAAAGTATTGTGCGGAAATTTTTGAACCTATATAAATCTTATTTTGATAGTATTTGAGAGGATAGTGTAATTGTTTAAGTATTTTATTATAAATATATACATGAGTTATATTTATGGCATGTCCGGTTCAGAACACATGATGGATTGGATGTTAGATAAGAAGTGTATATAATGTAAAAAAAAAAAAATATATATATATATATATATATACATAAGGTAGAGAAATGTAAAATAAATAAATAGTAGGAATTTGAAAAATTTAAGTTTGAAGAGAGTAGCAAATTTAAGTAAAAAATGTATATAGTATATGGAAGGATTTAAAGTAGATAAAGTGTAGAAATTTCAATGGGGCAATTTTTGAGAGTGTTAACAAATTTAAAAGGAGTTTGAAGAAAAAAAAAAGAGAGTTTTTTTTTGTAATGTTTCGTGTGCCGGGTGACAAATTAAAATTATAGAAATTGAATTTATAAAAAAATGATACTTAAGGGAGTTTTAAGAGAAGAGAGTATTTTAATAAGCTTGAGTGTAATGTATATGTATTGATTGTCCTAAACAAAACATGAGACAGCGTACAGATCCGGTTGCCTAACGATTCTCAAATGGTCAGCAATTCCTGTTGATCAGCGATTCCGAGTGCTCAACGATTCCTGGTGCACAAAGATTATCATTTGGTCAGCGACTCCAGCAGTTCAGCGCCTTACAGTTCAGCGAATTCCAGTTAGACAGCGGTCCAATCCTTCAGCGAGTTCCAGCAGTTCATCGCCTTACAGTTCAGCGAATTCCAGTTAGACAGCGATCCAGTTCTGCAACGAGTTCCAGCAGTGGAGCGATTTACATTTCAGCGGTTTCCAAGTGTGCAGTGATATCAGTGTTTTTTTTTTCCAAAGGAAAGATATTTTACACTTTCCACCATAACTACAAGGGGACAAAGTGATATTATTAGGGACCATATGCGTAAGTCCCTGATCCCAACAAATATCCAATTGACGGTCAAAGTGACTTTGGTTATCATATGTGAACAATTTTACAGATATACACCTTGAACTTGTGTGGAACTATATTGTTTAAAAAAAAAAAAAAAAAAAAAAAAAAAAAAAAAAGACATATCACCAGTGGACGAACTTGTGCTTACATGAATAGACTTTTAATCGACATTAAGTACAACTGAACGACACAGATATCGTCATTTGCAGACACATTGAGAATTGTATTTTTGTATAGTATTTTCGTGTTCTTTTGATGGCATATAAGAGTATATATATGATAATATGATTTGTGTATATGTGTATATAGTGCATTTTTACAGTAGATACAGATGAGAGCAAGACGAGTTGTTGGACTACACAGTGGACACGCCTGCAGCAACTATGAGCTGGCACTGTGTAATTGGCTTTTTTCCCACCAAATTTTGGGGGGGGAAGAAGGGTAATTGTTATATTGTAATTTTCAATTCCCAATATAACATTGCTCTTTTGAAAGAGGAAGTGGACCTAAGAAGACGGTCCCTCATGAAGTGAGGCAATTTTTGTAACATTCCCTCGAACGCAGCTGCACCGGACATTCATTTCGAAAAGAGAGGGTGCTTCTCAAGTTCATGTCAGCGTTAGGTGTTACAACAAACGGAAGGGGTTGAACTTCTTGACCCCAGAGTCAATTAATATCACTCGAACCTTGGGAAAATTCTCGTGAGAACTTTCAACGATTTTAAAACTGGAGACTGCATATCTCATATTTCAGGGGGGCCTTGACCAATAATATAGCCTGAAGGGCGTAGCCCTTATTTTACTTAGCCAATTATGGACAGGGGCGCCTTGTTAAGGGGGTAGAGACAGAGAGCAACTTTGGACTTTAAGTTTTTGAAATCGAGGACTTGAATTTTGTGAGTGAAAAGAAGAGGTCGCAAGAGCGACGGATCTCGGAGAGAGCGAGCCCACGGGACAGAGCCGGAGCGCGCGGTCATAAAGTCCGACATCGGCAAAGATGATCGAGGTAGGACAATTCTACACATATTTTTGCACTTTGATTATTATTATCTCTCTGACCCTCCTAAATAAGGTTAACCTGGGCCATTAAGACGTAGGCTAGTAAGAATAGTGAGTTAATGCACATTAATAGGTTAATAATTGTAATGCTCATATTATGATCATAGAATGAGGAGATTTGATTGTCTTAATGTACTACACTAAAGATGTTGGTATATGAAATTTACCAGATGTTAATAGTTATTAAATAAGGTTTGTCTTAATGAAATAAATTCTTTGTTATTGTTTAAAATTAAGCCTCTTCATTTTAATTACTGGTATTATGTATTTCTTTATTTACTCCACTTTACGAGATCGGTCTATATAGCGCCAATACCTGGCGTGTGACGACTCACATATCAAGCCGTAGTTCATTCAGCACCTGGCTGAGTGGTGGAGACATGGTGACGGATTGTTCAGCATTTGGGTTACTTGTGTGCCCAAAATAGGATATTTTTTCAATGGGTACCTTCTCACGTAGACATTTACGGTAATGAGGTTGCCGATGGTCTGGCCAAGGAGGACACCTTTAGGAGTTCTATTGACGGTGGCTATCTTTCTTCCTCGGAACTTGCCTCTCGTGTCAAACTTGAAATCAACTCCACTTGGAGAAAGGACCCCGTGCATGAGTGGTATGATTGTAGCCGTCCTGCTGCTGCTTTGAATAGGGCGGGCAGTAGGGGTGAACAGACGGCCCTGGCTAGACTCCGCAGCGGCCATCTTCGTGCTCTTCGGCATGCGTTGGGTTCTAAGGTATATCCCCTTTGCCCGAAGTGCAATTTGGCTCAGGCCTCTCCTGTTCGTACCTTGACATGCATTGGATGCCAGAGGAGCCAGCTGTACTCCAGTCCTGGAGTAGTTCTTCATCTTCTGAAGACTCACGGGTTCATGGGCTTGATCTGATATTGCTGTCGGTCAAGTGGGATAAGAAAAACAGCATGATTTATATTGAAATGGGTTAAAAATATGCATTTGTAAAATTTTTGTGAATTAAGATAGATAATAATGATAATTTTGCGAATGATGACAAATGTTTTTTTTTCAAACATGTATTCTTACATAGATGAAAAAATACAATACAGACCATGAAATTGTCAAATGTTCTAGCTCGTTAAGTTTGAGCCCGGCCCCGCCCACGGGTCGGAGGGGGCATAAGCCCGTGGGAAAACTCCGAGACCCTGGCTTAGACCTGAACCCGTGCCTGTATTCTCCCCACTCTGGACTGATACTGTGGGTCCTTATGTTTCTTGAGTACTTCAGCATCATTAAAACGCGCTTACTACTTGTTGCGTCACTGAGTTTGAGTGACTTATTTTAAAATTTAGAATAATTATAACAAGGTTATTTTCCGACTGGTTATTTTCTTCCTTTCGACCCTGACTGTCCGACCTACCCGAAGGTGGTGTTCTACCCCGAAGGCGAAGTCCTGTCACGGTGTAACATCATGACTGGTTAAACTGAATAACCGCTTTATTGACTCAAAGATACTCTAAACCAAGATGATTCAAAGAAACGGTTCCCCAGCACCAAAGATATATTTTCGCCAAAACAATGCTGCGTCGCCAAAAAAGAATGAAGAGCGTGAGAGACGGGAAAGAGGATGAACGGCATAAGAAATTACTTTCAAGGTTTCTACTTTCATTGCCCAGATGATCTTCGTCTCGTGACTCTCCTTCCTTTTCCCTCTTATTTATCAGTTTTCTTCATTGTAAAAGTAACAAGAAACTAGACAGGTGTGCTTTCAATTATCATATTTGTAACAATAGTACAGAAAAGTATGTTTTAAAATGAGCTTCTCACCTATTCTGATAAGCTGGTCTCGAAATTTTGACCCCCCCCCTGTTTTAAGTAGTAAATAGAACAATAAGAAAGATCGATCATGCATAAAGCATTGATTATGAAACACTTTCCAACTGAAATGCAATTTTATTTAAACATGTCAAAAATGGGATACATTCAGCTCTGATATATTTTAAATTACCACAGTACTACAGTAATTTATTCTATTTGAAAATTTAAAATTTCATGAAAAGAAAATGAACTTTATTCAAATGACGTTATCAAAATATTAATCGTCTGGCTCTCTATGCAAAAGCAGTTAATATTTCATTCATATCAATTTAATTCCTGACTCCAGAGTTAAATAATTTTACGTGAGAAAAATTCAACAATTTTTATACAACTCATCTTACAATCACTTGATGCGTTTATATTCTGCATCCATTAAAATTAGGCTTCGTTGTAGAAATAATCAAAGTCTGATGATCATTTAAACTAAAAAATATTGTAACTGCGTTAGCGCAGAATATAGATGCACAGAAAATACGCAAAAATAAAGCGGTTTTAGGACGGATGCAACACTAAATATAAATTTAAAAGTATTTTAAAAATCACGATTTTTACACTGGGAAAAAATATGGATGCCATATTTTAGTTTGAAGTGGGTCATGTGATTTCTTCATATTACATGGGTGTAATTATTATTTTAATTTTTATCTAAAAACTATCGAACATATTTTGCTGAAATTTATTTTATATATTTTATGGGATAACTTAAGTATTTTCTAAAACTTTCGAAGCAATTTGTGAATTTTAACTTTGCTTAAAAAGTATTTGAAAAATTTGGTCCCATAGAGTTCAATGTATTTATTTATTTCACTTTTAAAACCAAGGTTCAATCTTAAACTAATTGGGTGATATTATTCATTTAAATTCTCATACGTCGCACAGGTCTAAAATTTCATTTTGATAAAGTCATTTTTACGGCAGTTATCGGGCAGACGGATTGAACCCTGGTTGAAAAAGTGAAATACATTGAACCCTATGGAACCTAATTTTTCAAACATTTTTTAAACAAAACTAAAATTCACAATTTCCTTCGAAAATTTTAGGAAATATTCAAATTATCCCATAACATGTATAAAAAAATTTCAGCAAAACATGTTTGGTAGTTTCTTAATTAAAGGTTAAAATAATAATTGCACCCATATTATATGAAGAGATCACGTGACCCACTTCAAAATAAAATATAGCATCAATTTTGTGTCAAAATCGTGATTTTTAAGTTCTTTTTAATTTATATTTAGTATTGTATCCGTCCTAAAACCGCTTTATATTTCATTTTTTTCTGTGCATCTATATACTGCGCCAACGCAATTAAAATATTTTTGAGTTTAAATGATCATCAATTTTTGATTATTTCTACAACGAAGTCTGATGTTCAAGTATGGAGAATATAAACACATCAAGCTGTAAGATGAGTTGTATAAGAATTGCTGAATTTCTTTAACGGAAAATTATTTAGCCCTGGAGTCTGCAATATAGCTGATATGAATGAAACATTCATTGATTTTATATAGAGAAGCAGACGATTCTATATTGCTTTTTTCGATGAAGTTTTAGGCATGGAGTTAGAAAGTACTTTTACCTCCATGGTTATAATTTTTTAAGTAAAATAAATTATTGTAGTATTGTGATAATTTTGAAAATATCGCCGCTGAATGAAAGGAATAAAAAAAGTTTATGAATGAAATATTCAATACTTTTATATAGAGAGCCAGGCTATTTATATTACCATGACGTTATTTGAATAAATTTCATTTGTTTTCGATGAAGATTTCTAATATAATAAATTATTATAGTATTGTGATAATTTTAAAAATATCACAACTGAATGTATTGCATTTTAGAGATGTTTAAATAAATATGCATTTCATTTGGAAAGTGTTTCATAATCAATGCTGTATGCATGATTGGTCTTTCTTGTTTCAGTAGTATAATAGTCTCACTAAAGGGAAAACAAGAATGAATAATCATGCATAAAGCATTAATTATGCAACACTTTCCAACTGAAATGCAAAATGCTATACATTCATCGGTGATCTTTTTATAATTATCACAGAACTACAATGATTTATTTTACTTGAAAACTTAAAACTTCATCGAAAAAAAATGAATATTATTCAAATAACATCATCGAAATATAAATTATCTGGTTCTCTATGTAAAAGCAGTGACTATTTCAGTTATAAACTTTTTATTCCATACTCCAGAGATAAATAACGTTGAGTGAAAAAAATTCAGCAATTCTTATAAAACTCATCTTACAATCACTTGTTTACATTCTGCATCCATTAAAATTAGGCTTCGTTGTAGAAATAATCAAAGTTTGATGAACATTTAAAATAAATATTGTAATTGCGTTGGCGATTAATATAGATGCACAAAAATTACGCAAAAATTAAACGGTTTTAGGACGGATGCAACATTTTTACTCTTGGAAAAAGATATATTCCATATTACTTTCCTTATATGCATATAATGTATAAGGAAAGTTTTGTGACGGGGTCGAAAATTCGAATTCGAGTTTTCGACGGTAGAGCACGTTTCAAGCATCCCTGATCACGAATCGAACATTTTTGAGGTCAGGCCTGTGTATGTGTGTTAGTGTGTGTGAAAGTATGTGTGTGTGTGAGTGAAAGTATGTGTGTGTGTGTGTGTGTGTGTGTGTGTGTGTGTGAAAGTATGTGTGTGTGTGTGCGTGCGTGAAAGTATGTGTGCGTGTGTGTGTGTGTGTGTCTGTGTCAGTGAGTCTGTGAAGACGATATCTTACGAACAAATGGAACGATTCGAATGAGATTTGGTACAAAAATTACAATCCGTGAATACTGGAAGCCTATTGTTTTTAAACACAATCGAATGGTCAGAACCCCTTAACTTTTCGAGTGAAATTTTGAAAAATTCATCAAAAAATCAAAACCTTTAATAAAGTTACGCAGATTGACATTTCTTCTGTAATTTTTCAATAGAAAAAGATTGACATAACTTTTAGAACGCTAGCATGAACCGTTCTCGAGATATTGCACATTTTTCAAATGAATTTATAAAAAAAATCTCGTAAATTAAAAAAAATATTAACTGTTGCGAAACATGTTCACTTTTAATATGTAATATCATGCGATAAATTTGGTGACATCACTCTCGTGCATCTAGCTCGTTCCATTCACGAGGAAAGATACTTGAGTAATACTTTTGTATTTGAACGACAATCTGCTATAAGATTAACTTATTTCTCCGTCCATAACGCTTGCCTAGATTTTGGCGACGAGTTTGGCGGAATGTCGTCAACTTGGCGACTTTTTTAAAGGTTGCCAAATTAACGAAAATCTCGCCAAATGGATAAAAATGACTCTATATCAGTGAAAATGACGACTAATTAACGAAATGTCAATATCTTGGAAAGAATATAAGTATCCACTATAAGAATAACCTATTTTCTTTCAGTGTAAATGTAGTACATTCATTGCATTATATAAGGAAAGTCATGTGCTGCCCACATCAGATTTGATTTTGATTTTGAAATGGGTCACGCGATGTCTTCATATTATATGGGGTGTAATTAATATTTTAATTTTTATTTAAAAAAACTACCAAACATATTTTGCTGAAATTTTTTTATATATATTTTATGGGGTAACTTGAATATTTTCTAAAACTTTAGAAGCAATTTGTGAATTTTAAATTTGCTTAAAATATGTTTGAAGAATGAGGTTCCATATGGTTCAAAGTATATCATTTTTGTCATCCCCGGTTCAATCCGAAACTAGTTGGGTGATATTACTCATTTACATTCCCGTATGTCCCACAGAATGTCTCTACATCATACTAAAATTTCATTTTGGTAAAGTTATTTTTGAGGCAGTTATCGTGCGAACGGACAGACAGATAGAATGAACGAAGTCATAAACATTTTTCAACTATGTTGTAAATTGTTAAATAATATGAGTTCTTCCGCAATGAGATAATAAACAGACAGACAGCAGCATAATTTACAATTTTACTTACATAGTTAATAAAATGTTTACAATTAAGCTATAGATTTCTTTTATAAACTACATTTCTGGTCTTTTTCGTTAGGGGAAGAAATAAAGATTTATCTTTAGTTGTATTAGTGTTTGGTATAGTATGTATGTGTTGATGGAAAATTGAATAAGAAATAGTAATATTGGATGGGAAGAGTGTATGGCTTGCACGTGTCTGTGGATATTAAGAGTGGATGTTCGCCTGTTCGCATGCATAGCCATGTTGTATTTGGACGGTTTTAGCTCACGAAGTGCATGGACTTTATTAGTAGAGTATTATTTAAATATATTTTATTTCAAATAGCGAATTTCTAATCATGCAAGTTACAAATTTTTACTTTCCCTGCAATACATGGTAATGTATAGGGAAAGTATTGGAATCATGCCGAAAATCGCATCTCGAGTTTTCGACGGATCTACACGTTTCGAGACCTCTAGAATACGAAAAAAATATTTTTAGCGTGATGTCTGTGTGTGTGTCTGTGTGTCTGTCAGTCTGTCTGTGCAGATTTTGTATCCACTCTAACTAAAAAACCAATGGACCGAATTTCACAAAATTTGGTAGGTAAGTTACTTGTGAGCGAGTCTGGTGCTGATTAGTTTTGGGTACGATTCGGGATAAAAGAACCCGCCTTTTTTTGCGAAATGACCCGCAAAAGCTTGTATCCACTCTAACTGAAAAACTAATGGACCGAATTTCACAAAATTCGGTAGATGAGTCACTTGTGGGTCACCTTGGTGCTGATTAGATTTTAGTACGATTCGGAAAAAAATGACCTCCCTCTTTTTGCAAAATGGCCTGCAAAAATCGTTCAAATCTAAACTAAAGAACTGGGTATACTCAAATATATCAATTAAATGCTGATTTAATACGTAATTTTTAACGACGAAAAGAATAAGACCAACCCCATTATACTAGGACTAGCCGTTCTCGAGATATTTTAGTTTTTCATACTTTCCCTACACCACCTTTGAAAATAAGCCCGGTTACCGAATGAGAACGAAAATTGAATTAAAAGTGATATGAATTTAATTAAGATATAGAGAACGTTATTATAAGTTTGCAGGGAAAGTCATGTTCTGCTCACATCAGATTTTTTTTATCTGGTTCTAGACTATTTCTAGACTAATTCAACTAAATACAAAATATCAGAAAAATTCGCAAATTCTTTTTCAAGTTATTTGGTCCACACTTCATAGAGAAACACATTTATGCACAAATGAATACAGCCGGAAAAACGGCATTTAAAATGTATTTAGAAGTTATTTTTTTTATTTCTTGTCAAAATTTCAAATTCATAAACTTCAGTGAGACGAAAACTATTTTGGACTATAGAATGGGAAAGTAAACATACGATAAAAAATCTGATGTGGGCAGCACATGACTTTCCTTATATAATGCAATGAATTTGAATTTACTACTTTTACAGTTAAAAAAATGTTATTCTTACGGTAGATACTTATATACTTTCAGGATATTGAATTTTCTTCAATTACTCGTGATTTTCATTGATTTAGCGTCATTTATATCCATTTGGCGAGATTTTCGTTAATCCGTCAACATTTAAAAATGTTGCCAAATTGGAGGCATTCCGCCAAATTCGTTGCCAAAATCTCGCCAAGCGTTATGGACGGAGAAATAGGTTATTCTTACAGCGGATAAATGACTATCGGCGTTCAAATACAAAAGTATTACTCAAAGTATCTTTCCTCCTGAATGGAACGAGTTAGATCCACGAGAATGATGTCACCAAATTTATCGCATGATATTAGGTATGAAAAGGGACCATGTTTCTCAACAGTTAATATACTTTTTTAATTTATTGGATTTTTTGATAAATTTATTTGAAAAATTTGAAATATCTCGAGAACGGTTCATGCTAGCGTTCTAAAGTTTATGTCAATCGTTTTCTAACGAAAAATTGCATACGAAATGTCTGTTTGCGTAACTTTATTAACGGATTTAATTTTTGAAGATTTTTTCAAAATTTCACTCGAACATTTAGGGGGGGTTCTGAACATTCGATTGTGTTTTAAAACAATAGGCTTCCAGTATTCACTGATTGTGATTTTTATACCAAATTTCATTAAATCGCTCCATTCGTTTGTGAGATATCGTCTCCACAGACTCACTGACATTCCACACACACACACACACACACAGATATCACTTCAAAAATTTTCGATTCGTGATCAGGGATACTTCAAACGTGCTCTCCAGTCGAAAACTCGAATTCGAATTTTCGACCCCTTCACAATACTTTCCTTATACATTATGTATATAAGGAAAGTAATAACTATTTAATATTAGATACGTTTGGTTTGATTTAAAAGAGGAAGTGTTAATAAGAGGAAATTTATGTTCAAAGTTTTGAAATATACTTAACCATATCCTCATATAACGTCCTTAAAATCAAGACGAAAGCAAACATTTTTTTACTTTATTTTGCAAATTTAGGGGCAAAAGAACAAAACCTCAAACAGATATGTTTCGTTTGTATACTTACCTTTGACAGACATCCTGTTAAAGTGTTTGTTTAGTTTATACGAATTTATTAAAGGGAAATATTTGAAGTCACTTACATGAAGGACGAAACATGTTGAAACGAAGTTTCGACATTTTATTGCCTTGGTAATACATGTAAATATTTGAAGTTTTCTTTTCTTTTTCCTACAAAATTTAAATAGCTTCTAATTATTTTGTTGCGAAAAAATATTGATAAACTGTAGTGCAGAAAATATTTGCTCGGTCAAAATGATTATCAGAGCCATCTCCTTGATATTGCATCTAAAGGGGACATTGAGGTTTTAATACGACCGTTTTGGTCTGAAAATTAAAGAACTCTCTATTGAATGAATGGTTTGATTGATACGGATACGGGCTGAAAATTAATGGGTCATAACACAATAATAGAGCAGCTGTAAAGATCATCATTCGAACCAATTCGTAGAATATCGCATCTAGAGTGGTCATTGAGGTTTACAAACGACTGTTCTGGTATGGGGATTGGAGAACAATATTAAATACAGGAAAATGCGGGAGTTTTAAGCAGGGCTTCAATGAATTCATTCATTAAATTTTTACTTTCCTTATATACAAAAAAGTATAAGGGAAGTATTGTGACGTGGTCGAAAATTCGAATTCGAGTTTTCGACGGGAGAGCACGTTTCAAGCATCCCTGATCACGAATCGAACATTTTTGAAGTGACGTCTATGTGTGTGTGTGTGTGTGTGTGTGTGTCAGTGAGTCTGTGGAGACGATAACTGACGAACGAATGGACCGATTCGAACGAAATTTGGTACAAAAATTACAATCCGTAAACACTGGAAGCCTATTGTTTTTATACGCAATCGAATGTTCAGAACCCCCTAAAGTTTCGAGTGAAATTTAAAAAAAATCGTCAAAAAATCAAAACCTCTAATAAAGCTACAAAAATAAACATTTCTTATGTAATTTTTCATTAGAAAACGATAGCCGATGTGGTGGCCAAGCGGTCAAAGAGGCAGGCGTTTCCTCCTGATTGCTCGGCTGCCAGATTGTGGGTTCGCGTCCCGCCTGCGGGCATGGATGTTGTGATGTCTTATTGGGGCAGAAGTCAGACTTCTACCTTCGGGTGCCCCGGGTCTATGACTAAACAGAAGCAGTGCACACATTCTTCCTTAATAAATATGTTAGGAACCCGACACCAATCAACCAACCATTAGAAAACGATTGACATAAATTTTAGAACGCTAACATGAACCGTTCTCGAGATATTGCACATTTTTCAAAAAAAATTATTAAAAAGTCATATAAAATAAAAAAAAATTCCTACTGAGTAACATGTTCACTTTTCATATGTAATATCATGCGATGAATTTGGTGACATCATTCTCGTGGATATAGCTCGTTTTATTTATGAAAAAATATACTCTGAGTAATACTTTTGTATTTGAACGTCAATAGTCATTTATCTGCTGTAAGAATAACTTATTTCTACGCCCACAACGCTTGGCAAGATTTTGGCGGCGAATTTGGTGGAATGTCGCCAACTTGGCGACTTTTTTAAATGTTGCTAAATTAATGAAAAACTCGCCAAATGGATAAAAATGACGTTAAATCAATGAAAATGACGACTCATTGACGAAAATTCAATAACTTGGAAAGTATATAAATATCTACTATAAAAATAATCTGTTTTTCTTTACTGTGTAAAAGTAGTAAATTCTTTGCATTATATAAGGAAAGTCATGTGCTGCCCACATCAGATTTTTTAATAAACGACAGGGCTGATATTGGGCAAATGAATATCTGCTATAAATTACGTGCAATAGCAGTTACAAATTGGATATAAATAATTGGATTTTTGCGTTTTTCCGTAAAAACTTGACTGCGGGTCTGTTGCTGGTTTCTCAGTTTCTTTGGGTCCTTCCAAAAACAAGGGGCTCTAGGGACTAGTTTTTATGAATTTGTTTATGAGTCCAAGAAACTAAAGTTGCATAAATAAATTTTTGCTTCTTTTTTTTTAAATTTCTATTCTGCTGACTGTCAAAAGGATTGTGTGTTTACATTTAATGCAGTTGAATTTCATAAATTCGGACACATTTTATGCTTAGATATGCTCCCTTTTCGTCTGTTTGACTTTGTGTTTTTTGGTTTTCTTACATTGACGAAGGAGATCCACTCTATTCTCGAAACAACAGTATGCTGCATTATTATCTTATTTTTGCTTAAACACGCTGCTTAAGTTAACACTTACATGCGTAGGAATCTAATATAGCCTGTTCAAAAATTTTCCCTCAGAAACAATGAACATTTGATATCGGAAAAGGATAGGACCACGTACTTTAACAAGCATTGCATGTGTCTCCGTGTTACAGGTACTAGTGATACGAATTTTTGAGAGGAAATTATTGAGAATCCTCATTTAGATAAATCTCTGTAACTTTGTACCTATTTTTCATCTACCTCGCATTGTTGCCGAGTTTATCCTAATTCCTAAGTTCTTCGCTAAGATTGCTGCAATCACTACACAATAAGGTATTATTCCTTTACTATAGATAGATCTATCTTGTATACTTATGAATCTTTCTTCACTAAGGCGACTTTCATACAAAGAAAGACTTTCCTTAAAACCTTGTATATGTTTTAACGAATTATGAAAATGGTTAAAAGAAGAATATTCAAATGAAAGCTAAACTATACATTTTCTCCTATTGATTGTGATACAAATAAACGAGAAGGAAAATGTTGTACTTAAATATATGACGATTTGAATAATTTTCAGTACGTAAGTTTGATTGTACTGAGACTTTAGACGCCGTTGGTTAATGGCCGACCAGAAGATCCAATAAAGATATTACTTTCCTTATATACATAATGTATAAGGAAAGTATTGTGACGGGGTCGAAAATTCGAATTCGAGTTTTCGACGGGAGAGCACGTTTTAAGCATCCCTGATCACGAATCAAACATTTTTGAAGTGATGTCTGTGTCTGTGTGTGTGTGTGTGTGTGTGAAAGTATGTGTGTGTATGTGTGAAAGTATGTGCGTGTGTGTGTGTGTGTGTGTCAATGAGACTGTGGAGACGATAACTGACGAACGAATGGACCGATTCGAACGAAATTTGGTACAAAAATCACAATCCGTAAAAACTGGAAGCCTATTGTTTTTATACACAATCGAATGTTCAGAACTCCCCCTAAATTTTCGAGTGAAATTTTGAAAAAATCGTCAAAAAACCAAAACCGCTAATAAAGTTATGTAAATAGATATTTCTTATGTAATTTTTCACTAGAAAACGATTGACATAAATTTTAGAATGCTAATATGAACCGATCTTGAGATATTGTACATTTTTCAAAAAATTATCAAAAAGTCATATAAAATAAAAAAAAATATTTCCTATTGAGAAACATGTTCAATTTTCATATGTAATACCATGCGATAAATTGGGTGATATCATTCTCGTGGATCTAGCTCGTTCCATTCATGAAAAAAGATACTTTGAGTAATACTTTTGTATTTGAACGCCAATAGTCATTTATCTGCTATAAGAATAACTTATTTCTCCGTCCATAACGCTTTGCGAGATTTTGGCGACGAATTTGGCAGAATGTCGCCAACTTGGCGACATTTTTAATTGTTGCCAAATTAACAAGAATCTCGTCAAATTGATAAAAATGACGTTAAATCAATGAAAATGATGACTAATTGAAGAAAATTCAATATCAAGGAAAGAATAGAAGTATCTGCTATAAAAATAACATTTTTTTTAACTGTAAAAGTAGTAAATTCATTGCATTATATAATTAAAGTCATGTGTTGCCTACATCAGATTTTTATATATGCCTAAGATCAATATTTATGGAATAAAAGCCGAGGTCAATTTTTTGGGACACCCTGCATAATTGAATACAATTGTAAATAAATAACGTGTGATTTTGTGAAGTTAAGCAAAACTCAATGAGTAATGAAAGAGTAAATGAATTTGAGACTGTAGGGAAAGTCATGTGCTGACCACATTATATTTTTTTTTTATTTAGAACACTTGGAAATATTTACGCCCGTGTGTATGTGTGTGTGTGTATGTGTATGTCAGTTACGGACACGGAAACTTGAGAACAAACACATTTACTGTTATAAAACTTTAAGTGCAGATAGATTATGTTAAAAATTAGAACTAAAATGAACTTTTAATAATTCTGATAATTTGATCTCGAATTAATAAAATTTTAAGATTTTGTGACTTTCATAGCATAATTTCCTACGGAAAGCTAGAATAATTCCGGATTATCTTATCAATGAAACATGTTTTTTAAATTATCAATTAAATATGTTGTTATATTAATATAAGGAAAATTTCCGGAACAACTTGTCAATTTATATAAGTTTTTCGAATTATCTATTAAATATGTTTTGCGATTTATCAACTGAATATGTTTGTTGAAAATAAATCCAACACGATTTCTCTCCAACAGATAAACAATTCTCAGGAAACAAATTTCACGCATATAAGATTTTTTTTTCGAGCAATGAACTTCGCATTCTATCTCGGGACACACGTGTTTTTTTACCCATCCGTTTCACATTATTCGATGCGTCCTTCCCATTCATGTCGAGAAGTATAGATTGAAAAGGAAAAAACATTCTAGTTCACATTACACACCATTCAATGTTGACAATATGAGGAGGAAAAGAATTAAATTTCTTCACTCCAGAGCCTTGAAAATGCATTGTTGGTGCCACTTGAAGGACATTCATACCTAAATTTTGATTGAAACGGCTGTGTTCTAGAATCCTCTTAGAAGTAAACAGAAATAATGAATAGAAATCCCAATTCTTGGTGTAAGTCGATTCAATTCATTTGTAAATTTGACGTTCAATCGAAGAGATGCTTAAAAGTTAGCCATTTCACACGCGCTTCGCGCATTCCTAACGGCTAGTGGTTATTAAATGTGACACTTACGCACTTATCAAAGTTGTTGATAGCTAGTTTAAATTGTCGGCGGTGAAAGGATATCAAATTGTGTATTTATTGTTTTTGAGAAACAAAGTGGTGTTTTGAAAATTTCTTTGTATCGTCACTTTTAATTCGAATTTTCGAATTATTATATTTTTCTCGTTGACCTGAAACCTTAGACAAATCGAATGAGACCAAATCCAAGATTCTAGATAGAGTGGAAATACTCAATAATTAAGCAATGTCATTTTGAATTTTTTAATTACAGTAACCCCTCGTTATATTGCGCCTCAATATATCGCGCATTCTGATACGTCGCTCTTCTGTTATGTCTCCCATTTTTTTCCCCCTCTGATTTTTCGTTTATATTCTTTTGCTTTCCCAAGACTGGAGTGTTACAACATGAGTCGTCGGTTGGGCGGGAGTGAATGAGGGTTTTATTACTGTCTTTTTTATTATTGTACTTTCGCTCCTAAATTTTTATTACATATGTTCATAAAAGTATAATTTGTATCATATCGCCCGATATATCGGGCATTCGGATATATGTCAAGCATTTTGCCATGTCTCCCGGTAAGCGCGATATAACGAAGAGCTACTGTATTCCTTTGCACCCCTAATTTCCTCCCCCTAATTCGAATTTCTGAGATTATAGATTTTCCCCTTCTTTTTCATCGACCCAGATATTTCAACCTACCCAAAGGTGTAAAGCATCTGTTTGGACGGCCGGGACAGTGGCACCCAATTTAGACCGGAACCAAGTGGGGGGCGACCACCACAGGGACCTTCCCCTACCACTGACCTCTTGAAAGGACTTACGGACTCGCATGTTTAACGTGATCGTACTCCACGTGAACAAGGTGACAGTTTTAGACAGAGACGGCAATCGAACTCGGGTCAGCCGAGTGCAATTCCACTGGACTATCACACCACACTATTCATTGTGACTTTAACTTTGCCATCTCGTCTTTTATGGTATATTATTAGTTCATTCGACACAAACTGATTAACCAAAATCCATCTCTTCTAAGTGATAATAATGAAATATCAATAACGTTTTGATACACTCATTTTGCACTGCTTAGTATAAATAAATATTTTGAGAGTCAACAAAGTCGCCAAAAGAAAAAAAAATTAATTTTGAGATTTGGGTTTTGAATGTGGATATAAATGAGAAAATAAATGAGAAAATAAATGATTATTTTTAAATATATCAATAAATTTATTACGTGCGTAGAAAGAATTATATGTTAAAAGTCTGCCCACATTAAATTTGAATGTATAGAGATTTTTTTTTCTTTTCAAATGGCCAGGCACTTGATTTTTATCATTCGCCTTTTGTCAGCGGCCAGAACGTGAACCATTTAGCCGTCCTAGGACGTTGCTCCAGGCGCACCAGAGGGGGGCGGAACACACTGCGCCCACAACACAAACATCCATGCCTTACGTGGGACTCGAACCCACAACGCGGCGGTTGAGCGATTGCTGTGGAAACGCTCGCCTTGACCACTCGACCACCACGTCGGCATGTATAGAGAAATTAAAAAGCGCAATGAAGAGTGTTTAGAAAAACAAACTTGGACGCGCATTTTAAAAGAAATATCTCTTCTACACTATTTTAAACGAAATATCTCTTCTACGCAGTAGACTCGTAAAGACAAATTGACGTAAGACATTTTTGCAAGAACATTAAAACATTTGACGCGTTTATCGTGCTTACAGCACCCCCCCCCCCTCCCTATAGGACACTCTCACGGTACGAAACTTTTTTGAATATACCAGCATTAATGAACTGGTTTAGTGTTTAAGCACTCGTCAGAATGTTCGATGTTTGTAACAGTAGAAAGAAATCTTTCTATGCGCAACAATTTAGCGGACCTCTGCGGAGACCAATAAATTCAATCCTACCACGTAACCGGCTTCAGAATATGAACTTCTTAAGAAAATGAACTTGGACTTTGAAGTTTTGTGCAGTCTGAGTTCATTTTTTCTTTTTCTTCCACTCATACGGCCCAATCTACCGAAGGGTATCTGTTTGGAAGGTCGGGATAGTGCCACCCAATTTAGACTGGAAGACAGTGGGGGTTACATCCACAGGGACCGTACACTCCTTCCCATGTCTAGAGATATAGAGATATTCTTCTTCAACCCCAACCGTCCGACCTACCCAAAGGTTGTTGTTGTTGTTGTTGAGACCCAGGCAGTCCGACCTACCAGAAAGGTGTAAGGTAACTGTTTGGACAGCCGGGAAGTGCCACCCAATTTAGACCGGAACCCAGTGGGGGAGGCATCCACAGGGACCGTACCCTCCTTCCCCTACCACCAACCTCTCGGAAGGACTTACGGACCCACATGTTTAACGTGATCGTACTCCGCGTGAACACGGCGGCAGTTATGGCAGTGGCTGGAATCGAACCCGGGCCTACCGAGTGCAACTCCAGCGCGCTAACCAATGGGCTACCGCGCCCGACCTACCCAAAGGTGTAAGGTATCTATCTGGACGGACGGGGAGTTACCCAGAGATGTTGGACGAACTTTGAATCTGAATGCATGGTAGGACTGGATTTGTCATCCTGCATGGAGGTTCCAAAAAGATAGCAGGTTTTCTTGCTGCCTTTGCTGGTATTTGTTATACCATACTGAAGAGTTAATATCAAGTTCGAAACTGGTCCATGAATGATGTTATTTGGAAGGCCATTGGGAACGGCCATGTAAGCGGTTTCTATGAATGTTTGTCATATATTTAAAAAACAAAGTTAATAGATACAGGTGACGTTATCCAAAGGAAATCAAAATCCTTGAATATGCGACTTTTCTTGAATGCTATTTTTCAGCACTTTTGTCCGTATTATTTCCTCGGGAACATTCGGTTGTTATTGCGATTTGTAAATTTTCCTTGTAAGTAACCAACACAAAAAATCCAGTCATGAAGTCTACTGGATAAAAAATGCGTATTATATATTTTATTAATGGAAATTTGTTTTCATTTCTGGAGGATATATCTGCAAGATATAGCAGATATAATCTATAGAGGATATAATCCGAGTTTATATGTTTATTGTTTCAATTTTTTGGTAATGAAATAATTTACAGGAAATTGTGCAATCCTTTGAGAAATGTTCGTTGAATATCAATGTACAATCAACAAAAACAGTTCTCAAGAATATAACAACTACGGAATAATAAATAATCCAATGTGGGCAGCATATGACTTTCCGTACAGACTCAAATGCATTTTCTCTTTATTTCTTTAATAATTCACTAAATTAAGTGTAATTGCATAAACTAACACGCATAATTATTTAAAATGACACTGATTTTGCACTGTTATACCAATTTTCGTTTGTATTTGGTAAATATTTTTAAATATGTGAATAACCGGAAATATTTTGAGAACGGTTAATTCTATAGTAATAGGCTTGGTATTATTCTTTTCATCATCAAAAATTACGTATAAAACAAACATTTAATGGATGCATTTGAGCATACGTATTCATTTATTTTAGTTATTGAAAATTTTAGCGGGTCATTTTGCAAAAAAGGCAGATTATTTTTTTCCGAATCATACCAAAATCTAATCAGCACCAAAGTTATCCACAAGTGACTTATCCATCAAATTTTGTGAAATTTGGTCAATTAGTTTTTTAGTTAGAGTTGATACAGCAAATTTTTGTGAGCCATTTCGCAAAAAAAGGCAGATTCTTTTATCCCGAATCGTATACTACAGGTAAATTATGATCAGTATGAGGGTATTCCAAAAGTTACTTATCTATAACATTCGATAATTAACATCAGACATATAGTCATATACTTGTATATATATATATATATATATATTTGTATATATATATAAACTTATATATATATATATATATATATATATATATATATATATATATATATATATATATATATATATATATATATATATTTGAAATGTAATAATAAGAATTATGTAAAAATAAAAAAATAAAAATACAATTCAAGTAATATTAACATCACCATAGAAGCAAATTCACGGCCATAATACCGATAAGAGAAAAGAACAGAACCTTCCCAAATTCGATGATTAATCAGAATAAAATTCCTCTTCAGGTCTGAGTATTTAATTCTAATTAACCCAAACAAATGCCTGTTTCAGATTAAGCAATAGTACATTACTATAAATGCTTAAACTCAGACTACAGACATCAAAAAATGAAAAAATGAAAAAAGGATACATTAAGAAAATTGTATTACCATGCGGCATGAACCCTTCTTCCTCACCACGTGTATACACGATCAACCTCAACAGCTTAATCTAGAAGCACCGGAATGAACAAATCGAAATTCTACCAGGGAGGCAGTACGAACGTTCACGGAAATACTCCCAAACCCGTCCAATGAGTCTAAGCTGGAGACTGGACAAGCAATTCCGAATACAACTTCCCAAACATGCAGAACTGAATATGAATATGAATCAAAGATGAAAATTCCTACTAAACAAGTAATTCATAGGAAAACTGGATAATGGAGAATGCCACTATACACCATTATAAGGGCGCTCAAAACGTAGTTTCAATACTGACAAAAGTTACATTTTTTTGCGAAAATAAAATTCAAAACATTAATGTTAATGCATCTTATTTTCCGATTTTTTGATTTTTCTAATGTTTTTGACTTAGTTTATTATTTTTCATTTTTATTTATTTATATAATTAATAAATAATTATACATAATATGCACATATACATACATATATATATACATATATATATATATATATATATATATATATATATATGTATATGTGTGTGTGTGTGTGTGTGTGTGTGTGCCTGTGAGTTAATATTTCTGTTTCTTATATTTCTGGTGTATAATTCACGTGGTTTTTATTATTTGTCCTTCCACTAGCCAGTAGATCAATAGTGTCCATAAGTAAATTCTTTGACCATTGTCAGAAACTGGCTATTCTCTCGGTTTTAATTCGAATTGTATGGTTGTCCTGACGAGAATGCAATTTCGAACTAACTGCCGTTTTTTGTGTAGTTTCAGTTGATTGTTTTCCATGTCTTGATCTTCAATCTTGAGCTATTTATTATTGCCTTTTCTCATTTTTGCCGTGTTTGCTTTTTTACCTTATATATATTTATATATATATATATATATATATATAATATATAATATATATATATATAATATATAATATATATATATATATATATATATATATATATATATATATATATATATGTATATATATATATATATCTATATAAATAAAAATGAAAATCTGTCTGTCTGTCTGTCTGTCTGTCTGTCTGTCTGTTTGTCACACCATCACGGGAGAACGGCTGAACCGAATTTGATGAAATTTTGTGGGTAGCCCAGAAATAGTCCCACTTAAAATTATATCCGTGTTTTGAGTTTCTACGACCAGCGGTTCTCGAGATATTAGTAAAAAACGAAATTTTCGTTTGTCTCATCATCACGGAAAAATGGCTGAACCGAATTTAATGAAATTTGGTGAATAGCCTTGAAATATCCCCCCATAAATTTTGTCTAAGTTTCGAGTTTCTAAGACCTGGGGTTGTCGAGATATTAATGAAAAACGGAACTTTTTCCTAGGAGTTCTACTCCCTAACTCCGTGGTTTATCCAAACGAAAAGCTTGAAAATCGTTTGAAAGTGAATTAAAATTTAATCTCTGAGTTTGATGGGAGATTTTTTGCGTTAATTAGTCACTTTCTGAAAACATGAATTGTTTGAAACATGATTTAAAGGGGAAATCTATCTCCATGGTTCATGGTTTATTTAAAACAAGCTTTTACGGAACAATGAGAAGTATAGAGAAATCAAAATCGTTATTTAATTTCGCAGTTTATGTTATAAGACATGACATATTTAACATGTTATAAGATTCTATCTTATATCATGTTACTCAGAAACGCAATTAAATTAAATCTGTCTGTTAATTTTAATAATTATTTTTTCGATTTGAATAATAAATAAATGGATATAAAAATATATTTTAGAAAAGAACGATTTGATTTTTCATATAGCATTTTTGACTGGATAATATCAATTACGGCCTTCAGGTTTAAAAATTATTATTATTAATATTTTCGGGCATTATTGATTCAAGGATTATTGATATTTTCAAGTTATTATGCAATTATTTTATTATGACAAAAATTGTTTAAACTCATATATTGTATGTTGTACGAATCTTCTACAAATACACGTGTATATCTTTTAATCTACGAGAATATAAGTAGTACAGGTATATTGACATATGTTTTGATATATATTGGCATATATTGGAATCAATTACGACCTTCTGGTATAAAGAGTACGGATATTATTGATGTTTTCAATTATATACGTCATCTCTTTTATTTTGGCAAATATTTTTGAGACGCATATTGTAATACGGGTAATCTTCTACTAACACATTGGCATATTTTCTGATCTGCGACAATATAATTAGTACGGGGTTGCATATATTCATTCAATTCCTATTTTTTCTTCTGTAAATTTGCTTACAAAAGGGGGCAGGATGTTTTATTCTTCAGATCTGATCGTGAAGATAATTTTGCATAGTGAGAACATATATTCTTAAACTTCTCTTTAGGAGCAATAAATTTAATATTTTAACAGAATTTGCACATGATTGCGAACTTTAAGTTTCTTTAAATTATACACTCCGTACGAATAACGGGTGTGCTGTTAGTGGTTAATAAATTTTAATATTTTAGGAGGATATATCATGTTGCTCGGCATCGCAATTAATTTAAATGTGTTTGTTAATGTTTTTATTATTTTTTTTCGATTTAAATAATAAATAAATGGATAAATGGATATAAAAGTATATCTTATGAATGGACGGTTTGATTTTTCTTATTTAATTATATTAATTGCTGACTGCGTACATCAATTTCATTTATTTTGGCAAAGAGTTTTCAAGCTTATATCGTATTTAGCTACTAAACTCATATATTGTGTTTAGCCAATAAATTCATATAGCCGATTGTTGAAACAGAAAAAGAGTAGAGCGGGTATATCTTCTAATACAATTGTAGTGTTTTCATTTAGTATATTGAAACGGGATAAGGATGTTTCATTCAGATCTGCAAATTCAAAGCTACGAATTTGGAGAGATATCGCTAATTTGACAACTTTTCTTAAACTTTGCCAAATTGACGGAAATGTCGCCAAATTGATATAAACGACACACAAACAGCTGCCATAAACCTTCGGGTTGGTCGTGTGGCTTGGGTCTTCTACATATCAATGAAATTTTTTTTTGTTTTGTTAGAAGAGAGTACTGAAATGATGTTTGGTTAGCATTTATCTGTCAGACCAACCATCCTACTTAGTAATACATTTAGCGAATTTTTAAAATGTCACTAAATTGATAAAAATGTTTTCAAATCTATAAAAATATCTTGAAATTGATAAAATTGCGCTACATAAATGATTTTATTTTGTTTTTTGTTAGGGGATAGTATTGTGATGATATTTCGTCAATTTGTCGCAAAGTGGAACTGTCAGTTCTACAGTCCCACTTGGCGATAAATTTGGCGATTTTTTAAAATGTCGCTAATTTGACGAAACTGTCGCCAAATGTTCCATAGAAATATAACTATTTAGACGATATTTTTTCTACCAATTTATTTGAAGCAAATGATATCATGTCGCTTAGCAACGTATTTAAATCCAATGTGTTTATGCGGCAGACGATTTTTATTAAATCCTTTCCGATTTGAATAATGAAGATATGTATATAAAATAAATTTCATTGCCATTTCATTTTGGATTGGATAATATCAATTACACTCTTCAGGTTTAAACATTATTATTATTGATATTTTCCGGAATTATTGATTCAGGGATTATTGATATTTTTAAGTTATTACGCCATTGTTTTATTGCGGTAAAAATTGCTGACACACGCATATTGTACGTTGTACGAGTAATCTTCTAGGAATGCACGGGTATATCTTCTAACCTACGAGAATATAAGTAGTACAGGTATATTGGCATATATACTGGAATCAAGTACAGTCTTCTGGTATGAAGATTAAGGGGATTAATTATATATTCAATTTATTACGTCGTCTGTTGTATTTTACCAAAAAACATTTGAGACTCATATTGCAAAACGCGTAATCTTCTACTAATAATCGGACATTATAAGTAGTACGTGTATATCTTCCCATATAATTTTAGCACTTTAATTTTGACATATATTGGAATAAATGACTGTCTTCAGATTTAAAGATTACGGGTTTATTGGTATTTTCAATTTATACATGTAATCTACTAATACAGGTTATATTTTCTAATATTCGCGTATATAATTAGTACGGGTCCTATACAATTTTAACGCTTTTATTTTGCATATATTGATTCAATTCCATATTTTTTTTATATTTGCTTACATAAGGGGTCCAAGATGTTTTATTCTTCAGATATGTCCATGAAGATAATTTTATATAGCGAGAACAGATATTCTTAAACTTCTTTTTAGGAGCATTATATTAAATATTTTAACAGAATATTTTGATTAAACATGTCATTTAGTATACTATAAGAATTTGGGCATGATTATGAATTTCAAGTTTCTTTATATTATATACTCCGTACGAAGAACGGGTATGCTGCTAGTAAATATATATATATATATATATATATATATATATATATATATGTATATATAAATATATATATATATATATATATATATATATATATATATATATATATATATATATATATATATATATATATATATATATATATATATATATATATATATATATAAATAAAAATGAAAATCTGTCTGTCTGTCTGTCTGTCTGTCTGTTTGTCCCATCATCACGGGAGAACGGCTGAACCGAATTTGATGAAATTTTGTGGGTAGCCTGGAAATAGTCCCACTTAAAATTTAGTCCATATATGGAGTTTCTACAATCAGTGGTTCTTGAGATATTAGTAAAAAACGATATTTTCGTTTGTCTCATCATCACGGGAGAACGGCCGAATCGAATTTGATGAAATTTTGTGGATAGCCTTTAAATAGCCCCCCATAAATTTAACCCAAGTTTCGAGTATCTAAGGCCAGGGGTTGTCGAGATATTAATGAAAAACGAAACTTTTTCTAAGGAGTTCTCCTCTCTAACTCCGTGGTTTATCCAAACGAAAAGCTTGAAAATCGTTTGAAAGTGAATTAAAACTGTATCTCAGAGTTTGGGGGGAGATTTTTTGCACTAATTAGTCACTTTCTGAAGACATAAATTGTTTGAAACATGATTTAAATGGGAAATCTATCTCCTTGGTTTATATTATACAAGCTTTTACTGAAAAATGAAAAGTATAAAGAAATAAAAATGGCTATTAAATTTTGCAGTTTATGAAGAAGATTCTATCTTATATCATGTTGTTCGGCAACGGAATAAAATAAAATGTGTTGTTAATATTTATTATTATTTCTTCTATTTGAATAATAAATAAATGGATGCAAAAATATATTTTTAAATGAACGGTTTGATTGTTCTTTTAATTATATAAATTGCCGACTGCGTACATCACTTTCATTTATTTTAGCAAAGTGGTTTCCAGCTCATATATTGTGTTTAGCTAATAAACTCATATATTGTGTTTACCCAATAAATTCATTTAGCCGATTGTTGAAGCAGAAAAAGATTAGAACGGGTGTATCTCATAATACAATTTTAGTGTTTTCATTTAGTATATACAAACGGGATCAGGATATTTTATTCTTCAGATCTGCAAATTCAGAGCTACGAATTTAGCGGAATATCTCTAAATAACTTGGTAACTTCTCTTAAACTTCACCAAATTAGCGGAAATGTTTCCAAATTTATAAAATTGGCGCAAATCAATGATTTGTTTTTTAGAATAGAGTACTGAAATGATGTTTCAGTAGCATTTGTCGATCAATCCATCCATCCTACTTAGTAACACATTTAACGAATTTTTTTAATATCACGAAATTGATAAAAGTATTTGTGAGTCCATAAAAATATCCTGGAATTGATAAAATCGCGCTTAATAAATGAAAATAATTGTATTTTGTTAGGGGATAGTATTGTGATGATGTTTCGTCAATTTGTCGCAAAATGTGTCTATCTATTCTACAGTCCCACTTGGCGATAAATTTGGCGATTTTTTAAGTTATCGCTAAATTGACTAAAATGTCGCCAAACCTTCCATGGAGATCGCATTATTCAGACGATATGATTTCCATCAATTTATTTGAAGCAAATTATATCATGTCGCTTAGCAACGGATCCAATGTGTTATGCCGCATACGATTTTATATTAAATCTTTTCCGATTTGAATAATAAAGATATGTATATAAAATAAATGTCATTGACATTGCATTTTTGACTGGATAATATCAATTACGGTCTTCAGGTTTAAACATTCTTATAATTGATATTTTCGGGGACTGTTGATTCAGGGATTATTGATATTTTCAAGTTATTATGCCATTGTTTTATTATGACGAAAATTGTTGAAACTCATATATAGTAATTTGTACGAGTAATCTTCTACAAATGCATTATATCTTCTAATCTATGAGAATATAAGTACTACAGGTATATTGATATATATTTTGTTATATATTGGCATATATTGGAATCAATTACGCCTTCTGGTATAAAGATTACGGGGATTATTGATATTTCCAATTTATTACGTCATCTCTTTTATTTTGGCAAATATTTTTGAGACTCATATTGTAATACGGGTAATCTTCTACTAGCACACTGGCATATTTTCTAATCTGCGACAATATAAGTAGTACGGGGTTGCATATATTGATTCAATTCCTTTTTTTGTAAATTTGCTTACAAAAGGGGCCAGGATGTTTTATTCTTCAGATCTGCCCATGAAGATAATTTTGCATAGTGAGAACAGATATTCTTAAACATCTCTTTAGGAGCAATAAATTTAATATTTTAACAGAATTTGCACATGATTGCGAATTATAAGTTTCTTTATATTATATATTCCGTACGAAGAACGGGTATGCTGCTAGTATATTATATTTTTAAAGATGCACCAAAGTTAACATTTCATTTTTATCCTCAAAATGTACAATTTATTGAAAATGTGTACTCTTCACCCTGGATCAACTACCTTGACGTTAGTTTACAATTTCCAACAGCAGACTTCCAGCAGCTAATTTTAAAAATATATATGACATAGCTAATTTTTAAAATATATATGACATAACTACTTCATGCACTTTTAAAGTAAACAAACTTCAACATTTTACATCCAATCGTTCTAAGTCTGTGTTTAAAATATTGTTAATAATCAATTAATACGAATTAAAATGTTAAGTTCTCCCTGGTTTTATGAAGTACATTTTCAAAATTGAATAAATGCAACACTAAAAAATTAATACCCACTACATTTAATTTTCTTTATAACAACCAACTTCAAAGCCAAACTCAATTTAAAGAAGCTCTCAGCTTTCTCAGTTTCATTAACTTTCGAATAAATAGAAGAACAAACATTCCTTCTACCAGTTACCACTTTCTGAACACACTAAATTTTTGAGTATTTATACCACTTTTTCTTCAATTATACTTTTTTATAATTCAACATTTTTCTCAACTCCATATTGCCTCGTTTGACTATCACCATTTCTTTTGTTAACTTGTTGTAACTATGGAGAACAGACAGATTGCATGCCCTTACAAGAATATTTATGCAACCGTTATAATTCATAATTATACTGTTATTATTACGTTATTATTCTTCTGCGTTCACGTAATATTTATTCTATTGCATTAATCTGACATTTATCTATTGTAATTTATATTACTCTTTCTACTTGAATTTCTGATTTTTGCATTATCTTGCCAATTAACAATGTGCGTTATGCCAGGTGAAGGAGCTTTGTACCTGTATTTTGTGAAACTCCAATATTTTCCATTAAATATTACTATGTTACACCTTCATTTATAATGTTTAGTACATTGGTCTGAAATGTCAGGACAGTGCAAATATATATGTGACCATTCTTTTTTAAAGTTAAATGATCGATCAGCAATTTAAAAATTGTATCAAAAACTAAAATTATATTTGATAGGAGATGAGTCATAAGTATTTGGTAATCTTACAATCAACAAGCAATATCAAATTATTACAATACCGGGTGGTTAGAATTAAAGTATCCTGTAGAGAAAAGATCAGTGGTCATAAAAACGCCGAATCTGCATGGTATGCATATCAGAACATGGAGAAACGAATGACGCAAAAAAGACAATTAGTTCGAAAAATTACTGATAGGGGAAGAGATGGCGCTACGAACAGTCCCTATTAAACACATAATTCAATGAAACGGTTTCGCAATCGTAATGCGTATTAATTACGAATTGTAAGTGGTATAAGGATGCGATAGATACTGACAATTGTCATAAACACCCAAATGTCAAATTAATTAATGCATCTAGAACATTTTACACACGGAACGCAGAAGGGAAGAAGGCTGTAGAAAGAAAAGTCATTGGCAGTGTTCAAAGTGTCCACCGTGTTGAAGAAGCAACAACTACCTTGTGACACCGTGTTCTACAGCTGCGCGTAA